>CM053610.1:42119456-42148697 GCA_028646535.1 Procyon lotor
ACATGAACAGACACTTCTCCAAAGAAGACATACAAATGGCTAACAGACACATGAAAAAATGTTCATCATCTTTAGCCATCAGGGAGATTCAAATCAAAACCACACTGAGATACCACCTTACACCAGTTAGAATGGCCAAAATCAACAGGACAGTAAACAACAAATGTTGGAGAGGGTGTGGAGAAAGGGGCACCCTCTTCCACTCTTGGTGGGATTGCAAGCTGGTGCAGCCACTTTGGAAAACAGTGTGGAGATTCCTCAAGAAATTAAAACTAGAGCTACCCTATGACCCTGCCATCGCACTCCTGGGTATTTACCCCAAAGAAGCAGATGCAGTACAAAGAAGGGCCACATGTACCCCAATGTTCATAGAAGCAATGGCCACAATCGCCAAACTGTGGAAAGAACCAAAATGCCCTTCAACAGACGAATGGATAAAGAAGATACGGTCCATATATACAATGGAATATGATGCCTCCATTAGAAAGGATGAATATCCAACTTTTGTATCAACATGGACGGGACTGGAAGAGATTATGCGGAGTGAAATAAGTCAAGCGGAGAGAACCAATTACCTTATGGTCTCACTTAGGTGCTGAGCATAAAGAAAAACATGGAGGGCATTGTGAGAAGGAAGGGAAGGGGGAATGGGGGGAAATCAGAAGGGGAGATGAACCATGAGAGACTGTGGACTCTGAGCAACAAACTGAGGGTTTTGGAGGGCAGGAGGTGAGGGGTTGGGTGAGCCTGGTGGTGGGTACTGAGGAGGGCATGTATTGCATGGAGCACTGGGTGTGGTGCATGAACAATTAATCTTGTAACACTGAAAAAATAAAATAAACATTCGGGGAAAAAAAAAAGAAGTGGAGCCTGAAGATGTGACTGAATTGTAATCTCATGCTAAAACTTGAATAGATAAGGAGTTGCTTCTTATGGATGAGCGAAGAAAGAGGTTTCTTGAGATGGAATCTAGTCCTGATAAAGATGCTATAAAGATAGCTGAAATGACATCAAAAGATTTAGAGTATCACATAAACTTAGTTGATAAAGCAGCAGGATTTGAGAAGATTAACTCCAATTTTGAAAGACGTTCTACTGTGGTTAAAATGCTATCAAACAATATTAAACGCTACAAGGAAATTGTTCATGAAGGGAAGAGTCAATGGATGTGACAAACTTTTTTATTTATTTTATTTTATTTTCTATTTTATTATTTTATTTATTTTATTATTTTTATATAATACATTTGCCTCAGCCATCCCAATCTTCAGAAACTACCACTCTAATCAGTCAGCAGCCATCAGCATGGCGGCAAGACCCTCCACCAGCAAAAATATCAGAACTTACTGAAAGCTTAGATGATGATTAGCATTTTTAGCAGTATTTTTTTAATTAAGGCATGTACATTGGGTTTTTAAAGATATAATGGTACTGCACACTTAACAGACTATACAGTAAACAGACTTTACAATATACTATAGTATATTGTAAACATAACCTTTATATGCACTGGAAACACCAAAATTCATATGACTCACTTTATTGTGATATATTACTTTTTTGCAGTAGTCTGGAAGCCAGACTAATAATCTCTCTGAGGTATGCCTATATATGCAAAATAAGTAGAGGAGCAGTTCCTAACTCAGTGACTCATGCCATCTTTTTATAACAAAACATTTTATAAAACATTTTCAACATTTCAACATTTCCTTTAAAATACAAAGGAAAAGAAAAAAAAACCAAGTTATAATAGTGTACTATTTCAATATGTCAGTTCTTGAAACTCTATTGTAGACATAATAACGTGGTCAGATGCTTGTATCTGTACAATGAATCACCATGAATGAAACCAGTATACAGGCAAACTGGTACCAACCAAAGTCTCAAATTAATGATGGAAAAAAGGAAACAATTCTACAGTAGGCTGAATGGCAGCCCTTCAAAAGACGTCCACATCCTAATGACTAGCACCTGTGAATGTTATCTCATGGCAAAGACTTTGCAGATGTCACTAAAGTAAGGATCTTAAGATGAAGAGATTATCTTGGATCATCCAGGTGGGCCTAAACACAATCACAAGTGTCCTTATAAAAGGGAGGCAGAGGGAGATTTTACACACCAAAGGAAAAGGCAATGTTGTGCTAATAATGTGTTTTTGATGCTTTGATATCTGGGGCCTTGCTGACCCTAAAGGGATTGCCCCTCCCTGAGTTAGTCAATTCCTATAGATAGTAAATGATCTGCCTGTGGCAACCAACCAATCCAGAGCCCATGCCCCCCATCACCTCTTGTGTGGTGCTCTCACACTCCAAGCTACTATCCACCTGCTCTAATCACTCCCAGGTCAGGGTACCAGCCCTTGTGCCCTAATACACCCACCAAAATGTTTCAAATTAGCCTGCTTATTCTGCCTTTCCCATACCTTCCCAGGGAAACCACAATAAAGGTTCCTGCTCTCAGTTCTCCCACTTCTCTCTGCCTGCTGACTGACCTGGTGCTTCCCCCTGTGTGGCCCTGTAGCACAGAATGCCCCTTGCAGTTAAAAACTGTAAGAATAAAGGATTTTTGTAATGATGGTTACCTCCTGATCTGTTTGTTGGTCTCACCATACTTGAGTAATAATAAAACCTGTATTTTCAAAGTGACCTAGGAGGTAGAGATTAATGTAGCCACAAGCCAAGGAATGCCAGCAGTTATCAGAAGATGGAAGAGGCAAGGGACAGATTGTCCCCTAGAGGCTCTGGAAGAAGGAAGGCCCTGTTAGTGCCTTAATTCTAGCCCGGTGAAACTGATGTCAGACTTCTGGTTTCCAGAGCAATAAGAAAACAAATGTCTGTTGTTTGAAGCAGGAGGTTTCTGGTAATTCCTTACAGCAGCCATAGAAAACTGATACAAATAGCAACATGTCCACATCACAGGGGAAAGCAGAAACAAGACGAAAGAAGTTAAATTAATGGCACACATAAAGTAAAATAGAAAGGAATAAGACTGAGTATTTTAGTTGTTACAGTAAATGTAAATGCTAATATTCAGTCTAGGATTTGAATGGGTAATCATAAGTGAGACTAGTTTATTATTTTCCTTTGTGATGCAAACAAACAAAATCAGCAATACATTCTATGAAAAACATCCCCAGAGAGGAGGCAAGATGGCAGAAGAAGGGACCTCATTTCATACGGTCCCTTGAATTTAGCTAGATAACTATCAAATCATTCTAAACACCTGTGAATTCAACCTGAGATGTAAGAAAATAATTTCTGGAATTCTACAAATAGAAAAGGGACCACATTTTACAAAGTAGGAGGTGCAGAGAAGTGAATCTGAGGGTATATATAGGAAGATAAACAGCGGGGGGAGAGCCTCCAAAAGCTGGCTACCAGAAAGTGATAAAAGCCCAGAGCACAAAATCAGAACCTTCAGAAGTCTGCTCCACTGAGAAATGCCTCTGACTGAAAGGTGCTCAGGTGGTGAAGTGGGGCAGAATCCTAGGTGGGAGAGTGTGGTCTCAGGATCCCCAGGGTCAAAGGAAGGGGATGCCTGAGCCAGCAGAGTTCCCAAGCACTGGAGCAGGGGAAACCGGTTATGGTCAACGAGACTGCAAGTGGGCTCTCGGTTCAGCTAGCCATAAACCTCGAACCATGGCACAATCTAGGAGCAGCTCTTTGTGAAGGGGCCCTGCAAAGGGCAAAAACACAGTGACCCTTCCCCTGGGAGGATTGGTGTGGGCATGGACTACAAGCACCTGCAGAGTTTGGCACACACAAAAGTGAAGAATGCTTATCCCTGAGGATTTTACTGAAGAAAGGGGACCATGCTCTTTCAGCTCTCGGGCTGGAGATAAGGCTCCGGACATTTTTATTTTCATCCTCTACAGAGGCATGGAAAGCCCTCAGGGAACAAAGAACACAAAGCAACCAGTAGTAGTTCACACAGAGCCTGGCCCTCTGGCAAAGGGTGGTACAACTCCACCCAGGCAAAGACATCTAAGAATCAGTGCAGCAGGCCCCACTCCCAGAAGACCAGCTGGAACAACAGGTAAACACAAAGTTTGTGGAGCACAGAGACAATTGTATATAGAATTCGAGGTTTTTTTCTCATGATTCATTTATCTTTGTTTAAAATTTTCCTTTTCTTTTTTCCTTTTCAACTAGTTTCTTATTTTATCAATTCTTTGTTTTTAAGTCTTTTTCTAACATTCATCTTTTACATTTACATTTTTTAGATACATTCTTCATTTCTGGCTTCCTTTCACTGTATTCATCTTTTGTATATATGTAAGTTTTACTTTCTTTACAATATTGGGATTTAGTGTCTTCTAATAAACAGACAAAAATACAACCAGGACCAAGTCATCACCCTGTTTTGTCCACTTGGGAGATTATAGCCTCTCTCCCCCATCCCCCTTTTGTTTTCTTTTTCTTTTCTTTTTAACTTTCTGACCTCTTTGGATTTGTCTACTGTGTATTTCACTTGGATCATAGTTATTTTTTATTTTCTTCTCTTGTTCATCCCTTCTTTTCTGGGCAAAATGACTAGAAGGAGGAATTCACACCAAAAGAAAGAACCAGAGGTAATACTCTCTGCCACAGATGTGATTGATATGGATATAAGTAAAATGTCAGAGCTGGAATTCAGGATAATGAGCCACAGATGTAATTGATATGGATATAAGTAAAATGTCAGAGCTGGAATTCAGGATAACGATTAAAAAGTTACTAGCTGGGCTTGAAAAAAAAAGCATAAAAGACACTAGAGAGTCTCTTAGCGCAGAAACAAAATCTAATCAGGCTGAAATTAAAAATGCTTTAACTGAGATGCAGTTTATTATTATTATTATTTGAGATGCAGTTTAAATCGGATGTTCTAGCAGCTAGGGAAAATGAGGCAGAAAAGAGAGTAAGTAACATAGAAGACAACTTGATGGAAAGGAAGGAAGCTGAGGAAAAGAAAAACAACTAATGGAGGCTTTGAGAAATCAGCAATACCATAAAGCAAAAGAATATTAGAATTACTGGGGTCTCTGAGGAAGAAGAAAGAGAGAGAGGGACAGAAGGTATATTTGATCAAATCATAGTTGAGAATTTCCCTTATCTGGGGAAGGAAACAGGCATTTAAATCAAAGAGGTAGAGCAAATGCCCCCTCCCCCAAAATTAGAAACTTTAGAAGTCTGCTGTACTGAGAGATGCCCCTGACTGAAAGGTGCTCAGGTGGTAAAGTGGGGCAAAATCAATAAAAATAGATCAACACCATCGACAGGTGAAAGGATAAAGAAGATGTGGATATATATATACACAATGGAATATTACTCAGCCATCAGAAAGGATGAATACTTACTAATACATTGACGTGAATGGAACTGGAGGGTGTTATGCTGTGAGAAATAATCAGAGAAAGACAATTATCATATGGCTTCACTCATGTGGATTATAAGAAATAGCACAAAGGCTCATAGGGGAAGGGAGGGAAAACGGAATTGGAAGTCATCAGAGAGGAAGAAAAACCATGAGAGATTGTTAACTGTAGGAATAAAACTGAGGGCTGCTGGAGAGGAGGTGGGTAGGGGGAAATGGGGTATTTGGATGATGGGCACTAAGGAGGGCATGTGATATCATGAGCACTGGGTGTTATGTGCAACTGATAAATTATTAAATACTACATCTGAAACTAATGTACTAAATGTTGGCTAATTGTATTTAAATTAAAAAAATAGAAAAACACCCAATGACCAAATGTAGTTTATTTTAGTAACATAAAGATTATCATTTTTATTCCCTATATTAATCATATGATCCTTTTTTGGTCCATAGATACAAAAAGTTCATTGACAAAATTCAACATCCACCTTTAAACATAACTATGGAATGATGAATATTTTCTTAAAATGATAAGACATATGTATCTCAACCCAAGCCAGCAACATTTTGCTTAATGAAACAACATTAGAAGCATTCTCATTAAAATGAAGACTAGACAAAAATGTTTACTATCATTGCTATTATTTAGCATTGTATTAAAGGCAACACCCAAATTTAATGAGACAAGGCAAAATAAAATAAAGATTGTTAAGGAAGGAACAATATGGATATATAATATGAAAATGAAATGAAAAACCATTTCATTCAATAAGAGAATAAAGAAAAAACTTTAAATACTCCTAAAAAAGAATTTCTAAACAAACAGAGAAAGATAGTTTATTGAATAAAGGATAAGTAGCCATCTAGAAAAAGTTTAATCCATAACCTCATATCTTTCACCAAGATAAAGCAAATGAATAAGAGATCAATGTGTGTGTGTACATATGTATGTATCAGGTAAGCATTAGAGGATAAAACAAGCAGAGTAAGGGGGATAAGGAGAGTGGATGGGGTTCAGTTACACAGGATGGACAAAGAAGGACTAAGGATGTGATATTGGAGCAGGGACCCAAAGGAATGGAGGGAGTAGGCCTTGCCACTATCTGGGAGAAAAGTATTATGGGTGGAATGATCAAGTGCAAAGACCATGAGGCAGAATCAAGTCTGACATTTGGTGAAAATGCTAAAATGTGAACTGAAAAAGGCAGCCAGAGGCCAGACCTTACAGGGCCTTGTGGGCCATTTTAAGAATATCACCTTTCACTCTGTGACAGGAAACCACCTGAGTTCTGAGCAAGTGAGTGATGCACACTTTGGTGGAGCCACTGAGAATATAGTAGGAAGAGTGGCAAGAAGGGAAGCAAGGAAATCAGTAAAAAAACTACTGCAAAAATACACATAAGATATGAAGGTCTGGCCTTAGATATAGTTGTGAGAATCGTAAAGGTACCAGAAAAAAAGCAAAAACACACAAGAATTCTTTCTAACTAGAGAACACAGAAGGCTTAGCCAAAATCTATAAAAGAAGAGAAAACCTGACATGATTAATCAAGATTCAAAATAAGACTAATCTTCTTCCTTTCTTCATAATTTGTCTTAAAAGGTATAAAGGCAATCTCCCACTTCGATTTCCTAACAACACAAACATTGAAATGGCTATTTCTGTTTCACGTATCCAGGAACTAATCACCCTTTTCTCAATGACTGGCAGATTCAAATATCAAAATGATATAAATAGGTCTCTGAGGAGTGACAGACAAGGATACAAGGGGTGCTACTAGTACCATTTTGGACTCCTCAAGCAACTAAACTATAGTTTCTATAAACTTATGTTCTCTGGGTTTAAGTTAGACTTGTAAACAACTATTTTAAACTACAACAAATTCAGATGTTGAAAAATAGCCTGCATATTGCTTTGGTAGCTGAATTTGCTTTAGGGATAACGTAAACCAACTTTTGGTTGCTTTTTCCTTAAAGTATTATCTTAATCTCAGCACAATTTCAAACACTGTTGTTCACTCTAATGAAGACATTTGATGACTAAAAACTATTTTAAAGATACCCCCAAAAATTTAAAAAGGGCTCAAACACATATTTTGTATACCCATGTTCATGGGAGCATTATTCACAATAGCCAAAAGTAGAAGCAACCCAAGTCCATCAATGGATAAGATGGATAAGATGATAAACAAAATGAAATATAATTCAGCCTTTAAAAAGGAAGGAAATTCTCACATGGTAGACATTAAGCTTAAGTGAAATTAAGTCAATCACAAAAAGAAATACTGTATGACTCTACTTACATGAGGTACCTACAGTAGTCAAGTTCATACAGACAGAAAGTTAAATAGTGGGTGACTAGAGCTAGGGGGAGGGGAAATGGGCAGTTAATGTTTAATTGGTAAAGATTATCAATTGGGGAAGATGAAACAATTCTGAAAATGGATGGAGATGGATGGCTGCACAATAATGTGAATGTACTTAACACTATAAGCTGTACACTTAAAAAAAATAGTTATCATGGTAAATTTTGTTGTATTTTACCATAATTAAAAAAACTATTTCAAAGAAAATGAATAAAAACTAACTGATATGTAAAAGGCACACTGAAAATGCTTTAAAAAATAAAATATGCTTCTCATCTGTCCATGATTAAACTTCAAATTAGATGTCTACACAGGCAGTCTTCAACTTCCAAACATTACATCTGGAAGCCTCTGAACCACCTCCTGTACTTAGACTGCTGTGCAACAACCACCAAAAAGCTCAGACAGCCAAAGTTTCCAAGTCAGCAGCGCTACTGTCTTAGCTGAGCAACATACCTGTTCAATATACTGAGTACCAGATAGATGGATTTAGGAGTGGGGAAAACAGGAGCAAAGAGGTGGTGGTAGGGAGGATGCAGTGACATACAGAAATGGGTATGGGACATAAGAGCTTCCAGAATTACCCATATCACCATACTTGTCTATACTAGACTCAGTTCCTGAGTCTCTGAACTATGAGCTATCAGAAAAAAGCATTTTGTAACACATAAATAAGGTAAATAATTATGTAACTGTCTCTTTGACTTGTGTTCTTTACTTTTTGTTAATTTACCTACTTTTTTTCTCCATATTATTCTTACAATCTGATAAATTTTCTTTTGATCTAACAATTCTACTTCCTAGGTATCTATTTTCTCTTCTAGGTATCTATTCTACCAAATAAGCTCCCACATTGGCAAATTTGCTTTTGTGTAAGTTAGTTTGTATACAGAAGCATTGTTTGCTTTAGCAAAAGACTAGAAACAAACCAAATATCTGTGAAAATTAATAAAAGGAAATCTCATTTAGAATGGAGTCAGAAGAAGGAGTGCCTGGATGGCTCAGCTGGTCAAGCATCCAATTCTTGATTCTGGCTAAGGTCATGATCTCAGGGTGGTGGGATCAGGCCCCAAGTAGGGCTCCAAGCTCAGGATGGAGTCTGCTTCTCTCTTTCTTCCCCTCCCTCTCCCTCTCTCACTGCTCTCTCTCTCTCTCTCTCTCTCTCCCTCTCTCTCTCTCTCCCTACTTTTTCTCTCTCTAAAATAAACAGGCATTAAGGAAGGCATGGATGTAATGAGCACTGGGTAGTTATATCTCACTGATGAATCATTGAACTCTATCTCTGAAACTAGTAATACACTATATGTTAATTAATTGAATTTGAATCAAATAAAAATTTAAAAATAAAATAAAATAAAATAAAATAAAATAAAATAAATGGATAAATAAATCATAAAAAAAAAAAAATGGTGTCAGAAGACCAGCAGGGGGAGGGCTCATGGCCTACCACTTGTGGTCAATTGCAGACACAACAGGAAGTGATGCACCTTGCATATGGACACTACTTTACTAAGCCAGTAGGAGGAAGAAAGGTTTCCTCCTTCCACAGCAAAAGTCCAGCCAATGAGAAATGGTCACAACTCAGACAATGCAAAGCCACTATAGTTCCAATTCCCAGTTTACTCCAATGGGCTTTCTGTTTATAACAACCTTCCCACCCATCCACCCTCCCAATCCCCCAACCACCACCACCACTGTTGTATAAAAGAGCATTCCTCTCCTTTGTTCTCTGGTCTTGTCTGTGGTTTTGTTGTAGCTTGCTTGTCCTGGATCGCAATTCTCTGCTATACTGAATAAACCCAGTTTTGCTGGTTGAATACCTGGCAGTTTTATTTTTTAAGGTTAATATATCTATGAGTAGTCATCTTAAATGAATAAATTTTTGAAGAAACTCTTTAGGTACTAATACAAGATCTCTAAGATAAATTTTTCATAACAGATAGCATGCTAACATTATTCTGATAAAAATGAAAAACTAAGAATGTGTGTGTGTATACAGATATAGTACACCTACAAAAGAACATGGAAGAGAGTGTGGCAAGATGGTGGAGAAGTAAGAGACCCTGTTCCAACCAGTCCCCCAAAGTGAGCTGGATATCTACCAGAACACACTGAACATCCATGAAATCACCCTGAGAAGTAAGATTATTCACTTCTGGATCTCTACAGGAGCAGAAAGCAGCTATGGAGAGCTAAAGCGGAGTGGGAACACTCGCACCTATATCGGAGGATAAACAGAAGGGGGAGGGAGCCACCAGAAGCAACCCAAGGAAATTAATACCCCAAAAGAAAGTGCCTGGTAGTTGGGGACCAGCATTAACTTAGAGTCTGGTTAAAAACACTCAAAAAGAGGGGCACCTGGGTGGCTTAGTGGGTTAAAGCCTCTGCCTTCAGCTCAGGTCACGATCTCAGGATCCTGGGATCGAGCCCCACATCGGGCTCTCTGCTCAGCAGGGAGCCTGCTTCCCCCTCTCTCTGCCTGCCTCTCTTCCTACTTGTGATCTCTCTGTCTCTGTCAAATAAATAAGTAAAATCTTAAAAAAAAAAAAACAAACACTCAAAAAGATCCTAAGGAGCAACTAGTGGAAGTGGGTGGTCACAGGCACGGGCCTAAGCCCACGTTCCTAGTAAGGACACCACCATGGGTGACCACCCGCATCAAATAGAGACCCGTGGGGGGTCCTGTCCATGGTCCATGACCCTGTAGATTTCCGCTGCTTGCACCACTTTGTGGGCTGGGCACACTCCCACAAGTGCCTTACAAGTGCCTGGTGTGGTCCATGAGTCTGCAGCTTCCCTCTACGTGCATCACTGTGTGGACTGGGTGCATTCCTGCAAGGGCCTAAGAGAGCCTGGTGTGAGCCTTCGCCCGTGGTCTCTAGGACCTCGGTCATCCCCCTCCAGCCCCAGAGTCTGGGCACTCCCTGCCGTGCCTGAGAGAAACCGGCCAACCACACCTGGGGTGGGCTGGGAGCCCGGAGAGCAGTCCCTGCAACGGGAACAGCGGCCACTGAAAGTGAGCTTCCCAGACCAGTATGGCTCACAGCTTTGGCGGTGCAGTGTTGCAGAAGCCAGCGGGAACCCTGTGGGGCCACTGGGATGGAGGCTGGGGAGGTGCACTGCTTGTGGGAGGCTGTGGTGTGACCAGAGTTTGCAGAGAGGGAGTCCATGTGTTCTGGACCACTGAGAGGGTGCAGACTGAGGCTTCTCTCAGAGGCGGAGGTCTGGGTGAGGGCAGATTCTTTGCTCAGACCCTCTGAAAAGCCCACAAAAAGCCGCAAAAGAACAAAAACCTCCAGAAAACAAAAGCCTCAAAAACTGGTTTCTAGAGAACTGAGCCTGGTGATAGCGGGCAGGGCGACTCAACCCAAACAAGACTGACTGGAAAACAATGTGGCAGGCCCCTCCCCCAGAAGACAAGCCAAAAACAAGAGGATAATAACCACAGGATTCCCATAAAACTGTAAAACCCCAATGTATATTAAGCTCCTGATAATGCCCTAATACCTGTATATTTCATAGATAGAAATTTTCTCTATTTTTTTTTAAACTACTTAACATTACAACTAGAGGCTTAATATAGTGATACACTCAGGAAGATCCGAAATAACCTTCCTCGCCTGCATCGAGGATTTATAACCACCATCCCATCTTATCCTTCTATCAGTGTTTCTGTGTATTTGCTTTTGTTCTGGTATTATATAAATCTTATTCTTGGGGTTCATTCTGACTAGGTTCTTTTATTTCTTGTCATTTACTTTTGTTGGTCTTTATGTTTGCTCGTGTTTGTTTATATACCTTATAAATCTTATTTTGGGGACTCATTTTGGGTGGGATTTCTTTTTTTCTCTTTCTCTCTCTCTTTTTTCTTTCTTTTTGGTGGTGAATTCCGATTGCTCCAAAACCTTCCAGGGTGCACATTGCCTGGATTGTGGGTCATATATTCAGCTATACATCCCCTCAACCACTATCCATCAAAATGACTAGGAGGAGGAACACCCAACAGAGGAAAAACCCAGAGACTGCGCCCTTTACCTCAGAACTATTGGATATAGACATAAACCGTTATGTCAGAAAGGGAATTCAGGGTAACAATTATCCAGACAATGGCTAGGATGAAGAAAAACATTAATGACAACATAGAATCTCCAAGGGCGGAGTTGAAAACCAGTATGGCGGATGTTAAAAATGCTATCAATGAGATCCAATCTAATCTAAATAGTCTAACAGCTAGAGTAACAGAGACAGAGAATAGAATTCGTGATCTAGAGGACAAGATAGTAGAGAAGAAAGTACAAGAGGAGGGCTGGAACAAACTGCTTAGGAACCATGGGAAAAGAATTAGGGAAATAAATGATGCTATGAAACATTCCAATGTTAAAATTATTGGAATCCCTGAGGAGGTGGAGAAAGACAAAGATTTAGAAGATATAGCTGTACACATTCTAGATGAAAATTTCCCCAATCTGGGGAATGGAACAAGTGTTCATGTCCTAGAGGCAGAATGGACACCCTCTAAGATCAATGAGTCTAGAAAGACACCCACATACTTAATTGTAAAATTGGCTAATTATAAATTTAGACAAGAGGTCCTGAGGGCAGTTAGGGGGAAGAGATTCCTAACGTACAGAGGAAGAGCCATCAGAATAATGTCAGACCTGTCCACAGAAACCTGGCAAGCCAGAAAGGGCTGCCATGATATATTCAGGGCACTAAATGAGAAGAACATGCAGCCAAGAATATTTTATCCAGCAAGGCTGACATTCAAAACGGATGGAGAGATAAAGAGCTTCCAAGACTGGCAAGGTTTAAAAGAGTATGTGACCACCAAGCCGGCACTACAAGAAATATTAAGGTGGTTCTATAAAAGAAGAAAGAACACGTGAGTAACACAGAACAGAAGCTTACAATTTATAGAAACAAGGACTTCACAGGCAATATAATGTCAGTAAAAACTTAACTTTCAATAATCATTCTCAACGTGAATGGCCTAAATGCTCCCATAAAATGGCACAGGGTTGTACACTGGATAAAATGACAGGACCTGTCCATATGCTGTCTACGAGAGATACATTTGGAACCTAAAGATACATCCAGACTGCAAGTGAAGGGATGGAGAACCATCTTTCATGCCAATGGGCCTCAAAAGAAAGCTGGGGTAGTGATTCTTATATCAGATAAATTAAATTTTCAGCTAAAGACTATAGTCAGAGATATAGAAGGACACTACACCATTCTTAAAGGGTCTGTCCTCCAAGAAGATCTAACAATTATAAATATTTATGCCCTGAATATAGGAGCAGCCAACTACATAAGCCAACTGTTTAACAAAATAAAAAGTCATATTGATATGAATACACTAACAGCAGGAGATCTTAACACGTCACTCTTAGTAATAGATCATCCAAACAGAAAATCAATAAAGAAACAAGAGCTTTGAATGACACGTTGGACTAAATGGACATCATAGATATATACAGAACTTTCCACCCTAAAACAAGAGAATACTCATTCTTCTTGAGTGCACAAGGAACCTTCTCCAGATTAGAACATACTGGGTCACAAATCAGGACTCAACTGATACCAAAATTGAGATGATTCCCTGCCTATTCTCAGACCACAATGTTTTGAAACTGGAACTCAACCACAAGAAAAAGTTTGGAAGGAATTCAAACACTTGGAGGCTAAAGACCAACCTGCTCAAGAATGTTGGGATCAACCAGGAAATCAAAAAGAACTTAAAAAATTCACTGAAACCAATGGGAATGAAGATACATCAGTTCAAAACCTATGGGATACGGCAAAGGCGGTCCTAGGGGGAAATACATAGCCATCTAAGCCTCACTCAAAAAAACTGAAAAATCCTGAATACACCAGCTCTCTTCACACCTTAAAAACTGGAAAATCAACAACAAATTAAGCCAACCCCATGCACAAGGAGGGAAATAATATTAGAGCAGAGATCAATGAGTTAGAAACTAGGGAAACAGTAGAATGCATCAACGAAACCAGAAGTTTGTTTTTTGAAAGAACCAATAAGATAGATGAGCCACGGGCCAAACTAATCCAAAAGAAAAGAGAGAGGACCCTAATTAACAAAATTATGAATGAAAGGGGAGAGATCACGACTAATCCAAAGGAAATGGAAACAATCATCAAAAATTATTATCAACAGCTAAATGCCAGTAAGTTAAACAACCTAGAAGAAATGGATGCATTCCTGGAAACCTATAAACTTCCAAGACTGAAAAAATTGACAACCTGAATAGACCAATATCTAGTAATGAGATTGAAGCAGTAATCAAAAACCTCCCAAAAAACAAGAGTCCAGGATCTGACAGATTCCCTGGGGAATTCTATCAAACACTCAAGGAAGAAATAATACCTATTTTCCTGAAACTGTTTAAAAAAAATAGAAACAGAAGGAAAACTGCCAGACTCTTTCTATGAAGCCAGCATTACCCTGATCCCCAAATCAGGCAAAGACTCTACCAAAAAGGAGAATTTCAGACCAATATTCCTGATGAATATGGATGCCAAGATTCTCAACAAGATCCTAGCTAATAGGATCCAACAGCACATTAAAAAGATTATTCACTATGACCAGGTGGGATTTATCCCTGGGATGCAAGGGTGGTTCAACATTTGCAAATCAATCGATGAGACAGAACAAATCAATAAGAGAGGAGAGAAGAACCATATGGTCCTCTCAGTTGATGCAGAGAAAGCATTTGACAAAATTCAGAATCTGTTCCTGATTAAAACTCCTCAAAGTATAGGGATAGAAGGAACATTCCTCAACTTCATAAAATCTATCTATGAAAAGTCCACTGCAAATATCATTCTCAATGGGGAAAAGCTGACAGCCTTCCCTTTGAGATCAGGAACACGACAAGGATGCCCACTCTCGCCACTCTTGTTCAACATAGTACTAGAAGTCCTAGCAACAGTAATCAGACAACAAAAAGAAATAAAAGGTATTCAAATTGGCAATGAAGAAGTCAAACTCTTTCTCTCTTCACAAACAATATGATACTTTATATGGAAAACCCAAAAGACTCCACCCCTAAACTACTAGAACTCATACAGCAATTCAGTAATGTGGCAGGATATAAAAATCAATGCACAGAAATCAGTTTGCTGATTGCTTTCTTATATACTAACAATGAAAATATGGAAAGGGAAATTAGAGAATCGATTCCATTTACTATAGCACCAAGAACCATAAGATAACTGGGAATAAATCTAACTGTTAAGGATCTGTACTCGAGGAACTACAGAACACTTAAGAAAGTAATTGAAGAAGACACAAAAAGGTGGAAAAGCATTCCATGCTCATGGACCGGAAGAATAAACATTGTTAAAATGTCTATACTGCCCAGAGCAATCTATACTTTCAATGCCAAACCGATCAAAATTTTATTGGCATTTTTCAAAGGGCTGGAACGATCAATCCTAAAATTTGTATGGAGCCAGAAAAGACCCCGAATTGCTAAGGAAATGTTGAAAAAGAAAAACAAAGCTGGGGGCATCACATTGCCTGATTTCAAGCTTTACTACAAAGCGGTGATCACCAAGACAGCATGGTACTGGCACAAAAAAAAGACACATAGGCCAGTGGAACAGAGTAGAGAGCCCAGATACGGACCCTCAACTCTATGGTCAAATAATCTTTGACAAAGCAGGAAAAAATATCCAGTGGAAAAAAAGACTCTCTTCAATAAATGGTGCTGGGAAAACAGCTATATATAGAAGAATGAAACTTGACCATTCTCTTACACCATACACAAAGATAAACTCGAAATGGATAAAAGACCTCAACATGAGGCAGGAATCTATCAAAATCTTAAGGAGAACATAAGCAGTGACGTCTTGACATCAGCCACAGCAAATTCTTTCAAGACATGTCTCCAAAGGCAAAGGAAACAAAAGCGAAAATGAAGTTTTGGGACTTCATCAAGATAAAAAGCTTCTGCACAGCGAAGGAAACAGTCAACAAAACAAACAGGCAAACCACAGAATGGGAGAAGATATTCACAAATGACACTACAAAGGTCTGATATCCAAGATCTATAAAGAACTCCTCAAACTCAACACTCAAAAAGCAGATAATCACATCAAAAAATGGGCAGAAGACATAAGCAGACACTTCTCCAAAGAAGACATACAAATGGCTAACAGACATATGAAAAAATGTTCATCATCATTAGCCATCAGGGAGATTCAAATAAAAACCACACTGAGATACCACCTTACACCAGTTAGAATGGCCAAAATCCACAAGATAAACAAATGTTGGAGAGGATGTGGGGCAGGGGGAACCCTCTTCCACTGTTGGTGGGAATGCAAGTTGGTGCAGCCACTTTGGAAAACAATGTGGAGATTCCTCAAGAAATGAAAAATAGAGCTACCCTATGACCCTGCCATTGCACTCCTGGGTATTTACCCCAAAGGTGCAGAAGCATTACAAAGAAGGGCCACATGTACCCCAATGTTCATAGCAGCAATGGCCACAATTGCCAAACTGTGGAAAGAACCAAAATGCCCTTCAAAGACGAATGGATAAAGAAGATATGGTCCATATATACAATGGAATATTATGCCTCCATCAGAAAGGATGAATACCCAATTTCTGTATCAACATGGATAGGACTTGAAGAGATTATGCTGAGTGAAATAAGTGAAGCAGAGAGAGTCAGTTATCATGTGGTTTCACTTACGTGTGGTGCATTAGAAAAAACATAGAAGACATTGGGAGAAGAAAAGAAGGATGAATTGGGGGAAATCAGAGGGGGAGATAAATCAGGAGAGGCTGTGGACTCTGAGCAACAAACTGAGGGTTTTGGGGCGGGGGGCTTGGCTGAGCCTGGTGGTGGGTGTTGCGGAGGGCACATATTGCATGGAGCACTGGGTGTAGTATATGAACAACGAATCTTGGAACACTGAAAAAATAAAATAAAATAAATTTAAAAAAAAAAAAAAAGATCAAGGAAAAAAACTAGTGAAATTGCTTTCTCCAGGGAAGGGAAACAGTGACTGAAAGAAGACATTTTTTTTTTTGACTTTTCACTTTTGTACCTTTGAAATGATTAGCTATGTGAATGTGTTATCTTTTGAACAATAAACACAATTTAAAAAATTCCTTCCTTATGAAGGAACTCTTATTTTAAAAAAATAAGAGAACTCTTATTTTAAAAAAATTAATAAAAATAATTTTTATTATAATTTTTTATTATTTTATTTATTTTAAAATATATTTAAATATATTCAAATATATTTAAAAATATATTTAAATTAATTTAAATTTAAATTAATTTAAATTTTATTTAATTTTATTTAAAATTTATTTTTATTAAAATTTAATTTTAATTTAATTTATTTTTATTTTAATAAAATTTAATAAATTTTAATTTAATTTAATTTATTAAAATTTATTTTTATTTAAAATTTATTAAATTTTATTTAAATTTAAATTAAAAATATATTTAAAATATATTTAAAAATTTATTTATTTTATTATTTTATTGATATAAATTATATTTATATAATTTTATTTATTATAATTTTTATAATTTTTTATTATAATTTTTATTAAAAAATAAAAATAAGAGAACTCTTATTTTAAAAAAATTAAAATATAGTATATTCATTATCTATACATTTAATTATTTGATTCCTCAGCTTTCTCTATCACACTAATTGCCAGGTGGGATTTTAGTCCCTAAAATACACCATAGTTCGTTGTCAAAAAATACTGAAGCACCTTTCTTCAAGATATGCTATAGAACACAAACCTTAAGTTTGACCAAAAATGGGTTCACATTATCTCGTGTTATGCTAGAAAAGCCAGGCTTATATCTCAAAAAAGACTCTAAATCACAGCATCAGATGAGGGAATGAAAGCATCATTAAAGTAATTATGCAGCTTATAATATGGCCATAAATTTGTCAGCATTAAGGGACCTCTATCAAATGCACCTCTATCAAATGCACCTCTATCAAATGAGTTACATGTGCACATCAAATGACTCTTAAGTAGATTTTAAGAGGTAATACAAAGGATTGCTAGATTAGTTCTCTGTGCCCCATATCCCTCAAGGGGCTGATCACAAACTGCTTGAAAGCTCTTTTATGCTGGGATGGAAGGCCAATGAATTAGATTTTCTTATCAAATTTCATACATGCTTCCTACAAGAAATGTCTCAATAAATGGTAACAATAATAAATATTACATAAACATATAATAATAAATATTACATAAACATATAAGCATATAATGAAATATTAAGTATTAAGCAAAAATTAAAAATAAGGGCTATGCAGAAATATGCACAAAAAAAAAGGCTCATAATATGACATTCAACAAAACAGAACAGAAAGGGAATGCTCAAGGAATTTTAGTGACTAAAGGTCCTCATGTCTTACTGTTCAGCAACAAGGCTCTTCTGAATGAGTGCCAGGTCTCACTCTCTGATTCTTCTACTTCTCTGCCCACTCACCCTGCTTCAGCTACACTGGCTTCCCTGGTATGTCTTGAAAATATCATACCTAACAGTTAATACCTGCCTAACAGGAACCTGCTCTAGCCTGCTCCCTACAATAGTCTCCCAGACCTCTTACTGGCTAACTCTCTTACCACTTTTATAATTCTATGATATTGGTATTATTATCATCCCCACTATACCAATAATTTGACAAAAGTCAACTAGAACATAGCTCCATGTTGACAGGGACCTAATTATCTTGCACTCTGCTGTACTCCTAGTGTCTCACTGAGTCCCAAGGATAAATGTATAGTCTATAAGTAGATATTTGTTGAATTGAAATAAAGTTGTATTTTCTAATTTTTCTATAATGAATATGCATTTCTTATACAACAAGGTATGCATATTATGATTGCAACTATGTAAAAAATACATATATCAGGCAATATGCAAACTATGTCTTATTAAGGTGGTAGAATTAAGAGGGGTGTCAACTTCTTATACTTAAAAAATATTATTATATATTCTTCAGTTACTAAAAATAAATCTTCCCATGGTGTTTCCTTAGAGAACATTCTTTCATTTGAAAGCTTTTAACTGAGAAAACAGGTTATACATATGCAGGATTCCTGACTAGAAAAGAAACATGGGTGTGTACATACTAAGTTGGTACATTGTTGTAAATATCACATTTCTCATTTCCTTGAAATTACCCTTGCTTTAATCTTCTTAATAATAAAAACATAATAGAATGAGAGGATAAATTAAATAGCAAGAAGGGAAGAAATGAATATTGCTCAAACCTAGAAAAATCAACTGCCAATGAAAAAGAGCACCAAACTAAGAAATACAAATATGTTCACAAATAACTTTTAGATCCATAGAACAAATTTAATGCATGTAGCACAAAGTATTTGATAATTCTTTGTTATCTTTAATTGTATTATGACATATAACATTTTACCCATATTCATAATTTAAACAGAACTCAAGTATATTTCTTTGCAAAATAGCCCAATATTTTCTTATATTTTGGTATTTTAGACAGATAAACATAGACTGATGCAACTACATGTACACTAGAATTTAACCATGTTAAACATAGAAAAAGAAAAGAAACACCCAATATCATGAAGATTATTCGTGGTTAAAAGAGAGAAAGTAATGTACATATGAAGTAAATGTCCATTTCTTTGGATAGTAAGATATTTTTTTTCCAGTTTGTAGCTTTCCAAAGTTCTATTATTTTTATAATACAAAGTGTCTGCAAAATGTGCTCAAATACATTATTGCCATTCAAGTGTTAAATGGTAGCGTGTTACGTTGGATGGGCAGTTTTTAGGCCACAAAATACAATGAACTAAAAAATACAAATACAAACTTAAATCTCCCTATTTAAACTAAGCCTGACAAGAAAAGGAAAGTACTCTTTGAAATACAATAAGACTCAAGTTCTTATACAGCTAAACCCAGATAAGTGAGTAATAGCTTTTAACCACTGACAGGAAAAAGAAAAAGAAACCACAAAGTAATTTTCTAAAATCAACATTACTAAGTTATTACATGATATATACTCACACTCAAAAGAGGTATTATCAGAAGCCCTCAATCTAAAAAAAAAAAATGTGCTCATAATGTATACGTTGAGGTAAATCAATGTATAGATCTTAGTTTACACTCAAATGCGTTTTAAAGTAAAATATAGATCATTTTTAAATTAGATCATTTAAAAAAATGCACTTAGCAGCTTTCAAAAAACAGTAAATACCTATGCAGCTAAAAACATTTCTCATATCTAAAAAGATGAATCTGGGGGAAGAGCACAGGGTGACAAGAGAAAAACCACCACTCTGTAAGGGCAGTACAAACTACACACAACACAGCTTAAAGTGAGGTATCCAGTGGAGATGGAGTATCCTATTGCTCCTCAAACTACTGTTGAGTAAGAACTGGTCTGAGATTTCCAATCCAGTAGAGAGAATACAACAGACTTTAACAAAATAGTGTTTAAAAGAGTTCAACAAAGAGGCTATTAGACTGGAGAGCTCTCATGCCTTCAGCAGGTTACCCTACCCAAACAAATCAAATTCTAAAGCAGTCAATGCACTTGAATCTAAGAAAAACAAAACTCAAGAGAAACTAATCATCAATGCCAACAGATTTCTTTGAGTTGTAGAAAATGAACTTCAAGTAAAACTATCATAAGAGCCAAATAACTAAATTTTCCCCAACAAGGCAAACATCTATGTTATAGCCACTTAAATAATTTCTTTGCTCTGCTTCCCTGCCTTTTCTATAAAAACCTCTGTCCTAGGCCCCACCTGCAGAGCACTCCTATCCATTTTCAGATTTGGTGCTATCCCACTAGAATTGTTTGTTCAAATAAACTTTTCAAAATTTATTGTTTTACAATATCATTAAAAAACACTAGAATAAATGAAATAGAACATACAAAATACAAGTCTCAATTTTTAAAATTATTGAACTTGATAAAATTAATAATTTGACAACTACTACACAAGTTTTAAATACTGTTTACTATACTGACTTGTGTTAGAGAACCTGTAAGTACTTTGAGTACTCCTGGGCAAGAGCCTGGCCCACTGACACCTTCCTCTTAGCCTCTTGCTCCAAAGCACTAAATGGACGTTGGAGGAAACCCCAAGGCTCAGCAAAGCACTGCAAACACAAGGCTTGAAACATGTCACCTCATGCATAGCTGGCCACCAAGACCCATTCATTGTGTGACATAAGCCATCTGCAAATCCATTTTATCATGATTTCTCTTCCCACAACTTTTTCCTATAAACTCAAAAAAAAAAAAAAAAAAAAAAGGCATGTGGAAATTTTGTATATGGTGAAATGAGTTTCTCATCTCAAATCTAGAAAAAAAACCCACAGAACATAAAACCAACAGCTAGATAAGTATTTGCTGCATTTTAATCTATTATTCATTTAAACCCTTCAACACATTTCTTTGGTTAACATCAAGTACTGGATTTATATTAAAAATAGAAAAATATATCAAACAAATAAATATACTTCAGTCAGATATCCTCAAAGATTCATCCATTTCTCCCAAAAGTTTTCCATCACTAAAAATGATATGGCTTTCTAGGAATCCATATTAGAAATTGCTTTATTTACTCAATTTGAACAAGAAAAGATAACCTCGGATTTGAGCATAATCTGAACAAGGTAAACACATGTGAATGAACTGAACATCTGCTGACTTTACTACTATTTCCCTAAATGTGACTGTTATGGCGCCACAGTCATTTCACCCAAGTAGGTCCATTATTTCATAAAATTATATTTAGTTTTCCTTTGGCTACAAGATTTCATCTCTGTCAGAAATATTCAGACAGATTTGTTTCTAATGAATAGACATTTGCATCTGGTGAAATTTTTGTTTTCCTCATTAAGAAAAAACAGGACAGTTTGTCGCTCCAAAGCGACAGGAAGAAAAAGGTTGTTCAGTCAGTTAAGTATCCGACTCTTGGGACTGAGGCTGCCGGGTTGAGGCTCTCCAGGTTGCTCTGTGCACTGATTCATAAATTGTAGCTTGGACATTAAAAGACTCAACTCCAGAATCAGACAGACAGATTTTTCTGCCATTTCTTGGAAAAATGGCAACTAATGGTGCTGTTCTGAAGACAATGGAACAGAAGGGTGCAGAAGCAGATCAAATTATTGAGTATTTAAAGCAGCAAGTTGCTCTTCTTAAGGAGAAAGCAATTTTGCAGGCAACTTTGAGAGAAGAGAAGAAACTTTGAGTTGAAAATGCTAAATTAAAGAAAGAAATTGAAGAACTGAAACAAGAGCTAATTCAAGCAGAAATTCAAAATGAAGTGAAACAAATACCATTCCCATCTGGTACTCTGCTGCAAGCTAATTCCACAGTTTCTGAAAATGTGATACAGTCCAGACCAATAACAACTATAACTTCTGGTGCCAAACAACAGATAGGAAGAGGAGCAGAAGAAAAGAAGATAAAAGAGAAAATTGAAGTGAAAGTAGAGAAAAAGGAAAAAAAAAAACAGCAATCAGTAGCAGGAAGCACTGATTCTAAGCCAGTAGATGTTTCTTGTCTGGATCTTCGAGTTGGTTGTATCATCACTGCCAGAAAACACCCTGATGCAGATTCTTTATATGTGGAAGAAGTAGATGTTGGAGAAACAGTCTCAAGAACAGTTGTCAGTGGCCTGGTGAATCATGCTCCTCTTGAACAGATGCAAAATCAGATGGTGATTTTACTTTGTAACCTGAAACCTGCAAAGATGAGGGGGGGGTAATATCTCAAGCAATGGTGATGTGTGCCAGTTCACCTGAGGAGGTTGAAATCTTGGCACCTCCTAATGGGTCCGTTCCTGGAAACAGAATTGTTTTTGATGTTTTTCCTGGAAAGCCTGACAAGGAGCTGAATCCTAAGAAGATTTGGGAGCAGATCCAGCCTGATCTCTTTACTAATGATGAGTGTGTGGCCAAATACAAAGGAGCTCCCTTTGAGGTGAAAGGGAAGGGAGTATGTAGGGCTCAAACTATGACCAACAGTGGAATAAAATAAAATTAAATGCTTCATTTACTGAACTACATTGGAGAAAACTTTAATAACAATAAAAAGAAATACATTTGTCACTTCTACCTAAAATAAAAAAAAAAATTATCCGACTTGATTTCCACTCAGGTCATGATCTCAGGGGTTGTGAGATTAAGCCCTGCGTCTGGCCTATGTGGGGCTCCACACTAAGCAAGGAAATCTGCTTGAGATTCTCTTTCTCCCTCTCTCCCCGCTCTCCCTCCCTCCCTCCCCCCTCCTCTCTCTCTCAAATAGATAAATCTTTAAAAAGAAAGAAAGAGGGACACCTGGGTGGCTCAGTTGGTTAAGCATCTGTCTTTGACTCAGGTCATGATCCCAATGTCCTGGGATCAAGTCCGGAATCAGGCTCCTTGCTCAGGAGGGAGCCTGCTTCTTCCTCTGCCTGCTGCTCACCCTCCTTTTATATGAACCCCCCCCCGACAAATAAATAAATTCTTTTTAAAATAATTAAAAAATTTAAAAAGCAAGAAAAATCCTATGAAATTTAATTGTAAATCTACCCACTTTAAACAACTAATCTTGGGTGTCTGTCTCATTTTACTAATTTGTCACTTTTTTGCTCTACAGCATATATTAGTAAGTTAAGATATAAAACCCCAAGATTATTTAACTAGGTTAAATCCACAGCTATATTCAGCTATATCCACACTATAAGTTAATATCTTAACAGTTGCAAATGGCTAATAAATATTAATAAAATATGTCAGAGAAAATTTAACATTTGGGGGCAGGAAAAAAAGCCTCTAGAAAACCTAATCACAGTGCAATGGTAGAATGTATATTGTCACATCTAGAATCAGAGACATGTTTTCAATTCTAAGTCCTACTTCCATCTAACTATGGAAGCCATGGACAAGTTACCTGATTTTTCTAGGCCCCAAGTTTTTCTATTCAGGCCCTTCATAGGGATGTTGCAAAAGAAAAACGAGAAAGTATATAAAATTAATCGAAAATGTGAAGCCATATGCAGAAGGCACCTAGTTAGAAACAGAACTAGGCTTTACACCCAGCTGTTAGGGTTTCACCCACAAGCACCAAGTACCACAGACTGCTTACTACCACACTGAGCAATGACCTTCCAATTTTAGTTTCCACCTTCTGGAAGGCATAAACATTTCATTTTTAGAAGTGCTATAGAAGGAAGAGGGAATAGGGAAGAGGAAAAGTTACAAGTGAAAAAGAATTACGGAGGTAAAATGGTTGCTTGTTAGAAGTCAAGGGGTTACTTGAGGTTCAAAGAGCAATATCAACCAAAGCAAATGAAGATATTTATGTTCAACATCCCCATACATATCTGGGCTAAATTAGGAACCATCAGGGGTGCCTGGGTGGCTCAGTGGGTTAAAGCCTCTGCCTTCAGCTCGGGTCATGATCCCAGGGTCCTGGGATCGAGCCCCATATCGGGCTCTCTGCTCAGGGGGAGCAGTGTCCTTTTGAGCCTCAGAGCACAAAATTGGAACTTTTAGTCTGCTCCACTGAGGGACACTGCTCCAGAGACTAGGCGGGGGATTTAGATTCCCCCTCTCCCTCTGCCTGCCTCTCTGCCTACTTGTGATCTCTCTCTCTCTGTCAAATAAATAAATAAAATCTTTAAAAAAAAAAAAAAAGGAACCATTAATAGCAAGTTAAGAGAACTTACTATACCAATATAAAAACCAAAAAGAAAAAATAAAGCCACATACTACAAAATATTACATATATACATACATACACACACACACACACACACACACACACATACACATTGTGGCTTTATATATACATACATTCTTTGTATATACATATACACATTCTCCCTCTGCCTCCAACGCTCCGACAAAACAGTAAGGTTGAAGAGGAAAAGGAAAATGGCTTTGTCATATTCTCCCTTCAGATGAGGACACATCTGATTATTTCCTTCTAAGCAAGCAGGGAATACAGGATCAGATCGGTCAGGATAATGAGACAGGGAAGAACAAAGAAGCTTGAAAACATGACTAACAATGCAGAGTATATGCACATAACTGAGATGAGGTGAGTACTGAAAATTGTGCTATGTTAATGGAAATTTAGACATATAACTTTTAGAGATGTTATTAAATAACTCTATTATACAGCTGCCAAAAATACTTTTTAACCATTTCTATTATAAAATATAATAAGTCTGATACGTAGTTATACATTCAGAACACAAAATCATTGACTGCCATTTCTTTGTCTATCTGAAAACTTTAAAACTTACTGGATTCCACAGTCATCTGAAGCAAACTATCAATGACATTAGAGAGGAGGCCTTTGCTGGATATTCGTAGATGATTTAGTATTACTGGAACAGCTTGATACTCCAAAAACAAGACTTTTCCTTCATCTGTCTTCAAGTCCAAACAGAGAGAATCAAATGCCTGAGCCAGATAGTCAGCTGAAAAACAGTATATAAAATCAATTGTCATTATCAGTTAGGAGTGTAGCTGGTAATCAGAAAAAACAGAAAGAAAGAAAGAAAATGCCATCACTTAAATTTAAAAGGGAAACAAAAATAAAATGACGAGAGATCACTGGCTAAATTTAGAATCTGTTAGAACCCAAACCCTTGAGGGGCACCTGGGTGGCTCGGTCATTAAGTGTCTGCCTTCGGCTCAGGTCACGATCCCAGAGTCCTGGGATTGAGCCCTGCATCGGGTTCCCTGCTTATTAGGAACCCTGCTTCTTCCTCTCCAACTCTCCCTGTTTGTGTTCCTTCTCTCACTGTGTCTCTGTCAAATAAATAAAATTTAAAAAAAAAAAAAAAGAACCCAAATGCTTGAAACGAGGACAGAAATTAAACTATGATGAGGTAAATTTCATTCATATTTTAACACCAAGATAACAATAAATTCCATTTCTTTTTTATTACAAGAAAACAGTTAATGTTTAATAGTAAAGACCATAGTAATGTTTATTTTTCATATATAGCAACTACCATATGCTTCCAGAAGTATTTTTATTTTTAGCCAGCTTTTGAGATTTTTTTTTTGTTGCTGGTAAGTGTTTACCTACTTCAAAATGTAACTTTATGCAAACTTTTAAATGAGGATTTTTATCTCATAAAGATCAAACAGCCATTCAAAGACAACTTCAGAGGACTACATGCACTCTGGTCTGTTACCTTTTGTGATATATCGGCCATTAACACAGCATGGTTTTGTATGTGCTATGGTTAAGTGCTGTGAAATGTGTAAGACTGATGATTCACAGACCTGTACCCCTGGGGCAAATAATACATTTTATGTTAATAAAAAATAAAAACAAGAAGACCCAAAAAAACACAGCATGGTTTTGCCAAGGCCAATGTTATGATGGCACCCACATATCAGAATCCCTGGAACTTGCTGAGTTATTGTTTTAGGTTCCTTTGGATAATAACCTGAAGTGGAATTGTTGGATCATCTGATAGTTTTATTTTTAATTTTTGTTGAACTCCATACTGTTTTCCATTTTCATTTCAGTAGTTTCCCTTATTAGCCAAGACATGGAAACATGTATCTGTTACCTAAGTACATATTGATGGGTGAATGGATAAATAAAATGTGGTATATACATATTTTTTTTAAAAAAGAAACCCTGGACCTTTTTTTATTTTTTTAATATGATAGTTCTATTTTTTTTTTTTTGATAGTTCTATTTTTAATTTTTGGATGAACCTCCATCCTGTTTTGAATAGAGGCTATATCAATTTACATTCCCACCAACAGTGCATGAAGGTTCCCTTTTCTCCATATCTTTGCCTGCAACTTTCTTAAAGATGATCCACAGATGATTGGGAAACCTATAAAGCCAGGACTGAGTAGCACTAATTTAACAAGAATCAATGCAAATGAGATATTAAAATACTTATATCATTACATTTCAATACACTGAACAACCCAAATCAGTACTCTTACAACAATTTTACATTATGCTTTTAATTGTACAAGATTCTCCAGTTTCCTAACCTCTTTCAATATACTATTGAAAGGAATTAAAAAAAAAAAAAACTGTTCATGCTGTTCAAACACTACTGAGGTAATTTTCCTACTGATGATTTCTGTTTAAAGAAGTCTCAAAGGGACTAGTGGCAAGATGGCGGAGGTGTAGGAGGCTGAGAGAGCGTGGGATCCCAGAAGCTCAGCTAGATAGGTATCAAACCAGTCTAAAAGCCTACAAACTCAACAGGAGAGAGAAGAGAGGAAGAACAGCAATTCTAGAAGCGGAAAATCAACCACTTCCTGTAAAGTAGGACGTGTGGAAAAAAGTGACTCCAAAGCGACAGGAAGAGAGACCCTGGGGGGATGGGCTGGCTCCCAGGGCTGGAGAGCCTCAGAGCACAAAATTGGAAATTTTAGTCTGCTCCACTGAGGGACACTGCTCCAGAGACTAGGCGGGGGATTTAGCCCTTGTGGTAACAGTGTGGATTCAGGACCTGTGGGGTCACAGAGGGCTCGGGGTTGACCAAGTGCAGAAGAGCTCCCAGGTACCCGGGCGGAGAAGCCAGCGGCAGAGAAGGAGCCATGCAGTGCACTATCAGCTCGGGCTTACCTTACACTGAGATCTGAGACACAATCGGGCCACTGCCCTTCAAGGAGGGACCCCCACAAGAGGCATCTCCAGAGAGACCTCCTCCTTCCTCTTCCAGGAGGAGTAGTGCGGGAGTTCGCAGCAGGAATCTGTTGGGTTTGGAAACTCCAGACAGGGCTGCGTGTGCCACAGATAGAGGCGCTCCGTCATGGACTAGCTGAGCACAGAGCACAGGCCACAGACAAGGGAGATGGGAGTGACTGCCTGCTTTCCTCTGAGGGTGTGCTGAGGAGTGGGGAGCCCAGCACTTGGCTTCTCTGGGCCAGAGACTGGGAGGCCGCCATTTTCATTCCCGGCCTCCAGGAAGGTACGGAAAGTGCTCAGGGAACAAAGACACACAAGAGCGAACCTGAGTAAAGTGCTTGGCCCAACCCCTGGCAAGGGCGGGGCAATTCCGCCTCGGGCAAAGACATTTGAGAGTCACGGCAACGAGCTCCTCCCCCAAAAGATCAGCGAGAATATCCAGCCAAGACCGAGTTAATCAATCAGTGAAAACTGTGGAACTCCAGAGTATTTTTGTCTCTCACTCATATGCTCTTACCTCGATAAAATGACAAGGTGGAAAAACGCACCACAAAAAAAAAGAAGACCTAGAGATGGCTAGAGACCTAGTCAATAGGTACATTAGTAATATGTCAGAAATAGAGTTCAAAATGACAGTTATGAAGATGCTAGCTGGGCTCGAAAAAAGCATGGAAGACATCAGAGATTCCCTTTCTGGAGAAATAAAATCCCTTTCTGGAGAACTGAAAGAACTAAAATCTAACCAAGTTGAAATTTAAAAAGCTATTAATGAGGTACAATAAAAAATGGAGGCTCTCACTGCTAGGAAAAAAGAGGCAGAAGAAAGAATTAGTGATAGAGAAGACCAAATGACGGAGAATAAAGTAATTGAGAAAAAGACAGACAAACTACTGGGCCACGAGGGGAGAATTCAAGAGATAAGTGATACCATAAGACGCAACAATACTAGAATAATTGGGATCCCAGAAGAAGAAGAAAGAGAGACAGGAACAGAAGGTATATCAGAGAAAATTAAAGTAGAGAATTTCAGAGGCACCTGGGTGGCTCAGTCGTTAAGTGTCTGCCTTCAGCTCAGGTCATGATCTCAGGGTCTTGGGATCAAGCCCCACATCGGGCTCCCTGTTCCGCGGGGAGCCTGCTTCTCCCTCTCCTACTCCCCCTGCTTGTGTTCCCTCTCTCACTGTGTTTCTCTCTGTCAAATAAATAAAAATCTTAAAAAAAAATAAATAAATAAAGTAGAGAATTTCCCTAATCTGGCAACGGGAACAAGCATCAAAATCCAGGAGGCACAGAGAACCCCCCTCAAAATCAATAAAAATAGGTGTACACCCCGTCATCTAATAGTAAAACTTACAAGTCTTAGTGACAAAGAGAAAATCCTGAAAGCAGCTTGGGACAAGAAGTCTGTAACATACAAAGGCAGAAATGTCAGACTGGCAGCAGACCTATCCAAAGAGACCTGGCAGGCCAGAAAGGACTGGCATGATATATTCAGAGCACTAAATGAGAAAAATATGCAGCTAACAATACTATATCCAGCTAGGCTGTCACCAAAAATGGAGAAATAAAAAGCTTCCAGGACAAAAACTGAAAGAATTTGCAAACACCCAACCAGCCCTACAGGAAATATTGAAAGGGGCCCTCTAAGCAAAGAGAGAGCCTAAAAGGAACATAGACCAGAAAGGAACAGAGACAATATACAGTTAACAGTCACCTTACAGGCAATAAAGTGGCACTAAATTCATATCTGTCAATAGTTACACTGAAAGTAAATGGGCTAAATGCCCCATCAAAAGACAAAGAATATCAGAATGGATTAAAAAAAAAAAAAAAAAAAAAA
>CM053610.1:42149197-42196147 GCA_028646535.1 Procyon lotor
GGAGCCTGACACAGGGCTCCATCTCATGACCCTGAGATCATGACCTGAGCTGAAACCAGGAGTCAGACAGTCAACCAAATGAACTACCCAGGCACCCCTAGACCTAACAGATTATTTTCAATCACCAATTTATACACAAATACCTCTGGAATCTCCTATAGGGTTTTTAAAAATAGTTTTAAGATATATTTCTAAATGAATTCTGAGTGGTTTCTCAGTTATTTCTTTTAAAAACTTCTAAAACCATTTTACAATCAGAAAACAAACCTCAACAAATAATTTTTCAAATTGCAGGAAGGGTATCAATTGTGCAGTCATGTATTTAGATGAAAGATAATAAACTCACAGGCTTTTTAGTTTCTTAAATTAATGGGAAATTTAGTCTAATTTTTTACCTTCCATTTTATATATAAAAGTTATGACTATACTTAAAAATATACAACTTTTCAGAAGTTATTTACTTCAAAAGTTAATAGCTTCGAAACTGGACAAAATTCATAACAAAACAAATCGGTTATGAAGTGACTAGGATGGGCAAGGGATAACATAATGTGAATTCTGGTTAGAAATTTTATTACCAAAAACTCACTACATATTGTCAGTATAGAATGAATTGCAAACACACTATCAACTGAAAACAGGTAAGTTGTAGAAAAACATGGTATGATAGGGGTACCTAGGTGGCTCAGCCAGTTAAGCATCCAACTCTCCAACTCTTGATTTCGGCTCTGGTCATGATCTCAGGGTCATGAGATGGAGCCCTGTTCAAGCTCTGAGCTCAGCAGGGAGTCTACTTAAGACTCTCCCTCTCCCTCTACCCCCCTCCTTGGCTTGCTCTCTCTCTCTCTCAAATAAAATAATCTTTAGGAAAAAAAACCATGATAGAATTTGAATGTTTTTAAAAGAAGATAAGTCAAAAGTAATGTTGTGCTTTGAGAAGTTGATTAACACCATTTAAGGAGCAGCTGTGACCCCACCACATGTTTTCCTGTTGAAAAACTCACTGGTCTTCTTGCATGCCATGCTCATCCACAATTCCAAACTTTAGCTCATACTGTTCCCTCAGGAATGACTTTCTTTATTTTCTGCCTCTGAAATCCTACACATTCCTGACAGTCCAGCTCAAATGCTAACTGCTTATACTAAATCCTCTCCTGATCCCCTAAATCATACCACCAGAACTAATTTATTATCTCTCTCTCTTTTAAGATTTTATTTCTTTATTTGACAGAGAGAGCACAAGTAGGCAGAGAGGCAGGCAGAGGCAGAGAGAGAAGCAGGCTCTCCACTGAGAAGGGAGCCCAACATGAGGTTCGATCCCAGGACCCTGGGATCATGAATAGAGCCAAAGGCAGACACTTAACTAAGCCATCCAGGCACCCCTTATCTTCTCTTTAACCAGAAGCACACTATTTAAACATCTGTGTGGATAATTATAAGATGAAGCAGAAAGAAATATTTATAATCTACTTACCCACAAGACTCTAAGGACTTTGAATGTAGGTACTATCTTATAATTCTACTTTTTAAAAAAGTGACTTGCACAGGGAAGGCACCAAATTCATTAATTCAATATGTACATATGAAGTGCAAACTGTGTCATTTCTGGACTTACTATTTCTATTGTCCTATTTTGATGATTAAAATAATGATGTTACTCATTATTATTAGATCATGATTGTTTCATTTTAACTTTAAAATTTTACATTTTTATTTTTTTAAACTAAAATATAGTTGATATATAATGTTCTAATAGTTTTAAGTGTACAAAATAGTTATTTGACATTTATATACACTACAAAATGCTCAAGACAATACATTTAGATACCATCTGTCACTATACAAAGTTATTACAATATTACAGACTGTACTCCCTATGCTATACTTTACATTTGTCTCCTCCCTCCCTCCCTCCCCCTGTCCCTTCCTTTAGACTCCATGCCCAGGACTAGTGTGTTTTGACTCATGACCCTGAGATCAAGAGTCAGATACTTAACTGACTGACCCAGGTGCCCTAGATTTCAGTTTTGTTGTTTTTTTTTAATGTCTGAGTGATATTCCTATGTGTGTGTATGTGTATGCATCACATCTTCTTTATTCACCTAACAATGGACACTTTATTCCTTATGTTGGTTATTGTAAATAATGCTGCAGTGAGTAAACAATAGGGGTGCATATATATTTTCGAACTACTGTTTTTGTTTTTTCAGGTAAATACCTAGTAGTGGAATTACTGCATCATATGGTATCTATTTTAATTTTTTGAGGAACTTCCATACTGTTTTCGACCATGGCTGCACCAGTTTACATCACACCAACAGCACACCAGGCTTGCCTTTTCTCCACATCCTTGCTGACACTTATTATTTCTTGGTTTTTTTTTTTTGATAATTTTTTATCAAACATTTGGCCAGGAAATGTTTCCCCTAGAATGAAATGTGATTGAGAAACTCTGCCATTTTTTTCTTTCTTTTTTTGGCTGGAGGCGATTATTTGCTTATTTATTTATTTGTAGGTTCATTCTGGAAAAAAAATCTCTCATCAATCAGGAAAGAGATGGTGAATAGTGTTTTTGTTTTTTCTTGTCTGCTATCCTCTGACAATACAGGCTCCTGCCTCTGTGAGTTCCCCCAGCATGACGGAGACATTCTGATTTTCCGTTAAATATTGATTTTATGTTAATGTGGATTTTATATGAAAGTGGCCTGCAGAGGATTTTATACGTGCTGCCAAAGTGAGCACCGGCCTGCACAGGATTTTTTTAAGTTTCATCCCAGGCAAGTTTTTTTTGGTATGAGGTGTTATCTCACTGTGGTTTTGATTTGCATTTCCCTGATGATTAGTGATGTTGACCATCTATCTATATGTCTTCTTTGGAGAAATGTCTGTTCACAGTCTCTGCCCACTTTCTAATCAGATTTTCTTTTTGGTGCTGAGTTGTATTAAGTCCTATATATATTTTGGAAATTAATCCCTTAACAGATATATCATTTGCAAATATCCTCTCCAATTCAGAAGATTGTCTTTTCATTCTGTGGATGTTTTCCTTCACTGTGCAAAGGCTTTTGAGTTTGATGTAGTCTCAACTGTTCATTTTTGCTTTTGCTTCCTAGCCCGAGGAGGCAGACACAAAAACATATTGCTCAGACCAATGTCCAGGAGTTTACTGCCTATGTTCTCTTTTAGTTTTATGATTTCAGGTCTTGCATTTAGGTCTTTAATACATTCTAAGTTTATTTTTTTATATGGTATAGTAAAGTGGTTCAGTTTTCCCAGCACCATTCATTGAAGAGAATCTTTTCCACCATTGTATATTCTTGCCTCCTTTGTCAAAGATTAACTGACAAGGTTAATTTATTTCTGGGATCTCTATTCTATTCTATTGATCTGTGTGTCTATTTTTGTGCCGATACCACTCTGTTTTGATAACAACAACTTTGTAGTCGAGTTTGAAATCTTTTCAGAGTACAGGTCCTTCACCACTTTAACTTTATTCCTAGTTATTTTATTGTTTTTGGTGCAACTGCAAATGGGACTGTTTTCTTAATTTTACTTTCTGCTGATTCTTAATGGTGTTCTTGATCTCTGATTGGTTCATTTTTATCTCTGTTAAGGGTCTCACTGATGTCCTCCACTTTTTTTTTTAAGGATTTTATTTATTTATTTATTTGACAGAGAGAGAGAGAGAGAGAGAGAGAGAGATCACAAGTAGGCAGAGGCAGGCAGAGAGAGGGGGAAGCAGGCCCCCTGCTCAGCGAAGAGCCCGATGCGGGGCTCAATCTCAGGACCCTGAGATCATGACCTGAGCTGAAGGCAGAGGCTTTAACCCACTGAGCCACCCAGGTGCCCCAATGTCTCTTAAATCTTTTTGTTTGTTTTTACCTCCGCTTTTTCTCAAGTTCGGTGAGTATCTCTATGAACATTACTTTAAATTCTTTATCAGGCATATTACTTATATCTATTTCACTTGGGTCTCTTGCTGTGGTTTAGTCCTGATCTTTCATTTGGGACATATTCTCTGTGCATTTTGTCTGACTCTCTATGTCTATTTCTTTGTGTTAGGACAGTCGCTACTTCTCTTGCTCTTAATGATAATAACCTTATATAGAAGAGGTCCTACAGTGTCCTGCAGGGCCATGTCCCCTGCTTCCCAGAGCCTGGCACTCAGGGAGGGTCTCCTATGTGAATGGCATGTGCTCTATTGTTGAGTGTTAACCTCCCCCCCCCGCTTCAGTCCAGTTGTCTGCAAAGGTTCTCTGTCAGTTGTGGGTAGTGTTTGGTCCTGGCAGGGGTGGGGAGTGTTTTAACAAAGTGTGCAGGGGTCTGCTCAAGAAATGAGACTTGCCCCTGCCACCACTGGAACTGAGGTCCTGCAAATGTGCAGACTGAGAAATGTGTTGGCAGGGTTTGCCCTAATCTTCTGGGGGAAGGGGCCTGCAATGCTGGAACTAATGCAAGTATGACTGGGAAGGGTAGATCTGCCAAAGCACAGGGTGAGGGGCTTGGTGTAAACAAGTTGAGTAATGAGGTGCCATATTGGCTGTTGTTTATGCAAGGGCATGAAGAGGGAAATGGTACTTGCCAGCTCCTTTGCTCCTGGAAAGCTCTCCCCATGATCCCTGTCTCTCCAAGCCATGCTCTAAGATGAGCAAATCACTCTTCTTCCCATCTACCCCCGGAGTTTTTCAAGCTGATGGCTCTATGCAGTATTTGCATGGGCTGTTTGTCTTGCTGTCACTTTAAGGGTAGGGACTTCATTTTCAAACACTCTCGGGGCTCCCCCAGAACTCTGATCCCCCAGAACCCCGATTTTGAAAATTCCAGGCATTAAGTCTCACTGGTTGTAAGAACTCATGAAGTTCGGCCTCTCACACTTTCAAAGGCAAATGTTATGGGAATTCATCCTTCCCATTTGTGGGCTCCCCACTGTGAAAGTCTGATTTCACTCTTCCCTGCACCACTGGCTCTCTCCCTACCATGGACAGCCACAGTCTGTTTCACTCCCAGACCCTGTCTTTGCCCTTCCTACCTTCTTTGATGTGGCTCTTATCCACCTTTAGTTTGTGGAGTTTGTTCTGCCAGTCTTCAGATCATTTTATGGGTTATTTATGGGGCTGTGAGTATATCTAGTTGTATCCATGGAACAAGACAAGCTTACTCCCCCTACTCTATCATCTTCCTAGCTGATCCTCTAATTTTTGACATTTTAATTATTATGCTTCTCAGTGTGGACCTCTTTGGGTTCATCTTATTTGGGGTTCTCTGTATTTCCTGGACCTGGATGTGTTTCCTGCCCCTGGTTAGGGAATTTTTCAGCGTATTTCTTCAAGTAAGTTCTCTTCGCTTTTGTCCCCCTCTCTTCTTCTTCTGAACCCCTATAATGCAATTATTAGTATGCTTAATGTTGTCCTAGAGGTCCCTTAACTTATCTCACTTTTAATAGTCTTTTTTCTTTTTGCCGTTCAGCCTGGATGATTTCCACTACCCTGTCTTCCTAATTGTTGAGCTGTTCTGCTCTGATATCCTCTGATTCTGTTATCCTCTGATCCTTGGTTGACTACTCTAGTGTTACTCCTCCTAAGTTAAGGAATCATCCTTATGATCATTACTTTGAATTGTATCAGGTGGACTGTCTATCTCTGTTTTGTTTAGATCTTTTTCTGAGGCTTTTGTCTTATTCTTTCATTTGGAACATATTCCTCTGTCTCCTCATTTTGTCTGACTTTCTGTATTTCTGTGTTAGGTAAGTCAGTACATCTTCTGGCCTTGAAAGTAGTGGCCTTATGTAGAAAACATCCTGTACTGTTGAGAATCACAATGCACCTTAGTCACCAGAATCCAAACCTCAAGGGTGTCTCCTTGTGGGCTATGTACACATTCCTATTGTGACTGGGCTGCAACTGATGTGCCAACAAGTGGGCTGAGGTGACTGCTGGACCAGCTGCCTCCAATGCCCAGCCACAACTACTATGGGTGCACTGGTGGGAGGGTCTGGCCCTGGCACAGCTGGATGAGGCCCAGCTGCAACTGCTGCGGCTGTGCTGGCTGGTGGGGGTCAATCACCAGTGTGAATGCCTGTTGATGCCTATCTTTGACTGTTGCAGGCATGCTGGACAGTGGGAGGTGCTTTAGAAATGTGCCTGCCAGGGAAAGTGCTTTGGGGAGGTCATGTCCACAGGGTATGCTAGTTCAGGGCAAGCAGTGCCACCATGATAGACAGAGAGGGTCAACTGGCATGGCAGCATCATGCCAGCTAGGCTGAAGGAGGGCAAGAAAAACTGTACCTGCCAGCACATTGTTCCTAGAGAAAGTTCCTACAGATCCCTACCCCTCCAGCACATGCCCTAAAATTAGTCAATAAATCTTTCACTTATGGCCCAGGTGCTTTTCAAACTGCTGCCCTGTGCAGTCTGAGTGAGACTATATGTGAGCCCTTTAAGAGCAGAGGTGCCATTTCCCTCTAGCCCTCCCAAAGTTACGGCCTGATATTTCTCAAAGCCAGACATTATGTGGACTTGTCTTCTCAGTGCAAATCTTTGGGGGTGGCTCTGAGCAACGTAGAGTTTTAACCCCTCACTCCTCAGGCAGGTATCTGCACCCATGATGTCCTTCCCGATTTAAAAAAAATTTTTTTTAAAGATTTTATTTCTTTATTTGACAGAGAGAGACATAGCCAGAGAGGGAATACAAGCAGGGGGAGTGGGAGAGGGAGAAGGAGGCTTCCTGCCAAGTAGGGAGCCTAATGTGGGGCTCAATCCCAGGACCCTGGGATCATGAGCTGAGCTGAAGGCAGAGGCTTAATAACTGAGCCACCCAGGCACCCCTTCTTCCTGATTCTTGATTACCACACCACGTTATGTTCCTAACCAGACCATGTCTCTTCCCCTCCTACCCTTCTTGATGTAGCTTTTTCCTTATCTCTTTAGCTGTGGAATAGCTGTTCTCCTAGTCTTCAGGTCATTTGCAGAGAGTTGCTCTATATGTAGTTGCATATGTTTGCTATATCCATGAGAGGAGGTGAGCTCAGGATCTTCCTAATTTGCCTTCTTTTTTAACTCTATCACAGTTGCTTTAAAATCTGCTAAGGCAAGCCATGACCCATGCTGCTGTTTTATTTGTTTTAAATGATTACATTCATTGCAAGTATTATTTCAAACTTTCCTACCACTTTCTCAACTTACATATACTATACTTGAATTTTCATTGGTATTGTTACATGAAGGCACTTGGGAGTATCTTATACTTTTTAATATATTTGTTAGGAAGACTAAAAGTCCTTCATTTCTAGGGTGCCTGGGTAGTTCAGGTGGTTAAGCATCTGACTCTTGATTTCGGCTCAGGTCATGATCTCAGGGTTGTGAGATCAAGCCTTGTGTCAAGCTCTGTGCTAGGTGTGGAGCCTGCTTGAGATTCTCTCTCTCTCCCTCTGCCGCTTCCGCACACTAAAAGAAAAAACCTTTTATTTCTGTCATTTAATGTCAGAAATAATCTTTTGTTAAAATTTTTTCAAGATTTTTTATGTATTCATTTGAGAGAGAGAGAGATCAATAGAAGAGAATATGAGCACGGGGAGGGGCAGAGGGAGAAGCAGGCTCCCCAGTGAGCAGGGAGTTCAATGTGGGACTCAATCTCAGGACCCTGGGATCATGGCCTGAGCTGAAGGCAGACGTTTAACCAACTAAGCCACCTGGGCACGTAGCAATAATCTTTATTCCCTGCCCACTCATCTACCACTTACTCATACCTTTTTTTAAAGATTTTATTTATTTTCAGAGAGAGAAAAAGTCTGTGCAGGCATGCAAGTGGTGAGAGGAGAGGGAGAGGGAGATCTCAAGCAGACTCCCTGCTGAGCTTGGAACCCAATTCAGGGCTCAATCCCACAACCCTGGGATCATGATCTGAGCTGAAACCAAGAGTCAGATGCTCAACTGACTGAGCCACCCAGGTGCCCCATCCATATCTTTATTTATACCCTATTATATTTCACAAAGGATGAAGTTTACAAACACCAATTTAGATTTACATACAAACTTTATACTTTGTTTTTTTATATTATAAAGATTTCTTTTTTTACATATGTTATTGCTGTTTGTTAGTGATATTCATAGTAGTCATACTATACAGTCTTAGTCTATGGTAATAATAGTATTGAAAGTCAACAGACTTTGTGAATTTCCTTTGAAGCTCATTTCTGAAACACAAATTCTATCAGACTGCTGTAACAAATACCAGAGACTGAGTAGTTTATACACAACAGGAATTTTACTGCTCACAGTTCTGGAGCTGGAGAAGTCCAAGACAAAATTGCCAGTATGGTTGCCAGCATGGTGAAGACCCACTTCCTGGTTCACAACCTGAACCTTCATTCTCACTGTGTCCTCACAAGGTATAAGGGCTAGAGAGCTCAGTGGAGATTCTTTTATAAGGGCACTAATCCCATTCATGAGGGCTCCACCCTCATGATGTAAGCACCTCCTAAAGACCTCAACTACTAACACCATCATCTTTGGGGATTAGCATTTCACCATATGAATCTTGTGGGGTCAGATATTCAGAACACAGCACATTATATTCAATACATTTCTTAACTAGTTTCATTGAATGTCCTCAATTTATACAGAGTATCCACCCATGAATAGTTTCCTGTATTTCCAATATTCACCTTTCTTTTTCTTTAATGGCTTATTGAAGATGGTCAGTATGTCCAATACTGTACTGCACGGAAGTGGTGACAGAGAGCACCTAATTCCCTCTCTTGTTTTATTTCTCTATTGCACTAGTTTTATCAGTAATACATATTGTATTTTATCAAATGATGTTAAAATGTATGTTGATATATGGTGAACTTTATTTTGGACTAATACACCCTTCTCATAAATCATGTTTCAAACAGTTACCACTCAATCTGTTTAAATATGAGAACCATAAATGTAAGGAAAAAACTAAGACAAGTTATAGTTTCATTTTTTGTTACTGTTGTTGTAAAATTCCATAATCATGTGTAACTAAACAGTACACTGCAGAAAAAGTAGTAAAATTAAATTATTGCCATTTCCCACTAAAAAAATTTCAACCAGAGTTATATAATTTAACAAACAGGAAAGATAAAAAGATGGCATATTTAATGTTTCACTATACTGGTATGACTTTAACAAAAATTCTATTTAGTAATCCAAAAATGTAACTCATTACAGCTGGATACCAAAACTGTATTAAAAATGGTCAACTTTGATTGAAACATTTTTAATTATTTTATTTCCTTATTCACTATTATTATACATTAAGCACTATGCTAGTTGCAGGGGGATACAATAGTAAACAAGGCAATATTCTTCTTCAGTCAACTTACAAATCAGTGTAGGGCCACATAGTAATATAGGCTTCTAGGGGTTGCCAACTACTCAGCTCTGTCATAAGGCAAAAATAGTTTTTAGACAATGGGTAAAAAATGAGCATGCATGTGTTTAAATAAAACTTTATTTACAAAATAGGTTGTTGGCCACATCTGGCCAGTGGGCTATACGTTGCCAACACCTGCTCTAGAAAAAATAATACACTTGGAATTTCAATACTATATGGTAAATGCAATGATAGTAGGAAGCACAGGTTATTATGGGAACATGATCTAAGAGAATCAATAAAGTCTCTTGGGAGGAGACAACAATCCAACTGACTACTCCTCTTTCTCACATTCAGCAAATAAAGGTAGTTTATTGTCACATGCTACCATTATAAAAATCTTATTCTAAAAATGGAAAACATATTTGACTATGTAAGAATTACTTTATTAAAAAAAAAGAATTACTTTATTATGTAGTATTCCCTTTTGTTTATGAAAAATAATGCATAAGCACAAGTGAAAGCTTACCTTGAGTGACTGTTTTGAGAACAATTAAAGTTGATAAAAATCTCAAAGGTAAATTGGAGCTCTTAAAGAAAGCAGCTGTCTTTGGTTTATTCTCCACTGATTGTTCTAAAGAATTATCTTGAATTCCCTTAGTTACTACTCCTTTGAATACGTCTTCACCCAATCTCCTCAATGTTGATGTCATGGTAGAATGCTGTGAAAAATATGTATCATCTTAGTATGTATATTTATGTCCATGATATATTTCAAATACTATAATAAAGTTGTGTTGCATGGAGCACTGGGTGTGATGCATGAACAATTAATCTTGTAACACTGAAAAAATAAAATAAATGTATTTGGGGGGAAAAAAAGAAACTAAAAATAAGTCAACTTTTTTCTAATTAAAAAATGGGTTAGAAATATGCAAGATTAAAAAAGTAATTTTATAATCAACTTTTTAAATTATTAATGACTTTTTCTGAAAGAAATGAGCAGTCTACAAGAATTAAGAAATTGGAAATGTAATTTTCTAAGAAAAAATTAGGAGAATTGAGACAAGATTCAATTTGAAAATGTTTAAGAACATAAGATCATGATTATGTTTCTGGCACAGAGAAATCAAAGGAACAGAAAAGTAGACACTATAGGTTTTTCACTCCTCCACAATTACTGACAAATAATTTGTTGGGTATATAGTGTTAGCCTATAAAGTGATTATTTGGGCTTTACTGCTTTACAGCTTATTATGATCATAACCATCACAGTGATTTTAATAACTTTCAGCAACTACAAAAGAATAAAACGCTAGGTTAGAATCATGGATAATTCTGGGGCACCTGGGTGACTCAGTTGGTTAAGCATCTGCCTTATGCTCATGTCATAATTCCAGGGTCCTGGGATCGAGCTGCATATTGGGCTCCCTGATCCGTGGGGAGTGTGCTTCCCGCACCCCCCTCCCTGCTGGCGCTTTCTCTCTCTCAAATAAAATCTCAAAAAAACCATTTAGAATCATGGATAATTCTAACGTTGAATAAACTAAAATAAGACAATGGGTGAAACAGAAATACTTCTAAAATAATATAGGCTTATTTGATATTACACATATATTTTAAGAACCAAATAAAGGAAAACCATTTTACACTGCTACAGATGAGAGTGCATGAGCCAGACTTAGAAGTAACTTAAATATGGGTAACAAGTATTTGTTTTAGAATTTCAGCATATTAAAATTAGAGAGATAGGGATGCCTGGGTGGCTCAATCAGTTAAGTGTCCAACTCTTGGATCTCGGCTCAGGTCATGATCTCAGGGTTGTGAGATTCACACCCAGTGTGGAGCCTGCTTGAGATTCTCTCTCACCCTACGCCCCTCCCCCACTCCTCTCTAAAAAAATAATAATAAAAAATAAAATAGAGCTACATTGAGATTTTATGGGTATCTAAAGGCACAATGATTGGGTGGTAAGTGGCATAACAAATACAATCTAATTTAAATATATGGTCAATAAACCTTAAATCCGAAAAAGGAAGTCTCAGACACTATTGGTAGGAATGTAAATTGATATAAACACTGTAGAAAACAGTATGGAGGTCTCTCAAAAAATTAAAAAAGAAATACCATATGATCCAGTAATTCCACTATTATTTACTCCAAGAAAACAAAACCATTAATTTGAAAAGATACATACACTCCTATGTTTATTGTAGCATTATTTACAATAGCCAAGATATGGAAGCAACCCAAGTATCCATCAACAGGTGACTGGATAAGGTGTGAGAGATATATAGATACACACACACACACACACACAGGAATATTATGCAGCCAAAAAAAACACGAGATTTTGCCATTTGTGACAACATGGATGGACCTAGATGGTATTATAATAAGTGAAATAAATTAGACTGAGAAAGTCAAATACCATATGATTTCATTCATGTATAGAATCTAAAAAAAGAAAAATGAATAAACAAAAAGCACGATCAACCTTTAAATAGAGAGAACAAACTGATAGTTGCCAAAGGGAAGGGGGGTGAGAAGAAGGGCAAGATAGGTGAAGGCAAGTGGGAGATACAAACTTCCAGCGATGGAAGGAATAAGTCACAGGAATAAAGCACAGCACAGGGAATATAGTCAATGACAGTGCTATATGTTGACATTTGGTACACATTTGTGATGAGCAAAGCATAAGCATAGAAAAGTTGAATTAGTATGTTATATACCCAAAACTAATGTAACACTGTATGTCAACTATACTTAAATGAAAAAAAAATAAGTTTTTAATATGATTACAAAAAGATAATACACATATGCTTTAAAACCTTGGTATAAAAATAGGAGAAAATATTAGAAACTCTAGATGTTTCCTGATCTCAGATTTGGAGCTGAAAAGGCTGGCAACCTGGAAACTACAGACAAAAAAGCCCAACTTAAGTCTGCTCTCTCAAGCCAAGAGGCTAGGAAAAGAGCAGCCTTGCAAGACAAAAAAATTTATTTTTTAATTTTATTTTTAGAGGGGAGAGGGGCAGAGGGAGAACGAGAATCTTAAGCAGGCTTCATGCATAGCACAGAACCTGACATAGGGCTCAATTTCACAAACCTGATATCATGACCTGAGCTGAAATTAAGGGTCAGGGGCAACTGGGTGGCTCAGTTGGTTAAGCGACTGCCTTCGGCTCAGGTCATGATCCTGGAGTTCCAGGATCGAGTCCCACATCAGGCTCCCAGCTCCACAGGGAGTCTGCTTCTCCCTCTGACCTGTTCTCTCTCACTTTCTCTCTCTCTCTCTCAAATAAATAAAAATATTAAAAAAAAAAAAAATTAAGAGTCGGATACTTAACCAATTGAACCACTGAGGTGCCCCAATACAAAAAACTTAGACAAAACAACAACCCAACCAAACACCATAGAAAGATCTGTGGTCCAACATCCACCTACATGAGCAAAATTCCAAGGACAGCCTACACACACTTCTACCCTCAATCAGGCAGTAATAAGGTGTCCATGAAGGCAATGTGAGGACTAGTGGTAATGAGGCACTCCCACCCCTCCCAGTTAGGGAGGTATCAGTGGAGGCCTAATGGGGAACCAGAACTCCCCCAAGCTTTCCCAGATAACAACAGAAGTCTAGTGGGGAACCTGGACTTCTACTTAACTAGGCAGTAAAGCCATCCTGTATTTCCTCTGCAAAAGCAGTGACAATAGAAAGTCAGATAAAACAAAGACCCAGAGCCTCATAATATGAAAATGTCCAGTTTTCAATAAAAAAAAAATCACTAATCACACAAAGAATCTAGAAGATCTCAAACTGAATGAAAATCAATAATTGCCAATAGCAATGGCACAAAGATGTTAGAGTTATCTGACAAACATTTTAAAGCAGCCACGATAAAATTATTGAAATTTTGCATTTTTAAAAAATTTAAAATAGAAAATTTCATCAAAGTCTTACCAAAGAAAATAAAAATAACCAAATGGAAATTTTATAACTGAAAATACATTAACCAAAATTAAAAACAGAGAGGTTCACTAGCTAATTGAATCCAACAGTACATTAAAATGATTATTCTCCACAATCATATGGGATTTATTCCTGGACTTCAGGGGTGATTCAATATCTGCAAAACAATCAACATGATATATCATATTAATAAAAGAAAGGAGAAGAGCCACATGATCCTCTCAACAGATGCAGAAAGTATTTAACAAAATACAGCATCCTTTCTTGATAAAAACCCTCAAGAAAGTAGGGATAGAAGGAACATACTTCAACATCATAAAGGCCATATACAAAAGACCCACAGCAAATATTCTCCTCAATAGGAAAAAACTGAGAGCTTTCCCCCTAAGGTCAGGAACACGACAAAGATGCTCACTCTCACCACTATTGTTCAACACAGTACTGATGTCCTATCCTCGGCAATCAGACAACAAAAAGAAATAAAAGGCATCCATGTCAGCAAGGAAGAAGTCAAACTTTTACTCTTTGCAGATGACATGATACCTTATGCAGAAACCCCAAAGACTCCACCCAAAAATTGCTACAACTAATACATGAATTCAACAAAGCTGCAGGATATAAAATCAATGTACAGAAATCCGTTGCATTTCTATACACCAACAGTGAAACAGCAGAAAGAGAAATCAAAGAATCGATCCCATTTACAACTGCACCCAAAACCATAAGATACCTATGAATAAACCTAAGCAAAGAGATAAAAGATCTATACTCTGAAAACTATAGAACACTGGTGAAAGAAATTGAAGACAACACAAAAAAAATTGAAAAACATCCCATGCTCATGGATTGGAAGAACAAATATTGTCAAAATGTCTATACTACAATCTACACATTCACAATGCAATCCAGTATTTTTCAAAATAACACCAGTATTTTTCACAGACCTAGAAAAAAAAATCCTGAAATTTGTATGAAACCAGAAAAGACTGCGAATAGCCAAAGCAATTGTGAAAAAGAAAACTAGAGTGGGAAGCATCACAGTCCCAGACTTCAGGCTGTAATACAATGCTGTAATCATCAGGGCAGTATGGTAAAGAAACAGACACATCAGTTCTGGCAAAGAAACAGACACATCAATTAATGAAACAGAATAAAAAACCCAGAAATGGACCCACAACTATATAGTCAATTAATCTTTGACAAAACAGGAAAGTACATCCAATGGAAACAAAGACAGTCTCTTCAACAAATGGTGTTGAGAAAACTGGACAGTCACATGCAGAAAGATGAAATTGGACTACTTTCTTATACCATATGCAAAAATAAATTAAAAATGGATGAAAGACCTAAATGTGAGACAGGAAAACATCAAAATCCTAGTGGAGAACATAGGCAGCAATCTTTCTGACCTCAGCACCAACAGCTTATTACTAGACACTAACTAGATCACGAACATCACTGGAGACAAGGGAAACAAAAACAAAAATGAACTATTAGGATCTCATCAAAATAAAAGGCTTCTGCACAGCAAAGGAAACAGCCCACAAAAGTAAAAGGTAGCCTACAGACTGGGAGAAGATATTAGTATCCAGAATCTATAAAGAACTCATAAAAATCAACACCCAGAAAATAAATAACCCACTTAAGAAATGGGCAGAAGATATGAACAGACATTTCTCCAAAGACATACAATTGGCCCACAGACACATGAAAAAATGGTCAAAATCACTCAACATCAGGGAACCACAAATCAAAAACCACAATGAGATACCATTCCACACTAATCAGAATGGCTAAACTGAACAACAAAGGAAACAACAGATGTTGGTGAGGATGCAGAGAAAAGTGGATCCTCTTACACTGTTGGTAGGAATGCAAGCTGGTGTAGCCACTCTGGAAAACAGTATGGGCAAACTCAAAAAGTTAAAAATAGGGGCGCCTGGGTGGCTCAGTGGGTTAAGCCTCTGCCTTCGGCTCAGGTCATGGTCTCAGGGTCCTGGGATCAAGCCCCACATTAGGCTCTCTGCTCAGCGGGGAGCCTGCTTCCCCCTCTCTCTCTGCCTGCCTCTCTGCCCACTTGGGATTTCTCTCCCTCTGTCAAATAAATAAATAAAATCTTTAAAAAAAAAAAAAGTTAAAAATATAACTACCCTATGACCCAGGAATTGCACTACTAGGTATTTATCCAAAGGACACAAAAGTGCTGAAAAGAAGGGACTCATGCACCCCACTGTTTATAACCGCCCTATTGACAATGGCCAAGTTATGAAAACAGCCCAAGCACTGAATGACTGATGAACAGATAAAGAAGATACGGCATATATATGTATACAATGGAATATTACTCTGCCATCAAAAAGAATGAAATCTTCTAACAAGATGGATGAAGACAGAATGTATTATGCTAAGTGAAATAAGTTAGAGAAAGACAGATGTCCTATGATTTCACTCATTTGTGCATTTTAAGAAGCAAAACTATGAACATAGGGGAAAGGAAGGAAAAATAAAATAAAAACAGAGAGGGAGGCAAACCTAAGAGATTATTATTATTATTTTTTAAAGATTTTATTTATTTATTTGACAGAGAGAGAGAGAGATCACAAGTAGGCAGAGAGGCAGGCGGGGGGGTGGGAAGCAGGCTCCCTGCTGAGCAGAGTGCCTGATGCGGGGCTCAATCCCAGGACCCTGAGATCATGACCTGAGCTGAGGGCAGAGGCTTTAACCAACTGAGCCACCCAGGCGCCCCAAACCTAAGAGATTATTAAGAGAACCCTTGGGTTGTTGGGAGGGAAGTAGGTGGATGGGTTAAATGGCTAAAAGGTATTAAGGAGGACACCTGTTGGGATGAGCGCTGGATGTGATATGTAAGTGATGAAATACTAAATTCTCCTGAAACGAATATTTCACTTACATGTTTACTAACTTGAATTTAAATTAAAAAAGAAAAAATACACACACACAAAAAATGGATAGGTTCAATAGCAGAATGTAGGACACAAGGAAATAACTGGTCAACTGGAATTTAAAACAATAGAATTTACCTAATGTGAACATTGAACTGAAAAAAAAAATGGAGGGAAAAATAGAGATTCCAGGGGTGCCTGGGTGGCTCAGTCGTTAAGTGTCTGCCTTCGGCGCAGGTCATGATCCCAGGGTCCTGGGATCAAGCCCCGCATCGGGCTCTCTGCTCAGCAGGAAGCCTGCTTCTCCCCCTACCATTCCCTCTGCTTGTGTTCCCTCTCTCACTGTGTTTCTCTCTGTCAAATAAATAAAATCTTTAAAAAAAAAAAAAAAAATAGAGATTCCAGGAACTAAGGAACCATAATAAAAGATTTAGCAACCTTGTCCATCAGAATCCTGGAAGGAAAAGACACATGAGGTAGGGCTGAAAAAAATGCTTGGAGAAATAATGGCTGAAAGCTTCCCAGATTAGCTAAATAAATAAATCTAGAGACCAAGGAAGCTAACCAAACACCAGAAAGGATAAATCCAAAATGATCAACAAGATACATCATAACCAACTTATGAAACCTGAAGAAAAGGAAAACAACTGATAGCCGTAATGAAGAGATTAACATATACAAAGCAAGCAATTCAAGCAACAATGGATTCCTTATCATAAGCCATGGAAATTGTCTAGAAGAAATTAGTACAACATTTTCAAGTATTATAAGAAAAGAACTATCATCTCAGAATCCTATACCCAGTGAAATTATCCTTCAGGAATATAGAGGACACTAGGACACTTGAAGATGAAGTCAACTAAAACAGTCTGTCATTAGAAGACCTATTCTAAAAGGCTGCTTAAGAAAAGTTCTCTAGAGGGGCGCCTGGGTGGCTCAGTGGGTTAAAGCCTCTGCCTTCAGCTCAGATCATAATCTCAGGGTCCTGGGATTAAGGCCCACATCGGGCTCACTGCTCAGTAGGGAGTGCTTCCCTCTCTCTGTCTTTGCCTGCCCGTCTGCCTACTTGTGATCTCTCTGTCAAATAAATAAATAAATAAAAATCTTAAAAAAAAAAAAAAAAAGAAAAGTTCTCTAGAGTGAAATGAAATAATAAAAGAAGGAACCTTAGAACATCTGGAAGGAAAGAAGAACTCAGTAAGCAAAATACGGGCAAATACAATAGATTTCCCTTTTCCTTCTGAGTTTTATGTTTGACATTATTACAAAAATTATACCACAGTCTAATGTGATTCTAAATATATGTAGAAGACATGTTAGCACAATGCTATTATAAAGGGTGGATTAATGAAGGCATAAAAAAGCAAGGTTTCTTTTTTTCCTTAAGATTTCATTTATTTGTCAGAGAGAGAGAGAAAGCACAAGCAGGGAGAAACAGGCTCCCTGATGAGCAAGGAGCCTGATGCAGGACTTTGATCCCAGGACCCTGAGATCATAACATGAGCTGAAGTATCCAGTTAAGCAACTGAGATACCCAGGTGTCCCAAAAGGCAAGGTTTCTATACTTCAATTGAATTAGCAAAATGAAAACATCAGTAGACTGTAGTAAGTTATCTATATACAATGTGATAGCTAATAAAAAAAAAACTATAAAAAAGAGAAATACTCAAAACTATAAATAAACCAAAATGGAGTTTTAAGAAATGTTCAAGGGACCCACAGCAAAGCAGGGGAAAGAAAACCCAGAGAATTGATATATGGAAGATATAAAAAAACAAACAGTAAACAAAATATAAAATAACAAACTTAAGCACTAACATATCAATAACTACATTAAATATAAATGGCCTAAATACACCAATTAAAACACAGAACTTGATAAAGTTGATTAAAAAACAAAATCTAGCTACATGCTATCTACAAAAATCTCATTTCAAATATAATATAAACAGGTCAAAACTAAAAGAATGAAAAAGGACATCATGAATCTAAGGAGAGCAGAGTGCTTATATTAATATCAGAGGATAAATCTCAGAGCAAAGAAAATTACAAGGTACAGTGAGAGCCATTACATAATGATAAAAGAGTCAATCCACTAAGAACACATAATAATCCTAAATTTATATGCACAAAGCAACTGAGCTGCAAAACATATGAGGCAAAAATGATAAACAGGAGAAATATATAAATTCACAATTATAGCTGAAGACTTCTCTGAACACTAGATACAACTAGATAGAATATTAACAAGGATATAAACTAACTAAAAAACACCATCAACAAGCAGGATTTAATCCACATTTATAGAACACCCACACAAGAGCAGAATGTCAATAATACAACCAAACCAGAAAAACAGAAAGGTAAAAGAAAGATGTAAAACAAACTTCTAAATCACTCATGGATCAAAGAGGAAGTCACAAGGGAAATTTTTAAAATACATTAAATTCGAAGAAATGAAAATGGAACATATCAAAATTTGTGGGACACAGTTAAAACAGAGCTGACAGAAAAACACCACTAAAAATAGCACTATGTTAGGAAAAAAGTAAGTCTCAAATGAACAATATAAGTTTTTACCTAGTAACCTAAAAAAAGAACAAAATAAATCCAAAGCAAACAGAAGGAAGGAAATAATAAAGAGATAAAAATGAAAACTATAAAGTAATGAAATAAAAAAATGGTCCTTTTTAAAAAAATCAACAAAACAAACTTCTGGCAATAAAGACAAAAAAATGACACAAATTATCAATACTAGAAATGAAACAGAAGGTATTACTACAAACACGGAGGACATCAAAAGGACTTTAAGAGAACAATATGAAAAATATATATTGAACAGCTTAGACAAAATGGTTCATTCAATTCCCTGAAAAGCACAAACTTCTACAAATCACTTATATGAATTACATAATATCCCTGTAACTTTTAAGGAACTTGAATTCATAATTTAAAATCTCCCAGGATGCCTTGGTGGCTCAGTAGTTAAGTGTCTGCCTTTAGCTCAGGTTATGATCCCAGAGTCCTGGGATCAAGCCCCACATCAGGCTCCCTGCTCAATGGGGAACCTGCTTCTCCCTCTGCCTACTGCTCCCCCTGCTTGCGTGCTCTCTTTCTCTCTCCGTCAAATACATAAATACAATCTTTTAAAAAAAATAATTAATTTTTAAAAATCTCCCCAAAAGATAGCTGTAGGCTGACAATTTCATAGAAGAATTCTACCAAAAATCTAAAGAATTAACACTAAATCTAATTTCTTTCAGAAAAAGAGAATGGAACACTTCCTAATTAATTTTATGAACATAGTATTACCTTGATACAAAACCAGACAAAGATAGTATAAAAGAATAGAAAATTGTAGACTAACAACCCTAATGAATATAGACTCTAACAAAATATTAGCAAACAGAATTCAGAAAATATAAAAAGAACTACACAACATGGCTTAGTGGGGTTTATTTCAGGAATACATGGCTAATTCAATATTTGAAAGCCAATCAGTAATGCACCACATTATCAGGTTAAAGAAAAAAAAAATCACATTTATTGATAAATACAAAAAAGCATTTGAAAAAAGTTTCAACACTCATTCATAATTTTAAAAACTCAGAAAAATAGGAATAGAGGGGAACTAAACTTGATAAACTTGATAAAAAGCATCTATAAACTATAGCTAGTATTATAATTAATAGTGAAGGACTCACGGTGTTCCCTCCTTAGATCAAGAACAAGCCAATGATATCCATTATCATTCATATTTACCAGTTGTAGATATTGTAGCTAGTGGAAAAGAAAAACTAAAGACCTACATGTCAAAAAAAAGGAAAACAAAAAACATTCCTTACTTGCAGATCCATGACTATATAGAAAATTCCAAAAAATCTTCAAGACAAAACCTAAAACTAGTAAGATCATTGTCACAGGATACAGAATGTATAGAGCACCAACACGAACACCAAAATTTTAAAAATACCAACTGCTATCACTCAAAAACATTAAATATGCAGCTGAAAATCTAACAAATAATGTACAGGAATTTTATGCTTAAAACCACATAACATGAATGAAAGAAATCAAACTTCTAAATAAAATGGAGAAACATATCATGTTCCTGCATTGGAAGACAACACAGTAAAGATGTCAATTTTTCTCAAATTTATATATAAGTTAATGCAATTCCTATCAAAATCCTTGCAAGATATTTTGTAGATAGAGAAGATTATTCTAAAATTTATAAGGAAAGGTAAAGGAACTATTTTAGTTAAAACATTTTTTAAAAATAACAATAAAATGGGAGGAGATCAAAATATCCCATTTCAAAACATATTATAAAGGTACAGGAATCAACAGTACAGAATTGGCAAAAGGAACAGACATACAGATACATGGAACATAACAGAGAACCCAGAAAGAGACCCACAAAATTATTCCCAACTGACAAAGGTAAAGGAAGGAAAGCCTTTTCAATAAATGGTGCTGGAACAACTGGGCATTTATTAATCTTGATCTAAATCTCACACCTCATACAAAATTAACTGAAACTGTACGTGGACTTACATGTAAAATGCAAAAGTATAAAACTTTAAGAAAAAAAAAACCACGGGAGAAAATCTTCACAATCTAGAGTTAGGCAATAGATTCTTACACTTGACCTCAAAAGCAACATCCACAAAAAGAAAAACTGATTAACTGGAAATCATTAAAATTTAAAAGTCTGCAAAAGACCCTGTTATGATGATAAAAATACAAGAAAAAAATTATTTCCAAATGACATACCCAACAAAGACTACTATCTAAAATATATAAAGAACTCTCAAAACTCAACAATGGAAAACAAAGAGTCTATTAAAGAATAGGCAAAAGACACAAATAGACTAAAGAGGATATACCTGTGGAAAGCAAACACATGAAAAGGTATGTTTAACTACTGGAGAGATGCAAATTAAAACTCCAATGAGAAAACAATACTATCAAGAATGGTGAAAAATTGGGGTGCCTGGGTGGTTCAGTGGGTTAAAGTCTCTGCCTTCAGCTCAGGTCCTGATCTCAGGGTCCTGGGATAGAGCTCAGCCTCAGGCTCTCTGCTCAGCAGGGAGCCTACTTCCTCCCCCCCCACCCAACTTCCTCTCTGCCTACTTGTGATCTCTCTATGTCAAATAAATAAATAAAATCTTAAAAAAAAGAATGGTGAAAATAACAAATAGTAACAACACTAAATGCTGGTGAGGTCAAAGAGAAACAAACTCCGATATTGCTAGTGAGAGAGCAAATTAATAAAATCACTCTTAAAATTTGGCAGTTTACTAAAACTAAAAAATTAAACATGCAGCTACCATATAACAACTGTATTCTTGGACATTTATCCCAGAGGAATAAAAACTTATTTATACACAAAAACCTGCACATCAAAGTTTACAGCATTTATAATGGCCAAAAATTGGCTTCCATTAACCAATGAATGGTTAAAATGTGGTATATTCCTATTATGGAATCAATAAAAAGGAATGCCACAACTTAAATAGATCTCCAGCAAGTTATGCTAAGTGAAAAAAAGGCAATCTCAAAGGGTTACATACTGTATATTCCATTCAAATCACATTTGTGATTTGACAAAATTATAGAAATGGAAAAAAAAAGCAGTGGTTGGAGGGATTAAAGAAGGGCTAGGGCAAGAGGAACGTTGGTATTGTTATAAAAGGTAACATGAGGACTTTTGATTTCTGGTCAGGGGGGTAAGAGGCTTGGAAGTTGCCACTCCATCCTAACAAATAAAAAGCCAAACAACTGAAAAATTGACAGCTTTCTTAGCTCCAACAGAAGTGAGATCACAGGGAAAAACCCAAAATTTGGAGAGATAGGAGAATATAGAGAATTACAACTTACTATGGCAGAAACCCATGAGCTGAAACCTCTGCGGGAACTGGTATCAGCATAGGAAAATCTGAGCTATAACTGAAAATTGCTGGAGGCCCAATGTGAACAAGTTTGAGAGTTAAAAATGCCAGCTGGGGCCAGTCACAAGGGAGTTCCCAAATTTTATTGGTTTTAGCTTCAGGAACTCTAACAGTTCTCACACTGAAGACTAGAGAAAAATCCCCTCATGCTTCAGGTAAGGGGAGTGAAAAAGTGACCATTTTGAAATAGAATACAATTTTGTTCTTGTTATAACAGGATTAGTCCTTAAGAAAACTTCTTTACCAAAGCTTAACCTACTGGAATTTTATCAGAGTCTAATGGATTTAGGAGCTTAGGGGAAAGGAAATAGCAAAATCCAGCTGATTCTAGCAATTCTACCCCACCTCAGGAGGAGAAAAACTGGAAAGCACTTACGAAATTCACTGCCCTGGGAAAGCAGCTCACCAAAAGACTGAGATTGAAACATACAACTATATAACACTTCCCCTTCCTGCACATCTTAGGATGTATTAAAGGGCCACTTACAGCAGTCACTTTTACATGGTACAACATGTCCAGATAACATGAAAAAATCACAAGAAATGCTAAAAGGCAAAAATCCACAGTTTGAAAAGACAGAGTTAGCATCAGAATTGGACTCAAATATGGTAGGGATGTTGGAGTAATCAGACTGAGAATTTAAAACAACTATGATTACTATTCTAAGAGTTTTCATGAAAAAAGTAGACAACATACAAGAACTGATGAGTAATGCAAGCAGAGAGATGGCAATTCTAAGAAAGAATAAAAAAGAAATATCAGAGATCAGAAACACTGTAAATGAAGAATGCCTTTGGTGGGACCATTAGTAGACTAGACACTGATGAAGAAATAATCTCTAAGTCTAAAGATACATCAATAAAAACTTCAAAAACTGAAATACAAAGAGAAAAACACAAACTGGATAAAATGGGACAGAATGGCCAAAAATTATGGGACAATTACAAAAGGTCTAACATACAGGTAAAAGAAATACCAGAAAGAAAAGAAGAAAGGAATACAAGAAATATATGAAGCAGGGGAGCCTGGGTGGCTCAGTCGTTAAGTGTCTGCCTTCGGCTCAGGTCATGATCCTGGGGTCCTGGGATCAAGCCCCGCATCGGGCTCCCTGCTCGGCAGGAAGCCTGCTTCTCCCGCTACCATTCCCTCTGCTTGTGTTTCCTCTCTCGCTGTGTTTCTCACTGTCAAATAAATAAAATCTTAAAAAAAAAAAAGAAAAAAGAAATATATGAAGCAATAATGACAGAGTCCCTTCCAAATTAACATAGGAAACAAAACCAGGAAGCTCAGCGAACACCAAGCAGGATAAATACCAACCCCCCAAAAAACCTATACCAAGGCATACCATATTCAAACTGCAGAAAATAAAAGCTTTTTAAAAAAATCTTGATAGAAGCCAGAGGAATAAACAGCTTATTCAGAGAAGCAAAGATAAGATTTATATCCAAATTCTCCTCAAAAACCATGTAGGCACAAAGAAAGTAGAATGAAATATTTAAAATGTTTATTTTATTTTTTCAGTGTTCCAAGAGAAATATTTGGAAGAAAAAACTCCAACCTAAAATTCTATATACTGTGAAATCCATCAAAAATAAATATTTTCTCAGATCACCAAAAATTGAAGGAATCTATTATCAGTAGACTAGCCCTGAAAGTAATATTAATAAAAGTTCTTTAGAGAGAAGGAAAATCATATAGCTTAGAAACCTGAATGTGCATAAAGAAAGAACATTAGAAAAGGAATAAGTGTACATAAAATACTTTTATCTTTTATTAACTGATCTAACAGATAAATTTGTTGAAAACAACAGCAACAGTGTGTTTGATTATGGTGCCTCTGTGTGTACATATGCATGCTTATGTATGCTTATGTATAAGTGAAATGAATGGCAGGAATGATAAAAGGGAACACAGGACAGGAGGAAGAAATCCACACTATGTTGTTACAGTAGTCCCCCCTTATCTGGGGGCCATGAGTTCCAAGAACCCCGGTGGATACCTGAAATCATGGACACTACATTTATATACTATGTCTTTTCCTATACATACATACCTATGATAAAGTTTAATTTACAAGTTAGGCACAGTAAGAGATTAACAATACCTAATAATAAAATAGATTATAACAATATAATAAAAGTTATGTGAATGTGGTCTCTCTCTCTCTCTCAAAATATCTTATACTGTATTCATTCACCTTTCTTATGATGATGATGTGAGATGGTAAAATGTCTACAGGATGAGATGAAGTGAGGTGAATGAAACAGGCATTGTGACCTTACTTATTAGCATTAGGCTAATAACGACCTTGTGACAATACTTCAGGAGGAGGATCATCTGCTTCTAAACTGTGGTTAACCATGGGTAACTGAAACCACAAAAGATGAAACCACAGATAAGGTGGGTCTATTGTACTATAAGATACTCACACTACATGTAAAGCTGTATAGTGTAATTTGTAAGTGGATTTAAATAGTTGTAAATGTACACTGCGAACTGTAGGGCAACAACTAAAAAAATAAAAAAAAGTACAACTGATATGCTAAGAAAGAATGGAAAATAGAAGCATATAAAATGTCCAATTAAAACCACAAAAGGCAGGAAATGAGAACAAAACAGGAACAAAGAACAACTGTCAATGAATAAAAAATAGTAAGAACTATGTAGATATTAATCCAACAATATCAATAATCACTTTCAATATCAATAGTCAAAATACACCAATTTAGAGACTATTAGAGAGAATCAAAATAAAAGACCCACTATACATTGTAAGAAACCCACTTTAAATATAAAGACAAATAGAGATTAAAAGTAAATGGATAGAAATATATCCCAGCTAACACTAATCAAAAGAAAGCTAGAATAACTATATTAATTTCAGCAGAGCAAGCAAAGTTACCAGGGAAAGAGGAGCACTACATAATGATAGTCAATTCTCCAAGAATACACAATACCTTGGATACAGTAGATACTTTTTAGATACAACACCAAAGGCACAATTCACAAAAAATAACTGAGAAACTGGACTTCATTAAAATTTAAAAACTACTCTGTTAAAGAAAGATTGGGGGGAGAAAATATTTACAAAGACATATCTGATAAAGAACTACTATCCAAAATATAGAAAGAATTCTAAAAACCCAACAGTAAGAAAACAACCCAATTAAAAAATGGGCAAAGAACCTGGAGACCTCACCAAAGAAAAGACATAGGTGGCAAATAGTCATATGAAAAGATGCTGAATGGTATGTCATTAGGGAATTGCAAATTTAAACAACCAGATTTGACCATACACCAATTAGAATAGCCAAAACAGAAAACACTGACAATACCAAATGTTGATGAGGATGTGGAGCAAAAGAAATTCTCACTGACTGCTCCTGGAAATGTAAAATGGTGTAGACACTTCAGAAGGCAGCTTATAGTTTTTCAAAGAACTAAACATATTCTTACCATATCTATCAAACAATTGTGCTCCTTGGTATTTACCCAAAGGAGCTGAAAACTAATGTCCATACAAAAACCTGCACACGGATGTTTATAGCATCTTTATTCATACTTGCCAAAACTTGGAAGCAATCAAGATGTCCTTCAGTAGGTGAATGGATAGATAAACTGTGGTACATCTAGACGATGGAATATTATTCAGCACTGAAAAGAAATGAGCTATCAAACCATGAAAAGACATGGAGGAATCTTAAATGCATATTGCTAAGTGAAAGAAGCCAATCTGAAATTACTGCATAATTCTAAGCTATATGATACTCTGTAAAAGGAAAAGCTATCACATTATGTAAAAGACAAAGAGTGAAAGGATTTGTAGTTTACAGGAGTTAGGAGTGAGGGAAGTGTGACTAGACAGGCACAGAGGACTTTTAGGGCAAACTATTATTAGTAACAAATTATTCTGTATGATATTATATTTGGTGGTTATACACCATTATATTTTTGTCAAAACTCATAGAATATAAAACACGAAGAGTGAATCCTAATATATGTACACTATGGACTTGGAGTGAAATGACAGATCAATGTAGGTTCATCAGTTGTAACAAATTATAACACTTTGTAACAAATTCTGGTGCAAGAAGCTGAAGTGTGGGAGGTAGTATATACGTGGGGTCAGGAAGTAAATGGGAAATCTCAATTCAATGTTCAATTTTGTTGTGAACCTAAATTTGCTCTAAAAAAATAAAAGTCTGTATACATATAAAAAGCAACATGAGGAATCTGGTGATTGAACTGTTGTTATTTTGACTATATTAATGTGAATATTGTGGTTGTGATACTGTACTAGTTTTAGAAGATGTTACCACTAGGGGGAAAGTGGGTTAGGGACACAAATGATTTCTCTGTATTAGTTTTGGTTTTTTTTTTGTATTAGTTCTTATTACTACAAGTGAATCTACAATTATCTCAAAATAAAAAGCTTAATTTTAAAAAGTACATGCAATCAGACAATCATTAAAACTAAAACATTAGAAATCCATCAATATAGGTTGAATAAATAAACGGGACAGTGCCAAGAATGCTACTTTTCATCAGAAACGTAGGTGTAGGTTGACATTACTGTCTAGAATAGCACACAGAGTAGGGTGCAGAGTATATATTTACAGGTAAAAATAAATGATAAATTATCTAAAGGGAAATGAATACTTGGAAGGAAGATAAAAGAAAATGTCACTCAATTTCTGAGCCTAGCCTTTTGTGGCTGAGAGCAAAGCATTCAGCCAACCATTTTCAGAAGCCATAATACAAATAGCAAAATTAAATTGTAAAAAGAAGACAGCAACATTACAAGACCTAATACTCCATATAACTCTGTTTAATGAGACATGTATTAAGACCTATAAATACAGAATGATATTCAGGGGGCGGGGAGCACATGTGCATGTACTTACTTGTACAACACAGAGGCAAAATATTTGGGATACCACCTAAGGAACGATATTTTTCCTTAACTTTAACCATCACACTACATAATAATCACATGACTCAATTAATACTACTTAATCATCAGTACTGCACTAAGTGGTTCAGCTGCATGTTTCCCAAATTCCATAAGACCAAGATTATGCTACCCAAGCATAAATTTGTTTCTCTCAGTTAAGTAAATGAAAGCTGTAACAGGATTTAACTAGGGAAATAAAATTTTACAAAACTACTATAGCCCATAGCACAAACGATTACATATGCATGACATTAAATTTAAATTGGATGAAACTTATATGAATGGGTAACATGTATAGTTCATTTTATAAGATGCTAGAATAATTTTTCTGCTTTCATTATGCTGTTGTAAAAAATCACTATCCAATTTACCTAGTGTACATTTACTGGCATTAAGACAAGAAATCTTTAATTTCTATTACTTTCAGTAAAATACAAAAAATTTTAAGTTAAATAAGGGGGGATGGTGGTTTTAGCAGTAACTTAACAGAGTGATACTTAAACAATTTTAAAACTCAAAAAACAATGTTACATATTAAATCAAACCTCGGGCACTGAGAAATAATATTTATAAAAAGAGGAAGAGAAAGTAGTGAATAAAGCAAAGAAGGCAGAAAGTCCTAAAATATACACAGAACAAAGGAAAATAAACCTGTAAAAGAACAAGATCAAGAGAAATAATACTAAACAGAGTATCACTTAAAGATATCAATTACCTGTGTTCCTGCATCTAACTGTCTTAGAGACCAATATATAAATTTTACAAAAGGCTCATGAAGTTTGGTATTCACAAATGGCATCCACTGTAGCTGCTCTGTCATCACAGGCAAAAGCTAAAGATAAAATGATAAAATTCATAATTTAAAAAAATGAAAAATGAAAAAATGATAAAATTCATAATTCATAAAATGAAGTTATGAATGCACAGTAATGTTAGATGGTGAAAGTCAATTACCACAATTTCCCCCAAATTTCTTTTTTCAAGAGAAAAAAGTTCTGTAACAAAATCCTCACTTTGAAACCATATGCACAACAATACAGAAATATATATTTGAAATTTTAAATACCTATATCCTTTTTTTTTTTTAATACCTATATCCTTTAACCCAGCACAGTAGCACACCAAAGATTTTAAGGAGATGAACCTGTACATTCTCTGGACTTCAAATGGTTAAATATATTTACAATACATATACAATGATTAAAAATGATAATAGAATCTGTATTAGGTGATAAAAGCAGATTACCAAAGAGCAAATGTAATCCGATCCCATTTATATAAAATATCAATGTGAATTTATATTGAAAGAGATATATGAAAGAATGTTTTTTAAAAACATTCTGAGAGCTCTGCCCTCAGCTCAAAGTCTGCTTGAGATTCTCTCTTCCTCTCCCTCTGCCCCTCCTCCCCACTCTTAACTCCTGCTCACAAAGGTATGGTGCACTTGCGCTGTCTAAAATGAATAAAAAATAAAAATATTAATAATAATATTAAAAGTAAAGTACATATCCACTCAGGGAGCTAAAGATTATGAACAAGAAAAATATTAATGATAAATTAAGCAAAAACAATAAAAACTAGGATACAAAATCATATGTAATTACACCACAGATATGATCAATAGGTATGGAAATAAACATACATAAAACATATGAGTTTGGAAGGACATATCTGACCTTTCATAGTACCATCTAGGGATTACTGACCACTTCCTCCTTTAGAAATACTCATTGGCTTCTGTGACACCAATATCTCCTAGTTTTCCTTCTACTTCTCTAGTCACTATCTATCTCTATGATTAGTTCACCATCACTCACTTGGTCATTAAATGTTGGAATTCTTCAAATTCAGTATTAGCTCATACAGACTAATGACTCCCATATTTACATATCTTTATGAACACCTCTACATATCTCTTTACATCTCTCTCGGCGGAGCTCTGGTTCCTTATGTCAAAACCTAACAGACACATCCATTTTGGTATCCTAAACTCAAGTTTGTCCAGAGTTTATCAGATTAGGGAGGCTCAAACCCAGATCTACTCCAGTATTTCTTATTCTGAGTGAATGCTACTCACATTCATCCAGTTACAAAAGTCAGAAACCTGGGAGCCAAACTGGACACAACAACTTATATACTAGATCCATTATGAAGTCTCATCTATTTTACCTCATCCACAACCATAACCACAATTTTAACAAAAATTACTATCTTGGGGCACCTGGGTGGCTCAGTGGGTTAAGCCTCTGCCTTCGGCTCAGGTCATGATCTCAGGGTCCTGGGATTGAGCCCCACATCAGGCTCTTTGCTCGGCAGGGAGCCTGCTTCCCCTTCTCTCTCTGCCTGCCTCTCTGCCTACTTGTGACCTCTCTCTCTGTTAAATAAATACATACATACATACAAATAAATAACTTTAAAAAAAAATTACGATCTTATTTCACCTGAACCACTTAAGAGTTTCTTAACTGTTCAGCATCTGCTCTGGCACCTTTAAACCTATTTCCATGTAGCAGCCAACAGGATCCTTTTAAAGCATAAACCTGATGTTATTTTCTCCTAAAAGGTCTTCACTGGTTTCCTACTACTTAGTTATCATTTTCTGGAATGAAATTTCAAGCAAAATTGAAAAATTACAGATACCTCAAGTTGAAAAATGTCTAAACTGTACTTTTGTGGGTGAATGGAATTTAGCAACTACCCACTCTCTCTTAAGGCTGTAATTTCAGTAAAATTTCAGTAGAATATACTTAATCCCTCTCACCCTATATTTTATTATGAGATTTAAAACTGGTGAAGAGGGTGCCTGGGTGGCTCAGTCAGTTAAGCATTTGCCTTTGGCTCAGGTCATGGTCCCAGGGTCTTTGGATCAAGCCCTGAGTTGGGCTCCCTTCTCCCTCCCTCTCTGCCTGCTGCTCCCCCTGTTTGTGTGCAGGCGCTCTCTTTACCAAATAAACAAATAAAAATCTTTAAAACTGGTGAAGAATCAAAGTGATTTAGAGTGCCTGGCTGGGTCAGTCAGTAGAGCATATGACCCTTGATCTTGGGATTCTGACTCTAAGCACCAAGCTGGGGGGAGGATGAGGGGGAAGAAGAAGAAAGGAGAAAGGAGAAAGGAGGAAGGAGGAGGAAGGAAGGAGGAGGAGGAGGAAAAGGAAAACATTGTCATACAGGTTACATAACACTATAAGGAAGCATGTAGAAAAATTAAGAATGAATCTTGGAACACTGAAAAAATTAAATTAAATTAATTGGGGAAAAAAAAAAAGAATGTGAGATACTCAACTGAACTGGACTCTTCAACAAGTTATTAGCACAAAAAATGGAAGGCAAGGAGGATGGTGGAGTAAAAGAAGTATCCCAAGTTTAAAGAGACTTAGGAGACACTAAGACCAAGAGAACCACGAAGGGATGGTTATAGTTGTGTTTTGTTGCGGTGAGTTTTTTGTTAATAATTTTATAATTCACACCCCATAAAATTCACCTATTTAAAGTGTACAATTAAATGACTTTTGTATGTTCACACAACTGTTAAATCATCATCACAGTTTTAGAACATTTTCATCACCTACTCCCCAAAACCCCCTAACATTAGCAGTCACTTCAATATTTTGCCCTAACTACTCCAGCCCAAGGCAAACACTGATCTTCCTTCTCTTCTCTATAAAAGTTTACCTTTTCTGGATTTTTTCATTTAATGTAATCATACAATATGTGGTCTTTTTTGACTTGCTTCTTTCACTGTCAATATTTTCAAAGTTCATTCATGCTGTAGCATGTATCTAATATATAATTCCTTTTTACCACCAAATAATACTCCACTGTAAACACAGATTATCTTATTTATCCATTTGTCCACTGATGGACATTTGGGTTGTTTCCACTTTTGGGCTATTATGAATCATGCTGCTATGAACATTCATGTATAAATTTCTTTGTGCACATATGCCTTCATTTCTCCTATACATACCTAGGAGTATAACTGCTGACTCATATAGTAAATCAATGTTAGATCTTTTCAGAAAGTGCCAGACTATTTTCCAAAGGTGCTACACGGTTTTACATTTTCACCGGCAGTGTATGAGTTTTAATTTCTTCATTTACATTTTGGCTACAATTAAGATTATTATTATTATTTTTATCTTAGCCATCCTAGTGGGCAGGATGTGATATATTAATGTGGTTTTGATTTGCATTTCCCAAATTAGTAATATTGAACATAATTTCATGTGCTAACTGACCATTTGTATATGATTTTTAGAGAAATGTCTAATCAGATCCATAGTGCATTTTTTAACATCTTAATTTTATTTTTTTCATGTTCCAAGATTCATTGTTTATGCACCACACCCAGTGCTCCACACAATATGTGACCTCCTTTTAATTAGGCTTTTTATCGCTGAATTGTAAGGCTTTTTAAAAAATATCTCAGATGGAAGCCCCTTATCAGCTATGTGATTTGAAAAAATATTTCCTTCATCAGTAGAGTTGTCTTTTGACTTTTTCATGATGGTATCCTCTGAAGCATAAAAGTTAAAAAAAAAAGTGTTGTCTCAGATTTCATTTTTTATTAGAATTTTCTCAGCAATGGAGGTTTGTCTGTCTTCTGGTTTGGTCTTAACAACAATCAACATTTATTGGACATGTGTTTTTTATCAAGGCACTGTAAGGGGCCAGGGCTGCAGAGATGTAGAAGTCAAACTGGTTGGCAAGGCCCCCAAACATCACCATGCTTCAACCCTGCTTTCTTCTCTCTGCCCATTTCTCTGTTCACATCTGGTACTCCAGCCATCCACACCTTTTGTAAACAACTAAAATACACTGCTCTTTTCCCAATTCCATGTTTTCTCATGTTATTTCATATACCCTCATTACTAAAATGATTGACAAAAACTGAATATATCTAACGTGTATAATGTGATGTCTTAATATATGCATGCACTGTGAAATGACTACCACAACCAAGCTAATTAACATATACTCAGTTACATTTTTTTTTCCTTTGTGAGAGAGTAAGAATACTTGAGATCTAGGAGATGTGAGGTGAGATCTCACTATAGTTTTGTTTTGATCTGTACTTCTCAGATTATCTATGATAATGATTTTTTCATATACCTATTGGCTATGTATATATTTTCTTTAGAAAAATTTCTATTCATGAGGCACCTGGGTGGCTCAGTCGGTTAAGCACCCGACCCCTGATTTTGGCTCAGGTCATGATCTCAGGGTCATGGCATCAAGCCTCGCACGGGGCTCCACGCTCAGTGGGAGTTTGAGATTCTCTTTCCCTCTGCCCTTTCCCACCCACTGCATGCATGTACTCTCTCTAAAATAAATCCGTTTTAAAAATGTCTATTCAGGGGACGCCTGGGTGGCTCAGTTGGTTGAGCGGCTGCCTTCGGCGCAGGTCATGATCCCAGAGTCCTGGGATCGAGTCCCACAGGGGGCTCCTTGCCTGGCAGGGAGCCTGCTTCTCCCTCTGCCTCTGCCTGCCACTCGGCCTGCTTGTGCTCTCTCTCTCTCTCTCTCTGACAAATAAATAAATAAATAAATAAATAAATAAATAAATAAATAAATAAAATAATGAATTCTTAAAAATGTCTATTCAGGTCTTTTACCCATTTTTTAATCAGTTAAGTTTTAAATTTTGATAAAGCTCAATTTATCTTTTTTCTTTGGTTCCTTCTGATTTCTGTCATATTTAAGAAAACATTATCAAATCCAATGGCACAACTGTATGTTTTTTTCAGTTTTGTACTTTTACTTCTCATGTGTAGGCCTTGGATGTACTGTGAGAGTTCATTTCTGGATTCTCAATTTTAGCCCCTTGATCTGTATATCTATCCTTATGCCAACATCACATCCTATACATTAGTGTATTTTTTTTAAAACTTTTATTTATTTATTTTAAAGATTTTATTTATTTATTTGACAGAGATCACAAGTAGGCAGAGAGGCAGGCAGAGAGGAAGAAGGAGGCTCCCCGCCGAGCAGAGGGCCTGATGCGGGGCTCGATCCCAGGATCCTGAGATCATGACCTGAGCAGAAGGCAGAGGCTTTAACCCACTGAGCCACCCAGGCGCCCCTACATTAGTGTATCTTTGCAGGAAAATTTAAAATCAGGAAATCTGAGTCCTCCAACTCTATCCTTTTTCAACCTTGTTTTGGATATTCTGGGTCCCTGATATTTCCATATGAATTTCAGGAAAGGTTACTGATTTTTGCCAAGAAGTCAGCTAAGATTTTAGTAAGAGTTGCACTGAATTTGTAGATCAGTTTAGGAAGTATTAACATGCTAAGTCTTCCAATCCATGAATAAGGATGTCATTTGATTTTAATTAGATCTTTTTAATTTTTCAGCAATATTTTACAGTTTTTAGAGCATGAGTTTTACACTTCTTTTCAAAACCTGATTCCTAAATATTTTATTCTTTTTGGTGTCACTGAAACTGGGACTGGTTGGTTTTGTCTTTTTTTTCTCCCTAATATGTTTATTTTTTTAGTGTTATAAGATTAATTGTTCATGCATCACACCCAGTGCTCCATGCAATACATGCCCTCCTCAATACCCACCACCAGGCTCGCCCAACCCCTGACCCGCCCTCCAAAACCTTCATTTTGTTGCTCAGAGTCCAAAGTCTCTCATGGTTCATCTCCCCCTCTGATTGTTTTCTTAAATTCATTTTCAAATTGTTCACTGCTAATGTATAAGTACATAATTGATTTTTTGAATACTGAACTTGTATCCTTTAACCTTAATTTGTGTATTAGTTTTAGTATTTTTTTAGTGAATTCCTTAGGTTTTTATATAAACAAGATCATGTCAAATAGTTTTACCTTCTTTCTACTCTGGACGGCTTTATTTCATTTTCTTGACTAACTGCCCTGGCTACAACCTCCAGCACAATGTTGAACAGAAGAAATGAGAGTAAGTACTCTCTTGTTCCTAATTTTAGAGAGAAAGCATACAGTTTTTCACCATTAAGTATGATGTTAGTTGTGGAGGTTCTTTTTTTTTTTTTTTAAAGGTTTTATTTATTTGACACAGAGAGAGATCATAAGTAGGTAGAGAGTCAGGCAAAGAGAAAGGGGGAAGCAGGCTCTCTGCTGAGCAGAGAGCCCAATGTGGGGCTCAATCCCAGGACCCTGAGATCATGACCAGAGCCAAAGGCAGAGGCTTAACTCACTGAGCCATCCAGGCATCCCAGCTGTGGAGGTTCTGTAGATGTGCTTTTTCAGGTTAAGAAGTTCCCTTTTACTGCTAGCATTTCACTTTTATCATGAAGATATGCTGGATTGTCAAATGTTTTTTCTGTCTCTACTGAGAAAATCATGTGATTTTTATCTTTATTCTACTGAAATCATGTATTATGAGTTGATTTCTGAAGGTTAAGTCAACCTTAGATTCCTGGGATAAAATGTACGTGGTTACAGTATACAATTGTTCTTATTTGTGGCTGGATTCAATTTGCTTGTATTGAATTGAGGATTTTTGTGTCAGTAACCAAAAGAGATTGTTTTCTAGTGTTCTTGTGATATATTTGCCTGGTTTTGTTATCATGGTAATACTGGCCTCATAAAATGAATTGGTAAGTGTGGGACCCTTCTCTATTTTTAAGAAGAGCTTGTGAAGAATTTTTATTAATTTTTAAAATGTCTGGTAGAATTTACCAGTGAAGCCATTTTGCCAAAGAAAAGAAGGCTTTTTCTTTGTAGGTAGTCTTTTTGATTAATTTATCTCCTTACTTGTTACAGATCAATTTAACTTTTCTATTTCTTCTTGAGTCATTTTTGATAGTTTCTGTCTCTCTACAAATTTGTCACTTATCTATTTTATTAGCCTAAAATTGTTAATAGTATTTCCTTATAAACCTTTCTACAGGCTGATAATGTCTTTACTTTTATTCCCAATTTTAGTAATCTTGGTTTGGTCTCTCTTCACTTGGCCAATCTAGCTAAAGGTTTGTCAAGTTTCAAAACCTTTGCAAAGAATAAACTTTCAGTTCTGTTGATTTTCTCTACTGGTTTTATATTCTTTATTTCACTAATTTCTGCTCTACTCTTTAGTACTTCTTTCCTGCTGGCTTTGGGATTAGTTTGTTTGACTGTTCCAGTGTCTTTTGGCAGAAGGTTATATTACTGAGAATGTTCAACTTTTCTAAGATAAGCATTTGCAGCTACACATTTCCCAAAAGTACTGTTCTAGCTATATCCCACATAACCTGGTACATGTGTTTTCTTTCTCATTTTTTCATCTTTCATCTTTTTTCATCTTGTGATTACTTCATTAGCCAGTTGTTTATGTAGGCATATATTATTTAATTTCCATATATTTGTGATTTTCTCAAATTTCATTCTGTTATTGATTTCTAATTTCATTTCAAGTCCCCTATCGGGCTCCCTGTGGAGCAGGGAGCCTGCTTCTCCCTCTGGTTCTGCCTCTCTGTCTCTCATGAATGAATAAATAAAATTTAAAAATAAATAAAAGTATAGAATCATGATGTTATAAGCAGTTTTTAAAAACACAAAACAGTCAATTAAGCATTCAAGATATATGTGAAATAAGATAACAGCTATTGCACAGAAAATACATGGTAATGAAAGACCTGACAGGAAATCTATTGATACTAAATGTGTCAGTCCTTAAAAGAATTCAGTAATTCTTGTAATAATTTTTTGCATGCTAACCTCAGCCTTTCAACATGGAGAAAATATACACATTTATCATAAACACACACACACACACACACACACACACACACACACACACATATTTAGGGTTTTATTTATTCATTTGACAGAGAGAGAGAAAGAGAGAGAGAGAGAGAGACAGTGAGGACAGTGAGAGAGAGGGAACACAAGCAGAGGGGAGTGGGAGAGGAAGAAGCAAGCTTCCCACTGAGCGGGGAGCCCAATATGGGGCTTGATCCCAGGACCATGGGATCATGACCCCAGCCAAAGGCAGACACTTAACAACTGAGCCACACAGGTGTCCCTGAACACTTGTCATATATTAAGAATAATGGGAATTTAATAGGTATTTGTGAGGCAATGTAAGAGATAAAATAGTTGATCCTCTAATGGATGGATGAATGAATGGAAACACATGGGAAAGATTTGGTTTTCTTAGGGACATGTACTTATGACAATCCTAGCTACCATATAAGTTTCAAAGCTATTTTATTTTTATGTATTTATATATTTTTAAAAGATTTTATATATTTTTTAGAGAGCAAGAGAGAGAAAGAAAGAGAATGCTCACCCACAAGTGTGGGGGGAGCAGAGGGAAAGGGAGGAGCAGACTCCCCACTGAGCAAGAAGCCTGACATGGGGCTAGATTCTGAGACTCCAGGATCACAACCTGAGCCAAAGGCAGCCACTTAACTTACTAAGCCACCCAGGTGCATCTTCAAAGCTATTTAAGCAATTATTTCATATTCTATTACTATTTTAACTGTACAGTCTAGAATAGACCTTTGTACGTCATTGAAACTTGAATTTTCATATTGTGGAAGGGAAAGGTGGGGCTAGTTTGGGAGATAGATAAGGGGCTATGCGATCAGGCTCAAAGAAATCCTAAAAATGTGGAGGTGTGGGAAAATCAGAGGTAAAGGAACAAAATGTACCACCTTGCTCTTGGACCACCCTGCCTTAGGTGTGCAGGGTTGGTATCTTTTTTATGATAATCACCTGTAACCAACAAATAACAGGACCCTAAAAAGGAAGTAAGCCACTGAAGGTGTTATCACTAGTCCTTGCTCAATGGTTATCAATAGAGATGTGAAAAGGATTTAAGTTCCCTGGTTAGCTTCAATTCCATGAGACAAGAACCTAGCTCTCCCACTTCAGTATCTTAGTGGATAATGAGTTCTATCAACTTTAAAGAAAATTCTGATTGACAATGGCAATAAAGGATGAGTAGCTAACTACTCAGGGGAAGCTGTACTGATGCTTCTTATAACTGTTATAGAGACTTATTTCAATTTTGTTTTTCATCATGGATTATTAAAGACAAGACAGTAAAAAGTACCTGCACTAAATTCCCAATCTATCATTTCCTTCCTAGCCATGTAAAATAATAAAATCTCAAAACTTTCTTAACACTGCTTATGAAACTGGCATAATAACTGCACTGATTATCTCATAACAATTGCTGTGAGGTTTACATGAAAAAACACATGTGGAAGGATTTTTAAAACTACAAATAAGTAGGTCATCCAAAGGAAGATGGTGGAGTAGGAGCATCCTGAGCTCACCTTGTCCCACCCACACCAAAGTAACAGCTACACTATGCAACTCACTATGCAAACATCCTGAAGACTAGAAGACTAGACCTTCCACAGTTAACTGTACAGAGGAGGCGACTTCGAAAGGGTAGGATGGGCAGGGATGTGGCTGGAAACCAAACCCCCAGTAAGACTAACCACAAATGGGAGGGACACCAAAACCACAGAGAAACAACTCCACAGCAGGCACCCAGGCACTGGGGACTCACATTGGGAAGACTGGGAAGAGGAGTCCCTGTTAACATCTGGCTTTGAAAACCAGTAGGGCTTAACTTTGAAGTTTTTGAAATCATCCAGACTTAATTCCAGGTATTTTAAAAATCAGCAGGCTTAATTCTGGGATAGCCAGAGGGCAACAGAAAACTGGGTCCCCACCCTTAAAGAGCCAGCATAATAAATAATTCCAGCCCCAAGACACAGTACAGAAGCAGCAGTTTGAAAAGCACCTGGGGTTTATGTAAAGAAGATTTATTTACTTATCTCAGAAGGTGTAACGGAGAGCCAGGGATCTTCAGATTCCTCCAGGAACAAAAGTGCCAGGAGGCACCATTCTTCTTTCCCTCCCTCAGACTAGATAGCCAGACACTTGCGGGAGCCAGGGCTAAAATTCTCCATCTATCTTGCTAACATTGCATGCCTCATGCCAGCCCAGTGATCCTCTACAAACCTGCCCTTATCCAATACACTCACCTTACCAGGCATTCATCCAAAGCTGTTCCAGCCCCACCACACCCTGCAAGGAGCTCCAGCAGGGATGGGCACCACTCCAAAAAGATTCTTGCCCTGAGGAGAGATAACTCCACACACCAGCTCACCCATAGTTCCAGCAGTTGAATCTTTTAGGGGTGCACAGGAAGAAAGCCCTACCATTGGGTGCACTGGCATCTATGTTAGAGAGGCTAAATGCAGAATCTAGTCTCACTGCCAGCTCCACACACAAAGGAAAGCCTCTTAGTTGGCCCTGCTGGGAGAAAGTAACACTGTTCAGTGCCCTGCGAGTACAGCTAAGCAGCTAACTACAGAGAGCTAGCCTGACTGCTGGCACCACCCACCTACAAGCTCATGGCAGCCTCAGACAAGCCCCTGAATGGCATAAAAGCCAAATCCTGCCCAGTATGCCAACAGCAGGCGAAGCACGATCACTACAGCCAAATGGGCTAAAGGCTCAGACAAAACAACAGGGCACAAGCAGCCCACAAAGGAGACACACCTGAAATACCTGGTTCTGGTGACTGAGGATATGGTGCTACAAGGCACACAGTACCTCTTCTATATAAGACCACCATTTACGAGATGAAATGACACTGCTGACCTACCTAATACACAGAAAAAGCACAGAGAGTTAGATGAAAAAATGAGACAAAGAAATATGTCCCGAATGAAAGAAAAGGAAAAAACCATAGCAAAAGAGTAAAGGGAAACAGAGATAAAATAATATATCTGATAAAGAATTCAAAGTAATGACCAAAAAGATACTCACTGAGAGTATCTCAGTATACCCACTTGAGAAAAAAGTGTATAAATTCAGTAAGAACTTTGACAAATACATAGATGATATTAAAAAAAACAACAGTAAGAAATGAAGAATTCAATAACTGAAATAAAAAAATACATGAGAGGTAATCAGCAGTAGGTTATAAGAGGGAGAAGAACAGATTAGTGATCTAAGAGTAATGAAGAGCAACCAGACTAAACAGCAAATGATAATAATAACATAACAGCAAATAACAATAATAAAAAATGAGAAGAGGTTTAGGAAACCAGTAACATCAAGCATATTAATATTTGCATTATAGGGATCCTAGAAGAGAGAGAGAAAAGGGGGCAGAAAACTTATTTGAAGAAATAATAGCTGAAAACATCCTGAATCTAGGGAACAAAACAGACATCCAAATCCAGGAAAGATTAAGATTAAGCCAAAAAGATCCACACCAAGACACGTATTAAAAAGGCAAAATGTGGTGATAAAGAGAAATCTTTCCAAAGGAGCAAGAGAAAACAGTTACATACACAGGAAGCCCCAAAAGTCTTTCAGTGGATTTTTCAGCAGAAACTCTAGGAGAGTGGCATGCTATATTCAAAGAGCTGAAAGGAAAAAATCTGCAATCAAGAATACTCTGGGAAAGATAAAGTTTCCCAGGCAAACAAAAGTTAAAGGAGTTCGTCACCATGAAATTAGCCTTACAGGAATTACTAAAAAGAATTAAGTGGAAAGAAAAGGCCATAACTAGAAAAAAATTATGAAAGTAAAAAATTTCACAGATAACAGCAAACATTAAAGATAGAAAATTAATCACTTGTAAAGCCAATATGTAGGTTAAAACACCAAAGTAGTAAAATCAATTATATCTATAAAAATCAGTAAAAGGATACACAAAATACAAAGATATAAAATATATCATATACATAAAACATGGTGGGGAGATAAAATTTAGTGCTTTCAGAATGTGTTTGAACTTAACCAACTACCAACTAAATATAGACTACTATACACCTAAAATATTGTATGTGAACCTAAGAGTAAAAACAAGTCAAAAACCTGTAACAGATACACAAAAAAATAAAGAGAAAGGAATCCCAGCATAATACTAATGAAAGCTATCAAGTTACAAAGGAGAGAGCAAGAGAAGAAAAAAGGAACAAAAAAGAATACAAAAACAACCAGAAAACAATTTAAAAGATGCCAAATTAAGTATATACCTATCAGTAATTACTTTAAATGTAAATAAATTGATTGCTCCAATAAAAACACACAGGGTGTTTGAATGGATTAAAAAAAAGCTGGACTTATCTATATGCTGTCTACAAGAGACTCACTTCAAACCTAAAGATACATATATATTGAAAGTGAAAGGCTAGAGAAACCACACAAAAAGAGAGAGAAAAGCTGGAGTTGCAATACTTGTATCAAACAAAACAGACATTAAAACAAAAACTACAATAAGAGACAAAGAAGAGTACTACATAATGATAAAAGGAACAATCCAACAAGAAGGACGTAAAATTATATATATATCAAAAGACCCAACATAGGAGCAACAAAATAGAGGAAACAATTATTAAGAGACATAAAAAGAGAAATTGACAGTAATAAAATAATAGCAGGAAACTTTAATAGCCAACTTAGAAAATGGACAGATCAAACACACAGAAAATCAACAAGGAAATAGTGGCTCTGAATGACACCTTAGAGAGATGGATGTAATATATATAGAGAGATAACATTCCATTCAAAAACAGCAGAATATACATTCTTTTCAAGTGCTCATATAATAATCCCCAGGTCAGATCACATGCTGGGCCACAACAAGTCTCAATAAATTTAATACTGAATTTATATCAAGCATCTTTGCTAACCACAATGGTAGGAAACTAGAAATCAATTACAAGAAAAAATCTGGAAGGAACACAAAATGATGCAGGCAAAACAACATGTTAATAAACAATGAATGAGTGAGTCAAGAAATCGAGGAGGAAATAAAAAATACATGGAGACAAATGAAAATGAAAACACAACAGTCAAAAATCTTTAGAATGCAGCAAAAGTGGTTCTAAGAGGGAAATTAATACCAATATAGGCCTATCTCAAAAAGCCAAAAAAAAAAAAAAAAAAAAAAAATCCCCAATAAACAACTTAATTTTAGACCTAAATGAGCTAGAAAAAAATAAATAAAATAACAAAAACCAAAGCTAGTAGAAGGGAGGAAATTATAAAGATCAGAGCAAAAATAAACATAGAGAATAAAAAAAAACAGTAAAAATATCAATGAAACTAGGAGCTGGTTTTTGGAAAAAATAAACAGAATCAATAAACCTTTAGCCAGACTCATCAAGAAAAAAAGAGAACTCAAATAACAGAACAAAAGAGTAGAAATAAAACAAACATGACGAAAATATGAAGGATAAGAGAATATTATGAAAAATTATATGCCCACAAATTAGACAATCTACAAGAAATGGATAAATTCCCATAAATACATAACTTTCCAAAACTGAATTAGGAAGAAATAAAAAATTTGAACAGACCAATTATAAGTAATAAAATTGAGCCAGTAATCAAAAAACTTCCAATAAACAAAAGTCCAAGACTTTTCTCCTGTTTTACAGGCGAATTCTACCAAACATTTAAAGAAGTTAATACCTATTTTTTCAAACCATTCCAAAAAAAAAAGGGGGGGGGAGACTTTATTACACAAGACCAGCATTATCCTGATACAAAAACTGGACAAAAACACTACACAAAAAGAGAACTACAGGCCGATATCTTTGATGAACATAGTTGCAAATATCCTCAATAAAATACTAGCAAACCAGGATGCCAGGGCAGCTCAGTTGGTTAAACATCTGCCTTTGGCTCAGGTCATGATCCCAGGGTCCTGGGATCGAGTCTTGCATCATGCTCCTTGCTCGGCAGGGGACCTGCTTCTCCCTCTGCCTGCCACTCCCCCTGCTCATGCACTCTCTTTCTCTAATAAATAAATAAAATCTTAAAAAAATATATTAGCAAACCAAATTCAGCAATACATTAGAAAAATCATTCACAATAATTAGGTAGGATTTATTTCAGGAATGGAAGAGTGGTTCTATATTTACAAACCAATCAACGCGAAATACCACACTAACAAGACAAAGGATAAAAACCACAGAACTGTCTCCAAAGACTCAGAAAAGGCTTTTTGACAAAATATGGCATACATTCATGATAAAACCCCTCAACAAAGTGGGCTTATAGGAACATGCCTCAACATAATAAAGGCAATATATGACACATCCAAAGTTAACATGCTCAATGTGAAAAACTGAAAGCTTTTCCTTTAAGATCAGGAACACGAGTAGGATGACCAAACTCACCATTTTTATTCAATACAGTACTAGAAATGCAAATTCCAACAATCAAACTAGAAATAAAAGGCTTCCAAACTGGGAGAGAGCTAGCAAGATGGTGGAGTAGTAGGAGACCTAAATTTCATCTGGTCCCAATAATTCAGCTAGATGGTTTTCAAACTATTCTGAACCCCTATGAACTCAACAAGAGATCAAAGAAAAGAATAGTGGCAACTCTATGAACAGAAAAGCGACCACTTTCTGGAAATCAGGATATGTGGAGAAGTGAATCCAAGGCAATATATGGGAAGATAGACTGTGGGGAGGCTGGGAGAGGGTGCCTCTGTCAGCCAGTAACCAGCAAGTGATAGGGTAGTGGAGAACAAAATTGGAACTTTTAGAAGTCTGCTCTGGTGAGGGATGCCACTCTGGTGGCTAAGCAGGGGGTGGAACCCATTCTGGGACAGTGTGGTCCCAGGACTCTCAGAGTCACAGAAAGACTAAGGGTGCCTGAGTGCAGCAGAGCTCCCAGATATTGGAGGAGGGAAGCCAGCTGCAATGAGTGAGCCCAGGAGTGGGCAATCAGCTCCAGGCTGTATAAACTGTGATCCACAGCACAGTCAGACCACTGCTCTTCGAACAGGGGCCCAACAAGTAGCAGATTTGGGGAGACTCCCCTTCTTCTCCCCAGAGGAGAGGCATGGGAGCATGTCACAGGAATCTGCTGGGTTTGGAAACTACAAATGGGGTCATGTGCCTGAGAGAGAAATGCTTGCTCACAGGCTGAGTGAGCATGGAGCATGGCCAAAGACCAGGGAGACAATATTGATCGATTGCTTTTCTCTGAGGGTGCACTGAGGAGTGGGGCACTAAGTTCTCAGCTTCTCTGGGGACAGAGACTGGGAGGCCACCATTTTCATTCTCAGCCTCTAAAGCTGCACAGAAAGTCTTCAGGCAACAAAAGCTACTGAGGGCAAACAGGAGCAGATTAGTTTGCCTGGCCCCTGGCAAGGGTGGTGCAATTCTGCTGGGACAAAGGCATTTGAGAATCACTGAACAGGCCACTCCCCCAGAAGATCAGGAAGAACATCCAGCCAAGACCACGCTTACCCATCCATGAGAACTACAAAACCCCAGCACTAGGGGAACACAGCACTGAATTCATGGTTTTTTGCCCCTGATTTAGTCTTTCAACGTAAATTTTAAAATTTTTCTTTATTTTTTCCTTTTTCTATTTTTTTTTTAAATTTTTCTTCTTTCTTTTTTCAACCAACTTCTTATTAACTCCTTTTTTTAAAAATCTTTTTAAATTTTCATTTTTACAGTCATATTCCATCCCTTCATTGTATTTACCCTTATTATTGAATATATGTAAGTGTTTCTTTCTTTAAAATTTTGGGAGGTAGTTTTTTTTTTTAATTTTATTTATTTATTTGACAGAGAGGAGAGAGATCACAAGTAGGCAGAGAGGCAGGCAGAGAGAGAGGGGGAAGCAGGCTCCCTGCTGAGCAGAGAGTCCAATGTGGGGCTCGATCCCAGGACCCTGAGATCATGACCTGAACTGAAGGCAGAGGCTTTAATCCATTGAGCCACCCAGGCGCCCCTGGGAGGTAGTTTCTTCTAACAGATCAAAATACACCCAAAATCTAGTGCGTGGCTCTGTTCTATTCACCAACATGATCAAATACTTTTCTTTCCATTCCCTCCCCCAGATTTGGTTCTCTTCTGATTTGTTTAGTCTATATATTTCTGGGGTCATTGTTACCCTTTTAGCATTTTGTTCTCTCATTCACCTATTCTTCTGAAAAAATGACAAAACAGTAAAACTCACCTCAATAAAAAGAGCAACAGGCAGTACCTAATTAGGTCAGGGACCTAATCAACATTGACATTAGTAAGATGTCAGACCTAGAGTTCAGATTATAAAGATACTAGCTGGGCTTGAAAAAAGCATAGAATATCCTAGAGAATCCCTTTCTGGAGAAATAAAGTCTAACCAAGTCAAAATCAAAAAGGCTATTAATGAGTCATAATAAAAAATGGTGGCTCTAACTCCTAGGATAAATGAGGCAGAAGAGAGAATTAGCAATCTAGAATACCAAATGTTGGAAATTAAGAAACTGAGAAAAAGAGATAAACAACTACTGGACCATGAGGGGAGAATTCGAGAGATAAGTGATACCATAAAGCAAAACTATATTAGAATAATAGGGATCCTGGAAGAGGAAGAAAGAGAGAGGAAGGCAGAAGATATATTGGAGCAAATTAGAGCAGAGAACTTCCATAATTTGGGAAAGGAAACAGGCATCAAAATTTAGGAGGCACAGAGAACTGCCCTCAAAATCAATAAAAATAGATCAATACCCCAACATCCAATAATAAAAATTATAAATCTCAGAGATAAAGAAAAAATCCTGAAAGAAACACAGGATGAGAGGTGTGTAACCTACAACAACGAAACATTACATTGGCAGCAGACCTATCCACAGAGACCTGGCAGGCCAGAAAGGACTGACATATTTTCAGGGCAGTAAATAAGAAAAATATGCAACCTAAGTCATTGAAAATAAAAGGAAAAATAAAAAGTTTCCTGGACAAACAGAAACTAAAAGAATTTGTGATTAACAAACCAGCCCTACAAGAAATATTGAAAGGGGTCCTCAAAGCAAAGAGAAAGCCTCAAAAGGACCAGAAAGGAACAGAGACAACATACAGTAACAGTCACCTTACAGGCAATACAATGTACTAAATTCATATCTTTCAGTAGTTACCCTGAATGTAAATGGGCTAAATTCCCCAATCAAAAGACACAGGGTATCAGATTGGATAAAAAAAAAAAAAGACCAACCGATATGCTGTCTGCAAGAGACTCATTTAGACCCAAAGATAACTCCAGATTTAAAGTGAGGGGGTGGAAAACAATTTACCATGCTAATGGACATCAAAAGAAAGCTAGGGTGGCAATCATTATATCAGACAAATTAGATTTTAAACCAAAGAGTATAATAAGAGATGAAGAAGGACACTATATCATACTTAAAGGGTCTGTCCAACAAGATCTAACAATTGTTAAATATTTACACCCCTAACATGGGAGCAGCCAATTAAATGAACCAATTAATAACAAAATCAAAGAAACACACTGACAATAACGATAATAGACTTTAACACCCGCCCCACTGAAATGGACAGATTATCTAAGCAAAGGACCAACAAGAAAATAAAGGCTCTAAATGACACTGGACCAGATGGACATCACAGATACATTCTGAACATTCCATCCCAAAGCAACGGAATACACATTCTTCTCGAGTGCATATGGAACACTCTCCAGAATAGATCACATCCTGGGACACAAATCAGGTCTCAATGGGTACCAAAAGATTGGGATCATTCCCTGCATATTTTCAGACCACAATACTTTGAAACTTGAAATCAGTCACAAGAGGAAAGTTGGAAAGAACTCAAATACATGCAGGCTAAAGAGTATCCTACTAAAGAATGAGCAGGGTAACCAAGAAATTAAAGAATTTAACAAATTCATGGAAACAAATGAAAATGAAAACACAACTGTTCAAAATCTTTGGGATGCAGCAAAGGCAGTCCTAAGAGGAAAGTATATAGCAAGACAAGACTTTCTGAAGAAACAAGAAAAGTCTCAAATACACAACTAACCCTACACCTAAATAAGCTGGAGAAAGAACAGAAAGTAAAGCCTCATCCCAGCAGGAAAAGAGAAATAATTAAGATTAGAGCAGAAATCAATGAAATAGAAACCAAAAAAACAGAAACCAAAAAAACAGAAGAACAGATCAACAAAAGTAGGAGCTGGTTCTTTGAAAGAAATAGTAAGATTGATAAACCCCTGGCCAGACTTGTCACAAAAAAAACCAGAAAGGATGCAAATAAATAAAATCATGAATGAAAAAGGAGATCACAACCAACACCAAAGAAAAACAATTATAAGAACATATTGTGAGCAACTATATGCCAAAAAATTAGACAATCTGTAAGAAATGGATGCATTCCTTGAGACCTATAAACTACCAAAACTGAACCAGGAAGAAATAGAAAACCTGAATCGACCCATAACCAGCAAGGAAATTGAAGCAGTCATCAAAAATCTCCCAAAAAACAAGAGCCCAGGGCCAGATGGCTTCCCAGGGGAATGCTAACAAATATTTAAAGAAGAATTAATACCTACTCTTCTGAAACTGTTCCAAAATATAGAAATGGAAAGAAAACTTCAAACTCCTTCTATGAGGCTGCATTACCTTAATCCCAAAACCAGACAAAGACCCCATCAAAAAGGAGAAGTACAGATCAATATCCTTGATGAACATGGATGCCCAAATTCTCACTAAAATACTAGCCAATTGGATCCAACAGTACATTTAAAGGATTATTCACCATGAAAAAGTGGGATTTATTACTGGGCTGCAAGGTTGGTTCAACATCTGCAAATCAATCAATGTGATACAATACATTAATAAAAGAAGGAATAAGAACCATATGATCCTCTCAAAAGGTGCACAAAAAGCATCTAACAAAATATGGCATACTTTCTTGATTAAAACTCGGGGCGCCTGGGTGGCTCAGTCATTGGGCATCTGACTTCGGCTCGGGTCGTGATCCCAGAGTCCTGGGATTGAGCCCCACTTCGGGCTCCTTGCTCAGCGGGAAGCCTGCTTCTCCCGCTACCATTCCCTCTGCTTGTGTTCC
>CM053610.1:42196647-42213748 GCA_028646535.1 Procyon lotor
ACACACACACACACACACCACATCTGCTTTATCCATTCATCTACTGATGGACATCTAGACTCCTTCCATAGTTTGGCTATAAGGGACATTGCTGCTATGAACACTAGGGTGCATGTGCCCCTTCAAATCACTATTTTTGCATCCTTTGGATAAATACCTAATAGTATAATTACTGGGTCATAGGATAGCTCTATTTTTAACTTTCTGAGGAACTTCCATACTGTTTTCCAGAGTGGCTGCACCAGCTTGCATTCCTACCAACAGTGCAAGAGGGTTCTCCTTTCTCTGTATCCTCAGCAATATCCATCGTTTCCTAACTTGTTAAATTTTAGCCATTCTGACTGGCGTGAGGTGGTACCTCATTGTGGGTTTTTTTGGTATCATTTGTATTTCCCGGGTACTGAGTGATGTTGAGCCATTTTTTCATGCGTCTGATGGCCATTTGTATGTCTTCTTTAGAGAAATGTCTGTTCATATCTTCTGCCCATTTCTTGACTGGATTTTTCATTTTTTGGGTGTTGAGTTTGATAAGTTCTTTCTAGATTTTGGATACTAGCCCTTTATCTGATATGCCATTTGGAAATATCTTCTCCCATTCTGTAGGTTGCCTTTTTTAGTTTTGCTGTGTCCTTCGCTGTGAAAAAGCTTTTTATCTTGATAAAAAGTCCCAACAGTTCAGTTTTGCTTTTGTTTCTCTTGCCTTTGGAGACATGTCTAGCAAGAAGGTGCTGCAGCAAAGGTTGAAGAGCTTACTGCCTGTGTTGTCCCCTAGGATTTTGACAAATTCCTGCCTCACATTTATGTCTTTCATCCATTTTGAGTTTATTTTTGTATACAGTGTAAAAAAGTGGTTCAGTTTCATTCTTCTGCATGTGGCTGTCCAATTTTCCTATGATTTGTTGAAGAGACTGTTTTTCTATTGTATATTCTTTCCTATTTTGTTGATGATTAGCTGGCCACAGAGTTGAGGGTCCATTTCTGGTGTCTCTAATCTGTTCCACTGATCTATGTGTCTGTTTTTCTGCTAGTACCATACAGTGTTGATGACTAAAGCCTTGTAATACAGCTTAAAGTCCAGAATTGTGATGCCTCCAGCTTTGGTTTTCATATCAACATTCCTTTGGCCATTCGGGGTCTTTTCTGGTTCCATACAAATTTTAGGATTGTTCTGAACAGGGGTAATTTTAACCTGTTTTCATCAAATAGAAACTTTAGATGATAACTTCAATCATCTTAAGTACTAAGTATAAAAGCATCCCCCCCCTTTAATAAAATATGGAAGGTTGTATAACAGGAAAAAAGTGAGGGTAGGGGTAGTGAAATATGTTCATCTACAACCACAAAAAAATTTCTATACATATGTGTCACCTGACAGAGGGCAGTGGCAGGCCAAAGCTGGCCCTATTTGTACAAGAAATCATAGGTCCAGGCCAGGAGAGAACGTAGACCTTAGGCTTGGAGCCCTCAGGAAAGATGTGAGGGTTGGTGTTGATGTCCTTGCTGTGGTCACCTCCACCTACCTGGATGGAAACCCTGAGGGCCTGGGCCAGCATGATGGTATGGATGTGGTTACTCTCCCTGTACATGGCCTCTACCTCCTGATGGCAGAACTTGACAGTCTGTCCACTCTCAATGAAGTGCTCTCACACTACAGGTAGCCTGAGGTAAGCAGCTGCAGAGAGACTAACAGGAAGTCCAAGGTCCTGTGATTGCTGAAGGAGGCCAGCAGGTTGACTACTGAGGTATGTTTCTTCATCTGCTCAGTCAGGTTTGTAAAACATGGGTGGAAATCTTCAAGCTGCAAACTCAGTGAAGCCCTGGGACATGAGGTCCTCTTTGATCTCAGCAGACACAGGCTTGAATTGTTAAAACTCCTTGCTCACATTCAGCAGCACCTCCAGGGGCGAGCATCCAAAAGCTCAACAGAAGCAGTTAACAAAAAGCCTGGTCTTGCAGATGTACAAGAACTTTTGATAAAGGTGCTCAATCTTTTTTTTTTTTTTTAAAGATTTTATTTGACAGAGAGAGAGATCACAAGTAGGCAGACAGGCAGGCAGAGGGAGAGGGGGAAACAGGCTCCCTGCTAAGCAGAGAGCCCAATGCGGGGCTCGATCCCAGGACCCTGAGATCATGACCTGAGCTGAAGGCAGAGGCTTTAACCCACTGAGCCACCTGGGCGCCCCAAGGTGCTCAATGTTCTGTTGATGGATGTCATCCTCAATGTACTCCCTGTACAGAACAAGAGCTCCAACAGCTCCAAGAACAGAGGGTTCTGCACAGCAATCTTTTATTGAGTTTGGTTGTGCTGAGCCATGGTATCTTCGTCAAAGGTCAGCCAGATAGTTTCCACCTTTAGAGTCACACCGCCCAATGGTGGCTCCTGATTTTGCTACTGAGATTCCTCTACAACTCTCTTTAAATGATGCTGTATTCCTACTTTATGAAAAGAATTAGAAGATTTATCAAAATTATTAATAGCCCACAGTGAGATATTACTAGCCATCCACTGAAAAGGTCAAAACGAAAAAGAGTGAAAACACCAAATGTTGGCATAGTTGTGGAGTAACCACAACATTCAAACATTGCTAGTGGGAGTATAAAATGGTATAACTGCTTCAGAAAACCAGCAGCTTCACAAAAAGTCAAATATCTATGACCCAGAAATTACAGTCTTGGTTGTATTTCCAAGGGGAATGAAAACATTTGTCCACTAAAAGCCTTGTACACAAACATTCTTAGCAGCTTTATTCATAATAGACAAAAAGTAGGAATAACCCAGGTGTCTATTAAAAGAAGAATGATAGGGGCGCCTGGGTGGCTCAGTCGTTAAGCGTCTGCCTTCGGCCCAGGTCAGATCCCAGGGTTCTGGGATCGAGCCCCACATTGGGCTCTCTGCTCTGCAGGAAGCCTGCTTCTCCCACTGCCATTCCCTCTGCTTGTGTTCCCTCTCTCGCTGTGTTTCTCTCTGTCAAATAAATAAAATCTTTAAAAAAAAAAAAAAAAGAAGAATGATAAACAAATTGTGGTATGTTCATATAGTGGAATACAATACAGAACAATACAGAGGAACAAACAACTGATGAGCAAAATAAGCCTTACCCAAATGAGTGCATACTATCCAACCCCACTGACTGAAGTTCTAAAATAGGCAAAATTAATTTATAGTGATAGAAATCAGATTAACAGCTACCTCTTGCAGGGAAGTACTGAGAAGGGACATAAGGGAACTTTCTAGGGTGATGGAAATGTTTTATACCTAGTTATGGGTTACATGAGTGTAGGCATTTGTCAAAACTACTAAGCTATATACTTAACAATCTCTGCATTATATTACTAAAGGTAATATAGTAAAAAGTAAAGTAAAAAACTCCTTAGAAAAAAATTAATAAAGCCCATTCAGGCATGGATTGCAGTCTTCTCAGAAAACATGGAAAGCTTGTAGAATCTTAAAACACAATGAAAAATAAAGCTCTTATGAAGCTTAAGGTCTGTGCCTGAAACACTTGTAAATAAAAAGCCTATTAGAAATATTATACAGATATTTCACTCTAAAGGAATTATTATAGCAAATCCTTTCATACCAAAATGATGTTTGCCAAAAATAGATTCAAGAACAGAGAGAAAATGTCTTTGTTTTCTTTTTTTTTTTTAAGATTTATTTACTTATGAGAGAGAGAGAGAGAGAGAGAGAAGCAGAGGGAGAAGCAGGCTCCCCAAGGAGCAGAGAGTCCGATGTGGGATTCAATCCCAGGACCCTGGTATCACGACCTGAGCCAAAGGCAGATACTTAACCATCTGAGCCACGTAGGCACCCATGTCTTCGTTGTGTACTGGAGAAATTTTGAGTCGTATCATACCTTGTGAGTTTTTGAGACTGGTACTTTTTCTTGTTTTAAACTTTTCGTTTCATTAGCAGCATGTGAATTTCCTTTCAACCTCTGTATTGTCATAAACTCATACTTCCTCTGCAATAGTACATACCCATGAATTAAAATACAATTGTATTAAAGGTGAGAAAATCCAAAAGCAATCATTTAAAATTCACTGTGTCAAAAGAGCAGGCAACTTACCTGTAAATTATCTAAACGAGCTTGAACTCTCTTTGCCTGAATCTCCATTTTCTTGTTTTCTTCACTTACTTCATTTAACTAAAGTGAGAAAAATTAAATATTTGAATATAAAACTTAAGCTGATTTCATACTAAAGGTTTCATAAATATATTATCTAGTTTGTATAACCAAAGATTGTAACAAAACAGAAGTAGCATTCATAGTTAACGAAGATCATCGCTCATGGTAATTAGATTTATTATGGAAATCATTTCGAAATGTATAAAAATAGTGAATCACTATGATATACACCTGAAACTAACAGGATATGGTATGGCAAGTATACTTCAATAAAAAAATAAAAATTTTAATTAAAAAATAGCTAAAACCATCATTTGTCCCTAACGTACTAATAGTATCTAAGTTTACTTCAGTCTATAAAAAATTTGCAAGTCTCTTGACATCTTACAAGTATATGTTTTAATGGGAAATGTCTTTTAATCGAATTTTTTATGTACATACAGAAAAGTGTACAAATCATTATGCAATGTAATGAATTATTGTAATTGGATTGATATATAAATTTGGGAAGAACTGACATGTTTACAAACACTGAGTCTTCATATTTATGAATGTAACATAGCCTTCCATTTATTTAGGTCTTATTTACTATTTTGTGCTTTTCAGTATATGTGCTATATACATCTTTCTTTTAAATTTATTCCTGGATAGCTAATGCTTTTTATCCTATTATCTTTGGTATCGTTCAATAAATAACACTTATTATTTGATTATTGTTGGTATATAAAAATGCACCTGATTTTTGTATATTGAATTTACATCCAAGGATTCTCCTACATTTGCTTTATCCTACTAACTTGTTTGTATATTTATTTGGATACCCGTGTATATAGTTATATAATCATGTTAGCAGTACATAATTCTTATTTCTTCCTTTCCAATCCTTATTTTCTATTTTTTTCCCCTATTGCACTGACTAGGACTCGCAGTACAGTGTTCAATAGAAACAGTAACAGTGAGCACACTTGATTTTTTCTGATTATAGAGGGAAAACAATAACTTAAGTACGATTTTGTTGGGTTTTTTTTGTAGACACCTTATGAAAATTAAGTAATTTAAGTAAAAAAAAGTAAAAGAGATTATTACTATTATAATGAATTAGTCTTGAATTTTATTATCAATAGAAATGTGATTTTTCTCCTTTATGAGATGTTAATTTTCAAATAATAAACCATAATTTCCAAAGGATAAACTGTATTCCTGTACTAAATTCACTTATATTTTTATGTATTGCTAGATTCAATTTACTAATATTTAATTTTTTTGCATCAATATTCATGCTACCAGTCTAAATTTTTTTTTCCTATCAATCTTGACTATTTAATTTCCAGGTTATCCTAGCCTCACACAACAAGGAGGGTTTTCTCTCTTTTTCTATTTAAGTATGTGATGTTTCCTCCTTAAAAGATAGTCCCAAGTCTTACTGCTCCTTCTTTGAAGGTAAAGTGTTTTACTTTTCTCTGATCACTTTTAAAATTTTATCTTTATCTAATGTTTTCAGCAGTTTTAAAACAATGTTCCTATGTAGGGTTTTCCTCAACATTTGTTCTGCTTAGACTTAACATAATTTCTTGAATCTCTAAGTTGGCATATTGTTTTTGCAAGTTTTGGATAATATGTGGCCATTTCTCTTCATGTATTTTGTTTTTGTCCTGTGATCTTTTTTTGAACTCCCATGTTAAAAATTTTAACTAAACATATCTCTTTTATAAATTCTTTATAAAATTTATTCTTTCTCCACTCAATGTTTTTATTTCAAAACTTTTTAGGAAATGATCTTCCAATTCATTAATCCTGTCTTCTTCTGCATCTCATCTGCTATTAAACCCATTCACTGGAGTTCTGAAATTCAGTTAGCGTATTTTTTTTTAGTTTCAGAATTTCATTTTAATTCCTTTTTATAAATTCTCCTTCTCCAATGAAGTTCCCAATCTTTTTTTTTTTTTTTTTACTATCTTGAACATATTAATCATTATTTTAAAGGAGAAATAAACAACTACTGGATCACAGGGGAGAATTCAATACATCAGTGATACCATAAAGCAAAACAATAGAATAATTGAGATCACAGAAAAAGAGGAAAGGGAAGGGGGGAAAAGGTATACTTGAGCAAATTGTATCTGAGAACTTCCCTAATCTGGGGAAGGAAACAGGCATTCTAGTCCAGGAGGCACAGAGAATCCCCCTCAAAATCATTAGTAGGTCAACATCTCGAAATATAATAGTGAAACTTGCAAATCTTAGAGACAAAGAGAAAATCCTGAAAGCAGCTTGGGACAAGAGGTCAGTAACCTACAAGGGTAGAAACATTACACTGGCGGAATATCCATCCACAGAGACCTGGCAGGCCATAAAGGACCAGCATGACATATTCAGGGTGCTAAATGAGAAAAATCATGCAGCCAAGAATACTTTATCAGCAGGCTGTCATTCAAAACAGAAGAAGAAATAAAAAGCTTCCAGGACAAAGAGAAACTAAAAGAATTTGTGATCACTAAACCATCCCTGCAAGAAATATTTATTTTTAATAAATATTTGCATATTTATTATATATTATATTATTCTATATTATATATTAATATTTGTATATATTTGTGTTATATTATTTATGCATATATATTAATATTTGCATACCCCCTTTAGGGATCCTTTAAGCACAGAGCCCAAAAGTAACACAGATCAGAAAGGACCAACACAATATACAGAAACAATGACTTTACAGGTAATAAAATAGCACTAAGTTCAAATCTTTCAATAGTTACTCTGAATGTAAATGGGCTAAATGCCCCAATCAAAAGACACAGGGTATCAGACTGGATAAAAAAGGAAGACTGGGGAGCCTGAGTGGCTCAGTCAGTTGAGCATCTGCCTTTGGCTCAGGTCATGATCCAAGGACCCTGGGATCAAGCCCCCCATCAGGCTCCCTGCTCAGTGGGGAGCCTGCTTCCCCTTCTTCTTCTGTCTGCCACACCCCCTGCTTGAGCTCTCTCTAATACATAAAATCTATTCATTCACTGCAATGGACAGATCATATAAGCAGAAGATCAACAAGGAAACAGGGGCTTTGAATGACACACTGGACCAGATGGACTTCATAGATATATTCAGATCATTCCATCCCAAAGCAACGGAATAGACATTCTTCTCTCTAATGCATATGGAACAGTCTCCAGAATAGATCACATATGGTGTCATGAATCAGGTCTCAACCAGTATGAAAAGACCACAAGGCTTTGAAACTCAAACTCAATCACAAGAGGAAAGTTGGAAAGAACTCAAATACATGGAGGCTAAAGAGCATCCTATTAAAGAATGAATGGGTCAACCAGGAAATTAAAGAAGAATTAAAATTCATGGAAACAAATGAAAAGGAAGACACAACTGTTCAAAACCTCGGGGAGGCAGCAAAGGTGGTCCTAAGAGGGAAGTACATAGCAATATAAGCCATTTTCAAGAAACAAGAAAAGTCTCAAATACACAACCATAACCGTACACCTAAAGGAGCTAGAGAAAGAAAAGCAAAGAAAGCCTAAATGCAGCAGGAGAAGTGAATTAACAATTGGGGGGAAATCAGTGAAACAGAAACCAAAAGAACACTAGAGCAGATCGATAGTTCTTCAAAAGAATTAATTAGATCGATAAACTCCTGGCCAGACTCATCAAAAAGAAAAGTAAGGGACCCAAATAAATAAAATCATGAATGAAAGAGGAGAGATCACAACCAACCAAAGAAATACACACAATAATAAGAACATATTGTGAGCAACTATATGCCAACAAATTAGATAATCTGGAAGAAATGGATGCATTCCTTGAGACCTATAAACTACCAAAACTGAACCAGGAAGAAATAGAAAACCTGAACAGGCCCCTAACCAGCAAGGAAATTGAAGCAGTCATCAAAAACCTCCCAAAAAATAAGAGTCTAGGGCCAGATGGCTTCCCAGGGGAATTCTACCAAACATTTAAAGAAGAATTAATACATATGCTCTGAAGCTGTTTCAAAACATAGAAATGGAAGAAAAACTTCAAACTCCTTCTATGAGGCTTTGATCCCAAAACCAGACAAAGACCAAAAAGAATGACAGACCAGTATCCCTGATGAACATGGATGCCAAAGTTTGCACCAAGATAACAGCCAATAGGGTCCAACAGTACTTTTTTTTTAAAGATTTTATTTATTTATTTGAAAGACAGAGAGAGAGTGAGAGAGAGCATGAGCTGGGAGGAGAGGAAGAAGAAGGCTCCCTGTTGAGCAGTGAGTCCAACATGGGGCTCGATCTCAGGACTCTGAGACCATGACCTAAGCCGAAGGCAGACAGCTGATTGAGCCATCCACGTGTCCCAGGTCCAACAGTAGATTAAAAGGATTATTCACCATGACTAGGTTGGATTTACTTCTTTGTTACAAGGGTGGTTCAACATCCGAAATAAACTCAAAATGGATGGAAGATTTAAATGTGAGATAGGAATCCATCAAAATCCTAGAGGAGAATATAGGCAATAACCTCTTAGGACTTGGTCATAGCAACTGCTTGCTAGACATGTCTCCAAAGGCAAGGGAAATAGGAAATTTGAACTACCAGAACATCATCAAGATAAAAAAAAACCCAAAACAACAAAACCTTTGCAAGGCAAGGGAAACAGTCAACAAAACCAAAAGACAACCAACAGAATGGGAGAAGATATTTCCAAATGGCATATCAGATAAAGGGCTAGTGTCCAAAATCTAGAAAGAACTTATCAAACTCAACACCCAGAAAGCCAAAAATCCAGTCAAGAAATGGGCAGAAGACATGAACAAACATTTCTCCAAAGGCATACAAATGGCCATCAGACACATGAAAGAATGGCTCAAGACCACTTGGCATCAGGGAAATACAAATCAAAACCACAATGAGATACCACCCCATGCTGGTCAGAAGGATTACAATGAACAAGTCAGGAAATAATGGATGTTGGTGAGGATGTGGAGAAAGGGGAACCCTCTTACTCTGCTGGTGGGAATGCAAGCTGGTGCAGCCACTCTGGCAAACAGTATGGAGGTTCCTCAAAAAGTTAAAAATAGTTAGTCTACAAGCCAGCAATTGCATCAACAAGTATTTACCCCAAAGATACAAAATGTACTGATCTGAAGAGGCACCTGCACCCCAATAACCACAATAGGCAAACTGTGGAAACTGTGGAAAGGACCCAGATGGACATGAACAGATAAATGGATAAAGAACATGTGGTATATATATACACAATGGAATATTACTCAACCATCAGAAAGGATGAAATCTTTTCATTTACATTGGCATGGATGGAACTGGAGGGTATTATACTGAGTGAATAAGTTAATCAGAGAAAGACAATTATATGATCTCACATGTAGAATTTAAGAAACAAAACAGAGGATCATAGCAGAAGGAGGGAAAAAAAATAAGACAAAAATCTAAGAGGGAGACAAACAATGGGAGACTCTTAATTAAAGAAAACTAACTGACCGTTGTTGGAGGAGGGGGGATGGGGCGTTGAGGTTACTGGGTGATAGACATTAAGGAACATGATATAATGAGCACTGGGTATTATATAAGACTGAGGAATCACTGAACTAATTCTGAAACTTCTGAAACTAATAATATATGAATTAATGGAATTTAAATTTAAAAAAAAAAGAGGGGGGGAAAAGAACATCAAAAAAAGAAAAAAATGAAGAGGGGTGGATGCTGAGGAGGGGAGGAGAAAGGGAACAAAGTGACCCAGATCAGGAGAGCAAACTCTTGAGAAGTGATGTGAAAATGCAATTCCTAGCCTGATCATTGTCATATCCAGGATTACTAAAGGAGAATAATTATCCTGAATGTAATGAGAAAAAAATAATAATAAAAGTAAAATGGTAGACTCTGACATGAAAAAAAAAAGAAAATTGTAAGGAAGAGAAAATATTTACATTATTTTACTGCTTTTATTGAAAAAAACTTCATATAAGTGGAACACAGTTCAAACCCATGATGATCAAGGGTCAAGTGTGTGTGTGTGTGTGTGTGTGTGTATCCACACACCCACACACCATTCATTATGCCAAAAGCTGGCAAACTATAGCCCATGGACCAAATCTGAAAACTGCTTATTGTTATAAATAGTGTCTTATTAGAATACAGCCATGCTCATTCACTTACTTATTGCCTACAGATACTTTTGCATCAAGTCAGAGTTGAGGCATGACAGACTATATGGCTCACAAAGCCCCAAAAATTTACTATTTCATCCTTAAAGAAAAAAATTGTTGACTCCTCATCTACGCTAAACAGAGTAACCATAAAAATACATTCTGCCAGCTGGTACAAAAGGGTTTCTCCCAAGCTCTTTCAGTTTGGCCACACTAGATCAAAAATCCAATTATCAATAGGTCTATCACTTAATAATTTACATATCCACTCCACTCGCCACACACCCATGCAAACACATACAGAATAATTAAGAAATATATAACCTTAAGAGATAGGTATGGGCAACAATGCTCTTTGGCTATCAGTTAAAGAAACCCTTCTCAAAAATAAGAGTGCTAGAGCTGTATAGTGACAAGTTGTACCTACACTTGTGCTGAGCACAGTATACCATATAACACTGTCAAATCATTATGTGGCACACCTGAAATTAATATAATGTTTTGTGTCAACCAACTGTACTTCAATTAAAAAGAGAGAGAGAGAGGCGCCTGGGTGGCTCCGTTGGTTAAGCAGCTGCCTTCAGCTCAGGGTATGATCCCAGGGTCCTGGGATCAAGTTCCACATCAGGCTCTGCTCAGTGGGGAGTTTTCTCCTCCCTCTCCCTCTGCCCCTTGCCCCCGCCTGGCTTGTACTCATTCCTCTCTCGCTCAATCTCTCTCTCAAATAAATAAATAAAATCTTAAAAAAAAAAGAGTGAGAGAGAGCACACTAGATTGATAGTGTGATGGGAAAAAGTACTCTCTCCAGGGATAAAGCAGGCTTTCAAACAACAGTAAGTGAAGGCCATTCATATTCTTACTGTGGGAGGATGTAAATGAATTCAGGGAAGCCAAAGCACTTAGACCAAATGAGAAATGTTGTACCTAGTTGTCACTGCCAATGAGAAAGGTTGTAACAAGCAGTGACTACAGGACATCAAAAACAGAAAATAAAAACATATCGCTACCTAAGGAATTCCAGGATGCATATTATCTCTGAAATCTGAGCTTAGTTACATTTTAGAATCCATGAAGTCTTCCAGCCCAAAGCTGTCATTTTTGAAGTGACTGGGTTTACCCCAATTTTTGCTCATCTACTTCTCCTCTTTACACAAATAGAAACACAATCATTCTCCTGTCTCTCTTGAATGTATTCTTTCTCATCTTTCAGTCAAAAACTGCCAAAGTTTAAAAACAAAAAAAAGAGATACAACCCATAAAAATATCTGCTTTGCAACTTAGTATTATTAAGCAGTAACCTAGATTACATCACTTACATAATCACAGTACAGTATGATAGCCCGCCCTCTGTATGATAGCACTTTGTATTCATGCTAGTATAGTGCCTAGCATATAACAGATGTCCAAAAAATAAATAAATGTTAAATAAGCAGTGGTATAAAATAGAAGATAAAAGAAGTATTAGCTAAAATCAACACCTAAGACAACTCAGATTGTCTTTTTTCATTTTTATTTTTTGTTTTAAATCTAGTAATTGCTCTTATATTTTAAAAATTCCAAACTGCAAAAACATCTCAGCTGGACGCTAAAGCAGATCATGAGAAATCAAAGGCTTACTTTGATTCAAAGTATTCAAAGGAATACTATTTTTATATTTGCAAGTATTATAGGAAATAAAGTTAGTAAATGAAGTTAATCAAAACTTTCTCTAGTTAGAATATATTCTAAAACTTTGCTATATAATTTGTTAAATAAGAGGATATAAGGTTTAAAAACCTTATAATCTATAGTATTTATTAAAATAGGTCTTACCTGCTTTTTTAAGTTATCATTCAGTTCTTTCAATGCATCAAAAGAGGACCTTAGCCTCTTGCTTTCTTTATTTCTTTCCTTAAGAACTTCAGTTAAGTGTTCAACTTCTGCATCATGTTGCTAGAAGGGGAAAAAAATGTGATCTAAAACTTAGGTAAGGATTCCATATCACTAATGCTATTCAACACAAATCAATTAAAAATTAGAATTCCTTGAATCAGGATTTTAATCAGTGTATTTAAGCATACATGACTAATACTGCAAATAATTCATAAAAACCATGTCATCAACCAATGTAATAACTCAGCATTAAAAGCATCTGTTAAGTTCCGGGGCGCCTGGGTGGCTCAGTGGGTTAAAGCCTCTGCTTTCGGCTCAGGTCATGATCTCAGGGTCCTGGGATCGAGCCCCGCATCAGGGTCTCTGCTCAGTGGGGAGCCTGCTTTCCCCTCTCCCTCTGCCTGCCTCTCTGCCTGCTTGTGATCTCTCTCTTTGTTGAATGAATAAAAATGAAATCTTTAAAAAAAAAAAAAGAGGGTCTGTTAAGTTCCTATTAAAAAAACTATTTTCTGTTTCTGCTCAAAAAAAATCCACTGGAATGTACTGAAATAATTTCTTTCACATCATGGAATGATAAAACAATGAAGGATTTCTGATCTTCTTCAAGAGACTAGTTAATTTTTCATAGCTTTATAAATTAAAATTTAAGATTTGAGTTACCCTTGAAAAGAAATAAACCCATAGATACAACTAATTTCTTGTTCTAATTAAGTAGCTAAAATTGTTTACATCTAAAAAAATTTAAAAACATAATAAAATTTCTGAGTCTCAAATTATTTGACTTTCTTTAATTAGTTTTATAAATAATTCAAATCATTTAACCCTCTAATTACATTTAAATGAGATAATATATTTCAATTTTAAGTGCAAATATGTATAGTTTATTTCAAATTTTATTCTCAATTTATTGATAATATATTAAAACAAGCAAGTTTCTACAGGAAATCAAGAAACTGAATTAATGGAGTTCCTGGGTGGCTCAGTGGGTTAAGCTTTGTCTTTGGCTCAGATCATGATCTCCGGGTCCTGGGATGGAGCCCCGCATTGGGCTATCTGCTCATCAGAGAGCATGCTTCCCCCTCTACCTCTGCCTGCCTCTCCGCCTACTTGTGATCTCTTTCTCTCTGTGAAATAAATAAATAAAATCTTTAAAAAAAAAAAAGAAAGAAACTGAATTTCTTTCTTCCAAGTAATCATAGACGTACCATTAAAATAAGGCTGTTATCTTTACACTTAATAAGAATAAGAGACAGACAAATCTAAAGAGAAAAAAAAATCAAGAATAAATCTAGGATGGAAACCTCTTGAGAACCCAAGCATTTCTTTTCCTGCCCTGTTTAAAATCCAATCATGTCATATGTACCCCAGTGTTCATAGCAGCAATGTTCACAACTGCCAAACTGTGGAAAAAGCCAAGATGCCCTTCAACAGATGAATGGATAAAGAAGATGTGGTCCATATATACAACAGAATATTACTTAGCCATCAGAAAGGATGAATACCCAACTTTTGTATCAACAGGTACGGGACTGGAGGATATTATGCTGAGTGAAATAAGTCAAGCAGAGAAAGTCAATTATCATATGGTTTCACTTACTTGTGCAACATAAGAAATAACATGGAGGATATTAGGAGAAGGAAAGGAAAAGTGAATAGGGGGATATCAGAAGGGGAGACGAACCATGTAGAGACTGTGGACCCTGAGAAACAAACTGAGGGTTTTAGAGGGGAGGGGGCTGGGGTGATCGGTGAGCCTCGTGGTGGGTAATTAAGGAGGGCATCTATTGCATGGAGTACTGGGTGTGGTACATAAACAATGAATTTTGGAACATTGAGAAAATAAAATAGAAATAAAAATAAAAAATAAAATCCAATCATGTAAAAACATTAGCTTTGTGTAATTTTATTATTACATTAAATGATTCCTTAAAGAACTTAGTATATAGTCACATATATGGTTATTTCAAACATTAGGTTAATACTCTCACTCTCCAAATTTTTCCAAATCCAAAAGATACTAAAAATATAGGATATGAGTTCCATTTCCAGAATGGCAAGATAAGCCCACTGCATTCTAGTTCTGTTACTGATTACAACTAAAAATCTTAGACAAAACATGGAAAGTGACTACCGTGAGGACTATAAAAAGTAAACAGAGGCAGGGAATTGTGAAAAGGAGTGAAAATTTGAAGAAGCAATGCTCAAAGGGGTGAAGTTTCCAGGATTTTTGTTTCTCCTTTTCTCTAGTAGTCTTGCCCCAACACAAGCCCCTGGCTAATGAAGTGCAGCTGCAGTATAGGCTGCTAAAACTCTTAGAGAAACTCTAACTTCCCACCCAGGGACACCAGGAAAAGGGCCACTGTGAGCCAAGGAATGCAGAGAGTATCTCAGAGAAGAGACTCAGAAAGAGCACCTTTTCATTCTGGTGTACATAAACTGGTAGAAATCTGGCTAAGCTGCCTAAGCACAGCACTGACAAAAGCAGCAGAGCAGATCTCTCCCAAAAGTGGAGAGATCAGAGCTCAGTTTAAAAATACTACCCAAGAGGCACCTGGGTGGCTCAGTAGGTTAAAGCCTCTGTCTTCAGCTCAGGTCCTGATCCCAGGGTCCTGGGATCGAGCCCCATATCAGGCTGTCTGTTCAGCGGGGAGCCTGCTTCCCACCCCCTCTCTGCATACTCTCTGCATGGCTCTCTGCCTACTTGCTCTCTCTCACTCTCTGTCAAATAAATAAATAAAATCTTTAAAAAAAAAAAAAAAGAGGAGGGAGGGGCAAGATGGCAGAGAGGTAGGAGATCCTATTGCAACCTGTCCCCAAAGGTGAGCTGGATATCTGCCAGACCACGCTGAACACCCATGAGATCAGCCGGAGGAGCAAGATTTTTCACTTCTGGATCTCTACAGGATCAGAAGACAGCAACAGAGAGGTAAAGCAAAGCGGGAACACTCAAAACGGTATTGGAGGATAAACAAAAGGGGGATGGAGCCACCAGAAGAGGTGCAAGGACAGTAATACCCCAAAGGAAAGTGCCAGGTGGTTGCGGAGCAGCAATAACTTAGAGCCCGGTTAAAAACACTTAAAAAGAGCATAAGGTTCTGAGGAGCAGCTAGTGGAAGTGGGTGGTCGTGGGCATAAGCCTGGGCCCACGATCCCAGGAAGAAACCACTCGCCTCAAAGAGAGACTAGTGGGGGGGTCCAGTCCGTGACTCTCTGCAACTTTCCGCTCCCCACACCATTTTGTGGGCAGGGTACGTGTGTTCCTGAAAGCACCTTAGAGAGTCTGCTGTGGTCCCGGAGCCCACAGCTTTTCTGTGTACAGTGCTCTCTAGACGGTGCACCACCAAAGGCAAGAACTGCGCGGCTGGTGCAGTAATATTGGCAATAATCTGGCCACACCCCATCAGAGCCTGGAACCCCGAGAGCAGGGGAGCGTGCAGAGTCGCCAAACTTGCTGAGTGCGCACTGCCTGGGACAGGCTGCACTAGGAGATTTGCGGAGGGGAGTGTCCCTTCTGGACCACCCAGAGGGGAGCAGACTGCGGCTTCTCTGTGACTGGGAGGTCTGGGTAAAAACAGGCAAATTCCTTGCTCAGACTCTCTGAAAAGGAGAAAAAGCTACAAAAGGCCAAAAGCCTTCAGAGAGCTAAAGACTGAGAAACCAGGTTCCACAGAGCTCTGCCCCTTGATTGGGGAGCAGGGTGACTCAACCCAAGCAAGACTGACTGGAAAACAACTGGCCAGGCCCCTCCCCCAGAAGACAAGTCAAAAAAAACAAAAAACAAAAAGACTATAACAACAGGTTCACCATAAGACTTTTAAATCCCCAACATTAGAGGAAATCAATATATTAAGTGCTTGATAATACCCTCAAACCTGTATATTTCATAGATGCAAGTTTTTTTTTTTCTATTCACTATTTTTTTATTCACTTGTTTTCATATTTCTTGGTTTGATTTTGTTTTTTGTTTTTATTTTTTTAAACTACTTAACGTTATAAATAGAGGCTTAATACAGCGATAAACCCAGGAAGACCTGAAATAACCTTCCTCGCACACGAGGAGCTATAACCACCCTCCCATCTTATCCTTCTGTCAGTGTTTCTACCTATTTGCTTTTGTTCTGGTATTATAGAAACTCTCATTCCTGGGGTTCATTCTGACTAGGTTCTTTTATTTCTTGTCATCTACTCTCGTCGGTCTATATGTTTGTTCGTGTTGGTCTACATACTTCATAAATCTTATTGTTGGGGCCCATTCCGGCTGGGATCCCCTCTTTTTCTGTTTCTATCTTTTTTATCCTTATTCTTTCTTTTTGGTGGTGAATCCCAATTGCTCCTAAACCTTCCAGAGTGCACCTTGCCTGGATCGTGGGTGAAATATCCAACTATACATGCTCTCATCCACTTCTCATCAAAATGACTAGGAGAAGGAACACCCAACAGAGGAATAACCCAGACACTGCACCCTCTCCCTCAGAACTATTAGACATGGACATAACCAGTATGTCAGAATGGGAATTCAGGCTGACAATTATCCAGGCAATGGCTAAGATTAATGACAATATAGAATCTCTAAGGGCAGAAATGAGAACAAGTATAGCCGATGTAAGAAGTGCTATCAGTGAGATCCAATCCAATCTAAATAGTTTAACAGCTAGAGTTACGGAGACAGAGGATAGAATTAGTGATCTAGAGGATAAAATGGTAGAAAAGAAAGGGCAGGAAGACAGCTGGAGCAAGCTGCTCAGGAATCATGAGAAGAGACTTAGGAAAATAAATGACACCATGAAATGTTCCAATGTCAGAATTATTGGAATCCCAGAGGGGGTAGAGAAAGACAGAAGACTAGAAGATATAGCTGATCAAATTCTGAATGAAAATTTCCCCAGTCTGGGGAATGGAACAAGGGTTCATGTCCTAGAGGCAGAAAGGACACCTGCCAAGATCA
>CM053610.1:42214248-42225466 GCA_028646535.1 Procyon lotor
TGGATGAGACTGGAAGAGATTATGCAGAGTGAAATAAGTCAAGCAGAGAGAACCAATTACCTTATGGTCTCACTTACGTGCTGAGCGTAAAGAAAAACATGGAGGGCATTGTGAGAAGGAAGGGAAAGGTGAATGGGGGGAATCATAGGGGGAGATGAACCATGAGAGACTGTGGACTATGAGCAAAAAACTGAGGGTTTTGGAGGGGAGGGCGGTGGGGTTTGGGCCAGCCTGGTGGTGGGTATTGAGGAGGGCATGTATTGCATGGAGCACTGGGTGTGGTGCATGAACAATAAATCTTGTAACACTGAAAAAATAAAATAAACATATTTGGGGGAAAAAAAAAACTACTACCTCTGACTAACCTCCCATTCTGTAAGCACGGGAAAGACATAGAGCACCATAATAAAGGTCTTGAGAACTGAATTAAGATTTATGTCACTGCCTGAGTATCAGACTAAACCTAAGGGGCACACATACAAGTGAACTCTGGAGCAACGTTATGAAAGCTTTGAAAACTGAACTGAGACTGGATCACTTCCCACAGCAGGTGGGAAAGAATTTTGGACTGTATCTAATCAAGATGAGTAGAAAAAACAGAGTAGGAAGATCCTTAGCTTACTTCATCCTGTGAACACACCGAGGCTGCATCTAATAGAGAACCACCTCCTCTGAGAATAACCTGAAGGCTAGCAGAAGAACTCTTCCACAGGTAATGATACAAAGACACAGGGACATCAAGAAGGATGGGAGAGGTAGAATACAATCTGGTCAGGAAACAAACCCTGGCACAGCAACACATAAGCAGGAAGAATAGCACCAATGTGGAGTGTTGGGGTTCAAGCCCCCTATCAGGCATACTCCCACCCTTGCCCTGGGGATCTTGCACTAGGAAGTCCTCATAACATCTGGCTCCCCATAACATCTGGCTCTGAAAATCAGCATGGCATAAAATACAGGAGCATTGAAAAATCAGCATGCCTTGGGGCGCCTGGGTGGCTCAGTCGTTAAGCGGCTGCCTTCGGCTCAGGTCATGATCCCAGGGTCCTGGGATTGAGCCCCGCATCGGGCTCCCTGCTCAGCAGGAAGCCTGCTTCTCCCGCTACCATTCCCTCTGCTTGTGTTCCCTCTCTCGCTGTGTTTCTCGCTGTCAAATAAATAAAATCTTTAAAAAAAAAAAAAAAAAAAAAAATCAGCATGCCTTAACTCCCGAAGAGCTGTAAGCTAGTAAGAAACCAAGACTCCACACTGAAAGGGTCTTCACACAATCTCACTCACTTCAAGACCCACCACAGAGGTAGCAGTGTGAAAAGTGCCTGCACCATATATAAGGGGTATCTACTAATTTTAGCATGTGTGCCAGAGGATCAGGGATCTGCAGGATATTTCGACTGGAGAAAAAGCCATGGGGTGCTCTTTTGGGGGCCCTCCTTTAGCCTAGCCGTTCCAATGCCTATGCGTGCCAGTTTTAACACTTTCCATCTACCCTGCTAGCACTGCTCACCTCACTCTGGCATTCCTCTGTAGCTCCACCCCATCCTTCTCACCCATCCAGCAGGCACCCCTCCTGACCCACTACACCTGGCAGCAACCACCATAACACACCCAGTAGGCATCCTTAGTCAGGAGGGGCAACCATTCAAAGAAACTCTTGTCTCAGGGAAGGGGAGCCAGCCTCACAGTTACCCACACAGGCAGCAGCCATAGATGGGCCGTTCAGCCAGCATGCACCTGTAGTAGTCATGTCTAGGCACTATAGCCAGATTCTGGCCCAGGGCATAGTCCCATCCTCAACTCTAACAGCAGGAATTGTACCCTAGTCACAAGTAGAGGGCATACACAGGGGACAGCCCTAGAGTACCTGGTTTTGGTGATGAGGTGATTGTACTTCTGGGCCCTAAATATTGCCTTCTATTGAAGGCCCATACTTTCAATGCCAGGAGATGTAGCTGTCTTACCTTACACACACACAGTCAGATATGGTTATAAAGTTACTCTACTTTGGGGAGAAAAACAGATGAACTCAGTGAGAACCTCAACAGAGACAGAAAATATTAAAAAGAACCAATCAGAGATTAAGAATATAATAACTGAACTAAAAAATATACTAAAGATAATCAACAGCATATTAGAGGATACAGAAGAACAGAAAACAGCAGTCTGGAAGATAGGGCAATGGAAATCATCCAAATCAAACAGCAAAGAATATGAAAATAAGTTAAGCGGCTTCTAGCACAACATCAAACATACTAACAATTGCACTATAGCGGAACAGAAGGAGGAGAGAGAAAGAAATGGGTAGAAAAATTATTTGAGGAATAGCTAAAAACTACCCTAACCTGGAGAAGGAAACAGACATCCAGGTCCAGGAAGCACAGAGAGCCCCAACCAAGAATCATTGTAATTATAATATTAAAAATTAAAGTTAAAAAGATAATCTAAAAGAAGCAAGAAAAAAGCAATCAATTATATGGAAGGGAACGCTTAGGGGCACCTGGGTGGCTCAGTGGGTTGGGCATCCAACTCTTGATTCCCAGGGCATGAACTCAGGGTCGTGAGATCAAGCCCCATGTTGGGCTCCGGGCACAGCAGGGAGTCTGCTTGAGATTCTCTCTTTCTCTCCCTCTGCTCTTCCCCCAATGCACATGTGTGTGTGCATTCTCTTTCAAATTAAAAAATACATAAATAAATAAATAAGGAAGGAAGGAAGGAAGGAAGGAAGGAAGGAAGGAAGGAAGGAAGGAAAAAAGGAAGGAAGGGAACACTTACAATTATGGCTATCAGCTGATTTTTCACAGGTTGGAAGGGAGTGGCATGATTTAGTCAAAGTGCTTAAATAAAAAAAAACTTTGTGGTTGTAAACAAGAATACCCTACCCCACAAGATTATTAGTAAGGTTATTATTACAAGGCTATTACTCAGAACTGGAGACAGAGTTTCTAAAACAAACAAAAGTTAAAGCCATCACCACTAAACAAATCCCAGAAGAAATGTCAAAGGAATTTCCTTAAGTGGAAAAAAAGGAGCCATAAATAGAAGTAAAAAAAATCACTAAAACATTTCACCTGATATCAATTATAAAGCTACTATGGAGGTAAAAAACAAAGTAGTAAAATCAACTATAGTTACAATATTCAGTTAAAGGATACACAAAATTAAAAGAGAAATATGACATCAAATACATAAAATGTGGATGGGTGGAAGTAAAATGTATTGCTTGTAGAATGTGTTAAAATCTAAGTAACTATCAATTTAAAATAGAGTGCTATATACATAGGGTGTTATATTTGAATCTCATGATAACCACAAACCAAAAACCTAAACAAAAAATAAAGAAAGCCAAACATAATACTAAGGAAAGTTATCCAACTACAAAGGAAGAGAAGAAGAAAGGTAGAGAGAAGAACTATAAAAACAAACAAAAAACAACAAAATTGTAATAAGTAAATGGACTGTAAATGGACTCTGTGCTCCAATAAAAAGACATAAGGTAAGTGAATGGATTAAAAAACAAAACCTAGTCAAGAGACTAAATTGAGACCTAAAGATATGTAGACAAAGTGAAGAGATGTAAAAAGATATTCCATATGAACAGAAATGAAAAACCTGGGGTAGTTAATACTTATGTCAGACAAAATAGACTTTAAAAAAAGACTGTAACAAGAGACAAAGGGCACTACATAGTGATAAAGGGATCAATCCAATTAGAGGAAATAACAATTGTAAATACCTATGCCACCAAAAGAGGAGTACCTAAAGACAGTAAGGGAAATTGACAGAAATACAATAACAGCTGGGGACTTTGTCACCTCACTTACATCAACAGTTAGATCACCCAGATGGACCGTCAGTAAGAAAACAGTGATTCTGAACAACACATTAGACCAGATGGACTTAACAGAAATATACAGAGCACTCTATCCAAAACCATTAGAATACACATTCTTTTCAAGTACACATGGTAACATACTTTTCCAGCTATAGTGGCATGAAACTGGAGGTCAATTACAAGAAAAATGGAAAAAAACACAGACACATGAAGGTAAAACAACATATTACTAAATAACCAGTGGATCAAAGAAACAGAGGAAATTAAAAAATAACTGAGACAAACAAATATGGAAACACATCATTCCAAAATTTTGGGGACACAGCAAAAGAAGTTTTAAGGGGGAGATCTACAGTATAACAGGCCAACTTCAAGAAACAAGAAAAATCTCAAATAAACAAAACAACCTCATACCTAAAGGAACTAGAAAAATAAAAATAAACAAAGCCCAAGGTCACAGAAGGAAAGAACAAATAAATATCAGAGCAGAAATAAATGAAATAGACTTTAAAAACTGGTAGAAAATAGAATTAGAATAGAAGAAATGAACAAAATTAAGCAGGTTATTTAAAAAGATAAACAAGGGGCACCTGGGTGGCTCAGTGGGTTAAAGCCTCTGCCTTCGGCTCAGGTCGTGATCTCACGGTCCTGGGATGGAATCCTGCATCGGGCTCTCTGCTCAGTGGGGAGCCTGCTTCCCCCTCTCTCTCTGCCTGCCTCTCTGCCTACTTGTGATCTCTCTCTCTCTCTCTCTCTCTCTCTCTCTGTCAAATAAGTGAATAAAATCTTTAAAAATAAATAAATAAATAAATAAATAATAAAAAGATAAATAAAAACCTACAGCCAGATGCACCCAGAAAAAAAAGGGAGGACTCAAAAAAATAAAATCTGAAATTAAAAAGAAGTTACAACTGACACCACAGAAATACAAAGACTCATAAGAGACTATTATTAAAAATTATATGCTAAAAACCTGTATGACCTAGAAGAAATGGATAAATCACTAGAAACACACAATCTTCCAAGACTGAATCAGGAAGAAATAGAAAATCTGAACAGACCAATTACTAGAAATGAAATTGAATCAGTAATCAAAACATGCCCAACAAACAGATGGCTTCAGAGGTGAATTCTACCAGACATTTAAAGAAGAGTTCATACCTATCCTTATTGTAACTATTAAAAAATTATTTAAGAGGAAAGACAAATTCATTCTCTGAGGCCAGCATTACCCTGATATATTCCAGGGATGAAAGAATGGCTCAATATTCACAAATCAATGTGATACGCCACATCAACAAAATGAAGGCTAAAAATCATACGGCAATCTTAACAGATGTAGAAAAAACATTTGTCAAAAGGCAACAACCATTCATGATTAAAACTATTAACAAAGTGAGTATAGAGGGAACATACTTCAACATAATAAAGGCCATATACGAGAAAGCTACAGCTAACATCATACTCAATGGTAAAATGCTGAAAGCTTTTATTCTAAGATTAGAAATAAGACCAGAATGCCTACTTTCACCACTTTTATTGAACATAGTACTTGAAGACCTAGCCATAGCAATTAGAGAGGAAAATAAAATGCATCCAAATTGGGAAGGAAGAAGTAAAAACTGTCACTATTTGCAAATGACAATATATTATATATAATCAACCCTAAAGAACTCACCAAAAACTATTAGAACATATGAATTCAGTAAAGTTGCAGGATATAAAATTAATATACAGAAATCAGTTGTGTTTCTATACTAATACCAAAGTAGCAGAAAGAGAAATTAAGAAAACAATCTCATTTACAATTGCATTGAAACCAATAAAAATACTAGGAATTAATTTAACCAAAGAAGTGAAAACCTCCATTCTGAAAACTGTAAGGCATTAATTAATGAAACTGACAATGTCATAAATAAATGGAAAGATATACCATGCTCATGGATTAGAACAAATAATACTGTTAAAATTTCCATATTACCTGAAGTAATCTACAGATTCAATGCAATCCTTACCAAAAATGCCAACAGCATTTTTCACATATTTAGAACAAATAATACTAAAATTTGTTTGGGCTACCAAAGACCCCAAAGAGCCAAGCAGCCTTGAGAAAGAACAAAAAACCTGAAGCTATCATACTCCTAGAATTCCAAGTTAGCTACAAAGCTATAGTTACCAAAACAGTAGAGTGCTGGCACAAAAACTGACATGGAGTTCAATGGAACAGAACAGAAAGCCCAGAAATAAAATCATGCTTATATGGTAAAGTAATCTACTACAAGGGAGGAAAGAATATACAATGGAGAAAAGACAGTCTCTTTAATAAATGGTACTGAGAAAACTGAACAGCTACATACAAAAGAAACTGGTCCACTTTCTCATACCATATACAAAAATAAACTCAGAATGAATTAAAGACCTAAATGTAAGACCTGAAACCATAAAACTCCTAAAATAAAATGATGGCAATGAACTGGACATCAGTCCTAGCAATATGTTTTTGGTCTGTCTTTTCAGGCAAGAGCAAGAAAAACAAAAATAAACAATTGGAGAAAAATATCACAATTCGATCTACGTCAAAGTTAAAAGTTTTGCACAGTGAAGGAAACCACCAATAAAACAAAAAAGTAGCCTATTGAATAGGAGAAAATATTTGCAAATGAAGTATTCAAAATATATTTGGATACTGGTTAATATTCAAAATATATAAAGAACTCATACAACTCAACAACAAAATAAACAATCTAATTAAAAAATGGGAAGTGGACCTGAACAGATATTTTTCCAAGGAAGATATACTGATGGTCAATAGGTACATGAAAAAATTCAACTTCAGTACTCATCAGAGAAATGCAAATCAAAACCAAAATGATATTTTGATAAGATATCACCTTACAACAGTCAGGATGGCTCATATCAAAAACACAAGAAAGAACAAGTGTTGACAGGGATGTGGAGAAAGGGAAACCTCATGCACTGCTGGTGGGAATATAAATCGGCGTAGCCACTCTGGATTACACATGGAGGTTCCTCAAAAAATTAAAAATAGAACTACTATATAATTCTGCAATTCCACTTCTGGGTATTTACCTAAAGAAAATGAAAAGACGAATTCCAAAAGATATCTGCACACCTATGTTTACTACAGTAATTATTTACAACAGCCAAGATGTGGAGGAAACCTACATATCCACTGATAAACGGATAAAGATGTGGTACAAATACACAGTGGAGTATTATTCAGACATAAAAGAGAATGAAATTTTACCATTTGTGACAACACGAAGGAACACTGAGGGTATTATGCTAAGTGAACTAAGTCAGCGAAAGACAATCACTGCTGACTTTACTTTTACGTGAAATCTAAAAACAAAATAAATGATCAAACAAACAAAATAGCAACAGACTAATAAAAGAAAGAACTGGTGTGGCTGCCACCCAGGGGAGGGGGCAGTGGTGGGAGAATGGGTGAAGGCAGTCAAAAGGTACAAACTTCCAATTACAAAATAAGTCAGGGATGTAAAATATAGCCTAGAGTATGTAGTCAATAATATTGTAATAGCATTATATAGTGACAGATGGTAACTAGTTTAATGTGGTGAGCATTTCATAGCATATAAATGTCAAATCACTATGTTGTACATCTGTAACGAACAAAATGTATGTCAACTATACTTTATACATAAACAACTCAACTGGGCTGACTGCTTAAAAAAATAAACAGTCTCCAGAGGATTATAACAAGATCCAGAATCTGTACAATACCTAAAAGGTCCCAAATACAATTCAAAAGTCACTAAACCAGAAAAATGTGACTAAGTCTCAAGAGAAATGCCAATCCTTACATGACCCAGATGCTGAATTTTTAGGTATGTTCCCTGAGGTAAATACAAATGAATGCAAATGGAAAGATAAAAATTCTCAAAAGGAAAATTAAACATAATTTTTAAAAGAACATAATTAGCAATTTTAGAACATTAAAATATCAGAAATAAAAAATTCACTAGATGAGCTCAGTAGCAACATGGAAATGAAAGCATCATAGGAAATGAAACATAGGAACAACACAGGAAATAAAAGAAGAAACAATGAATCTAACAGTAGATAAGAGACATTATCAAATCTGAAGAACAAAGAAACAGATGAGGAAAAAGGAGCAAAGCCTCAGGAGTCTGTGGTGTAACAGCAAAAGAGCTAACATATGAGTCACTGGAGATACAGAAGGAGGAGAAAGCAGTTGGAACATAAAAAATAAGTGAAGAAATAATTGGTCGAAAACTTCCCAAATTTGGTGAAAGACATTAATTTACACAGTCAAGATGTTTCAGTGAACTCCAAACAGGATAAACTCGAAGAAAAGCATGTAGAGATACTTCATAATTAAATGGCTGCTGAAAACCACAGATAAAGAAAAATCATGATTCTATTTACATGACATTCTGGGAAAAGGCAGAAGTATAGGGACAGAAAATAGGTCAGTGGTTACTGGCAGGGGGAGGCGGTACTAGGGGCAGGGAGGGATAACTACAAAGTTAAAGAATATGGTAACCTGTGGGGTGCTATAATTATTCTTTATTGGGATTATGGTGGTAATTACAAGACTATCTGCATTTTTCAAAACAGAATGAAATTTACTCTAAGTTACACATATAATAAGTATCTGTTGATAAGAAACAAAGTATACCCTACCACCTAGATAATGTTCTTAATAATATTCATAATATCATAATAATAATATTCAACCTGAAAAATCCTTAGGAAACAATCACGAATACAACATGCTCCATAAGACTGCTGACCTGGAATCTTCAAAGAAAAGTCTCACAAAAGAATGATTGACTGCTCTAGATTCAAAGAAACCAAAAAGGTATAAAAATCAAGTATAATGCATGAATTCTATCTGGTTCCTTGATCAGAAAGTAAAACAAGCAATAGAAGATTTCAAGACAATGGGGCACCTGGGTGGTTCAGTTGGTTAAGAATCCGACTCTTAGTTTCAGTTCAAGTCACAATCTTGGAGTCATGGGATTGAGCCCTATGTCAGGTTCCATGTTCAGCAGAGAGTCTACCTGAGAGTCTCTGCCTCTCCGTCTCCATATTACACTGGCATGCACACTTTCTCTCTCAAATAAATAAATAAAATCTTAAAAAAAAATCTTAAGACCCAACTGGGAAAGTAAATGCAGACTGTATATTAAGTTAGATTATTTTATTAGCATTAATTTCCTAATATGATAATGATGTGGCAAAAGTCCTTATGCTTAGGAGACACACAGTCCTAAAATTAAGCATTGATAATACTTATAATATTATAATATATTTATATACTTATAAGTATATTTAATATACTTACAACAATATTATATTATATATATTATATAATATATCATAATATTTAGGGGTGCTGAGTCATGATTTTTACAAGTTAGTTTCAAATGGTCCAGGAAAAATTAAGTGGGAGGAAGGGAGAGTGGAGAAGAAATAAAGCATATATGGCAAAATGCTAATAACTAGTGAATCTAAGAAAAACAGAAATTACATTACTTGAAGTCAAATGCCATATAGTTACCTCCTTTATAACCTGAAATCTTGTAAGAATCTCTTCTTCGACACCTTTAGTTTTACTCAAAGCAGTTTCATGTCTGAAAAGTAGTTGTTCTCTTTCAACTAAAAAACGTTCCCGCTTTTGAAGTTCTTCAGCAAACTCCTGTTGTGCTGCAGTTTCACACTGTATTGAAATATCAGATTCAAGTGTTTTTAGAAAGTACATTCACAAATTCTACAAGTTATGTTTTATTTACTGATGTTGTAGCTTAATCAAATGGTGTTTAGGACTACATGGGTACAAGTAAAGTCTGGATTACTGTAACAGCTAGACTACCACACCACGTAAGCTTGCACAGAAATTCTGTCTTGTTGCAAAATGATGTGACACCGTAGTGAGAGTCTACTCTGAGGACTCTAGAGAATTTGGGGTCCAAAATGCACCTGTATTATGCAGAATAATTCCCTATCCATCTTTAATTCCATGTTCCACTTCAACTTCACCGTCTGTTCTTTTCCCTATACTCTCCACCCATCCCCCTTCTTGTCCTTCACTTGGGCTAAAAAAGACCCCAGCCCTGCATTGTAAGCACTAATCCCAATGCCACATTGCTTGATACCAATGAAGAAAACTCACACAACAGAAAAAGTTGTACTACTGTGAACTCAGGGAACCTCTAACTGGATTCTCAATGCAGTCCAGAAATTGTTTAATATTTTCATGATTGGCTCGCTCTCTCCTACTCTCTACAGTGCCTATTTCAAACCTTCTCCATTCTTTACTTTGAGCCCCTCACCTCCTATATGATTCTGTGCAGACAGTCTTTTCTCTAATTCACAGAGAAAACAGAAGACAGCAAAAGGAAACATCAGCCTCCTGCCCTAATGACACACAGGTCTCTCCTTCCCTCCCATTACAAAGGCAGACTCAGGATCTCATTGGCTTCTACCTTCTTTGGATACTGCTGCACTAATAATCCATCTAATATTTTTTTTAAAGATTTTATTTATTTATTTAACAGAGAGAGAGAGAGAGAGAGATCACACGTAGGCAGAGAGGCAGGTAGAGAGAGAAGGAGAAGCAGGCTCCCTGCTGAGCAGAGAGCCCGATGCGGGGCTTGATCCCAGGACCCTGAGATCATGACCTGAGCCGAAGGCAGAGGCTTTAACCCACTGAGCTACCCAGGCACCCCTAATCCGTCTAATATTTTTAATCTCTTCCATCTCATCTGAAATAGAGTTGCTCTTGACTATACCCACTAACTGCCTCTCCTTCACAAAATTCTTTAACACTTTGTCTATACCTGCTGAGCCCTCTTTATTTCCCAATCATTCCTCAATTTACTTCAATCTGGCCTCAGCCAGCATCCCCCTACTGAAATGACTTACCTATTACTACATCTGAAGATCACTTTCTTTCTAAAGGCTCTTTCTTCCAACTTAAAATAATCTCTTTCATTGGACTCTATGACACCATTCTCCTGGTTTTCCACCTCACTCTCTGGCCTTGGCTTCTTAGCTTCCCTTGGGGGCTCTGCTTTCTTTACTGTCGTTTAATTACTAATGTTCCTCAGGATCTGGGCTTAAGTCACTTCCCTTCGCATCTTCTCATTCTCTCTGCTTATTTTCCTCCACTTGATGGCTAAATTATAGTGTATATGCTAACTGTTCCCAACCTACAATTGCTCAGCTTTTTCTCCTACACTAAACTTGAATCCCAGGTCCAAACTTCCTACTGAATATCCCCACCTGTATGCTCTCAGACAGCACAAAATAAACATGTCCAAACTAAATTTGCATCAGGGAAATGCAAATCAAAACCACAATGAAGTGTCACTTTGCACC
>CM053610.1:42225566-42304157 GCA_028646535.1 Procyon lotor
GATCAAGATCAGTGTCAGGCTCCCTGCTCAGTGAGGAGCCTGCTTCTCCCCCCTACAGTCCCCCAGCCCCTGCCACCACTTCTGTCCTCCAACCCCTGCTCATGCACTCTCTCAATAAATAAAATCTTTAAAAAAAAAAAAAAAAGTAATGGTGGTTTATCTAGAGGCTAGAATACTACATGGCAGTTAAAATGAATGAAATAGAACTACATTTTCCAAACATACAAATCTCTAAAATATAACAATGAATAAACCAAGAAGTTGCAAAAAGAAATCCACAATACCTCATTACTTATGTAGTATTTTAAAACATTCAAAGCAATACATATATATGAGTACATAAAAGGGTTAAAACAGGACGTAATGGATCCACACTAATTTCAAGGGAGTGCTGAATCCTTGGGAAAAGAAAGAGCATATTGGTTGGGGGAAGGCTGTTTCAACTTTAATCGAAATTTTATTTCCTTTGAAAATATCAAACAAGGGGCGCCTGGGTGGCTTAGTAGGTTAAAGCCTCTGCTTCGGCTCAGGTCATGATCTCAGGGTCCTGGGATCAAGCCCCACATCGGGCTATCTGCTCAGCAGGGAGCCTATTTCCCCCCTCCCCTGCCTCCCTCTCTGCCTACTTGTGATCTCTCTCTCCGTGTCAAATAAATAAAATCTTAAAAAAAAAAAAAATCAAACAAAATTATTAATAAAATGTCAGCATTATGCAATATGGGCAATAGGTATATAGTTGCTTTTATAATATTATCTGTTTTTCTGTATCTCATAAGTATTTTTATAAACTTTTAAAAACCAAAAGAGGGGTGCCTGGGTGGCTCAGTAGGTTAAGCCTCTGTCTTCAGCTCAGGTCATGATTTCAGGGTCCTGAGATAGAGCCTGGCATCGGGTTCTCTGCTCAGTAGAGAACCTGCTTCCCCCTCTCTCTCTGCCCGCCTCTCTGCCTACCTGTCAAATAAATAAATAAAATCTTTTTAAAATAAATAAGTAAATAAACAAATAGAAACCAAAACAGTATTACCTAGAAGAATACTACATATGAAAAGATAATATTCATAATAAAGGAATTATTTCCTACACAAAAATTAAAGTTATAAATTTTAAAAAAACAGAATCTTCTCTCCCTCCAGTTTTGTTCCCTATCTCATCAAAAAGTAGAATCATTTATCCAATAGCCAAAAGAATAAACCTGCATTTCATCTTTGACTAAAACCCTACTATACACCTCCAACATCAAAACAATCTCCAAGACCTACTGGATCCATTTCTTAAAAATGTTTAGAATCCATCCACTTCTATCCCTAAGGCCCTCATTCTAACCCAAGACACCATCAAGATACTCACATCTCTTGACAGTCTGCCCTCTCTCTAGATCTCATCTATTGTTGACAGCTTTAAATATCTATATGTAAATGACTCCCAATTTAGATACCCATCTAAGATATATGTTCTAAATGCCAAGCTGATACATTTACTTACATTAGGTATCCATTAAAGTCTCAAACTTAATCCATTCCAAACTAAAATCTTGATCTTTCTACCTATATTCATTCTTCCTCCAAGTTGTACAAACCAGAAATATGGAAATTATCCTAGACACCTATTCTCCCTATAGCACATCGAACTCATCACACCAAGTCTAGCCCATTTTACCTCCAAAAGCAATCTCTAATCTATTCAATTCCACTTCTCTGGCACCACCCAATCCAAGTTACCATCACCTCTCAACTGCACTATTACACTAGGATATTCTACCTGGTCTCCCAACTTCCACATCTATGCCCCTCCAACCCACTGATTTAAGTATACATTAGATTAAGCAACTCCCCTGCTCTTAAAATCTTCAATTACCTACATTTTCTTAAATCTTAAAATCTTCTGGGGCTTCTCATATTATTAGACCATCATAGTCTAGTAGGGCTAATCCCCTACTCTTCCTCCAGGGTATAAGTTAAATGACACTTTCTCAGAAAAATCTTACCAATCTATCTTAATCAGATTTCATATTATATCTGAATTATTCACTTATATTTATAAGACTATAACTATATGGGTACTCACAATTAATTCTAATAAGCTATGTGTGGCAAGAACCATATATATTTTATCTACTTCTATATATGCAACACTAAGCATGCAAAGGCATATTAACAAGTGTTCAAACATATGCTGAATGAATGAAATAACAAAATATGACAAAAAGTGTATACTTAATGACCAACACAATAGAACACTAAAAAAATCTTTTTAAGTTAGATTAGACTACAGATTAAACAAGATTAATCCACTGTACTTCATTTTTTAAAAAATATTTCTTTATTGTATTTGCAATAAATGAAATATCTTTACAACTTTGCTTATTCTTTTTTTATCTTATAAAGTATTAGCAAAGGAATCTTTGCAATGCACTATTTATTACTCTGTCACTTGCTTCAAAACCTGTAGTAGCCAGTCCGAGTGTTTCTTCCCCAGGCTGGTAAGTTCAGTCGGACAAATCATGCCTTTCCAAAAACCTTCCACCCCTAACTCTTGTCACTTGGAATGCCCTTCCCACTCCTCTCCTTTTTATATTTTACCTCAGTCAAGAACCAAGTTATGTCTCTTCCTAAACTGTTCTCTAGTGAATTTAGGACCAAATAATCTTTTTCTGAAATGCTACTGTAATTATAATCTGAATTATTTAAAAAAAAAGGGATATTGGAGTATTTTTTAGATACTGATTTTTTAAAAATGTTTATTTCCTTGTATACAAATATAGCAGAATTCCAACTAGAACAATTTTAGTCAGGAACTGTGTATTACACATATTTTTCCTTCCTTCTGTACTCCCACCTAGTGGACACTTGATAAATACATGAAGTACATCCTTTTTTTTTTTTTTTTTTTTTAAAGATTTTATTTGACAGAGAGAAACACAGCGAGACAGGGAACACAAGCAGGGGGAATGGTAGCAGGAGAAGCAGGCCTCCTGCCAAGCAAGGAGCCCGATGCAGGGCTCGATCCCAGGATTCTGGGATCATGACCTGAGCCGAAGGCAGACGCTTAACAACTGAGCCATCCAGGTGCCCCCATGAAGTACATCCTTAGAAGCAAAAAAATCCCAAAGATAAAGACCAATGTTTGAATCGAATTTTAGTTAAGAACTGACAAGAGAATTTCTTATGTATACATATTTAAAATAATGAATCAGGAACACTACATCATAAAGCACACGTTAGGGGCACGTGGCTGGCTCAGTTGAAAGAGCATGTGACTCAGGGTTGTGAGTTCAAGCCCCACGTTGGGTGTAGAGATTACTAAAAAAAAAATAAACTTTAAAAAAAAGTACACTTTACCAGCAGATTTTATCTTTTTTGTTGTTGTTAAAAAAAGATTTTATTTATTTATTTGTCAGAAAGAGAGAGAGCGCACGCAAGAGAAAAAGCACAAGCAGGGAGAACAGGCAGAGGCAGAAACGGGCTCCTTGCCAGAGCAAGAAGTCTGACACGAGACTCAATTCCAGGACCCTGAGATCATCATCTGAGCCAAAGGTAGATGTTTAACCGACTGAATCACCAAGGTGACCCAAGATTTTGTTTTATTTCTTAAGCAAGGATGGGATGGAAATAAAGAAATAAACACAAAACACAAAACAGTGTGAAATCTAAGAAATATGCCTATACCTAAAAACACATTTATTTTTTTCCCCTCAGCTATAAATTTTTCCTTCAATAACTGTAATAAATTTGTGTTTGTTCCCTTTTGACTTTGTCTCAACACATTTATTTAAAATAATGACAGTGAAATACTCTATATTCAAATTTTACATATGTCTGGTGCTTAGAACATAAATATATCTCAATTCTCAATTTAGTTTTTAGTTCTTACCCGTAGTTTCTGATGTATTTGAAATAATTCATCATAGATCTGATTAATCTGATGTGGAAGTATTCTCTGCTTGTTTGGTGCTTTAGATGTTGAACAGCTAACACGTCTCAGAGGGGAGTCACTTGCATTACTACAACATTCAGTCCAATTTCTTGAATTTGATGCCACATTAGCTGGCTGGGCAACTGCTAAAAAAGAAATTTAATTATAAAGCTTATTAATTTACAATGTTAAGTATTCTCAGACAGAGTACTCTTCAGGAAGTTATTTTAAATATGAATTGTAGTATTGTTAAAAAAGTCTCCAGTATTAAAAACAGTATGGAGGTTCTTCAAAAAGTTAAAAATAGAACTACCCTGGGGCACCTGGGTGTCTAAGTGGGTTAAAGCCTCTGTCTTTGGCTTAGGTCACGATCTCAGGGTCCTGGGATCAAGCCCCACATCAGGTTCTCTGCTCAGCGGGGAGCCTGCTTCCCCCTCTCTCTCTGCCTGCTTGTGATCTCTCTCTGTCAAATAAATAAAAATAAATAAATAAACAAATAAATAAAACTACTCTATGACTCAGAAACTGCACTAAGTATTTATCCAAAGGATACAAAAATAGTAATTCGAAGGGACACATACACCTCAATGTTTATAAGAGCAATGTCTATAATAGTCAAAATATGGAGAGAGCCCAGATGTCCATCAACAGATAAATGGATAAAGAAGATGTGGTGTACACACACACACACACACACACACACACACACATACATATAGTGGAATATTAGCAATCAAAAAGAATAAGACCTTGCCATTTAAAATGACATGGATGGAACTACAGGGTACTCTGCTAAGCGAAATAAGCCAAAGAAAAATACTGTATGATTTCACTCATAGGTAGAATTTAAGAAACAAAACAGATGAACACAGGGGAAGGAAAGGAAAAATAAAATGATATAAAAACAGAGAAGGAGGCAAACCAGAAGAGACTCTTAACTATAGGAAACAAACAGGGTTGCTGGAGGGAACCTGAGTTGGGGGAAGTGATGGGTATTAAGGAGGGCACTTGATGTAATGAGCACTGGGCGTTATAGGCAACCAATGAATCACTAAATTCTACCCCTGAAATTAATAATACACTATATGTTAACTAAATTGAATTTAAATAAAAAATTTATTTTTGGGTTAGTGGTTAATTTGGTTTAGAGGAGAGAAGGGAATGTGATCAAGGGTTTCTGATGTAATGTTACATTTCTTGGCCTAGGCAGGTAATATCTTGAGTGTTTTCATGCACTTTAAAATCCATTTTGAAATAATTTCAGATTTACAGAAAAGTTGCAGAAAGAGCATAGAGAATTTCTGTAAGGCCTTCACACAGATTTTCTAAATTTTAGCATTTTACCACATTTGCTATATATAATTCTTTCTGCATATAATACCGGAGACTAAAGAAATTTTTTATTCTTAAAATACTAAAGGATTACTCAACTCTACCACATTATTTAGTGACTTCCTAACAAATACTGATATGAAGAAATACGAAAATATTATAACAAGTATTCAACTGATTACTTATTTTGAGAGCATACGATTACTTCAGAAAAAGATGTTTATTTTTTTCTCCTTTAGTTAATACTAAGCACAGTTATTATCTCATTGCTTACAAAAATGCAGAACACAGAAATATACAGACACCTGAGGTCCAGTGTTATTACTATGGGATAACCTTTATGTGTTCTACTTGACAAAGCTACTTTTTTAAAGATTTTATTTTTTTTTTAATTTTTTTTATTTTTTATTGATTTATTTGACACAGAGAGAGGGATCAGAAGCAGGCAGAGAGAGGGGAGGAGGCAGGCTCCCCACTGAGCACAGAGCCGGACGTGGGGCTTGATCCCAGGACCCTGAGACCATGACCTAAGCCGTAGGCAGAGGCTTTAACCCACTGAGCCACCCAGGCGCCCTGTTAAAGATTTTATTTTTAAGTAATCTCTATACCCAATGTGGGGCTCGAACTTACAACCCTGAGGTCAAGAGTCACGTGCTCTATGCACTGAGCCAGCCAGATGCCCTAACAAAGCATTTTTTTAAGTAACGTGTAAAATTATGATCTCTTTTACCTTTTTCTATGTCTTTAAAAGACTGTTTGGTTATTTTGGAGGTACCAATTTTATGATCATTCTCAATTAACTTTTCTTTTGTTTCTTGTTGCTTCAAATCTTGAAAAGAATGCAGTTCATCATCTAGGCTTTAAAAAAAATAATCATCACAGTATTCTGGAAGTTTTCTATAGCATTTTAAAAAGACAAAACTGCTTTTCAAATATTAACAGCATAACAATTGAAAAAAATGTAACAAGTCAACATTTTAAAAAATGGAAAGCAAAGGGTGAAAAGTAAGTCACTGATCCTAAAAAGTCACTACAGATATCTTTCTATATATTCCAATGGGCTTAATTTAATTTAGCTTAATTTAGCTATAATTTTAGCTAAAAGAATTAATATTTAACAGTTAGAAACTGAAACCTAAAGAATTTAAATAACTGACACGTGACCTAACTAGTAAAAGGTAAAGCAGAACTAGAATTTCAGGCGTTCTCTCCAAAAAGATGATCTCAAAGTTGAAAGTTCTAGAGCAATGCTGCTCAGAGGAATATAATTCAAGTCGCATAAGGCAATTTAAAATTCTCTAGTAGCCATATATTTTAACAATGTTAAATATCTTAAAAATATTTAACCCAGTATATCTAAAAGATTATTTTAATATATAATTTGTATTAAAAAATTATTAAGGTATTGTGCATTCTTTTATCCATCTTTGATATCCGGTGTATATTTTATACTTACATTTCAAGTACTCAAAAACCTTCTGTGCCCTGTGGCTACTATGCTGGACAGCACTATAATTCCAGATCAGATCATAACTAGAGATTGTGGAAAAAACTGTCTAGTGTTATAAAAACTTTCATAGTTCAAAAGCTTAAAGTTATAACTTGATATTATACCCAGATCATTTATAACAAAAATGATAAAACTATCAGTTAAAAATAAAGAAAATAATTTCCAGAAATTCATAATTATCTCAAAAACAATTTTTGCTTTCCTTACTCTATAATCTATCTACCTCATGTCCAAATCTCAAATCGAGATCAACAAAGCTTCTTTGTGAATGCCAAAGGAAATGGTAATAACAATGATAATAGCACATCTGAATGCTTTTCTATGTACTAAAAACTGTTCTATGTACTTTACACGAATGAATGAAGAAAATGAGACAATTATAAAAAATTCAAGCTTCCAAATATCAATTACCTTAATAATTTACATATATTTTTGGCACAATTATCTTTTCTTCTCCCCATGATTATCTCAACGTTTCATTTTGTATACATATACATCTTTATGGTTTAACATTATTTCAAAATGTTTACCCTTCTTGATACCCATAGCACCTCCTTCTGCCACATATTTATGACGTTTAATTCTATCTAATTCAGAACTTTATTTCACCTTAGCTTCCACTGTTTTTATACTGGTTTCACCTACTCACAGCCCAGCACTCTGCATATAATTAGCATCACCCTAGACTGATTTCTTCAAGCTCTTTCTCCCAACTACCTAAAATATAGCTTACCACACTACTAGACATACAATGGATACTGAGTTAAATATCACTGTCTAACAAACCTGCATTCATATCCCAGGTCCTTAAAAAAAGCGCGGGGGGGGGGGGAGCAGGGTCTTTATTTGGGTCCTGGATGAATAACCATAAAAATAATTGTTCATCTTTCGTACTGTGTAAACAACTTTCCATTATACCACCAAACATGATGCTAGGTTTATGCTTTTATCAGAGACACTCAGGAAAAATTAATACATTAGTCTCTTCAACCATTCAGCAGACTCCAGACTGCTTGTAACTTCCTCTCAGAAAAAAGCAAAGACATAAACAATCCACCCTTTAACCTCAGTTTTTTGTTCTTTTTAACCTCAGTTTTTTTAAGATACTGATGGGAGAGTAATACTAAGGATTCAAGGTATTTTACCAATTCACATTTAAGTGTTTGAATGAGCTACAAAGCGGTGTTGTGCAATGCTTTCTTTCATCAGAATAACATCTTAATGATGAATCCACTTTATCTCCAGATGAGAAGATATCCAAATCATCTGTTAACAAAAAAGAAAACAGCAGAGATTACTAAAATCAGATACTAATCTGATTCTAGGCTTCTAAAGGTAAGGCAGAAAAATTACCTAATGATTTCTTATCTGTATGTCTCTGTAATGCAAACTTCAGAAAACAGGCATCAAATCTTATATTTATATAGCACTTTCTTGATTTCAAAATGCTTTCATTTATTACTTTATTTGATCTTAGCAACAACTAGCTTACTGTGAAGCAAGCAGAATAGGTGTCCTTCACCCTACTCTAATGAAGTGAAGTCTAAGGATCAGAGAAGCTATGTGAAGTTATCCAAGTAACAGAACCAGCAAATGGAAAGATTAAAATTTAGAATCCAGTCTTCTTTCTACCTAAATCATTATATTTCATCAGTCCTCAAATATTAAACATTTTATTTTACAATTTTATATATTTTAAACATTAAACTTTTTTTTTATTAGATAGAGAGCACAAGTGGGATGGGCAGAGAAAGGGAGAGAGAATCTCAGACTTTGCACTGAGCATGGAGCCCAACACAGGGCTTGATGTCACAACCCTGAGATCCTGACCTGAACTGAAATCAAGAGTCAGACACTTGACTGCACCACGCAGGCGCCCCTAAACGTTTAGCAGACTATTAGCCTCTATCTAAATTGAGTAAAAAGCAAAGAGAATTTCTCTTATAAGAAATTTAGAAATTTTAAAAATTTCTTTGGAATTATCTGATTTTTAAAAAATTAGTTCCAGAGGCACAATTTAGTGATTCATCAGTTGTGCAGAACACTCAGTGCTCATTACATTAAGTGTTTAATGCCTCCTTAATGCTCATCACCCAATTATCTCTTCCCCCCACCCACCTCTCCTCCAGCAACTCTGTTTGTTCCCTATAGTTAAGAGTCTCTCATGGTTTGCCTCCCTGTTATTTTAATTTTCCTTTCCTTCCCCTATGTTCATCTGTTTTGTTTTTTTAAATTCCATCTATAAGTGAAATCATACAGTATTTATCTTTTTCTGACATATTTCGCTTAGCACAATACGCTATAGTTCCATCCATGACATTGAAATGTATGCACCCTTGCCTAACATGCATTTTCCCCATCGAAAAAATTAAACGAGCTATACTTTTTAGTTATATTTTATTTTTTTAAAGATTTTATTTATTTATTTGACAGAGAGACAGCGAGAGAGGGAACACAAGCAGGGGGAGTAGGAGAGGGAGAAACAGGCTTCCTGCCAAGCAGGGAGCCCAATGCGATGCTCGATCCCAGAACCCTGGGATCACGAACTGAGCTGAAGGCAGACACTTAACAACTGAGCCACCCAGGCGCTACTTTAGTTATATTTTAAAAAGCTGGAAATTATAGGGCAAATTTCAAAACTAAAATACAATTTTAAGATATTTTAAGATACTAGACTCAGTAATAACTGGGTTTTCTTTTCATTTTGAAGGAATGTTTCGAAAGAGTGTTTACAAAATTTCAAAATGAAATAAGCTTGGAAAAAAATGAAACTCTCTAACAACTGATAAACTTTTTTTTTTTTTAAGATTTTAATTATTTGACAGAGACACAGCGAGAGAAGGAACACAAGCAAGGGGAGTGAGAGAGGGAGAAGCAGGCTTCCCGCCAGTCAGGGAGCCCACAATGCGGGGCTGGATCCCAGAACCCTGGGATCATGACCTGAGCCGAAAGCAAACGCTTAAGGACTGAGCCACCCAGATGCCCCCAATCTGATAAACTTTTAAAGATACTGTTTCTGCTGCTATCATCTCAAAATTTAATGATTATACTTACTAGTAAAAACATCACTGAAGAAGTATCAACAAATCAAAAGACCAATAGTTAATTAGCTATATATGTTAGTTCCAGATTACCATATAATGTTCCAACCCACCCAATCTCACGGGATAATTATCTTTATCAAGTATATTTATAAATTCTTCCAGTGTAACAATTATTACCCTTGTAACTTGGAAAAGTTTATGCCTTAAAAAAATAGCAATCAGTTTTCATTACCTAATACACTGTTTAATTTTTAACATTAAGGGCAATAATGCTGTAACTGAAACACCAAAAAGAATTCATTCAATTTGATTTTAAAGACATCTTACACATTTAACCCCACAAAATATTACTATTAGTTCATTACCCAAATGAAAAAAAAGCTTATTATCACAAGATATCTAGCACTTAGTCTTAAGCCTAAACTTTTTTTTTAAATGTTTTCTTCAGATTAAATGTTAAAACCCCCAAATATAAAAAAAATACTCCATCAGCTTACCTGAGGAGGTAAGCGATCTTCTCTTCCATTTAGCCTGATCAAAACTTGAAAAATCATACTTTAAAAAAAAGACATATTTAATTTATATATTAAGAATCAATCTACAGTTTCAAAAGAGTTCCCGACAAATTATGTATTAAATACAAGGGATAATTACAAAGGTTAGAGTGGACAAATCTGATAGACACTACCTTAACCAAGTGGTCAAAATTTATATCACCAATAATGGGACAATGAACAAGAGCAATGCATACATCACTCCTGCCAAAAATGCATAAAACCAGTGTCTAGTCATTAGGTGTATTCATTATAGGACTTTATTAGGTGTCCTATACTCTTCAAAAATATCAACATTATAAAAGGCAAAGACTTGAGAACCTGTTGGAGTATAAAGGTAACAGAAAACCAAATGCAATGCTCATTTTCGGACTGTATCTGCACGAGGGAAAAAAATTTTCACAAATTTTTTTTCACAAATAATTTTTCACATTATTGAGATAGTTGGTGAAATCTGAATACGCACTATACATATTATCGTGTAAATGATAAGTCTATTACTGTGGTTATATAAGAGAATATCCTTATTCCTAGATAATACACTTTAAGTATTTATATTTGGGGGTAAAAGTATCACAGTGCCTGCAAGTAACCCTTCAATAGTTCAGGGAGAAAAGGTGCACATGGAAAGTCAAAACTAGGAAGATAATAATAGTAACGCAAATGTGGCAAAATATTAACAACTGTTGAATTCAAACGAAGTGTCCAAAAGAGTTCTTTCTATTATTCTTGCAACTTTAAGTGTGGAATTATTTCCAAATAGGAAAGATTTTAAAGGAATTAAAATTGCCTTTTGAACTCCACACAAGTCACTTGTAAATAAAAGTGCCATACCACTATATCTGATACATCATAAACCTTCAAGAATTTATAGTGAAGGGATTTTTCTGATAGAAAGTTTGTTTTTCCCACATAGGGAGCATCTGCGCCCACAAAAGTCTTCCCCCGGCTTCCTTTCGCTAACCCTGTTTCCAGCAGAGCGGCTCGAGGCCCGGAGAGTCGCTCGCTCGCCTGGGGGCCTTTGGCACCTTGGCCCCGAGGCTGCGGGCGCGGCTGCCGGCGGGATGCTCCACACTTGCCGGAACCGGCCCGCGGACACAGGGACGGGACGAGGTGAAGGGCGAGGCCTCACCTCAGCGAAGCGGGTGCCCCCTAGTCCGTAGCGGCTTTTGAGACGCTCCACTACCAAATCCTGCCCGGGCGGCTTCACCAGCCTCGGCTCCATAGCGCACCGAAGCCACCGTTGTCTCCCCGGGAACTGCTTTCAAACACACGGCGGCGGCGAGGCGCGCAGGAGCGGAGCTCGCGCAACGGAACGGCAACATGACGCACGGCACGCCCCGCCCCTCGGCGGGTGGAGAGCGACGCGGAAGCGCGAGGAGGCGGAGCCTGGCCTGGCGCCCGCGGACCCGACCCGGGGAGAGCTGCGGTTCTGGCCGAGCCCGGAATCCTGAAGCGAGGGAGAAGAACGCAAGTTGGGAGTCCCTGTCTCTTTCTATACCATGTTGAAAACGTCCTGGTGTTACAAACGTATTTCCTGCCAAGTGAGTTAATGACTAATTCCTTTACTCCTTTGTTATTTGGACTGATAAGTGGCGTTTTATCTTTGTCTTAAATTTTTTGCTAGTTGTCTTCCTCGGTCGTGTACAAGGCACGAAAAGTCCGATCGTCCACAGCAGTCACACCTCAGCAGGTGTGGCCCCTCACGGGAGGGCGCTCAGCCGCAGCCCCGGGCACCCCTATGGCTTCACGGGAAGCCACCACTTGCTCCGTAACCTGTGCGCCTAGCGTGCATGTGGGAATGCGTACAAGCTACGGCCACAGACGACGTGGTCACCAGGACGGCCCAAACAGGACTGGTGGCAACCCCCTCCTGCCTCTAATATAGCTTACGTGTATTTAGGGTGCGTTTGGACACACGCTAGTGTTCTTTAATCAGGATGGCCTTTTCTAACTATAAAGAGAGGCAAAAATCAAGAATACATTGTACTGCAAAGCACAGAATTCTCAAAAAGGATTACTCCCTCACTTCCCTTGCCATTGGCCTGGGTTCCGTATGTATATTAAAAAACAGAAATCCCCTGTACGAATGTAATGAATGTAAGACTATATACTTTTTTTTTTAACAGCTTTTCCCAATACCCAGAACAGGGCCAGGCATTTGTAGGTGCTCAGTATTAACTGGGATGGTATACCAACCTAAATCCTCTATTAAGCCGAGACTTACTGAGAAAATAACTGAATAACCACTTCATTTCTCTCATTTATGCAATTACACTAGTGTGATCATTTACTTTTCTAAGTTGTATATGTTCAATAGCAAGTCTGGACTAACAAATCCTAGATTCTCTGGAATATCAAGTTCTTCAAATGCCAAAGTTTTAGAATATTTTAATAAAGTAGGTATCTGAAAAATATTTATATCAGTACTCTTTTCCATCAAACATTACTTACAATGTACAAAAAATTTTTTATATTCTATTTTAAACAGATTTCTAATGAGACAATATAAAGTTGAGCCAGTTGGGGGCGGGGGAATACATGTCCTTGTGGATTTATACTACATTAGCAATTAAATTACAAAGAGATAAATCACAAAGTCCTTTCCTGAAATATGACACAAAGTCTTTGTCATTAATGCCCCAATCTGGAAAACAGTTTGTATGTCATTTAATCAAATTTTTGGTCCAAGCATTAGCTTTTAAAGCTCTTTAATTCATAGCCTTAATGCTTTAGGACAGCATAGAAGATAGTGTAAACTGATTTCTCTAAAAAATATCTAAGATACACTTGCCTTTACTTGGAATTTATTCTAAAATTATGACAAAGGCATGAAAAACAGCACACTTTTATATCAACTTATATTACATAGGTCTCCAAAGAAGCCAATTCTTAACACTAAATGAGCACATATGTAGTCCATGGTTCTCTTTAAGGTTCAGGTAGTTTTTCAACTGATACACTGGAATAGGTTTATTTCAGTTACCTGGTTTTGCCAAAGTGGATTTAGTGACAGAATTCCATCACTTATTACTCACGCACAACACACATATGACATCCCTCTCCTCCTTTGTCTGGTGGCTGAACGGGTATTATGTAACATATATCCAAATCCCCAAACAACGGAATAAATGCCATTGTCTTTCACTAAGCAAAATGAGATGATTTCACTCGTCAGAACACAGGAGGGTAGAAGGCAGTCACTGTTGGTAATCAGAATACACAAAATTTTGTGCTCTAGATTCTTTGTAGTTGTATATGGAGTAGGCTGATGAGAACATCTCCCCCTCCCTAACCCTCTCCACCACCTTTTTAGCAGTTTGCCTAACTTTTGGTACTAGTCATTTCCAAATAAATTTTCAGTGTGTATGTATCAAACTTGAAGTCACTTTCTTGGGAGCTTTGGAAATTATGTGGTAGTCTGATTTACATAACTTTAATTGTCCTCCTTACTTTGGCTCTAAAATGAACAAACAACTAGATGCACAAGTAATAAATTTTTTAAATGTCATGGCTGTTAACAATTGTCACTTTATTTTTGCTACAAAATTCACCAGAAAAAGGTACTGCAACAATCTAGTATAAAGCAAATCTTTAACCAAAGAACATGGCATAGACCCTTTTAAAATAGTCATACTTTATCACAATAACTGCAAGGAAAAATTCAAGTTCTATCAGAACCAAGCTGCAGTTTGAGGTAGTAGAAACAGATGACAGAAAAGTTAAAAAACAAACAAAAAAACTAAGGAAATACTTGTTTAAAATTTAAAAATTAATTTAATACCTTTGAAAGGGCACAGGAAACTACATATCATTTAAGAAAAAAAGGTACTCTACTTAAAAGTTAATTTATACAGGAGGTGCAAGGATTATAGAAGAGCACTTTGGTTAAGTCTCTACCCTCTGTGGCTCTACCCATTCATAAGTGAGTCTCTATGCATAAATGAGCACACCAATATTTAAAATTACCAAATATATTTCAAATCTAAAATAAAAATTATCCAAGTTGTGGTCCCTTTATTCAAATGGTAAGTTTATCCATGCAGGAAATCCAGTATCTTTAAAGGTAAAATTAAATTGCATATATCATATTCCTTCAATAGTCTGAGAAGGTCTATTGCTTTTAACAAGATTAGTATTATTCCATTTTAATACAGATATGTCAGGAGTACATAAACACAAGTACACCTGATTTACACCAGTGTTTAAACTTTTATTTCACACCATGCAAGGTCAATTATAACACATTAAAAAGTGACAACAGCTATAAGCTGCAATTGTACATTTATACATTGGAAACGTCCATTTTCAAAAGCTGAACATAATTACCATATTGTCACAACAGCTAAGCTTCAATTCAACTGTTTATACAGGTAAAATTTACTAGGAAAAACAATGATTTTATATCTGTCCACATTCTGTGATACTAATTCTTCGACTAACAGACCCTTTAGGAGAGCCAAATGATTCAATCTTTTTCACAGTATCCATGCCATCCTTAACAAACCCAAATACTACATGCTTAAAGTCCAAATGTTCTGCTTTTTTCAGTGTTATAAAAAACTGAGAATTATTGGTGTCCCGGCCTCGATTGGCCATTGATAGTAAGCCAGGACCAGTATGTTTCACATCAAAATTTTCATCTTCAAATTTATCTCCATAGATAGATCGTCCTCCTGTTCCATCATGTTTGGTGATATCTCCTCCCTGAAAGAAGACTTCAATTAATAGGAATTCTGAAGAAAATAATAAAATACACACAGATCTACCACTACACGTTAAGTCCTAAAAGCTCAGCTTCCTTGAGAATGTGGTTTGAAAACTAAGAAATACCCATTTTTGAAAGACAAAAATGAAAAGGTCTTTTTCCTACCCTCAATTTCTAGCAGGTTTCAAGGTATTACAAATTTAAACCATTTTAGGTTCAAAGTTTTTGTAGGGACAGGAAGTTGGGTGGTGACACCAACTAATATACAGAAAAGCTAAGAAATCTTAAGAAAATTCCAGGTGAAGATAAATACTCAAATTTCCCAGGTTAGTGTGGTTCACTTTTCTAGACTTCAATTGTGATACACAATTAAATACTTACTTGGCAAACAAAATCTGGAATTACTCTGTGAAAAATGGAGTTCTTGAAGCCAAAGCCTTTCTCTCCAGTACAGAGTGCTCTGAAATTCTCGGCAGTCTGAGGAACAATGTTTGAAAATAATTCCATGGTTATACGTCCTAGAGGTTCGTCATCTGCACTAACATCAAAAAACACCACAGGATTTGTCTCCTTCGATAACTCTGCAGTCAGTGATACTTGTCCTTTCTGGAGTTTCAATAAATTCTGTTGGCATTCTTCAAATTTTTTTTTAAAACAATCAGCCATTTCTTTGGTTTTAAACCTTACTGCAAGCTGTTCCACTTTGGCTTCTCCATCTATTAAACAACAAAACAACACAGGGACGACGTTAGTATTAAAATAACTGTTATAAGCTGTCTTAAATATTTGTTATGGATTTTAGAAAAGACTAAAAAAGTAAAAAGTAGCATTTGAATGTAGAACTCACCAGCATAATCTGAGGCAGTCCAAACTAAAGCATTGTTTGAAACATTCAAGGGTTTTAATTCCATTGTTTTGGTGATGACATGGTTTGCACACACTTTAAAAACCTGGTCTCTTCTCATTAGGATCCGGTAGTAATTCTTCATAGTATGCCAAAGAATCTTTATGTCTCCTACACCACGCTCCTTCCACTGACTGACCTCTCGATCCCATCTATAGAGTTTGGCTCTCTCTTTAAATAAAATTTCTTCATCTTCTTCTCCAGATTTTACTTCTACCTATGACAGCAAATAAAATTATAAGCTGCTGCTTTTAACATATTACATAACAAATTCCAAAGATCCAAATTTCTCATAATACTGTCTTTGCAATGACATTAACGGAATCTGAACTATAGTATCAAGATAAATGGTAATATCCAAGGGCTAGGAATACATTTGGATAAAGCAGTAAAGACCTGATTTGTCATGAAATATTTCTCTTATACAGTATTCTTCCTCCGTTTGGAAAGTAAATACATTTTTTTATAGGACAGATTTCAAAAAGTGTTCTTGATGAGAAATATTAACTACTGATTGTAATTGAAAACTGACAAAGTAATTTGCCCAAGATAACATTCTTGTCCAGAAAATTTAGTTTACTTTGTATTGAAAGGATTTTGGCAAGTATGATACTGGATACTTTTTACTTCTAGTATTATATTATGAAAACAAGATATTCTAAAAACATATGAAGAAACTTAATTCTTCCCAACAATTTCATGTAGAATATATATTGATATATCTATATGTGTGTGTGTATATATATATACACACACACACATATATATATAAAATAAATAATAAAAAGCTTCCATTTGAACAGGTAAATATTCTGAAAAAAAAATGCAAACAAAGTTAGTCCTGCAACTCAAGCCTATGTCAAGTTTTATATTTAAAATGTGAAGTTATTAGTAAGAGTTCTATTCTTTTAATACTTACCTCTGGTAATGACACTATTGGTTCAAAATGGATATCTTCATTGTGAACTACTTCTTCATCACTACCATCTTCATCTTCACCAACTTTACTGGTTGACTGTGCTCCAAACACAGCTGCTCCAGTATTTGCCCACTGGAAATTCTTATCTGATGAATAAATTGGGATATTTAAACAGTGGTAATCTAATTTTATATGCTTTTAATCCCCCTCTTACTTTCTTGCGGCCTGTAATTCCCAATGATAGGACATACACTTTTAGTAAAAATGCTTAAAATTATATTATCTGACAAGTTTAACTCATATAGTGAACACACAGTACTACTCACAGTACAAACTGTTTATGCTTTGAGCTACAAAGATCAGATCATCTGAGCCTTAGGCAAATTTCATGATACTAAACTATCCAAGAACTTTCAGTAATGAAACACGTCCTCAAAAATACATACCCTAGAACTTTGAACAATTAGCTCAACTCCAAAGGTAATTTACTTCATAAAAAAATTCTATCACATGTAAAAAATAACTTTTGAACCTAAAAATGTCCTCTCAAAGAGGCCACACCTGCTATTTCCAAAGTAGTCAAAGCAGGCTAAACAGGTTTATAGCTTTTCTACCTCAACTTCTTCCTGAAGTAACTAGTGTTGCAGCTTAGATTTCTTGGCCAGGTGGTAGAAGGTAGCACTGGGAGAAGCTCACTGACTCCAACTATCCTCAAGAGATACTAGGCTGTTGGGGCTGAAGACTCCCTCCCTGTTTCCATGCAGAAAAACAAAGACTGTTACTCTCCCTTACACCTTGGAGAAGATGAAAACTAGGTTACTTCTTCATCCCCATCCCAACTGAGATGGCCCAGCCTACTAATACATTCCCCACTATCTTAGAGGAAAGAAAACCTTTTAGCTTTTCATCACTTGCTGATGAATCACTACCTTAGAAAATTCTACATCCAGTGTTAAAAACTCTTTAAGGTGGCAAAAATATCACAGATCATTTAAAAAGTAACTCAGCACATGCTCTCTTTCTCTCTCTTAAAAATAAAAAACAAGGGGAGCCTGGGTGGCTCAGTGGGTTAAAGCCTCTGCCTTCGGCTCGGGTCATGATCTCAGGGTCCTGGGATTGAGCCCCACATAGGGCTCTCTGCTCAGCGGGGAGCCTGCTTCCCTCCCACCCCCGCCCACTTGTGATCTCTCTCCTCTCTGTCAAATAAATAAATAAACAAACAAACAAATAAATAAATCTCTTTAAAAAAAAATAAAAATAAAAAACACAAAAAAACAGAAAACAAAACTGGTTTAGGAACTCCCAAGCAAAGAAAAAATTTTAATTACCCCAAAAGACCCTTGAAAGGTATGGCAGAAAATTCCAAAATGCCTCAATGTAAGTTCTCAGTGCTGGGCGAATTATAAGAATCACACAGGAACTTTTTAAGATATCAATGCCTGGGCTACCATGCCCAGAGAGTCCAATATAATGTTTTGGGTTGTTTTTTTTTTTTTAAAACAAAAAACCTCCCAGGAAATTTTAATATGAAGCCAAGGTTTTTTGAAAACCAGGAGGAAGAATTTTATAGTAAAAATATAAAGATATAATCATTATCAATTTCACAGTAACAGTTCTAGGCAACTATATATAGTTGCCAACATATAGTAGGAGACTTCCACTATATGTCCAGGTTTATGAAAACATTACAAAATCTGAAGGAAATATGATAAAATAGTGATTACTGACAAAGGCAGGTGATCTTTAAACAGGAACTCCATTATTCTTAGTTTCTATATTAAATATTACACAACAGATGCGGAATGATTGATAGACCTATGTGAATAGAACTTGCAAAGAAAATGAATTAAGAAAAAAAAACTAACAACAAAAAATGAATGGATTTAAAAAAATATATCACCACGGAAAAATAATATGCAAATAAGAGGAAAAACACATTCCTCTAAACTTAAAAACCTACTAAAACAGAAAGTTTAAAATCAGTAAAGTCCATGCAATGCCAGGAACAAGTTATAATATATAACAAGTTATATATATACAATATATAACAAGTTATAACTTGATAACAAGTTACCAAAAAAAAAAAAAAGAAAAGAAAAATGGATACTCACATTCTGGTGAAATTTATGACCTCTTAAAAAAAAACTAACTTAAAGAGCACAAATTCCTGCCAGATGTAAGAACAAAACAGACTAAGAAACGTAGACGAACAAGGAACTTGGTGAATCATCTCACAGAAAAATGACAATTGATGGTGAGGAATAAATGTCATGAGGTTTGAGTCTAGCCTATTTCACACTTTACTGCACAGTACGGATAGAGTACTTTGAAAAGGTTATACTGAATAACAAGCATCCTTCCTTATCAACTTTTATTTGATAATTTTGTGTGTGTAGATAACTATATCCACCATAGCACTTATTATCTTCTGACTTCAGGCTACTATACATTAAAAAAAAATAAATAAATAAATAAATAAATAAAGCAACTTGATATCAGTGAAGCTATGAATTCCAGCATAACAAATAGTATCTGAAGGTAATTTCTGAAAGTTTTACATGTGCTTCTGTAAATGGCAGGTGCTGTGAAACAAGTGTAAGCATGTGGGAGGAAGAATGCTATTCTGATTTAGATAAATCATATAAGTATATATCTTCAATAAAATTTATTCCACTAATCAAGTTTTTTTAAGATTTTATTTATTATTCAACAGAAAGATTACAAGTAGGCAGAGAGGCCAGCAGAGAGAAGGGGAAGCAGGCTCCCCGCTGAGCAGAGAGCCTGATGTGGGGCTCAATCCCAAGGACCCTGAGATCATGACCTGAGCCGAAGGCAGAGGCCCACTAAGCCACCCAGGCACCCCAAATCAAGCATCTTGTATAATAACTTAGGTGGTGCTATAATCAGATATATGAAAGTCATTTTACAAATGAGAAAGCAATATGCCAATAAACTTAAAATAATCAAGTAGTGTATTATTCTCTACAGATGATACAAAATGCACTAAAAACAGAAAGCCACTGAAAAAGATGGGAAACCTCATCAACCATAAATTTATCATGATAAATCAGCACAACCCTTATATTCAAACTCGATGAAAGAAACTAGAAAAATAGAAAACTCCTTAAAAAATACAGATGCACAAATCTGAAATATTAACAAAACCAAATCCAAAAGTATAATTAAAATTTTAAAAATAGAGAGATAGATAAATAAAAATTAAGAAACAAAAAACCAAAAAACAAACAAAAAAAGCAATGCACCAAAATCAAGGTAATTCCGAAACTGGAAAGGTGGTTCTACATTTCAGGATGGGGAGACTATCAACAGGATTTATAGTGAATTAAGAGAAAATTCTTATGGTTTATATTAATAAATGTCAAAAATAATAGTAAAATATAGAAGTCCTTCCTTATTAAAACCCCTACACAAAATAGAATTTGAGAATAGGGAAGAAATGTCCAACTTAGTTACAACACTGTGGCAAAGGACTAGGTCTTTCAGTTGTGTTTGATTCTGTAACATGATCATTAAAATCTGTCCTCTTGATCTTACCTTTAGAACCAAAAGCAAAATCCCCAGAATTACTGGAAGCCAAGTCTGCAAATGACAGCCCTGTGCTACTTCCAAATCCAAATGAAACTGGTTTGTTTTCCACTGGAAAAAGGAAAAGAAGAATTTAATATTTCATTTAATATATACTGAACATCAAAGCTTTAACCAGGACCCAGAGAGAATGGGGGTGGGACATTGTATACTACCAAAGGATTTGGGTGTGTTATTACAAAGGAAAGTTACAAAATACAACCAATTTTGAACTTCCTCAGTATTAAGTGTACAGGTACTATTCTCATGGAAAACTACACCAAGAGCACACCAAAAATCTTTTTTAAAACTGCAGGGCGCCTGGGTAGCTCAGTCGTTAAGCATCTGCCTTCAGATCAGGTCATGAAGTCCTGGAATCAAGCCCTACATTGGGCTCCCTGCTCAGCGGAGAGCCTCCTTTTCTCCCTTTCTTTCTCCCCCTTCTTGTGTTCCTCTCTTGCTCTGTCAAATAAATAAATAGAATCTTAAAAAAAAAAAAAAAAAAAGACAATTTTTTTTTTAATTTCTCATTTTTTTTATATACTAAGCTAGAGTTTCTGCTTTACAGAGTTTTCTAGAACCTAAAACTAACATTCATTCACAGGCAGGATTTTAGGAAAGATCTGCATAAAGAACTTTCCTATTCTCTATTCTAAATAAGCTAAAAAAAAAAAAAAAAAAAAAAAAGAATGTCTTATTGATCTCTGGTCATCAGGAGTTTGGAGGTCTTAATTCTGACAATGTGTAGCTACATGATCTCTTAAAGAGTTCTAAGCCTTACTTTTATTATCTGAAAATATATGAGATTTTAGGTCTGAAATTACTTCTTCTTCTAACATATTAGGACTCTCAAGTGCCTAAAAATATAGTAATTGTGCATTATTCAAGACGACTACTGAAACAAATTAGGTAATACAGACAAGCAATTATAAAGGAATATAATTATAAAAGAGTCCCCCTTCTAATATCAATTGAAATGAAAATATAAGGAGGAAAGCATATCACATCTTGATTACTGTAACTGATTAACAAAGCAGGTAGAGAAGACACTGAAATAGTATCATAAAAACTTAATCACCTTATTGTAATATCTACAATTACTTCATAAATTTTAATATACATCAATGATAATTCAAATATTCAAATATTCTTATTACAAAGAAACATCTCCACTAAGCAAACCTATTGTTATTTATTCTCAAGTAGAAAGGTCAGAGTCACAATGCTTCTTCATATTCCTTAATAACTACAACTCTAACAATAAAAATACATGTTTATTATCTTTGTTGAGAAGGCAGTATGACTTTTCTGGTTATTATTACAAATATCTCAAGCCCCTTTATACATTTCAAATGTGTTTTAAGGGAAGGGAATTTTTAGAATTGACATTTGAGTCTATTTTCTCAAACACACAGATAGGTGTAATGTATGCCTCGAAGGTTCTTGTATAAGTATCAAATTTTACCTTGGCTTGTAGAATCTGCATCATTTTCCTTTCTAGTAGACAAATCTACAGGTTTATCCACAGTTCCAGAAGAAATAGTTGGTGAACTAACAGATTTGGTAATAAAATCAGGTTCTTCAGATTTACATAAAAATGGTGCAGTCACTTTAGTCCCACCTGTATACACACTGTTAGTCGTGCTAGTTATTTCCTCATTCTGGGATTTCTGCAAAAAGGAAGTAACAAATAACTAAGCCATTAAATACTGATTGACAAAAAGGATCACCTACCTTATTTGAAAAGAAACTGAGGACTTGGGCATTCTGAACAAAATGGAATAAGCACACTTTACCCTATACCTCTCATTCCACGCTCCATCCTATCTTTTCCAATACCTACAATTGAACTGGACTTAAACAGATAAAGCAAGTATAAAAAGCCTCTGGAAGGTGGATAAAGCAGGAGGATTAAGAACCCAAAGACTTGGGGCGCCTGGGTGGCTCAGTCATTAGGCGTCTGCCTTCGGCTCAGGTCATGATCCCAGGGTCCTGGGATCGAGCCCCACATCAGGCTTCCTGCTCGGCGAGGGGCCTGCTTCTCCCTCTCCTACTCCCCCTGCTTGTGTTCCCTCTCTCGCTGTGTTTCTCTCTGTCAAATTGATTAAAATCTTTAAAAAAACAAAAACAAAAACAAAAAAACCCAAAGACTTGAGTTATAATCCAGTGGTAAGAACCTTCCAGGGTTTTTCCTTTCCTGCCAACCCATATTTCAACCTGAGTACTTGAGTAGCTCCAAAACTGAAGCTACAATGACAGAGATGAAAGAAAGTCCCAAGAAAAGCCAACTCTTCTTGGCCAGGGAGTGGGAGATGTCATGAAAGGATCCATGTGTTGAATGATCAGAAAAAAAACTTTAAAAACTTTAAAAAAGTTAAAAAACTTAAAGAAGCTAACAATGATCCAGGATATAAGGGCAAATACTCTTTAAAAACAAATGAAAAGATAGCAAGTTCTCAGCAAAAAAAAAATTGAAGGTATTAAAAAGAGTCAAGTGGGAATTTTACAACTGAAAAATACAGTAACAGAAAGCAACACAGAAGATTATCCAAAAAAGACCACATTCTGGCCCACAAAACACACCTCAACAAATTCAACAGAACAGAGAACATACAAAGTATATATACTCAGTCCACAAAGGAATTAAGCTAGAAATCATTACCAGAAATATAGCTGGAGAAATTCCAAATATGTAGAGATTAAACAACCGCTTTTTAAAATAACACATTTATACAAATGTGTGTAGATAAATTAAAATTATTTTTAAAATAAATACGAAACTACAACTTATCAAAACTTATAAAATGCAACAAAAGCAAGGAAGGGAAACTTTATAGTACTGAAAGCATATATTAAGAAGATCAATGGGGGGGGGCACCTGGGTGGCTCATGGGTTAATAAGCCTCTGCCTTCAGCTCAGGTCATGATTGCAGGGTCCTGGGATTGAGCCCCACACTGGGCTCTCTGCTCAATGGGGAGCTTGCTTCCCTCTCTCTCTCTGCCTACTTGTGATCTCGCTCTGTCAAATAAACAAATAAAAATCTTTCCCCCCCACAAAAGGATCTATTTTTAAAAAAAAAACAAAAAATGGGGCATCTGGGTGCTTCAGTTAGTTGAGCATCAAGTTTTGGCTCGGGTCATGATCACAGGGTTCCTAGACTGAGCCCCCACATCAGGCTCCCTGCTCACTGGGAAGTCTGCTTCTCCCTCTGCCTCTCCCCTGAGCTCGTGCTCTCTCCTTCTCTCCCTCTCAAATAAATAAAATCTTTAAGGAAAAAAAAGATCTAAAATCAATAAACTTCCACCTTAAGAAACTAGAGAAAGAAGAGCAATATAAATTTAAAGCAAGAAGAGAAGAAAAAATGAAATATCAGGAATCAATAAAGCAGGAAATTAACAGAGGAAAAAAACAAAATCAAAAACTGATTTTTTGAAAATGTCAGTAAAAACTGATAAACCCGTAACAGGAAAACAAGTAAGGAGATGCAAATTATTAATATTAGAAATGAAACAAGGGATGCCTAAGTGGCTCAGTCAAAGCATCGGGCTCCAGTTCAGGTCATGATCCTGGAGTCCTGCAGATTCATTGATCCGTGGAAGGTCATTTCCAATTTACTTTGCTCCTCATTCTTCATTTCTAGTATAGTTAATGTTCTAAGTTACTTTATAGGAACTGTTCAGCTCCATCCCAAAACTTTTACTATGTGGTATTTTCATTTTCATTCAGTTAAAAATATTTTCCTTGAGATATTCCTTTGGTACGTGCATTAGATAGTATGTTCCTCTCAAATATTTGGTGATTTTCCACATATTCTGGTATTGATTTCTAGTTTAATTCCTCTATTGTCTGTGAACATATTTTGAGTAATTTCAGTTCTTACACACTTAATGAAGGCTGTCTTGGTGATTGTTGTGCACTTGAGAGGAATGTGTAGTCTGCCCTTTTGGGGTAGTATTCTATGTTAATTAGATTAAGCTAATTAAAGCTATGTTGTCCAAGTCTCAATATATTATCTTTGACTACTTTTTTGTTTCCTTGTTCTTTTTATTATTGAGAAGACTATTACTAGGCATAATTGTAGATTTGTCTGTTTCTCCTATTAATTTTTGCTTAATGTACTTAGAAAATGTTCCCTCTGCTTCTGTTCCCAGAAGACATTGTAGGAATTGACTAGTATTTCCTACTTAAATGTTTTTAAACTCAGTACTGAAACCATTTGGTCCTGGAATGATATTAATTGATTAGTGATACCTTTTCTTTAATAGATGTAGGCCTATTCAGATTATGTATTTCTTCTGTGAGTTTTGGTAGGTTGTGTCTTTCAAGGAATTGGTCCATTTCATTTATGTTGTCAAATTTGTGGGTATAATGGTGTCTATGAAATTTATTAATATTTATTACGCCTTTAATATCCATCAATTAAAAGTGAGTAGTGAGGGGCGCCTGGGTGGCTCAGTCGTTAAGCGTCTGCCTTCGGCCCAGGTCAGATCCCAGGGACTTGGGATCGAGCCCCACATCGGGCTCTCTGCTCTGGAGGAAGCCTGCTTCTCCCGCTACCATTCCCTCTGCTTGTGTTCCCTCTCTCGCTGTGTTTCTCTCTGTCAAATAAATAAAAAATCTTTAAAAAAAAAAAAAAAAAAGTGAGTAGTGATGGCTCTTGTTTCATTTCTTTACCTTTTTTTTTTTTATTATTTATTAGAGAGAGAGCACGAATAGGGGAAGGGGCAGAGGGAGAAACAGACTCCCCACTGAGCAGGAATCTACAAGAGGGGCTCAATCCCAGGACTGAGAATAAACTGTGGTACAGCCACACAGTGGAATATTATTTAGGGAGACAAGAACAAACTATTACTATATATAACAACTTGGGACAAATCTCAAGGGCATTATGCCTAGTGAAAAAAACCATTTTCAGAGATTCAATACTGTAGGATTTCATTCATATGTTAGTCTGGAAAAGGCAAAAATATAGAAACAGAATACAGATCGGCAGTTGCTAAAAGATATGGGTAGAGGAGGATCTGAATACAAAGGGACGATACAAAGGACATCTGGGGGTGTTAGAATTATTCTATCCTGTCTGTGGTGTGGAATTATAAGAATTCAGGCATGTGTAAGAACTCAGAGGAGAAAGACACATAAACATACACAAAAGTGAATTTCACTTCTATAAATTAAAAAAAAAAAAAAATTACTACGGGGCACCTGGGCCTCTGCTCAAGTCATGATCTCAGGGTCCTAGGATCGAGCCCTGCATGGGGCTCTCTGCTCAGCAGGGAACCTGCTTCCTCTTCTCTCTCTGCTTGCCTCTCTGCCTACTTGTGGTCTCTCTCTGTCAAATAAATAAATAAAATCTTAAAAAAAAAATTATTACAAATGGAAAAGGTCTTTAACATACCTGAAGCTCAAGGAAAAGAAAATTCATTCTGTTTGTGTCAAATGTTTTATGCTATCACAGCAGTATTATTCCTAAATAATATGATATCTGTTACATAAAATGCAACAGTATTTCCATTTATTGAGTTTTATTGAACATTTAAGGAAGAAATACTAGCTAATTCCTACAATGTCTTCTAGGAAACAAAAAGTAAAACCAACCCAAGTGGCCATCAACAGATGCATGGATAAATGAAATGTGGTATATCCATATAATGGAATATTATTCTGTCATAAAAATCAATAAATGCATATATATGCTACAATGCAGATATACTTGAACACATTAAGTGAAAGAAGCCAGACACAAAAGGCTAAATATCATGAGTTATTTATAAGAAATGTCCATAATAGGTGAACTTACAGAGACAGTCCATCACTGGTTTCTAGGGCTAGAGGAACTAGGGGGAAATGGGGAAACATGGCAACTGGTAGAGGTTAGAGGTTTTCTTGGGGTGATGAAACTGTTCAAAGTGATTGTGGTAATGGTTGCACAACCATGTAAATATACTAAAAACCAAAGAACCGTATATTTTAAAACGGGTGAACTGCATGGTATATGAATTATATCACAATGTTACCCCCAAAAAGCAGGCTAGATTGCTTGGGTGGGAGGAAGGGTTTTAATTCGGCTCCTAACACATCCTCACCTTAGAGTCCTTGAATGGAAAACTCAATACAGACAAATCAAATTACTTCTGTTTTGTTCAATACTGTATCCCCAATTGTCAGCATAGTGCTAACTCACAGTAAATGCTTATAAACAGAGTACACCTGGGCATTTTATGCAACAGATATCATATTCAAAATTAATTAAACTGAGTGTAAAGCAGGAACAATGTATTCTGGGAGAGTGTAAATCTACATCTCTTAGAGCATATTTTAGTTTTAATAGTTTTTAGTTTTCTATTTCATCTCTCTGTATCAAAGGATACTTGCTCTCCTCCAAAATGTATACTTTATTGCAGCATTTTTTTCCAACCTTTCTAAGAAGAGACATCATATTTAACTTTAGTACCAAAAGTATTTTTGGATAGCCACTAGTACTACTATTTAATGAACACTGTGACACTGTTATAGGATATTTTGTAACAATGACAAGTGTTTTAAAATAAGGTAACTGTCACTTCATTTTTTTTTTAAGATTTTATTTGACACAGAGAGAGAGATCACAAGTAGGCAGAGAGGCAGGCAGAGAGAGAGGGGGAAGCAGGCTCCCTGCTGAGCAGAGAGCCCAATGTGGGGCTCAATCCCAGGACCCTGAGATCATGACCTGAGCTGAAGGCAGAGGCTTTAACTCACTGAGCCACTCAGGCGCCCCGTAATTGTCACTTCAAATAAGATATTTCAACTCCTGGGGCGCCTGGGTGGCTCAGTTGGTTAAGCGACTGCCTTGGGCTCAGGTCATGATCCCGAAGTCTCTGGACTGAGTCCCATATCAGGCTCCCTGCTCTGCGGGGAGTCTGCTTCTCCCTCTGACCTTCTGCCATCTCATGTTCTCTCTCTCAAATAAATAAAATAAAATAAAATTCAAAAAGATATTTCAACTCCTATAAACAGCGTAGTTCACAAAATACTGACAAAATACATCAAGCCCTTGTGTGCCAGCTGAAGTGGCATGCATCACAGGGTAGAAAAAGAATAAATGTACAATTCAGTCTGTGCATCAGTACTGAAATTATTTTTCCATTTTAAAATGTTAAAGTAGTAACTAATTATAAGTTTTGCACATAAGAGGCCATGTTTAAATCACTGTTTAAATTTGTATAATCCAAATTTTTATTATGATGATTATACTGTACTTGTTAAATAAACAGCTACATGATAAAGCCTCTAGCAGCTAGGAATTAGAGTAACAGCCTTTAAATACTGTGTACTTCCAATGAGTCCCAGGTAACTGTTGAGTGATTTGAAATACTTTTTTTTAAAAAACACTTTTACTTACTTACTTTATTTATTTATTTATTTGATAGAGGAGAGAGAGATCATAAGTACGCAGAGAGGCAGGCAGAGAGAGATGGGGAAGCAGCCTCCCTGCTGAGCAGAGAGCCTGATGTGGGGATCATCCCAGGACCCTGAGATCATGACCTGAGCTGAAGGCAGAGGCTTTAACTCACTGAGCCACCCAGGCGCTCTGAAATACACTTTAGATTAAACATAGTGAGACCACTGCTGCAAAAACTTCAGATTTCCACAAATAAATCTGTCTGGTTAAAAATAAGAAAGTAGTATCGTTACATCAGCTGATGGACATTAATTACATGCATATTGATGAATTAAATTTAAACCTACACAGCCTAGGTGGCCAGCTAAACTCTTCAGAGTCAGAGAGACTATGAAGAACAATAAATTTCTTAGACTAAGATCACCACATCTCTCTCTAGCCACATGTCCTTTAAATAAACCACTACATGTATAACTAATTCCAGGACTCTACTTCATTTTAACCATCTAACAAAATAAAAAACAACAACAAAAAAACAATATTACTTGAGGAGGCAGGAACATTTCATATACATGCCAATATTAGATTGTAAATAATTACTAGACAGGGACTTTGTCGTCTATTTTCTGTGGAATACAAATTAAGATAACCAAGGTGCTGATATCTATTAAAATTATCACTACAGCTGAGCTAAGAAAGTAATTAAATCGTGAAATTGACAATGCAAGTTATAGGCCAAGGGAACTAGATCTCAAATGTTACTTCCTATCCACTCTGCCCACCAGAGAATAAAACTAATTTGCATGAAAAATGAACTAATTAGTATTGGTAAACACTCCATGGGGTATCTTGCTCAGTCCACCTTTCCCATCCCCACAAAAACCCAACATATACACCGGGTGAACCTTTATAGTGCACTATGTAGAACAAAATTCCTCCATCTCTAGTCGAAGTTGACTGGTAGGTGCCTAATCCTTTTTCTCACCACAAAACATTATTACCCTTTGGTAAGAACATTCTAGTCTACTGCATCAACGAAGGCAACTGAACCAGAAGGAAAACAATGAAGATGCTCTTACTTGAGAGTCCTGAACTTTTTGAAGTTCTGATTGAAAGTCTTCCCCATTTCCATTGTCCTCATCTATATCACTGCAGACTCCACAAAAAAATGTAGGTGGAAGCTTTAATGTATCTGCTTTTGCCTTCTCTTCAACTGTTGGTTTCTTTTCCCAAACAATAACACATTCTTTTTCATTATCTGAAAATTCTAGAGAACATAAGCAAAAGAAAGTTACAAGAAGTCCAACTCCTCTCCAAGAATGGTTCTTAATATAATGTACAGATTACAGACCCAGATAGCAATATCTACGAATGGTAATGGAGAACAGGATCACCAAGAAAACAATGTTTTACACTTCATATTATTTTCAAATATTTTAAAACACGAGAGGAATAGTACATAAACTGGTAATTATAAAAATGATCAGATTAGAAGATTCCTTTTAAACAGAAGATTTTTTTAAAACTTTATAACTAGTGGGGCACCTGAGTGGCTCAGTTGGTTAAGTGTCTGATTCTTGATTTCAGCTCAGGACATGATCTCAGGATTCTGAGATCAAGACCTGCATCGGGCTCCACACTGGACATGGAGCCTGCTTAAGATTTTCTCTCTCCCTCAAATGAATGAACAAATTAATAAAATTTGTAAGAGCACTATAATTAGTAATTTTAATTTAACATACCTGTTAGTTTTTCTTCTAATGGTCTACATTTTTCTGGGTCATCCAAATATAGTTTTCCATTAAGTTTCTTGACAGCTGTTTCGAAATCTTCATCTTAAAGTATAATTGATTTTATTAAACAAAAGGAATTTCTACCAAGTTTCAGGAATTTTTTTTTTTTTTTTTTAAAGTGTCAGGAATTTTTGTAGCCAGAAATCTAGGAATTATCCTTCAACTTCATACTCTCCCTTACTCCCCACATTGGAAGAACACCCAGTTTTGCCAATTCTATATTCCTAATGCTTCTCCTGTCATTACAGAAATTTCATTCTGGCTCTCCTCTTGCTTAACTACTCTATCATTTTACTTCATCTTCCTATCTCCATGCCCCACAACCCAATCCTCTATACCACTAAACTCAACTGGTCCTACTGAAACTTCCAGAGGATGGAGCTCCCCTGCTGAAAGACTCTGGTATGGCTCACAAAGTTTTCCATAATAAAACACCCTTATGACTCATTACTCCCCCATCCCCCCAAGTCAACAGGGAAATTAGGATTGCTTTCAATTCTCAAAATGCCTGCTCAACTTATGGTAGCTATCCACAAAATCCTCACTTAATAAGTGTAGTTGTTTCCATCATTACACCCATTGACTATTTACAATACATACATTAAGGATAAACATCTTAGCTACAAGGACAGCAGTGATGGGTCCTAAAAGGCAGGCTTAAAATAATTTAACCATACCCTTCCCCCATCAATTACTAAGATTAGCATGAAAAGAATGCATTTAAAATAACAAAAGATTTACCATCCTCTTCTTCTTCACTAATGTAATCCGGTTTATTCTTATAGCAGAAGAAAGTTGGAGGAAGTTTAAGTTGGTTTGCAAGAGCTTTTTGCTCAGGGGTGGGTGTTAACTCATATACAATGAGAACATCATCATCTGAGGCTGGATCTTCAGGTTTTTCCTTCTCTTTTGCTATAAAACAAGTCCAAAAAATTACAAAGACAAGATATTAAATAGGTATTAACATCAATATCCTAGCTGAAAATAAAACCACGGAACTTATTTTTAGACTAAAGTAACATAGTGATGGAAACACATAGACTCTGATGTGGACAGAGCTCTGTAAAGAATTAGAAGCCTGATTTAATGTTCTGTCAGAACCCTTAGTGAACACAGAATCTATTTAAAACTAAAAAAATACTGCATTTATTCACTGATCATTAAGAAAAACTACCATTAATGGCTAAAATTGTAAAAGGTATTTAAATAGTGCTGCCATAACCGTATTTGGCATACTAAACAATTGTTTAGCAAAATATCCATGCATTTGCAACAACTTAAAAAACTTAAAGAGAAAGATTAGTATAAATATGAAACTAATGCAAAGCTGACGTTCATTAGTTCCTATAAGGAAAGTTAACAATTGCCAAGGACAGTGGGTGATCAGTTATACCCAGTTTTGCATATTTCGAGGCATGATAACATAACTTAATTAAAACCACTGTTATCTTTGGTTGTAATACTCTAAGAATCTAAGACGATTTTTATAGAGGAAAAACTACAACAAAAAAAAAGCAAAACACAAAGAAAAAGGAGATTCTTCATACAATATACTGTAGCCTATCAATAAAGAGGAGTATCTGGCAAAAAAACAGATAAAACATATCATGTATCAACAGGTGCTGTCCAAAATGGTATCTTAGCCACATGTGGCTATTACGCACTTTAAATGTGGCTAGTCCAAACTGAGTCCTACTCCAAGTATAAAAATATACGCTGGGGGCACCTGGATGGCTCAGTTGGTTAACCTTCCAACTCTTGATTTCAGCTCAGATAATTGATCTGGGATGAGACTGAGCCCTGTGTCAGGTTCCACACTCGGTGCAGAGTCTGCTTGAGACTCTCTCTCCTCCCCACCCCAACTCTCTCTCAGTCCCTCCCATTTGTGAGGACACTCTCACTGGCTCTCTCTCAAAAAAACAAACAAAAACCACTGGACTTTGAAGTCTTTGTACAAAAAACAAAACAAAAAACCCAGGATATGAAGTATCTCATTATTTTTTATACTCATTAGAACTTGAAATGGTATTTTGGATGTAAGGTAACTGAAGAGCTTAAAATTAATTTCATCTGCTTTTTTTTCACCTGTTTTTTTTATGTTTTTTTTATTTTTTAATGTGGCTATTAGAAAATTCTAAATCACATACACAGATCATATTTGATCTGATCTAGAGAACTGTAGACATTTTACAATGTTAAACTTGCCTTTTACTCTCCTTAATTAGAAAAACACAGTATCAATTACAATACTGTAAGATACAGATTCTTATTCCAATTCTGCTATTAGCTGGTAGAGACAACTTGGGCATTTCATGATAGCCCAGCCAAGCCTCAGTTTCCTCAGTATCTGAAACCTCCATCTCTAAGTCCTTTGGGACCATGACGTTCTTGGACTTGAAACAGAATAAGGCTCTTTGTTGTACAGTGGTATACTCGTAAATCTGCTCTTATACCACGGATTCTTAACCTAGGGTCCTGGAGTCCACACTTTTCACATAATTTCCAAAGAATACATCCTTAAGAATGAGGGTTAAAAATTAAAAGCTTCTTTAGTTAGTATTGTGATCCCCCAAATCAAGGATTGTTATCACTGAACACAGCTGTGTTGCTCAAGATATGTTGTTAGATGCTAATAGTTTTCATTTCCCAACCTTTCTCTTGTCTTTTAACAGATTCCTCCACTTCCTATTATTCCACTCTAATACCAACATTTACTTTTATAACATACCAGGTATATAAATGTTGGCTGTTAAAAATGGCATCTACTTTCAAATACGATATTTTTCTAAACCCTGTCCAAAAGGATAATCTTAAAGGGCAACTCCGTTCCACGTATGTACATGCTAGCAGACATTCCTGGCTAAAGATAAATGTTAGAAAAAACACAGGTCTTCATTAAGCAGAGTTAAAAATAATAATGAAGTACAAAGCGGCAAAAGGTAAAGACCACATGGATCTACCTCAAAATAATGCTGTACAATCCTGAGAAAACATGTCATCCAAGTATATTAAAAAAAACAAAAAAAAAACAGCATTAAAGGGTGTTATACACCACCAGTCAAAAAAGTACTTGTTTAAACAGACAGTCTTTTAACATGCATACTTTAGTGTTAAGTACTTAATTTCATACGGCCAGTTACTTTGCTAAGGACTACCAGCTGCTAAAAAAAAAACTGACGTCATCTCATACTGAGGATACTAGCTCTATACCTTTGTTCTCAGGCTGTGAGGAAGGGATGCTGGTCCAAAAAGCCATTGGATTAGATTTAAAAAGGCTAAAATTAAATCCTAGAAAATAAAGAGTATTTCATTTTGAACATTTTGAGAATCAAAGTGAATGTGATTTTAAAATATAAAAAGCCAGAATCCCTCAATTTATACCAATTTGGCTGTCTCACATATTCATTTATCCTGGTAGTTTCACTCTTTGCTCATTTAATAAATAGTGGCAAGACTACCTTATATAACATATAAACATCTCAGTACCATGTTTTTTGAGTGACAAGAGAATGATACATTGAAGAATGAACACTTTAAAAAAAAAACCAAACTCAAGCTAATGCTTGTGAGTATATGAGTCACTAAACTTTGGTACTGTATTAGGTTCTTGTTCTCTGCACTAAACATAGTATCTTTCAGTTAGTCAGATCTCCTCAATAACTTAACACACATTCTCTGCTGCTGTTAAAACAGTCAAAGGGAGACAGATTTAGGGGGAAAAATATGTACAATTATTTTTTGGCTGTTCACAACGTGCTATGTTTATGACCCAACTTTTACTAAAACATTAGTATCCTACAAAGAGTATATGCATTAAGCAAAATATTTACAAATCAATGGATGAAAATTCTGCTTGAACTAAAGACTAAGTGCTTACCCTTTTCTGGTGTTTTAAACGTGTAATTAGTTGAGGACTCTTCCTTTGGAAAAGCAAAGAGATTTCTGACTTTCCCATCTGAAGATTGTTTGCTATCTGAATTCTTCAACTCTTTGCAATTAGGTTCCACTTTTCTTTCAGATCCACTCTTGACTATGGAACTAATTTCACTACTGTTTTTCAAAGGTGCATTAAAACTAAAGCCAAACAAAGACCCAGTGGCTGAACTGTTGCCAAATGCAAATGGTTTTGATTTTTCACTACTAAAAATACTTTTAACAGACTCTGAACCAAATACAAACTTTGGAGGAGAAACCACTGCTTTTGTTGTCGCTTCAGATGTGCTAGACGCTCCTCCAACTTCTGAAGTTGCATCTGCTGTGTCGTCACCCTGAATTAAATCTGTCCTCTCTCTTGTGGTTTCTTCTAATACAGCTACAGCAATTTTGCCACATGGTGACTCTCTGGGAGTGGCTGAACAAGAAACCTGAGGTGTTATCAAAGAATCTTTTTCTTGGGCTATTTTTGCTTCATCAAATATTTTCTTAAATGAGTCTGCAACATCCTGTAGTTTAAAACGGACAGCTAAATGTTCTACTTTTCTTTCCCCATCTGCAAAATCACAAGCAGTCCACACCCACACTCGTTCTGTCCCTTTCATATTTTGCAAAGTCATGTCTGGAGTTATTCTGTGATTGGCACAAAGTTTTAATACCTGGTCCCTTCTCATCACTATGCGGACTTGCTTATTATCATAATTCTGTAAAATCTTTATATCACCAATGCCTCTTTCTTTCCACTGACCAACATCTTTATCATACCTATAGAGTTTTGCTCTGTGACTAAAAACAACTTGTTCATTTTCCTCACCACTGGACACTTCTACTAGATCAGGTAAAGGTACAACAGGTTCAAAGTACTGTCCATCTCTCTCTTCTTCCTGAGTAACATCAGATTCTTCATCAGTGCCAACTGAGGTCCCACTCTGATTCAACTTGGCAGGAGACTTAGATGGACTCAAAGCAGATTTAAAACTGAAGTTAAATCCTGTTGTTGACTCACCAAAGCGGAAGAGATTTTTCCTCACGGGGCTACTTGCCAATGGAGAAGCATGTACTGAGCTACTACTCACACTATCATCCAAAGCATCTTCCCTTAAATCATAGTTGTCCCACTCCAATGTGGGCCCCGTGTTTTCAGGGTTTGGCTTGCTGGTTGTATCGGACGCACTGGCAGGACCAGCATCAGAGCTTTCACTCTCTCCATCAGTGACTTTTGTTTGATCATTTGTCAAAAATGTTTTGAAATCTTTTAATCCACTCTTCATTTCTTCTGCTCTCTGGATTAACTTGGCAGCTCTGCCAGTGTCTACAAGTTTATGAGGAGTTTGAAGTGGTATATCTAATAGAAGTCGCTGGCATTCCTCAAATTTCTGCTTGAATTCTTCGGCCAGCTCTGGCGTTTTAAATTTTGCTGCCAGCTGCTCTAGTTTGGCATCACCATCAGAAAAATCACTCGCTAACCACATCCATGCTCTATCAGACCCAGAGAGAGGCTTCAGGTTCATTGTAGTTGTTATCCAATGATTAGCACACACTTTTAGTACCTGTTCTCTTCGCATGAGCATTCGTAGTTTGCCATTGACTTCATTCTTAAGAATTTTTAAGTTCCCCAGACCCCTTTCTTTCCACTGACTTATCTCAGCATCAAACCTAAATAATTTTACCCGCTGTGAATAAAGAACTTTTTCATCTTCTTCTCCTGTTACAAGTTCTACTTTTTCAGGCATCTGAACTACTGGTTCAAAATGGATGTCATCACTGTCCTCGGTCCGATAGGCATCATCATCTTTCTCAAGGTCAGCAGAAGTGTCAGCTTTATCAGCCATTTTACCACTTTGTGATGAGAATAATTTTTCTCCCGCACCTGAAAATCCCTTGAAATTAGGGTCTTTTTTGCCAAACTGAAATCCTTCTCCTGAAGTTGATTTTGCAAGATCTGCAAAGGTAAAAGTGCTACCAGTTTGACCAAAAATTACACTACTACCATTCTTCTGACCACAGATATCCTGAGCATGAACACCAGTATCATTTTCAAGGGGCTTTTCACTTTTCTTTTCTTGATTTCCAGGCTCCTGAATGCCAAATTTAAATCCATCAGCAGACCTAGGGACAGAAAAACTAAATCCTTCTTTTGTGGACTTAGAATCTGTATTAGAAGAACCCTGAAATGTAAATGAAGGTGTACTTTCTTGATCCACATGCCCAAATTTAAATCCTTGTTCTGCAGTACCAAATTTAAAAGCTTTTTCAGAAAAGTTAATTTTAAATCCTGTTCCAACTTGACTTCCAGAAGAGTCATTTAACTTAGTTTTTGAGCCCACTGTGAAAGCTGAAGGAGCTTCTGCACTAGGTTTATGAGTTGGTTTAGAGGCATCACAAGCCACACATTTTAAGGAAGAACTCTCATTTTGCACAAAGCAAATGCTACAATCCCACTGTCCTTCCTTCTTGGAGAACATTCCTTCAAATCCACTCTTTGGAGCCTTGCATGTATCTGATGAGGCAGGAGCTAGAACAGCAGAAGTCGGCTGATTTTGTCTACTTGGATTCTGGCAAGCAACACATGTGGTAGCGCTTGCTTCATTTAGCACTAAGCAAATACTGCAATCCCACTGTCCTTCCTTCCTAGCAAACATGTCCTCAAATCCACTCTTTGGGGTTTTACTTATCTCTGAAGTACCAAACTTAAAAGGAGCAGGAGCTGCAACAGAAGAAGTAGGTAAAGTCTGTTTTCTTGGATTCTGACAAGCAGCACACTTTGTAGAACTTCCTTCATTTTGTACAAGGCACACACTGCAATCCCACTGTCCTTCTTTCGTAGAAAAAACAGATCTGAAATCATTGTTAACAGACTTAGGAAGATCTCCCTGGCCAAATTTAAAGGAAGCTTGCTGAACAAATGAAGATCCACTTTTGTTAGCAGCCTTTGCATTCTGGCATGCAATGCACCTAGATACAGTAGGTTCATTTCTCACTAAGCAAATACCACAATCCCAGTGACCTTCTTTCTTTGGAGTCACTGACACAAATCTATCTGGCATATTTTCTGGGCCAGTTGTAAGAGCAGACGCAGTTTCAACCAATTGTGGGCCAAGGAATTCTTTCTTGTTTGGGTTTAGATTCTGGCACGATACACACTTCTTAGCAGTTGCAGCATTCTTTAATGAGCAACTGTTACAATGCCACCAAGACCCTTCTTTCTTTGCAATTTGAAATTCAAAATTCATGTTTCCAGCATCAGATTTGCAAATATCTTTGTTATCATGACTTGTGGGTTCTTTTACAATTCTCATAGCCTGATTGATTGTTGTGGCTACATTAGCTCCTAAGGCTTTTAAAATGTTCTGGGCCTCTTCAAACTTGCACTTAAAAAGTGCTGCCTCCTCGGGAGTTTTGAATCTAATAGCAAGTTGCTCTGGTTTGGGCAACTCATCTGCATAATCAAGAGCATGCCATACAAAAGATCTGTCAGAGCCAGCATTTGGTGTCAGTTTCATATCTGGACTGATGTAATGATTTGCACATATTTTCAATACTTGCTCTCGTCTCATGAGAAGGCGAATTTTACCAGATGTTTTATGCCTCAGGATTTTTACATTACCAATTCCACGTTCCTTCCATTCTTTGGATTCTGCATCAAAACGAAACAATTTTGCACGATTGCAAAAGAATTCTTCTTCATCTTCCTCACCAGTTTTTACTTCAATCTTATCAGGAAGTGGTACCACAGGCTCAAAGTGAGGGCCGTCATCATCGTCATCACCATGGGCACTCCCTCCATCTGTTTCGTGACTCTTGTTGGCTAGCTCTGGTGCAGGTGTTCCAAATACTGATTTCCCTGGACCATGGAAAGTAAACATGTCATCGCTTCGACAAAAACCAGAATTTTTTTGCTGATTTGGACCCATGTTTTCAGTAAATGAAACTCCAGGCACATTTTTGCTTCCAAAACTGAACGTATTTCGAGGTCCAAGGGTTTGACTAGCTTTTGGTCCACTGTAGCCATCTCCTTGCAAAGGTTTATCTGAAGTTAAGAGACCTAAAAGGCTTTCATTATTATTGTAAGCTGTAGAAGGGGGTTGTGTCACAACCTGTGGTGAAGAAAAGGTAAAGTCACCATCATTTGACTTGAAATTTGAGTTAAATTTAAAAGGAGCTGGCTGTGTTGTATGTGCAGGTGCTGTCAAAGATGGTCTTATTCCTTCACCTGGCATAGGCTGAACAAAATTAGTTTTTCCAAATTCAATAACCTTAGATTCTGCAGGTCTTGAAGCATGAGCGGCAACTGGGGGTTTTGTGAAATAACCTGGCTCTGGCAAAGGTGGATTTGTGCTTGTCTGTTGAACATTGTAATTAAAGTAATCATCACCCCTGGGTGATAGAATTCCTGTTGCAGGAGACTCAAAACGCAATGGAGGACCATACATCTCTTGAGAGAACATACAAGCAGATGAGCTTTGGACTGGTGGTGTGTGCATCTGTTGGGAATAGGCATATATATGTTGTTGAGGTGGAAGCCTATTCATGCCATAAACTGGACCCTAAAAGAAAAAAAAAGTTAAAGATTTTTGTAAGTTGTCTACAAAACTACAGATAACTAGATACAAACACAAACCAATTCTCACAAACCACAAACATGAGTATTATAAGGTAAAGATATCATCAAGTATGTACCACAGCATTAAGAGAAGACATTACTTACAAAGATACTTACAGTTACACTCCTTTCTTGGCATATAATGGAAATTGCTTTAACTAATAACAGAATCTTAAAAATCCAATTTTACAATAAACGCATAGAATAAATTTCTTCTTCATTCCTAAATAATGTGTTAAATGATGTTAACAATAATGATGATGATGATGGAGACTAACATTTATTGAGCATTTACTAATGTGCCAACTGGGCACTGTTCTAAGCACTTTATATAATATCTCATTTTAATATCCTCAAAAACCCTATGAATTAAGGGATTATTATCCTCATTTTACATATGAGGCAACTAATGCATAGAGAGATTAAGAAACTTGCCCAAGGTCACAGTGAGCAGAAAAGCCAGGGTCTAAATTCACCCAAGCCATTGGTCTTCAAAGCTTCATACCTCAACTATAGTTGTAACACTGGTTGTTAATCAACTCCTACATAGTCATTTCAGGCCTGAAGTACTTACCACATAGTGGTTCAGCAAGGCCATTCTAGTCCTATTTCCACAAGAACAAAATGATGAAGGCCCCAACACCACCGCCACCACCACCCCCTTTTGGAAAATATTCTAAATGTCCACACTTATTATAACATAAAAATAAGATGAATAAGAAGCATAACTTCTATATCTGGAAAGAAATTTAAAATATCTGTATCTTATGGGACATATAAGTTTTAATGCTGAGCTACTTCTTGAATTTCTTTGAAGGAAGCCTGAACAATTAAAAAGGAGATATTTATAAATGTATAAATTATTCCTTTGTTACCTTTGTGGGAGTAACATTAGCTGCTGGTCTGAGAAGATACTGGGAATTATATGCTGGTGACTGACTATAATATACTGAAGGGCCAGTAGTTGCAACTAAAAAAAAAAAAAAAGAAAAAAAAAGAAAAGAAAGAAAACAGTTAAAAAAGTCTATACTACAGTTAAGACTATCTAGGCAAGAACTATAAATTACAAAAGCAATAGAAATCAAAGAAAGATTTAACTATAGATTTTTTTTAAATTTCTATACATTAAAATATACCATAAAGAAGATTATCAAATGACAAACTAGGAAAAACCCCTAAATATGACACATGAGGAATAAGAGAGCAGCACCACAGTGGTCAACAAGAACAAGCGCCTCACAACAAGCATCAAAAAAGGAGCCAAGAAGAAAGTGTTTGGTCCATTTTCTAAGAAAGATTGGTATGATACAAAAGCACAGTCTATGTTCAACATCAGAAATACTGGGAATACACTAGTCACAGGAAAGATTTAAGGAACCAAAATGCATCTGATTGGCCTCAGGGCCATGTTTTTAAAGTGAGCCTTAAAAATTTACAGAAAGACAAGGTTGCATTTTTATAAACTCAAGCTAAAAATGTTCTAGTCAAAAATCACCTGATATTTTCATGCAAAGAATCTCACAGGTAACACAAAATGTGTTCCTTGTCTTTAAAAAAAAGGGCACATCATGACTGACACTCATGTTGATGTCCAAACTATTTGTTCTATTTGTTCCATCAGTTTTGTATGAGTTTCACCAGGAAACCAACAACTAGAAGACACTCATGTTCATGGCAAAGGTACCAATAATTATGGCTTAATTTGTTTTATGAAAGTTTTATCAGAAAACAAAACAACTTAAGACCATTTATGCCATGACATGGAAGAAACGGAAATTGTGACCCAAGAGGTGCTAAACAACTGATTCTAGAAAGCCCTGAAAATGACCTAGAAAAGACTAGTCAGTCTATTTATGTTCTCTTTACAGTGACTAGAAAAGTAAAAATTGCTAAAGAAGCCCCAAGTTTGAATTTGGAAAACTAATGGAACTGCCTGGTAAAGATGGTTATTTTGGAAACATTCTGGGGAGAAAAAAAAGAATAGAACACAGAACAAGCTGATAGATATGAGCCAAGAATCATAAAGTCTGAAAATTTAACTGGTGACTTTATCAGTGACTAGTAACTCTTAACAGTGGGAAAAAAAAAAGTTTTTATAAACCTAATAAAAATAATCTTATTAGGAAAAAAGTACCAAATAAACAGATAACTCAGGAAATAGAAAAGATTATAAAGCGTTGAATATGCCCAGTATAAAAAAATAAAAACTGATACCATGTTTGTTTTTAAAAATTGGTGAAGGTTTTCAAAACCAATAAATCGTTAACAATAAGCAAGAATGCAATGAGATGGGCACTATCAGACAATGGTGGTAAGAGTGTAAACTGGCATAGCTTTTCTGGAAAGCAATTAACCAACAAAAAAGAATTTTTTAAATACCCTAACAATCCTAAGAATGTGTCCACAGCATTATTTGTAACAGCAAACTGGAAATAATAAGGGGATAAAATATGTACTACTTCTACATGATGGGAAAACCTGTATTCATTAACAGTATTTTCAAAAAATATTTAAGAATAATGCTCAGAACTCTAATATTTAAAAAACAGACTACTGATCTACATACAACATAATGATAAAAATCTCACTAAAAATCCTTTACATATACAAAGAAAAAGGATCAGAAGGAAATGCTCCAAAATGTTAATAGCATTCTATGCGGTACAGTTAGTTTTTAGTTTTCATTGCTAGTACTTCTGATTATTTCCTATAAGCTTATTAATCACTGTTTTTAATCATCTTATTTTAAAAAGACAAGGAACATTTTGGTATATTTTCACTTTCATTAAGAAAAAACAAAATCTGTGAGCACAGGAATGCGGAACAGGGGACTTGAGCTCTCCACTTTTCAGGGCCACAAAGCTGCTTTGCGACCTTGTCAATTAGCTATTTGGGGTCACCATATTTCTCAGTTGTAAAATGAGGATGTGCTGCTTCTATACATTTCATAGGGTAATTGCAAGAATAAAATGAGACAATGTGAATGTTATGTTTAACAACCAGAAGACCTTTTATGTGTGTACACAGAAGAAATGGAAATTGTGACTTAAGAGGTTCCAAATGATCATTTCGACACAGCACTCAAAAAGCCCTAGAAAAGGCTAGCCAGTTTACTTACTTCTCTATGCCAGACTCTACATAGTGCACAGGGTTTATAAGTGAGCAATGCATGAACTCTTGACACATCTCATAAATTTATCTATGACTTATGATAGTAATTACTAAGTTTGATTTTACAGGATTTCCTAATACTTTGCCTACATTAGAAGATCCTATCAAAAGAGAATAGTGAGGCTGCCTTCAGTATGGCCCAATAGACCATCACATAAATGTTCATCTAAACTGGAACATACTATTCTAAATCTTCCCTGGGTTAAAACCAATTAGAAAAAAAAGCATATACTACCATTTCAGGATCTATCTCATGTCAAGGAAATCTGTTTTTATCATCATTTCTGGCTGTCTGTGGGCAATATATCATACTGGCAAGTGGCTTTCCAGTTAAGACCACTGAAGTTTGAACCCCAGCTCTACCAATAATTGGCTGTACAATAATGAATAAATTATATAACCTTTCTAAATCCATTTCCTTGTCTATAAAAACAGAATTCATGGGGCACCTGGGTGATGCACTCGGTTAAGCGTCTGCCTTCAGCTCAGGTCAGGATCCCAGGGTCCTGGGACTGGGCCCTGTGTTCAGGTTCCCCGCTCAGCGGGAGTCTGCTCCTCCCTCTCCCTCTGCCCCTCCACCCCCTGGCTCATGCTCTCTCTCTCTCAAATAAATAAACAAAATCTTTAAAAAAAAAAATCATAATATCTACCATTCTGAGTTACCATGATTAAAGTTAATTACATGCACAAAGCACTTTTGAACACAGACAACCCACAGGACACGGTTGGTTCATTGTTTTCTACACACTCTAATACACACCTACACACACACAAATGCTCACAATAATGGGAGGCAGTTTTAGCTCCACATTTCAAACACACAAACTGGCTCAAGAGATCACTATGTACTACAAAGCACAACTTCACATTCTAATATGGCCCAGCTCCTACTCCTTCCTTCTTTGTATGACCACAGTATTCCAAAATAAACAAGATTTCCTATGAATGTCCTCTAACTATATTGCCAAAATAAATCCTGAGAAGGTTTTACTCAGCCATCTCAGGGCAAAATACTAACAGGTAACATTTTCCAAAAGTCAGGAAGAGTTCTACATAAGTCTCAGCTTCTCTGACATATGTATTAAAGGATGAGATAACGCTTATTTTGTTTCTGCTTAGAGTTATAAAAATTTCAGTAATACCAAACATGGCTTAAGAAACACATAAGCAGACATGTATAAACATGTATATAAACAAATGTATATAGACAAGGTGAGTTCACGAGTTATCTGTGTAAAGGAGAGAGAAGTACAGCGACTTTACTAAAATCTGGAATTATCCAGTTGCGAACCTGTTAGTGGAGCCCCATGAAAAGTCTGTGATCCCTGATATCCATCAGGCACTGAATCTGGTCCATAATTCTCTGCAGGCCAACGATGAGGGGACCCTGAGTTACTACTATGTAATTTCAACTCCTGCATTTCTTTCTGTTGGAAGAAAGAAAACAACTGTAAGCAATTGTATCAGGCCAGAAACAGTGCTAGAGCAAACACTTTAAATTTAAATACTTGATAATGTGTTTTTAGAGATTCAATATTCCAATAAGATCTGTGTATCAAATACTAATTTAAGTAAATGATCCTTAATTTGTTAAAACTTATTTCTCCCATTCTTTCATTCTTTAGTACCATATTACCTAATTCATTCTAGATTAGAGTTAGCTATCACCTAAACTGATAACCTAGATGGCTTCATCTCCATTTCCATTCCACACTTGCCTAAATTAATCTTTCCAAAATTGAGCGTTTTTTTAAGATCTTTTAAATTAATTAATTTATTTGAGAAAGTGGGGAAGAGTGAGAGACAGCACAAGTGGGGAGAGGGGCAAAGGAAGAGGGAGAAGCAGACACCTCACTGAGCAGGAAGCCCAATGGGGGCCTCGATCCCAGGACACTGGGATTCTGACCTGAGCCAAAAACGGACATTTAACCAACTGAGCCACCCAGGTGCCCGTGAAGTTCAGTTCTAGCCAAGATACTTCCCTGCTCAAAAACACAAGTACCTACAAATTAAACTTATATGATATTCTTGGGTCCACAGAAGTACTGCCCCAAACACCCTTCCAGCACCTCCTTTCCACACTGCTTTCCTCTCTAGTTCATCTAGGCTACTCAACATTCCAAATCACCTCCCAACACTAGCTTTTGATTTACACACAACTGATGTAACAAAACACTATAAATCCTTCAAGAGTGATGCTCTAATGATCTACTAGGAAAGGGAAAACACCTGATATCTGCTCATAATATATTATGTATATAATAATATAGTCTAGGCATTTTACTTAAATTCTTAATCCTTAAACAAACAATATTAATTCACATCTTGAAAAAAATAAAAGATGCAGGAAATAGCACAGCTGGAATTCAAACTAGATTTTACTCCAAATGTTTTCATAATACCACTCTGCTGCCTACACAGAAGACATACTGCTTTCTAATAATGGTAACTATGTGGCTACTTACTATGTGGCTACTTACCAGACCTCTGTTTTACAGACAAGTAAATGACAACATCCTTCCCAACCCCAGAAACTACAAAATGTCCCTTACAAAACAGGCACTTATCAAGAAACTATTTCTTTTTCCAAAGAAACTACAGTGGTATCAGTCAGCATTTTTTAAAACAGTATCAAATATCTATATATCAGTCCAGGTATCCAACCAGCTATAAGGGAAGTCACAGACACGCCATGTCTACTTCCTTCTTAAAGTGCTTCCAAATAGGTATTTCCCAAAAGCCATAAACACAGAGATCAAAGGTATTTTGAATTTTCAAGTTAAATAGATTTTCCCCATTCATTCATCTACTGTTTAGCCCAGAAGCTACACATCCAAAAAAATAAGAAACTGATGAAATCACCTGGAAAAATTTAGTAGCCACTACAGTTTTGAACATGCAATTAATGATATAATCCTAATTTTAAAAATTCAAACAACTAGAAAATGTGCTGAGATTTGATTTCAACAATTCCCACATTTCAGAAGAGAAGCCAAGGAAACAGAAAAGTAAAGAAGTGCTTGGCTCAAGAGCATTAATTAGTAGCAGAGTCAGTACTAAACCTTAGCTTTTCAGGAACATAATGTTCCACTATACTTCCACAGAATACAACGCTGGGTGCCTAAATCCATAAAGTAAGCCAAGATGGCATATAATATCATAATAGGCCATGATTATATAAAGTTAACATACAAAATCTTTGTACAAATTCAAAATTTTGTTCCCTTCCAAACAGCACTTTTGTTAAGTCTCACACATTGCTGATAACACTGTAATAACTGCACACACATCACAATATCCTTGCTATAACTTCAAAAGTATGGGTGCTTCTTTAGTTCTTGCCCAATGAGCATGAAACAACCTACATGTACTTCCAATTCCAAAGAAGTAAATAAAGCTGTGAGCCTAAGATTTAAGATTACCTTCATATACCTAAAATATAAGATCATGAACACATAACCATTTCCTTACATAATTAAGGCAAATTCTTGCGAAAGCACTGAAAAGATAGGCAACTCAGACCACATTATCAGTATCTAACTATAAAATACGACACACAACACCAATCAGTCTGAGAAATGAACTTCTAGACCAAAGTATAATTAGCTTATTTAACTAGTTCAATTCAATCACTTGGGAACCACCTCTACGTCAGGAATGCTGCTATGTTTTGGATTAAAGAGTCTTTCCCTTTGAAGGATTCACACCTGGTGGAAAAAGCAGAAACAAGTAATTTCAAAAATATGGTTAAGGCCCAAGACACCATGAAAAGATGCTCAACATCACGGAAATGCAATTCAAAACCACAATGATGTATCACCTTGCACCTGTCAGAATGGCTGAAATCAAAAACACAAGAAACAATTAAGTGTTGGCTAGGACTTGGAGAAAAAAGAATCTTCATACACTGTTGGTGGGAATGCAAACTAGTGCAGCCACTGTGGAAGTTTAGAGGTTGCTCAAAAAATTAAAAACAGAACTACCAGTAATCACGCTACTGGGTACTTATCCAAAGAATATGAAAACACTAATTCAAAGAGATATATGCACCCCTATATTTACTGCAGCACTATTTACAATAGCCAAGATATGGAAGCAGTACAAGTGTCCAATGATACATAAATGGATTAAAAAAGATGTGGTATACACACACACACACACACACAAAATGGAGTATTATTCAGTCACAAAGAGAATGAAATCCTACCATTTGCAACAATGTAGCTGAATCTAGAGACTATAATGCTAAGCGAAATAAGCTGGAGAAATATAAATACCACATAAAACAAAACAAAGGAGGGGTGAGGGAAAGAAACAAACCAAAAAAACCCAGACTCAACTACAGAGAACAGAGAGATGGTTTATCAGAGGGGAAGTGGGTGAGGGAATGGATGAAATAGGTGATGGGGATTAAGAATACATGTATCTTGGTGGGAATGCCAACTTGTATAATCAGCCACTCTGGAAAACAGTATGGAAGTTCCTTAAAAAGGTAAAAACAGACCTACTCTACAACCCAGCAACTGCACTACTAGATATTTATCCAAAGGATACAAACATAGTGATTCAAAGGGACACATACACCCCAATGTTTATAGCAACAATGTTCACAGTAGTCAAACTATGGAAAGAGCCCAGGTGTCCATCAATAGATGAATGGATAAAGAAGATGTGGTATATATATATAATGAAATATTACTCGGCCATCAAACAGAATGAAATCTTGCTATGTGCAATAAGGATGGAAATAGAGGGTATTATGCTAAGCGAAATAAGTCAGTCAAAGACAAATACCATATAATTTCACTCACAGGTGGAATTTAAGAAACAAAAACAGATGAACATAGGGGAAGGAAAGGAAAAAATAAAATAAGACAAAACAGAGGAGGAGGCAAACTAAGATTCTTAACTACAAGGAACAAATGGAGGGTTGCTGGAAGGGAAATGGGTACAGGAAGTGATAACTGAGTGATGGACACTAAGGAGGGCACTTGACGTAATGAGCACTGGGTGTTATATACAACTAAATATAGTTGTATTGAATGTAGTTGAATCACTAAATTCTACCCCTGAAACTAGTAATACACTATATATTAACTTAATTGAATTTAAATAAAAAATTGAAAAAAAATAAAAAAGAATACATTTATCTTCATAAATACCAAGTAACACACAGAATTGCTGAGTCACTATACTGTACACCTAAAACTAATATAACACTATGTTAACTACACTGGAATTAAAATAAAGTTTAAAAAAATGGGGAAAATAATATGGTTAAGTGTCAAAACAATATGACTCTAGTAGCACAGCAAAGGGACATTTTGGACAGCTTTACAAGGAAATGAGGGAGTGGTCAAGGAAGAAATCTTGGCGTAAGAGGGGCACAATTTAGAGATATTAAATGATTTACCTTAATGGCCTCTACTTGTTGGCAGATCATTTTCAATAAAGAATTTTGATCTTCTGCCCATCGAGGTGGTGTTTTGGGAGAATACTAAAAAAAATTACAAAAAAGTATTTAAAACATTTAGAACAGAAATATTCTGCAATGAAGTGATTCATTTCTTTCTACTTACCTTGTAACTTTTATTTGGTGATAGAGAATATATGCTGGGAGATGGTGTAGAATGTTTTATTTCTGAGTCTGCATTTCGCAAAGAACCATTTTTATAAAAAGGACCTCCTTCACTATAGTCATCAAGTTCCTGCATGACTGAATTAAGCATCTCTTTTACAGACTCCAGTGGCACAGGCAACTAAAAACAGAAGGCACTGAATCAAAGGCTTTAGTTTGCAAAAGTAAACTAACAATACTGAAATAAATACAAAAACTTTATCTTACTAATTTGTTTATATATTCTCACTTTTGTGTAATAAGCACTTTACATTTTACATAGGAACACATATGAAACTGTGTAATTCTAAAGTCTTCTGACTCTAAAGTCCATGTTCCTATCCCTTCTGTTGACCATATAAATCCCTTCTGTTAACCATATAATGGTAGCGGAATGTTAACTTGGGAAGTTTTTCCACATGAACAAAATAAGCTATTGATTTTCCTTAATTTTGAGTGGGGAGACAAACACAGATGCTAGACTATTCCAGACAATATCAATCCTAATATGAGAACAGCAACATGAATTAATCAACAAAATGGAAGACTGAACACAACCAAAGTTAATACCAACACACCAGTCTCAAACTGCTGACAGAATAAAGACAATCCACAGCAAATGGAAGAGATGAGAAGAAATGCTCTGAAGGTGTCAGCAACTACTTTCAATTTTGGTGAAATGTTTCACTGCCAAATTAATTAATTAATTAATTAACTAACTAACTGCCAAAACAATTAATCCTTAGGCTGCAATATTTGCTTTGATGACATTGCCAAGAAAACATAAATAAATGTTCTACCTTAGAAACCTTTTCTAAATTCCCTAACAAGTATTTTTGTAGAAAAGTTAGATTCCCAAGTTTAAAACACCAAACCTAAGGCACAAAACAATGCTAATATTTACACACGATTTCTGTGCAATAATAACTATTACTACTTCTGAAATTATCAAAATATAAAACCAAAGTAAAAATACTTACCATCTAGTCAGCAATAGTAATAAAGTACAAAGAGCCAGTAGCTTACCTTCTTGGCCAATGAAAGATTAGAATCACTGTCATCTAAAATCTTTATTAGGTAGTCCCTGGCCTTTCTCAGGTAATTTTTGCACTCTTCTTGTTCTTCAGGAGAAAGGGCATCATTTTCAATGTCTTCTGCTTTTCTGTGAAAAATCTACACAAAGAATGCTTTTATGAAACAATTAGGTTTTTAAAACAAAAAAACTATTAATTCAGATACCAACATCTACTTACCAGTGCAAGATTCCAGTAAGAAACAACGTTTTTTATAGATTCAAAAGCAGTCATAGCATCTTCTATATTTCCATTAACTACATCCAATATAGCAAATGTTATGTGTGCTTCTTCCTCGTATTCACCAACTTCAGATGCCTAAACACATTTAGTAATTTTTAGTCCAACTGCCTCTTCCTGGAGTATCAAACCCAAGTGATTTCCCAAAGACTTTACAGAATCTAATTAACAGCTCAGCCTTCTTTTCTGTCATGTTCTGTGATAGCTAGTGGATTATGAAAACAAGACAAGGATAAAAGAGCCAGGCAATTGATTTAAGCAGTTTTTATCTCTATTTCTTTGTTTATAAATTGAAAATCCGTATCTCCAGTTCATTCACTGGGATGAATGATCCTCCATTACCTGAATGTCTGCACTATGAAAATGTTTAAACAGAGGGTCCATAGGTTCAGGAATACTGCTCTTCTTTTTGATTGTCTTCAACATTGGCAAAACTTTTTTCCAATAATGAACACTTCTGCCTATGTATTCCCGTTGATCATAAAAAGAATTAAGACCGCTGCCCTAAAATAGAAAGTTAGAAGCACACAACCTAAGGAACATAAGTAATAAAATCTAAAAATTCCTTTTTAAATGGTCTGAACTGGTTAAAATTTCAAATCAAGGCAAAACAGAATCTCAAAAGTCATAGACCTCAGTTTCTAAATGTTGAAATAAACAACCACCATGATACCAGTGATCATTCTAGAACCAACCTTTAAACACTTTCAATGATACTACCTAATGAGGCAGCTCCATCTGTTTTTTAAAAGTTGTCATTTTACATAGCCCAAACTTGCCACTCTGTCAGGGTTAATAAACATCCACACCTAACCTTGCCATAGAACAGACCTCAAATATTTATAAAGATCTATAATGCCCTTAATCTACAGGGCATTCTGTTACCAATATGCGAAGAAAATTTTGAGGCTGGACAATAATTATAACTTATTAAGTAATAACAACAGCTAATACTTATGTAACATTTACTGTGCCAGGAGCTATTTTAAGTGTTTATATATTAACTATTTTGTGGCAAGATTTAAAAAATACATTTCACCTGCCACAATGTGAATAAGCTGATACTATTTCTTTGAACTAAAAGACTCAGTGAAAAGTCTGATTTTTAAGAATTAGGTAATGTTCTAAAAAATTCTTACACTTTAATGAACTCACCGTTTTCTGAAGGCATTTTGCCCAATGTACAAGCAGGGCAGGCTGAAGGCCATGTTTTTCCTGGCCCCTTAGTGTGTTTATATCATGCTGAACTAGAAGTCGCAATTTTGCTGTGGTTCCAGGTCTAAAAAAAAGTTTAATAAAACTGATTTATAAACACACAGTTCAAAACTTACATGTATGTTAATTATCACGTGAAAATTAAACTCAATCTTCACATGAGAATTAGATACCTAGGCAATAAATTTTTAAATAGGTTTTTAAGTTAAAAACTTAGGCAGTAAATTAAAGAAGTGTTTTTATTTTACTACTACTTACATTGTTTTTCTGTGAATGAGATTACAAACTGCATCCCACCAAGATTTTTGTCTTTCTGTACAAAGCTGTTTACACACAGGAAGTGGCAAGCATAGTGGCTGATAGAAGCTATAGTGAGAACTACATTTCTCCTTTAATTGTAAGTGGCTGGTATATATTACTCCAAGTAGAAATACCTGTTTTGTTTAAAGAAAATCAATTTAGGTTAGAAAAAAATTAAACAAAATTCAAAATATTTAATTAGTTAAAACCTTTGCTTACTTCAAGATCTAAAATACAAATTGATTCGGGAGCATTTGTTTCAAGTCTTGAGGTTTCCTGGGGCAAATGATGAAACAGCTGCTTTAGCCATTTTCGAACTGCAGGTAAGGCAGACAGCGAATTCCATTGTAAGCCAAGCCAGGTAAGGTGCTGAAGACTACCATTATGTGCTCGAATAGCACCTGAAATAAGGAGCAAAAACTGGCTTGAGGTTTTGGGAATCTTGCTTGTGCCATCAGTTTTGCCAATTACAATAAATACATCTTAATTCTATAACTGCTTTTCTGTATCAGAGCTGGATCAAATTCCATGTTAAGCAGTCTCATGTTCTTACTAAAGGTCGTCACACTTCATACTTAGGAATTTTAAAAACAAGCTCCTTTCAAGTCCATCTAAGAAAAAAAAGGTACTCAGTAGAACTTAACAAAACACTGTAGTGACAGAAGCCAACCAGTATGAAATCCTGAAACAATGGATTTTCCTTTCAGTAGAGAGTCATTAAAACAATGGGATACCACTACATTAATCCCTTGGGGTAGTAAAGAGATCTTCTTTTCCACAAGAAACTTAATACCAAAAAAGTTATGGGCTTTTAGAAGCATAAAGACATATAACCTTTTCAGCAACATGGCAATTTGCAAGACACTTTATTAGGTGCTCATCAACTTTACTCCAGTAATTCTGGCTTTAGAAAACTCTATGGAAAAATCTGAAATAGAGATACTTTAGTTTTCAGTGAAAAAACTGAAAACATCTTAGATGCCAAACAGCAAAAAGTGGCAAGCATATTATGGATAATTCGTATAACAAATTATATTGCCAATAAAGTAGTTATTTACAGAAACATAAACAGGGAGATAATTCATGAAAGAAGATAATCACATGGTACAGTATAAACAACTACTTAGAAGAATAACATTCCATCACTACCACTACCAATCCCTCACACCATCCTACCCCCTACCCAAAAATATCTCAAGGAATACAGGGAAATATTAAGTCATTATTTCTGGGTAATAAGATTATGAGATTACTTCTCCTTTTGCTTTTATTCTCCTAACATAAAAGGATTAAGATACAAAATGTTTACTTTAGAAGATACAACTTACCAACATCATATCTAGCCAAATCATCAGGCTCTGGGGCTTGTACATCAATGTTTCCAATATCATCATTACCAAGAAAAGATCTATCCTTAGGTGACTGACTAGAAAACAGAGCATCATACAATGCAGACTGCCCACTTTTATTGGCAAAGGATTCTACAACCTCTTTTAAAAAATCTTGCTTGTCACGACTTAAGTTTAGCAGCATGTGTCCTGAAAAACAAATTATTTCCATCGTTTAAAAAACAGATTATTTTTACTCACATCTTTCAATAGCTTCACTCATATATCCTAAGGAGAAAAAAATGATTATCTCAGAGCTAGCTAACCCTCCCCCAGCAACCACAACTGAACAAAAGGGTACTAATGCAAAAAATGAACAGACTACAGGTTGAACAGTTATCTTTATCTACATGCTAGAGTGAAAAGACGACGACTAGAATACGTCTGAAAAACACCAAAAGTAAAGTATTTACATTTTAGATGTAAAGTGTGTCATTTAAGTGGCCATGGGAGAGCAGAGCCAAGCTCAAATTCTCTGATCTGATAAACTGATTTTCAAACCTAGTTGGTAAGAATCATCCTTGAAAAAGCTTTTAAAAAATAATTATTTCCAGGACGCACTTCCTAGAGATTGATTCCACAGGTGTGGGGTGAGGAATCTATTTTTAAAACATTCCTTTGGATGAAGTTTTAGTATATGCTAGAACATGGCTGAACCTTGAAAACATTATGCACGTATCATGTAATTCAATTTATATAAAATATCCAAAATAAAGAAATCTAAAGAGATAGAATATTAGTGGTTGCCTAGGACTAGAAGTTTAGGGAGAAAGGGGTGTGAAAATGTTCAAAAATAGATTACACTGATGGTTGCAGAATTCTGTGAACACACTAAAAACCAGAGTTGTACGTTTATATGAATTATATACGATGTGAATTTCATCTCAATCAAGCTGTTTAAGAAAAAAAAAAAACACTCTTTGGAATAATTCTGCTGGTCAGTCAGACTTAGCTCTCCGAAAATTGGCAGATAAGTTCGGGAACGTGCAGATCAAAGACATTAAAACATAGTTCATTTTACTAACTGACATTCTGCCAAAACATCTATGACAGCCTTGCAAAGGCAGACGAAAAATATTTTGAAAAAATGCAATCACTTCTTCCAGGACTGGAAGTCCACCTCCTACAAAAAAACCAAGCTGTGGGATAGAGGAACAATATATGCTTTGACAAGTAGCCTAACTACAAACAAAGCTTAGAGTAACTTTAATACTACTTCCTCAATTCAAAGTTCATTCAATTTTATATCAAAACTGCTTCTTATATAAAGCATTATGTTTCTTCAGTTCACTGCTTGATTTGCTAGCTACATAAACATCCTTAAAGAAGTTTCTGCCTCAGCAAAACCAGATAATATGTAATAGGCCTTTAGGATCCATCTCAAATAATCAAAACCAGGAATAAACTTACAAATTCCAAAAGCCCAACAGTATGTAAGTATATATATTCGATCTTCTTTTTTTTTTTTAAAGATTTTATTTATTTGACAGAGAGAAACACAGCAAGAGAGGGAACACAAGCAGAGGGAATGGTAGCGGGAGAAGCAGGCTTCCTGCCGAGGAAGGAGCCCGATGCGGGGCTCGATCCCAGGACGCTGGGATCATGACCTGGACCGAAGGCAGACGCTTAACGACTGAGCCACCCAGGCGCCCCTATATTCGATCTTCTTTATTTGTCATCAGTTTCTTAAGAGATTCATGACTTCATCTTTATATTCCCCACAGCAGTATCTTATAAATTACCGACGCTAAATGGCTGGCAAATCAGTTAATTATTCTTGTTCAGGAAGTGCTTTAAAATATTCAGGAGGAGGCTCTAGCAACTAGATAAAGGATGGGTTAAAGAGTTTCTCCATCCAGGAGCATAAAATATCAAACATTTGTTACCTTCTGAAGGAGACATTTCTTCTAATTCTATCATTATCTCTTACCCTCATCCAATATGAGGGTAAGAGAAATAAGTGGTAAAGAGAAATAAGTGATTATGACAAATTATCTCCTAAACAGACAGAAGATTATCATAAATGCTCTAACAGAGAAATTTTCCTTTTTTCTTTTAAAATAAAATTAAACATTACTGTTACCTGATTGGCTCAGACGGTCATAGGCCATCATTTCCACCAGATTTTGTCCAACTTCTCCTTTTATTAATTTAATCTTTGGTCTTGGAACCTGATAAATTTAGAATCAAAAGTCTTAATTTAGTGATACTCATATTTCTGACAGTAAGATGTCCCTTTCTATTACATTGTGCTTTTCTGATGACGAACAGTTAGCCAATGGTTAAACTGAGTTGGAGCTGCACTTTTCTAAGTGAAAAAAACTGGGAATCAAGGAATTTAGATAATATGTAAAAGATGCCTACAAAAACTAACTTCTGAGAAATCACTTTATACTATAAAAGAACCTTCAAATGCCACACTGTAGAAAGCACATTTTCAAAGAGTATGGATAATGTGCAATACCACTGGGAAAAAGTGACACAGCCAAGAGTACAAAAGGACTTCCAGCCATATCTTATGAAGAACTGGAAAAATGATGAATAAGTAGAATGGTAAAGAGAAAACACAACAGCTCCCTTCAGATATTAAGAAAATTACCTCATAAAAAGAAGAGTTTGATGTTTCAAATAGCACCAAAAGAAAAACACCAAGTAGCCGGCTACTTGGCTTTCAGGTAGCCGGCTGAAAAATGCTATTTTACTCCACATAAAAAAGCACCAGGACCCAAACTATCAAAAATGCAATGGGCTATCTTGAAAGTAGTGATTGTTTATCACTGGAAATATTGTCATAGGCAAGGATCACTTATGGAAATATCCTAAAAGTAATAGGGGTAGCATATCAAAAAAAGTAAAGGTAACCTAACGTCTTGGTTTTAGGAAACTGGTTGAAAAAACAAAACAAAACAACAAAAACAAAAACAAAACAACCAAAGCTATGGAATCATTTGCAACCAACAAAATAAATGAGGATACAATACTCATGCTATCCTTTCTATACTCACATGGAAATATCACCAACATTAATTTCATGAAAATAAAGGAAATATAATGTACAGAATGTTTCTATCTGGATCTTTTTAAGGGAAGTAGGACAGTGTGTGTCTATTTCCTTGTATATGCATAAAATTTACACTTCTTGAAGAACTCACAAGAAATTAGCATCATTAGCTCCTACAGGAAACAAAGGTAAATGACTGAAAGAATAGAAGTAGGAAGGAGTTTTCATAGTATACCCTTACACACCACTAAAATTTTAAATCATATGAATATAATCACTTTCCCAAAGACATTAATTTTTCAAAGGAAATATACTCCTTATTAATCTAAAAATTTCTGATTTTGAATTTTAGAAACATTAGTTTGACCTGTGCCTTTATCCATAAACATGATGGCAAACTCTATCTCTGAAGATGTTGAAGAGCACACAAAATAAGGAACAAAATGTGACATTCTTTTTGCTTTCAAATTGACCTCCATTCATAAAGCTGGCCCCTTTTACAGCTTTCATTTGTGACTAATTAGTTATGAATCCACTCAATCACATCAACCCAAGTCAACATTTCCTCACCACAATTAAATGGTTTCAAAATAGACTTTGTTTTAATGCCTAGCTGAAAGACAGATATACTAATACCACAGATACCACTAATACCCTTAATCAAAAGTCTGAAAATCCTACCATTAAAGAAGCTGGCCTAACATGTTTTTTAGGACCTCTCTTCCAGTCCATGCTTCCCTTATAAGCTTATAATCGTTTGATAATTAAGCTTTACAAACACATGATAATATAAAATTCAAGCATCCAAGAGGTTTCCATTGTTTACCCACTTAATGGAAATGTATGGTAAGTAAGAGAGAGAGGGAGTGAGGTAGATGTCTATGTGCTGAAATGGGACAATGGAAAAACAATGAAAAAAAGAAAGATATTAGACAGCAGATAAAGCATACCTCCACTGAGGCAAAAGAGTTTTTAAAAGTAAAGAAAGGGTGTATTTTATGCTTGCATATACAGAAAAACTTCTAAATAGTAAAAAAAACTGGTAACAGTCATTGTCTTGTAGAAAAGGTATGAGTGAATGATTTAAGAAGGAAATTTAGGGGCGCCTGGGTGGCTCAGTCATTAAGCGTCTGCCTTCGGCTCGGGTCATGATCCCAGGGTCCTGGGATCGAGCCCCACATCCGGCTCTCTGCTCGGCAGGAAGCCTGCTTCTCCCGCTACCATTCCCTCTGCTTGTGTTCCCTCTCTCGCTGTGTTTCTGTCAAATAAATAAAATCTTTTAAAAAAAATTTAAGATTCCAGTTTCCATTAAAAATAACTGTCACCTACTTGAAGATTCCTTAAAATATTAATCCTAAGAACCTTTTAGTGCCTACATAAATTAGCAAACTTCATTAACTTCACTAATTTTCACTAATACATATATTCCTCATGAACCTAAATGCTTCTGCTGAGCAAAAAGGAACACTTAAAATTGTGAGCTAAATATCGAGTATTTTAAAAAAGATCAATAGAATATGAAGTAGAAGGAGGAACCTTCCCTACAAGTAATTCTACAGTGAATCCTTTTCTCTTTTCTCTTCAACCAAAAGACAGTTCTCTAAAACTACCAATAATTTTTATAAGCCAGGCTGTTGGCAGACTGTTTATTTCTTCTCATTTCAGAATTAATGCGAACTGTTTAAAGAAAACAAAAAACTACAAAAATGGATTGGGAAGGGATAACAGCAAGCATCTCATCATATCAAAATAATGGTTCACATTTTGGCATATTTCCTTTAGGTCATGTTCTATATATAAAGAATAGAATCATATTTTCAAAGATAAATATACCATTATATATGTCATTAATGTTGTTATATACAGATTAACATACATACGTTTCAATTAACATGTTAAAGTGCTTGTGGTAAACACATTCTTCTATCATAGCTTACATAACCATCTCACAAAATGTACTTACTTAGATTTCTGTCCAAGATATGCATGCACATCTTTCTGAATCAAATTTTACCCATATTTGAGATTATCTCCTTATTAGGTTTCCAGGAATGGCAGAGTAAAAGATCAAACTCTTCAAAGCGGTCTTCCAATTACTAAGTCATAGCAATACAGACTGCCACCAACAATGCATCAACGTTATCTATTCACCTCACCAATACTGTATAAATCTGGTTATTTTTCAGCTATTAAGGTAACTATTTCATTTTGACTTCAATCCTACAGATTTATTCATATTTTTAATATATATCAGGACACACCTCCATGTGAAATACAACAATTTCAGTGAAATGTCAACTGCACCCAAACTAGAAAAAGCTTACCTGAAATGCTATGAGATAGCACAATGTAGCCAGCTCAGAGAGAGCTCGCCACTGCACTTCACTATGCTGACCCATCTTCAGAAGTAGAGAACCAGCATGCATGTATAAATGTCCTTTTACTTCTAAGAAGATAGCTGAGAGTTCATCATTTCCACCCACACAAGATTTCACAGACTGAAGAGCACTATCAAAACTGCAATATTAAATTATTAAACAGGTATTAAATCTATTGCATTGCAAACAATTCTGGTTTCATGAGCTAATTAAACCAACAAAGGAATTTATTCTAAACTTCATCTTCCACATTCAAACTAATAATCCTTATTCTCAACTTTATAAATTATGAATCATCCAGTGTTTATTTTTGTTCCACATAGTTCCTATACTTCAAGCTTAATCTCTTTATTCCAGTTATTTCCAGCCCTCCACAATCATAAAAAAGATACAGATCAAATGAAAAGATTACGGACTATGGTGAATTTTTCATAACTGACCACAATAAAAGTGGAAAACTAAAATATCTTCTAGTTTCTTCTTGATCATATGGCTTCATTATTTAATTCAAAGTTGGAATTTCTCCAATTAGATATATCATTTTCAAATTCTAAGTAAATAACTGATAAGATATTAAGGTTATCAATAACATAACTGCTCTTCTTACTATATAGAAAACTACAGGCCTAAATTGTAAATGTACTAATTAATGCTTCTAAAGCCCAAAGGTATTCAGAATCTTTATTTTGTAAGAAAAGCAACATTTAATAGAAATAGGATTTTCTATTAATTAAAATGATTTCTAAGCAGGTTTATAGGAGGTGGGTTCCAGGAACTCCTACTAGAGTTTCTCAAGACTCCTTTAGGGGATCCATGAAGTTTAAATTATTTTTATAGTACTACTAAGAAATTGTCTTTTCCACCCTCATTTGCTCATGTAACCAAAAATGTTTGCTTATAGAAGTCATACAAAAGAAAACATTCTAAATATTTTCTAAAATAATCTGAAAGTTAAAAAGCTTCTGGATACTACCCTTACCTACCATCTTAGGACACTGAGTAATTCAAGAAAACTACCCCATCCCCTAACACTAGATGGGGAACAAGAATTACTTTTCAAACAAATGGACAGTCTAAATGAAGGACAGGCAAACTATTTCTATAGGGGCACATACTAATCTGGCTGTGCAGGCATACAATCTGTGACAGCTGCCCAATTCCACCATTGTAGTATATGAGCTGCTAAAGATAATACATAACAAGAGGCACAGCTGTGTTCCAAGAAAGCGTATTTACAAAATCAGGCAATGAGCCATATCTGGCCTACAAGATCTAGTCAACCCCTGCTTTAAACTAACACTCGTACAAATCCAAGTGATGTTTTTGTTCAATGAAATTTATTTTAATAAAGTGGAGATATGGTCCTTGAAATCAAAATTTAGGAAAACAGAAAAATCACACATTATATCTTAGTTATCTTATTTCTAAGCTAAAACAGCAAGTGTTTTCTAAAATACTAGTGATCCTAACTGCTTCTACTACAACATCTGACAGATGGAAGTCTATTTTGATTTTCAGACAAGATTATATCGTTTTTGAAATAAAATATGAAATAGCAGTTAGGACATTTTTAGGATTGACTCTTCATTAAGCATGCCAAAATTGGATACATATGTATAACAACTTAATCAAGTCTGAATAACAGTTTTCTAAAAATCAAAGTCATACAAAACAAATTATAATATCCTCACAAAAGAAACAAGATTTCAAGTGGTTTATCTTTACTATTATCCCTGGGTATGTTACAGAAATAGCGAGGCAGTAAAGATGTTTACACCAATGAACTGAATCACTACAAAAAGAAAATCTATAACTGACATTGAAGTACTTTCCTTAAGTCAACATACCTTTCCATTAATTCTCTACTTTCTTGCACATCTCTAGTGGAGAGCGTAAGAAGCATAAGGTTAGCATAGGCCAGAAGTAAATCTTTATTGGTAGTTTGCCAGTTACTTTTATCAGACTCCAAACACTCTAAGGATTCCAGATATTCCTATTTTGTAGAAAAAACACTGAATTACAAAACTTTATCAAGCATTACCAAATTAGTTTTATGCCTATAAACTCCTTTGCCCATTCCTATCCTTGTAAAACTATATTAATTTTTATATCAGCCTATGAAAACACCAAAAATATATATATTAGTTATCTCTCTAATCTACCCATCACAAAGTTGAAAACACCATAGTAAAAAGTTCATTTCACAGTTGCTATACATAAAATGAAAGAAATTTAAGTTTTAGAGAGCAGTGCTTTAAATACAAAGGGATGTATATTAACTGTCTACATAGATGTGTAGAGACCCAAGTGTTTTTACCTACCTTAAGGGTCTGTACAACACATGAATTCCATTCTAAACTTGAACGCAAAGCTATGTTTTTCTCTGCCTCATGGCAATGGCCCACAGCATCCTTCAATCTTTTATTTGAGCGATACAGTTCTACTAGTCGGATGTTCACATAGACATCATCAGGTCTTGCATAAAGTTCTGACTGAATCAAGTCAAAAAGTTTATTCCATCCATCTTCACCTTTGCAATCTAAAAGCTGTTCCTATTAAAAGAACATCATTAATTTAGAGAAATACCAGTGCAAGTTTAAGGACACCATGGTTCCTATGAGCACTATTCCACCATGTCCAGCTTTAGTAAATTACCATTAGAAGTACCATCCTATATAACCCAACTCTCACAGAAGAGAGCAGCTCCTAGCCCAGAAACTAAACCTCAAGAAATTTATGTGGAGAGAAACATCTGGGATTACATAGAAGCAACAACTGTCCATATACACCTCAGTGACTGCAAGGACTATTGCCCAACATCCCTGTATACCCAGCCACCACCACAAGCCTAGGCTTTCCCACTCAACCCTCATAACCATGGTCCTTATCCCCAAACTGTTCTGCACCTCCCTAAATCTGACTCAATCCCCTATCCCCTCTGCTCCAACTTTAAAGCTTCTACTGTTTTGCTATCTTCTCAGAGTCTTCACCATCTAGCCCTAACTAAATGGAGTATTACCTTGAGATAACCCCCATTACTTCTCTGCCATGGTGGCTTTTTCTCTGCTAGCCTATATACAAGCAGAAGAAGTGGGTTTAGTAAACTGCTCACCTCCAAATCGTATCTCCTCACACACATCTGCTTAGAATCCTGTCTTCCAAAGGACACGCTATCCAGCTCTTTCATTCATTCCTCCTCATGAGCGACTGGAATAAAATACTCCATTCCTAATAGCCCTCACTAGCTAATATAATTGGAAGATATACAAAGATGGACAATAGCCTCAGTTCATTAATTACCACATCTCCATGGCTTCACTCTATACTCCTGTCTCAGCCATCCACTTAGCATTGACTTGGGTCTTCAAAAATCTGTATTTTGGTCATACCACTTAGGTCACTATACCTCTTTTATTCTTTCACCTCACTGTGGGCACACATGCCCTCACTGCCACATATCTTTGTCTCTACCACATGGAAAGAAAGGTTCTGTCAATACACTGATATCATCAGGTTTTAATTTTCCATAAACAAGTATTTTCCTTCGCTGTCAAGCTAAAATGTCCTAATTCCTAATATCCATAATTATTGCTTGCTTACAGATCACTTCAATTAATTCTCCCTAGAGAAATGGGAGTTTTCTTTCCTTAGAAAAACCCTAAAAAATGCTTTTTCTGTGCCTATCTATACACTAACAGTGGAGCAATAGGGGGTGGGGCATTTGGGAATTTGGGGAGATCACAACTAGGCTAACTGACTAACTTTCATAATCTCAAGCCTCCAAATTAGTAATGCCTAGAACAAAATTATATGTGACATCTAGTAGATTCAAATTCTCCATTCCCTGAAAATGTTACTTCATACTCAACTTTCTTCACATTTCCCACACTTTCCTTCAACCAACACTTTCAACTTATGATCACAATTCATCCTTCACTGAGAAAACTGAAGCCATCATTCCACTTTACCTTACCAACCTGTACTCACATTTTCACTGTTCCCTCTACATAGCAAAGACCAAGCTCTCCATTAGTGCTGTTTCATTGCCCTCTCCCTTCACCACTCTCTCCTTCTTATACATCATTTCCATAAACTTACACTTGACCTTTCCAGATCTTCAAAAAAATCCTAGACTTCACTTATATAATAAGTTTAAAAATGTGTGGGGTGCCTGGGTGGCTCAGTTGGTTGAACATCTGATTCTTGGTTTCAGATCAGGTCAAGATCTCAAGAGTTGTGAGATCAAGGCCCATGACAGGCTCCACGCTCAGCAGGGAGTCTGCTGGAGAGTCTCTCTCTTCCTCTTCCTCTGTCCCTACTCCCACTCGCGCACTCACACTTTCTTTAAAATAAATAAATAAATCTTTAAAAAAAATTTTAAGTAAAAGATCAACATCTTCATGGGTGCTTTTCAAACCCTCTACACTTATATTCAAGAGAAAAAGCCCTTTCACCAATAATTTCATTCATTAAAACAAATACCAAAAAACTATTGACCTTAAGTAAGCCTTAAATTTTAGGAGAAATAGAATTAGTCTACTAAACAGGAATCTCATCCATTTCAATTTCAAAAAGTGGTGGGAAATCTAATATAAGGAAGGTTTAGCTTTAGACAACAGTATATTTTTTTAAGTTTTTATGTAAGTAATCTCTACACCCAACATGGGGCTCAAATTCACAACCCCAAGAAGCAAGAGTTGCAGGCTCTGAACGAGCCAATTAGGCACCCCTAGACATCAATGTTTTTAAAGTTACTAAAGAGGGGAGCCTGGGTGGCTCAGTCAGTTAAGCATCTCTGCCTTCAGCTCTGGTCATGATCCCTGAGTCCCAGGATCCAGCCCAGCATCCGGGTCCCTGCTCCTCCCCTCCCTCTCCCACTCCCTCTGTTCATGCTCTCTCTCTCTCAAATAAATAAATGAAATCTTTAAAAAATAAATAAATAATAAAGTTACTAAAGAAAATCAACATCCTTCAGAAGCAACTATGTTACAATACAAGAAAAATAAACTCCTATCTATATACGTTCCTTAACGTCATTGTCATGACGTTCAAATAAATTGAACTGTCAAGGCCAATAAGGAAATTATATTTGAGGCTAACACAAAAGTAAAGAACACACTTAAACTTGACATTTTAGATTACTATCTAAAACCCAGCTGCTTAATTATAGAAACAAGAAAACTGGGGTGCCTGGGTGGCTCAGTTGGTTAAGCAACTGCCTTCAGCTCAGGTCATGATGCCAGGGTCCTGGGATCAAGCCCTGCATCGGGCTCCCTGCTCCATGGGGAGCCTGCTTCTCCCTCTCCCTCTGCCTCTTCCCCCACTCATGCTCACTCACTCTACCTCAAATAAAATCTAAAATAAAGTAAAATAAAATAAATTCTAACATGTATCTGAACACAGACATATATGTATATATACACAAAATATGTATACTGGGGGTGGGGGAGCCGTTAAAAACAGTTAATAGTTGACCCTTAAACAATATAGGTTTGAAATACACAGTTCTACTTACATGTGAATTTTTTTTCAACAAATACAGTACAGTACTCTAAATATATTTTCTCCTAGTAATTTTAACATGTTCTTTTCTCTAATTTACTTTAAATGTAGGAATATAGTATAAAACACATACAGCATACAAAATAAGTGTTAAATGACTGTGCATGTTATCAGTAAGGCTTCCAATCAACAGCAGACTATTAATGAAGTTTTTGGGGAGTCAAAACATCTACACAGGAGCTCCTGGCCCTCAGTCTGTAGAGTATGTGACTCTTCATCTTGAGATTTTGAGTTTGAGCCCCACATTGAGTGTAGAGATTACTTAAAAAAACAAAATCCTTAAAAAAAAATTAAATGCATATTTCCAACTGCACAGGGGATTGTGGCACCTAGCTCCCACATCGTTCAACAGTCAACTACATACTTAAAATTGTTTGCCTAGCAAATTAATTCAGAAAGACTTCCTCCAAAAGAGTTACTTAAGTAAATTTATACTTTACTCAGTAAAAAATAACCATTAGAATTGGTCATTGGTCAATACAATATAAAACTTCCTATAATTTTTAGTAATTATCTGTAACATACTGGAGAAACTGCTATCTCTTGCTTGAAAACTTCACTGTTCCCTAACACAATCCTTTCCATTTTTCTTCTTAAAGATTTTATTCTTAAGTAATTTCTACACCCTACCTGGGACACAAACTCACAACCTCGAAATCAAGAGTAACATGCTCTACTGACTGAGCCAGCAAGGCGCCCAATATTCTTTCCACTTTTAAATAACAGTTCTTTAAACCTGTATAATAACCCTAAATTGTCATTCCTTTCACCCAAAGAAGGAAAAATTTTATATCAGAGCTCAATTTAAATCCTCTAAAATTTTATATCAGAGCTCAATTTAAATCAACACTACCATCTAGCTCTCAAACTATAAAATCCCTGAATAATCACTTCATAAGGGTAAATGTGATACCATTTGTAAAACATAATAGTGCCTAATAAAACAGCATATGCTCAGAAAGGTTTTGAAGAAAAAAAATTTTGTTCTGCTGTTTTTTATAGATATAACTGACGTATAACATTGTATTATTCAAGGTATAAAACATAATGATTTAAGACATATGTAGTGACCATGATTTCTACAATAAGTTTATATCCAACACTTCACATAGTTATAAGTTATTCCTGAGTTGCCTGGGAGTCTGCCTTCAGCTCAGGTCATGATCCCAGAGTCCTAGGATCAAGCCCTGAGTCAGGTTCCCTGCTCAGTAAGGACTCTGCTTGTCCCTCCCCCCAGCTTGTGAGGGGGCACAAGTGAGCGCCATCTCTCTGTCTCAGAAAATACAATCTTTAAAAAATTATTTTTCTTGTGATGAGAACTTTTAAAATCTACTTGCTCTTTTCATAACTTTCAAATATACAATTCAGTACTGGTTAACAATAGTCACTATACTACACATATCCCCATGTGTGTAATGTAATAGTAATAGTAGAATAGTAATTCTACTCTAGTATATATTCTAATAGAATAGTAATTCTATTCTACACGTAGAATTTATTTTATACACAGAAGTCTATACCTTTTTACCACCTTCACCCATTTCCCACCAACTACCACACATACTGGTTTAAGGTTTGCTACTGAAAAGTCATTTAAATTCCAAATATTAGAAATGGTTGTATCTTAAGTTTTCTCCACCAGTTTTTACTATGTTTTGTTCTGTTTTTACCTTTAGTTTATAAATTGCAGGACTTCCTGGGAAAAGTTTAGCTGCTTTTTCAACCCAATATTTTGCTCTTCCATCAGTAACATCATTTTTACAAAGCAATTCTGCAATCTTCAAAACAAGATCTTTTTGTGTTGGATTTAATTCCACTGAACGCTGACACCAGAAAAGAAATAATAAATTAGGATTCCTAAAGTACCTACACTCACATATAAAAGTTAAAAATTTATCACTGTCCACATTAAAAACTTTTCCAAATGACAACATGGTATTTCAAAGTTGTTTAAATCAAACTTAAAGTGTACTGGAATTTTTTGCAGATGAATAAAAATTGTGTTTTTATCAGGTAAGTGCTCCCAAAAAAGAAAGAGAACCACACTCATAAGAACAGCATTTATAGGTGTTAATCGCCTTTTACAAGTGCTAACTTAATGATTAAATTACAGTGTACTTTGGGCCAAATAATTTAAGATCTATTCTAATCTATGTTGCTTAGTAGTACTATCATACCAGTGCTTATTTTCATGACATCCATAAAATATATTTGAATTATTTATTATATAAATTACTCTGGGCATCATGTGTGTGACTGTACAAAGGCTATATTTTAAACAGTTTACCTTGTAACATTCAACAGCTTTGTCTATATTCTCCTCCACTTCATGAAGAAGACCAAGAAATTTGTGAGCTTTGGGATCTCTTTCTTGCACATTAATATATGCAGTTATGTATCTGTTTTAAAATAATAATACAAAAATAATCTTTAAATTATCACATTCAGAACTGTATTTAATTCCAACCCGAAGAGTATATGTTAAAGCAACCATAGAATAACAATCCACATTGTTATTCTAATCATTGACTACCACTATTTAAACTAGAATATGCAGAAAACTCAAGTGTCCAAAAAAAGAATAAACACATACATACAAAATTGACAGTATACTTATTTTACCATTAAGTCCTACATTTACCAAATTTTTTTCTGATGCTACCCATACATAAGAAATGAACACATAAATTGCTTTTTCCCCCAATATATTTTGATAAAGCACTAAAAAGTTTTACACAGAAATTAGAAAAAGATTATAGTAAATATTTACCTTTTCTTATTGTACTATTCACCTTTTAAACAAGAAAATAGTATCTAATAATAGTACTGTTCCTGGCTAAAACAGAGCAGAGGAAAAATTGCTAAATAAACTAACAAATGTAGATAATTTCCATTTCTTAAATCAAGTTAACAGCTAAAAAATAAGCATCTTCTAGGCTCAATAAATATTATATATAAATAATAAATATATCTATATATACACCAAAAACCAAAACTGGAGGAAAAAGGGTCATATTAAAAAGGAACAAGGTTGACAGCCCCACTGCTGCTAGTTAAATAAAGGTGTTACTATTTTCCTTACCTATCAGCATTTTCATCTTCCCATAAATGCCTTTAACCTGTGGGCTTGCCTCCCTCCTAATTTCCTGCTTTAAGCCACTCTAAATCAGGAAATTAGATCACCAATCTTCTTGGCCTTAGGAGGTGAGACAAAGCCTCAGAGTGTTACCTACTGAGTCAATTCAAGATCTTTTACACAAGCTATTTTCCTGCCAGAAATCACAGTTTAAGTTTGTATTCATGGGTATTCTTCCAGCTGATAAAAGTACCAGATATCTAACCAGGAAGAAATTAAAAATAACATGGTTCTCTTTTATTCCTTAGAAGTGTTTTAAGCCAAATGATTTCTTGCCCTAAGTATAAAGCAGCAGGCATGCAGAAAATACTCATTCTAGGCTTAGTCTCCATGGAATGGAGGTTAGTCCTTTGTATCAGTCTGAAGTGATATAATACCTTATTTCCAGGACATATTTAGGAAGAACTGCTAAAAACCATAATATTTTCACCCATTTCAAGTAAGAATATGAGGGCAGAAAAATGACTTTAGAAAACTCTAAAGCATGTTTACAGTGTGGTACTTACTTTTTAGCAAGATCATATTCTTTAACTTCATAGTACAGCTTTGCAAAATAGAATCCTTTCATTGACTTCTAAAAAAAAATTAAAAGTTCTCTTAACTTTTCATATTTTGAATTTTGTAAAGTTTTCACAGAACTAAAACTCTGCCCTAATAAGGTTAGTATTAACATACTTGATTTTTGTTCACCTAAAAGGTAGGGGGGAAAAAAACTGCCTGCAGAAATGTACGTATGTTATAAAAATCATGATTCCATGTTTTATAATTCTCACCATAAAACTAAAAATAAATTTAAGAACAGCAGGACAAGACAACATCAGAAACTAAGAATTTATATCAGCAAGAAAGTGAAAAAACATGTGGTGCCACTCTCTCACTTTACAGATAACTAAAGAGACAGAAACCTGCTTTCTTACGGGAGGCGATAATATACTAAAGGGGAGGTGAAGTATACTAAAAATTTCTCTTGCCATATTCAAGTATTTACGGGGAAAAATAACAAAGTACTACTTCTAACCCATTAAGGCATAGGGGGCTCCCTAGTCCAGGTACTGTTTGTTGTTCTTGCTATAGATCAGTATTTTACACTCAAGGAATTAAAAAGGCAGCAATAAAAGTTGAATACTTTCAATAATAAACCAAATCCACACCCTGGCTCTTTTATTTCCATAAGTTCCAAAGTTTAAGATCCTGGGACACACCAGATAATTTTATACACACATGATAAAAGTACACAGCAATCAAACATAACTTTTGAAAATTATACAAGGACACAGAAAAAAAATATTACATGAAAAAATAAGTCTACAAAGCAGTGTGTTTTCATTTATTCATTTGATTCTAAAAAAAAATGCAGATTTAGGATTTATTTGTTGTGCCTACTATTATTCACAAGGCACTGGGGAACCAGTAGTACACACAAAAAAATCTGTCTTCAAGAAGCCTGCATTTTAGGAGAGGTGACAAGCAAACTATTACCTACATAGGAGCAGAAAAGAGTGCTATTTTATAATATTTCATCAATTATTTTCAGTAGACCATATTTTAACAAAGCTAAAATCACTATTCATCTCACAAATCACAGGAACTCTAACACTGTTGCCTGTTTAGTTGGCAGCCTTTCTTCTTTCTTAGCTGGTAATGGTGGGGGGCACAAAAACAGCATCGTATGTTCTATAAAATAAGAGAGTTGTCAGGAGAGGTCTTACTAAGGGGATATTTGATCAGATACCTAATAAGGTAAAGAAGTGATTATCTAGGGTAGATTAGACAGCAGATGCACAGTTTGTCCACTGTTTACTACGTTTCACTTTTTCCTTTTTAATCAAACCTACAGGGAACACTGTTAATCACACTCATCTTCTTAAAATACTCTTCTCATGACTTCAAAGATACCATGCTCTCTAGTTTAACTGCTACCTTAGTGGCCACTCCATCTCAGGCTCTTCTTCACACTGACTTCCCCACGAGCTAGTCCTCAATCCTCTGCTCTTTCAGGAGATCTCCTCTGTGACAAATACTGAATCTCATCTGTGACCAATGACAGTATATGGACTCTCGAATATGTATCTTTGGCTCTCACTTTTCCTAAGCTCTAAACTTATGTGCAAAATATCATCACCAAAATCTGTCAGTTCTACCTTCCACATTACCTCAATCCACCCATTTTTCTACATCTCTGTTGCTATTACCAAAGTCCAAGCCTGCTATGATCTCCTTCCAGGACTTCTGAAAAGGCTAATTCCTTCCTGTTTCCCTCTATGTATTTTTCCTCCCATCTAATTCATTCACCAAAGAGGTATCATTTCAAACATAACACAAACCATGTTATGACTCTGCTTAAAATTTAAAATCCTAAAAAAAAAAAAAAAAAATTTAAAATCCTTTCATGGCTTCCAGTATGCTTTGAAAAATATCCAAATTTCTCACCAAAGCCTAGCATGACATGGACCTGCCTAGCTCTCCCACTTTACTTCTTCTGGCCCTTGCATACTAACGTTTAGCCAGTGACTAAAACCAGAATGCATCTCTCCAACTAGAGCAGCCCTGAGGAATCTGTTTTAAACAAAGGCCAACAGCCGGTTTTGATACGATATGACTTCTATACAGCGCTTTCAGTATCACAGTGAGAAATTCAATGAATGTATGTAAATGGTAGAGAAACTACGGTTCCCTTAAACAAACACCTCATCATCTAGAGACAGATGTGAATGAACAAACAAGATTCTCACTATCCTAGTGAAACCACAACTAAGGGACAATGAGCTTGAGAGACTCACCTGATCAAAACAAAATAAAACAAAACAGAAATCCCTACTGAGCAAGATTCTAGTCTGGCACAGTGAAAGAGTTAAGTGTAGAATAAGTGGAAGGCTCCCTGTGTCCCCACGCCCCTCACCTCCCTCTCGACCTTAGGGAGGCAGGCTCTTCCTCACACTGACAACCCCCATGGGGGTTGGGTCCAGTATATCTGTTAAAAATGTAACACAGGTATTCTAAGTGAGTAAAGCGAGAAAACTCCAGGGAAGCAAAAGGGGGGAAAAAATCTACATTTTTTCAGTAGGAATACAGACCCAGAAAAGTGGGGTCTCCCAATCTTTCTGATTTTAAGTTTTGAGTGGATGTCAGAAAAGTTACCATACTGACTTTGGACAGTCAAGTCCTAAGAAACTTCACCTTCTGGTCTTTGATGTCATTTCATCCTATCTTTGTAAAGCAGAATTCACCTATCAGTGGATATGTTCACTCTCTAATAGAGCTAGGTTTATTTACATCTTCACCCCACATGAGCTGGGTTTAGACCTTCATGAGACTAGCTGGTTTTACTCTGTGATAAGCTGTCTCCATGATAATCCTGCTGAGTACAAGAGAAACCACAGTTCAAACATCAACTGCCTGAATGAGTTTGCCTAATGAGCAATTAAGTCAAAGCTAACCTCAGCTAACGTGTAGGTAGGCAGGACAGTTCTGAATAACTATCTTACCTGACTGAAGTACACACCTGCTTCATTATTTCTCATAAAATCCTGTTTATTTCCTTCACTGAATTTATACAGGTCATAAGGTATTTTTGTTTGTATAGGTATCTATCCCTCAAAACTGTAAGGCTCCACCAAATTAAGGCCCCTGTGGCTTTGCCCACCACCATGGAACCAGGAACATTAACTGGCAGATGTTACGTATTCACCATTTATTGAAATATACATAAATTTGTGTACCATTATTTCCTAATAAATTCCTAGAAACTAAATAACTAGTTCAAAGAATAGAAATATCTGAACCGTTTGCTATATTGCCAGTTCTCCATAAAGTTTATAGCAATCTACTTCTTCACTCAGTATTTGAATGCCTCAGAGTACACAGTCTTCAAAATTAATTTTTCCCATTTCTTCAATCACTGCTAATTTGGTAAGCAGAAGAGATACCACTAAGTCAACCTGGCATTTCTCTGATTGATAAGACAAATTTTAAATATTTACACTGAAATATTGAGAGTATAAATTCTCTACTAATATATTATGGCCATTCTCAACTTTGAAAGGGCACAGAAAAGATTCTCTTGCTAATTTTTAAGGGCTCTTAACCATACTGACATTTGAGGGCTTATTTTTTTTTTCTTTTTTTTAAGATTTTATCCTTTCAGTGGTGGGGGGTGGAAAGCAGGAGCACACACGGAAGAGGAGCAGAGGGAATCTAAAGCAGACTTCCTGCTGAGCACAGAGCCCCATGCAGGGCTCAATCTGATGACCCATGAGATCATAACCTGAGGTGAAGCCAAGAGTCAAAGGTCCAACCAACTGCACCACCCAGACGCCCATGAGGGGTTCTGCAGCTTTCCCAAACTGTCATTTGTCTGTGTTTATGTGTTGGTGAAATAAAGCCTCAATTTTTATGCAGTAAAAACTATCTTTACTGGGTTTTTTTTATTATATGGTAAAAAAGGTCTTTCTCATTTGAGATGAATACTCATCTATATTTTCTTTCAGTTTCTCTAAAATCACTTTTAAGTCTGAAACTTGTTTTGGTAAATAATGAAGGCAAGAGCCCTATTTTTAAAAATAAATCATTAAACCAAAAAAATCATAAAACAAATGTCAATTGTTCAAGCAACATCTACTGTATAATCTGTATTTTCTCCGTTGCTTTGTAATGTCACATAAATCTATGTTATGGCATCTTAACTTAAAACCCCTTCCTCTTACTATACTTCTTACTCCTCACCAAAGATGATGTTAAATAAGCAGATATGTTTTAAGTCATAAAAGCATACATGAAGATTAAAAAAATTTCAAATTATAGAAAAGCATAAAGTTGACACGACATACACACACAAATCTTCTGTTTGTATATCACACTATTTCCTCTCTTAAGGAACCAATACTGCTAAATAACTTTCACAGGCTCTGACAAAGTGAAGGAAGAAATAGGGCAATAATGGGACATGGATGTGAATAGTTATTTAGGGTGAACAAGAGCATGAATGTGTTTTCAGGCTAAGGAAAAACAGCCAGTTGAGGACAATCTAAAAGAAAAGGGGAAAATAAGGGCTCAGGAAACTCAAAGGGATGAGAACAAGGAAAGGAGGTACCCTGAAAAGGAAATATACAGTTGACAGATGAATGAATAGGGCCTAATGGTTCACTGCCAACAGTCTCAGTTTAGCAATAAAGAAATGAGGTAATTTGTTGAGTAAACATGTGAAGAACTGAGGTGCACAGTTAAATTCTAAAACAGTGACTGAAAAGAGTAAGATATCAAGGACGGGTGCAAGGCCCACAAATAAATGTTCACATATACAGTCACGTAATCTCCAACAAGAGTGCTAACAACACTCAATGGAGAAAAGACAGTTTTCAATAAATAGCCAGGGAAATAAATATATCCAGGGAAAACTGGATATTCACATGCAAAAGAGTAAAGCTGGACCCTTACTTCATACCATCTGCAAAAATTACCCCAAATGAATTAAAGATCTAAAATTAAGATCCAAAACTATAAAACTCCTAGAAGAAAACATAGGGGGAAAAGCTGTATGATATTTGATTAAGCAATACATTTCTTGGGATTGACATCAAATAAACGGGGAAAAAAAGTAAAAATAGACAAAAAGAAGTACGTCAGACTTAAAAACTTTTGTGTATCAAAGGACACAATCCATAGGGTAAAAAGTCAACCTACAGAATGGAAGATAATAATAATATGTGCAAACCATACAGCTGATAAAGGATTAATATCTAGGATACTACAACTCAATAACAAAAAAATCAAATAACCCAACTAGAAAATAGGCAAAAGACTTAATAATAGACCTTACTCCAAAAATGATATATGACTGTCCTAAAAGCACATAAAGAGCTGCTCAACATCACTAATAAAGGAAATAGAAATCAAAATCACTGTGGAATACCACTTTATATCCATTACAATGGCTACTATCCAAAAATAAAAAAAAAAATGAAAATAACAAGCATTGGTAATGATATGGAAAAGTTAGAACCCTTGTGTATTGTTAGTGGCAATGTAAAATGGTGCAACCATTATGGAAACAATACGGTAGTTCCCCACAAAATTAAAATTTAAACTATTATATGATCCAGCAATCCAACTTCTGGGTATATAACCAAAAGAAGTGAAAGCAAGGTCTTGAAAAGACATCTGCATACTCACATTCATAACGGCACTATGCACAACAGCCAAAGATCTTAAGCAACCCCTGTCCCTCAAAGGATGAAATAAATAAAATGCAGTATATACATTACAACCAATAGAATGCTATTCAGCCTTAAAAAGGAAGAAAATTCTATCACAAACTACAACATTATACTAAGTGAAGTAAACCAGTCAGAAAAACAAAAACTTTATAAACTCACTTATACTAGGTATCTAAAGTTGTAAATCCATAGACACAAAGTCAAATGGTGGTGGCTAGGTGAAGGGCAAATGGTAAGTTGTCGATGGATGCTGAGTTTCGGTTTGGCAACATGGAAAAAATCTGCAGCTCTATTGCACAATAATGTGCACTAACACTAATGAACTACACAACTAAAAATGGTTAAGATGGCAAACTGTATATTTTGCCACAATTTACGCGGGGTGGGGAAAGGAACAGACAAATGGACTGCAGAATACTGAAGACCCAGGTGAAGTTGGAAATCTGAGATTTATAGTGGCACCAATCTAGAAATGCAATTTAGAAATGCAAAGATAAAACCAACAGCCCAAAAACAGCTTCAGAAGCAGTATTTTAGTTTTTACAACACGAGAGCTAATAGGAAGAGACTTACCTACATAAAAGAATAATTATTTAAATAATCATATCACAATAAAAAAAAAAGAAAAACACTAAAATTGATTCTAGACATCCAGTCTAGGCTGGCATGTAAGGAGCTTAGAAATAGCCACTCTGTCCTAACAGCAAGTAAAAATTTGAACAAACTAAAAAAAAATACAACTCATTTTAGATCCATAAGAGAAGTTAGGCCCCTAACTGCCCCTCAAAATTGGAGACAAATACAGAAACTCAAACCTCACCATAGCAGAAACCTCCACAGGAGCCAGTGCCAAGGTAGGAAAATCTAAGCTTTAATCAATAATTGTTGGAAAATCAGTGTGGACAAGTCTGAGATAAAAACCCCATCACATTACTTAAATTCTACCAAGTATATCATGCCCAGCTATAAGAGAAAAAAAAAATGACAAGATTAAAAGGCAAAAAATAGTTTAAAGGTAGAGAGAAAAAAGCACCTGGGTTGGTCAGTCAGTTAAGCATCCTACTCTTGATTTTGGCTCAGGTCATGATCTCAGGGTCATGGGTTTGAGCTATGCATCCCACTCCATGCTCTCTGGGGAGTCTGCTTCTCTCCCTCTCTCTCCCTCTATCCCTGCCCCTGCTCGCACGTGCACCCCCTCTAAAATATAAACAAATCTTTAAAAATAGGTAAAAATTTAAAAATAGAGCAGGCATCAAAATGAGACTCAGATATGCAAGAGATACTGGAATTATCACACTGAGAATTAAAATAAATAAGATTAATACATGAAGGACTCCAATGGATAAAGGAGAGCAAATGAATGTAAGCAGAGAGATAAAAATTGTAAGCACAAAAAGAAATGTTAGAGATCAAAAACATTATCATAGAAATGAAGAAAACCTTTGATAGGCTTACTAATAACCTGAACATGGCTGAGGTGAGAATCTCTAAACTTGAGGCTACCCCCAAAAAATCTACAAAACTGAAAAGTGAAGAGAAAGAAAGATAACGACAAACAAAACAAAATATCCAATAATTGTGGAACAACCACAAAAGTAATAGACTATAACAAAGAAAAGAAGGAACAGGAGAAATATCTGTAACAATTAATTACTATGAAATTCCAACTTAATGTTACACAAAAACCCACAAATCCAGAAAGCTCAGATCCAGCATGCTCAGAGAACATCAAGCAGAATAAATGCCAATAATAATAACAACAATGTAACTACACATATCCTATTCAAATTACTGAAAATAAAAGACAAACGACATAAAAGCTAGAGAAAAAAAACCTCTCCTGTGACAGGAGCAAAAGTAAAAATCATATTTAACTTCTCAAAAACCATGCAAGCAAAAGAGTGGAGTGAAATAAAGTTGAGAGAAAAATCAGTCAACCTAGAGTACTGAACCATGGAGTTCAGTACTCCATGAAATTATTCTTCATAAGAAATGGGGAGAAATATTTTCTCACACAAACAAAATTGAAAGAATGTTACCAGTACATCAGCCTTACAAAAGATGCTGATAAATTATTTAGAGAAAAAGAAATGATACAGATGAGAAATTCACATCTACGTAAAAAGAAAAAACAGAAGTGAAGGTAAAATAAAAACAACTATTTTTAATTGATCTAACATATACCAGTTGTTCAAAACAATACTAACATGTATTTCCATTATGCATGAGAAATGTATATAAAACCTGTACATATTTACATATATGCTCATGTATTTTATGTAAAACATATGATAGCAATGACACAAAGGAATATTTAAGATTACTTAAATTATTATTATGAGGTACTTATATTACCCATGAAGTACTGTAGTATTATTTGAAAGTAGACTTGGATTAGTTGTAAATGTATACTGCAAACTCTAAGGCAACCACTAAACAAGTAAAAAAAACGCTTAACTGACATGCTAAAAAAGGAGGAAAATTGGAGTCACAGAAAATGCTAAGTGAAAACCAGAGAAGACAAAAAAAAAAGGAAGACCAAAAATGGGAAGAACAACGACAACGAACAGAAAATACCAATAAATATGATAGCTCTTAACACAACCATATGAATATTAACTAGAACGTCAATGGTCTAAGTCTACCAATAGAAAGATAAGTTTTAATCCACTCTGATGATGTCTAACATTCAACTATAAGAAACCCCAATATGAATAACTGAATATAGATTAAAGGTAAATGGCTGGAAAAAAGAAAACACTAACTCAAAAAAAAATATACACACCCCCAAGTTCACGGCAGCATTTCTTACAACTCAAGACATGAAACAACCTAAGTGTCCACTGACAGATGAATAAAGAAAATGTGACACATATATACAATAGAATATATTCTAACCATAAAAAAAATGAAATCTTGTCATTTGCAATAACATGAGTCGATTCCAAGGGCATTATCCTAAATGAAATAAGTCAGAGAATGACAAATACAGCATGATTTCACTTATATATATGGAATTTCAAAAAACAAAAACAAAAGAAAGACTCAAGATCATAGACAGAAAACAGACTGGTGGTTGCCAGTTAGGAGGGTGGGCAAAATGGGTGAAGGGAGTCAAAACATACAAACTTCCAGTTATAAAATAAATGAGCCAAAGGGGATATAATATACAGTATGGTGAATATAGTTTATGACACTGTATTGCATATTTGAAAGTCACTACAGACTTTCAGTAAAGTTTTCATCACAAGAAAAAAATTTTGTGGCTACATACACCGACAGATGCTAACTACACTTATTGTGATGACTATTTCACTATGAGTATCTAATCATGTTGTATGCCTGAAACTAATACTATACATAAAGTAAAAATAAATGGTCTGAAGATGTATCAATCTAACACTAATCAAAAGAAAGAATAGCTACACTTCTATTTTTAGAATTTTAGTTACACTGCTTCCAAAAAGACGACTCAGAACAAAGAAAGTTATCCAGAATCAAGAGGAGCATTACATTTTGATAAGAAGGTCAATTCTCCTATGTCCTTAAACACAACAAAATATGTAAGGCAAAAACTGACAGAACTCCAAGGAGAAACAGGTGACTCTACTTTTACACAGAGTTCAAAGACTTCACTTACCCTCTATAAGATAGATCCAGCAGGCAGAATCAGTAAGGACAACAGTTGAACTAAACAATATCATCTACCAACTGGATATAACTGCCATCTACAGACTACTTCATCCAACAACAATACACTTTCTTCTCAAGCTTGCATCATTCACTAAAGTAGACTATATTATGGGCCATGAAACACACCAGAACAAGTTTAAAATAAATAAATATATTTATTATATTAAAAATAATATCCTATTATTAGGATAATGCCCTTGGAGTCGACTGTTATTACAAATGACAAGATTTCATTTTTTTATGGTTAGAATGTATTCCATTGTATATATGTGTCACATTTTCTTTATTCATCTTCATCTTTATTCATACAAAACAATGTATGTTCTCAAACAACAGAGTAACAGAAAGACAGCTGAATAATCCCAAAATACCAAGAAATTAAGCAACAAACTACTAAATAATACATGGCTCAAAGAAGACATTGAGAAATCTTTTGAACAAATTAAAAAAGAAAATACTTATCAAAATTTGTGGGATACAGCAAAAACACTGCTCAGAGAAAAAAAAAAATTTTTTTTTTTTTTTAATTTTTTTAAAACATGGTAGAGCCCCCTTCAGTGCTCACAGCACACCAGTGAGGAAGCTGGGCAATGGTTCAGGGCTACATTGTCTAGCACAGGTACACTATGAAAGGCCCACAAAGGTCCTGCATCAATCCCTTATCAGGCATTAGAGAGAAATTTATAGCAATGAATGCATATATTAGAAAAGATCTAAAATCTTTTATCTAAGCCTTCACCTTAGGAAACTATACAAAAGGCAAATTAAATCTACAATAGGCAAAAAGAAAGTAAAAATTAAAGCAGAATAATATGAAACACAATAAGAAATAAAACCAACAAAACCAATGGCTGATTTTTTTGAAAATACCAATAAAATCAATAAACATCTCATCAGGGAACTTAAGAAAAAGGAGAACACAAATTACTAATATCAGAAATAAAAGAAAGGGGACGCCTGGTGGCTTAGTTAAGCATATGCCTTCAGCTCAGATCATGATCCCAGAGTACTGGGATTGAGCCCATCAGGCTCCTTGCTCAGGAGAGATCCTGCTTCTCCCTTTGCCTACACTCCCCCTGCTTGTGCTCTCTCACACGCACTCTCTGCCAAATAAATAAATAAAATCTTAAAAAAAACAAAAAACAAAACCTCAGACAAAAAATAGAATACCTAAAAAGGCCTATATCTATTAAAGAAATTGAATAAACAATAATATTCTAAAACAAAAAGCACCCGATTCACTGAAGTCTACGAAACTTAATAAAAAAGAGATACTTTTAATATAAAAGAGACACTCTTTCAGAAGATAAAAAAAAAAGAAGATAAAAACAAATATCTCTTAATTCCTCCTATGAGATCAGCATTACCTTAATACCAAATCCAGACAAAAACATTACAAGGAAAATACAGACCAGCATCACTCACAAACAACACAGCTACAAAGATCCTCAAACAGATAATTAGCAAACCAAATCCAACAATGTATAAAAAGAATTATATGCCACAACCAAATGGGATTTATCCCAGGTATGCAAGGCTGGGGGTCAACTTTTAAAAATCAATTAATGTAATCCATCACATCAACAAACTAAAGGGAAAAAAAAAATCTCATGTTCACATCAAAATATGTAGAAAAAGGGCGCCTGGGTGGCTCAGTTGTTGAGCATCTGCCTTCGGCTCGGGTCGTGATCCCAGAGTCCTGGGATCGAGCCCCACATCGGGCTCCTTGCTTGGCAGGAAGCCTACTTCTCCCACTACCATTCCCTCTGCTTGTGTTTCCTCTCTTGCTGTGTTTCTCTCTGTCAAATAAATAAAATCTTTAAAAAAAAAAAAAAAAAGTAGAAAAACATTTGAAAAAACTCCACACCCATTCACAATAAAACAAACAAAAAAGAACAACGCTCAATAAACCAGGAGTAGAGGCAAACTCCTCAACTTAATAAAGAATATCTACAAAAACGGTATCATTAAGTATCATTAAGAATACTTAATGATAAGGAACTCAAAAGTTTTCTCATTGAGATCAGGAACAAGGCAAGGATGTCCCCTCTCACCACTCCTATATCATCATAGTGGAAGTCCTAGCTAATACAGTAACACAGAAAGGAAAACAAAAACAAAAACAGAAAGGAAAAAAGGGGAAAAGTAAAGGAAAGATACACAGGATGGAAAGGAAAAAATAAAACTATATTTGCAGATGACATGACTGACCACATGGAAAATCCAAAACAACTGATGAAAAAATCCTGGAAATAAGCAAGTTGAAGGATATAAGGATAATACAAAAAAGCCAATTCCTTTCCTATATGCCAGCAATGAACAATATGAATTTGAAATATAAAACACAATACCATTTACATTAGCACCCCCAAAAAGGAAATGCAGATGATTCCTGAACAATGTGGGAGCTGGGGTGCCATCCTTCTGCACAGTTGAAAATCTACATATAACTTTTGACTCCCCTGAAAACCTAACCACTAAAAGCCCACTATTAATTAAAACCCTTACCAATAGCATAAGAAGGCAATTAACACATAGCCTGTACAGGATACTATATGCTGCATTCTTACAATAAAACTAGAGAAAAAAAATTAAGAAGATCATAAAGAAGGAAAAAAGTCGTAAGGAAGATGAAAATACACTAACAATACCATACTGTATTTATATATAAAAAAAAAAAGGCACAAAAGTGGACACGTGCTGGTTAAACCGTGTTTTTCATGGGTCAAGTGTAGTTATAAACCTAACAAAATATGTATAATATCTATAAGAGAATAACTACAAAACTCTGATGAATGAAATCTAAGAACTAAGTAACTGGAGACACTCCATGGTCATGGACAGGAAGACGTGATGTTAACAAGATGTCAGTTTTTCCCAACTTTATCTATAGATTCATTCCAATCAAAATCCCAAAAAGTTATTTTGTGGATATCAACTAAGTGATTCTAAAGTTTATATATAGAGGCAAAAAATGCAGAGTTCCAAAATATTGAAGAAAAAACTTGGAAGGGCTGACACTATCTGACTTCAATACTTACTATAAAGCTAGACTAATCAAGACAATGTGGTAGTGGGGCACCTGGGTGGCTCAGTGGGTTAAGCCTCTGCCTTTGGCTCAGGTCATGATCCCAGGGTCCTGGGATCGAGCCCCGCATCGGGCTCTCTGCTTAGCGGGGAGCCTGCTTCCCTCTCTCTGCCTGCCTCTCTGCCTACCTGTGATCTCTCTGTCAAATAAATAAAATCTTTATAAAAAAAAAAAAAAAGACAATGTGGTATTAGGTGGTCCCTTCCAAAGAGCTGAGATTAATAAATCTTAAAAAAAAATCTTATTGGGGCGCCTGGGTGGCTCAGTCGTTAAGCGTCTGCCTTCGGCCCAGGTCAGATCCCAGAGTCCTGGGATCGAGCCCCGCATCGGGCTCTCTG
>CM053610.1:42304657-42415850 GCA_028646535.1 Procyon lotor
CTGTCAAATAAATAAAATCTTTAAAAAAAAAAAAAAAATCTTATTAAAATATTTTTATTATTAAAAAAAATCTTAATTATATGACACAGAGAGAGAGATCACAGGTAGGCAGAGGCAGGCGGAGAGAGAGGGGGAAGCAGGATCCCCGCTGAGCAGAGAGCCCAATGTGGGGTTTGATCCCAGGACCCTGAGATCATGACCTGAGCCGAAGGCAGAGGCTTTAACCCACTGAGCCACTCAAGTGCACCCTGAAATAATGTATTCTTGATTCTTTTTTTTTTTTTTTTTTTAAATATTGAACCATCTTGCATTTCTGGGATAAATCCCAGTTGGTTGTAATATTGGGTATATAATACTTTTAATATGCTCGTGGATTCATTTTGATGAGGGTAGTTTGTTGAGAATTAGAGTTAAGTTTTTTTAAAACCATATTTTTATTTTTAAGATTTTATTTTATTTGAGAGAGAGAGAGAGGGAGACCATGAGTGGGGAGGGGAAGAGAGAGAAACAGGCTCCCCGCAGAGCAGAGAGTCTGAAACGGGGCTCAATCCTGTGACTCTAGGATCATGACCTGAGTGGAAGGCAGATGTTTAACCAACTGAGCTTAAAAAATCATTTTTATCAGTTTAGCAGCAGTGGCAGCAGATCTCATTTCACAAGGAGACCAGCATGTATCTTGCTAAAACACAGCCACCCCAGCCGGGAACAAACACTGCCCAAAAGAGGCAAAAGAACCTCTGAAGATGACTGGACTAAAGAAAAAACATGGCCAGAACACAATAGCAGAGCACATCCAACATGCAGAGGAGACACTCCCTGAAGCACCAGGTGCTGGGAAATAGGGGACACTGCACTGCAAAGGTATTACATCCTCCTCTTCATAAGGCATCACCTTCAAGAGTGGGAGACATAGCTGATTTTCCTAATACAAAGAAACAGAAACAAAGAGTAAGTCAAAATAAGGACACAGAGGAATAAGACCCAAATGAAAGAACAGGACAAAAAACACAGCAAAACACCTAAGCAAAACAAATATAAATAATATGCATGACAAAGAATTTAAAGTATGAAGATACTCCCTGGACTTGAGAAAAGAGTGGAAGATATCAGTGAGACCTTTAACAGATACCCAAAAACAACAACAACAAAAAAATCCAGAGATGAAGAATATAATAAATGAAATTAAAAATACACTTGATGAAATAAATAGCAGGCTAGAAGAAGCAATCAAGCTGAGCAAGTGAAAGAGAAAAAATTATGCAAATTGAGAATAAACTTAGGAAACTCAGTTACTCCATCAAACGTAATAATATCCACATTATAGGGATCCCAGAAGAAAAAGAGAGAGAAAAGGAGGCTGAGAATGGGTTTGAAGAAAACTGAAAACTTTCCTAATCAAGGGAAGGAAGATTCAGGAAGCAGAGGGATTCCCACCCCGCCCCAAAATCAACCAAAGTCTATCTACACAAACACACATAGTAATAAAATGGCAAAAAGTACTAACAAAGAAAAAAAATTTTAAAGCAGCAAGAGAAAAGAAGACAGTTATATACAAAGGAAACTCCATAAAGCTATCTGTGGATTTTTTTCAGAACTTTGCAGGCCAGAAGAGAATGGTGTAATATATTCAAAATATATGAAAGGGAAAAGGGAAGCTGAAGGAAAAAGGAAAAAGCTGAAAGGGAAAAACCTGCACCCAAGAATACTTTATTCAGCAAAGCTATCATTCAAAAGAGAAGAAAACATAAAGAGTTCAGGCAAACAGAAACTAAAGGAATTCGTGACCACTAAACCAGCCCTACAAGAAATTAATTAAAGGGGACTCTGAGTGGAAAGGAAAGACTAAGTACAAGTATGAAAAGGAGGAATCACAAATGTAACTTTTTTTTTCTTTTAAAGATTTTATTTATTTATTTGACACAGAGAGAGATCACAAGTAGGCAGAGAGGCAGGCAGAGAGAGGGGGGATGCAGGCTCCCCGCTGAGCAGAAAGCCTGATGTGGGGCTCGATCCCAGGACCCTGAGATCATGACCTGAGCAGAAGGCAAAGGCTTTAACCCACTGAGCCACCCAGGCGCCCCCAAATGTAACTTTTTTACTTAAAAATAAGTTTATCTGTAAAAATCAGTCAGGGGACTCACAAAATAAAAGATGTTAACAAATGATACCATATACCTAAAACATGAGGGTAGGGGGAGAAGAATGGGTTCAAACATAAACAAACATTAATTCATACAGAGTGCTAAATGCAGAAGATGTTACATACAAACCTAATGGTAACCACAAATCAAAAACTGGTAGTAGATATGCAAAGAATAAAAAGGAACCCAAGTATATCACAAAAGCCAGCAAATCATGAAAAAGAGCAAGGACCAGAGCAAAACTACACAAAACAAGTATCAAAATGGCAACGAATACATATCAATAATTACTTCGAATGTAAATGGACTAAATGCTGCAATCAAAAGACAAAGGGTGACAGACTGGATTTAAAAAAAAAAATCTATATACTGCTTACAAGAGACTCATTTCAGATCTAAAGGCATTGCAGATTCAAAGGGGAAAGAGAAATATTTATCATTCAAATGGTTGTCAAAAGAAAGCTGGAGAAGCAATACTTCTATCAGACAAGAGAGACTGAAAGCAAAGACTGTAATGAGAGACAAGAAAGGACATTATACAATTATAAAGGGGACAATCCAACTGCAAGACATAACAATTATAAATATTTATGCAATCAACATAGGAGCACTCAAATACACAAAACAGTTAATAACACAAAGGAACTAATCAACAGTAATAAAATAATAGTAGGAACTTCAACACTTCTCTATAACAATGGACAGATCATCCAAACAGAAAATCAACAAGGCAACACTGTAGATTCAACAGATATATTCAGAATGTTCCATCCTAAAACAGAATACACATTCTTTCAAGGGCACATAGAACACTGTCCAGAACATATATTAAGCCACAAATCTCATCAAATTAAAAAAGACCAAAGTTGAAAAAAAAAAAAAAAATCAAAGTTATACCATGCACCTTTTCTTTTCTTTTTTTATTTATGTTTATTTATTTATGTTAAATAAACATAAAATTTAAAATAAATAAATAATAAATAAATAAATAAATGATAATAAATAAATAATAATAATAAAAATAATACAAATAAATAAATAAATAAATAAACATAAAATTTAAAATAAAAAACAAAATAATTAATTAAATTAAATTAAATAAATTTAAAACACATATTAAGCCACAAATCTCATCAAATTAAAAAAGACCAAAGTTGAAAAAAAAAAAAATCAAAGTTATACCATGCACCTTTTCTTTTCTTTTTTTTTTTTTTAATTTTATTTATTTGACAGCGAGAAACAGAGCGAGAGAGGAAACACAAGCAGAGAGAATGGTAGCGGGAGAAGCAGGCTTCCTGCCGAGCAAGGAGCCCAATGCGGGGCTCGATCCCAGGACCTGAGCCGAAGGCAGACGCTTAACGACTGAGCCACCCAGGCGCCCCCCGTGCACCTTTTCTGACAACATGATTAAACAAGAAATCAACCCCAAGGAAAAAATCTGGAAAGATCACAAATACTTGGAGGTTAAATAACATGGTACTACTAAACAATGAATGGGTCAACCAAGAAATCAAAGAAGAAATCAAAAAGTACGTGGAAACAAACACAACAGACCAAAAATCTTTGGGATGTAGCAAAAGAGGTTCTAACAGAAAAGTTCAGGGGTGCCTGGGTGGCTCAGTCAGTTGGGCATCTGCCTTCAACTCAGGTCATGATCCTAAGGTCCTGAGACTGAGCCCCACATCGGGCTCCCTGCTCATCAGGGAGCCTATTTCTCCCTCTCCTCCCTGCTCATGCTTTCTCTTGCTAGCTTCGTCTCTCTCTCTCTCTCAAATAAGTGAAAACTTAAAAAAAAAAAAAAAAAAAGAGGGAAGTTTATAGCAATACAGGTACACCTCAAGAAAGAAGAAAAACCTCAAAACAATGTGAACTAAAAGACCTAGAAAAAGAATAAACAAAGCCAAGCAAGACCAGCAAAAGAAAATAATAAAGATTAGAGCAGAAATAAATGTTACAGAAACTAAAAAAACAAAATCAATGAAACCAGGAGTTGATTCTTTGAAATGATCAACAAAACTAGCCAAACTAGATAAACCTCTAGCCAAACTACTCAAACAAACAAACAAATACTGGGGGGAGGGGTGTCAAACAAAATCACAAATGAAAGGGAAACTACTACCACCACCACAGAATATAAATAATTGTAACAGAATATTGTGAAAAATTGCATGCCAACAAAATGGACAATCTAGAACGGATAAATTCCTAGAAACATATAACCTACCAAAACTGAAGAAGAAATAGAAAATATGAACAGACTTATTACCAGCAATGAAACTGAGTCAATAATCAAAAACTCTTAAAAAAAGTCCATGACCAGATGGCTCCAGAGGAAAGTTCTACCAAACATTTAAAGAAATGTAAAATACCTATTCCTCTTATACCATTCCAAAAAGTGGAAGAGGAAAAAAGCTTCAAATTCAAATTCATTCTACAGATACATTCTACAAATTCTACATTCTACAATTCTACAAACTGAATTCTACAAATTCAAATTCATTCTACTTACTTATCGGCAAGTAAACTTACCGATAGTTTACTATCGGTAAACTATGGTTTACCGATAGTAAAACCAGATGAAGACACAACTGAAAAAGAGAACTACAGATCCATATCTCTGACACATACATTTGCAAAAATCTTAAAAAAAAACCAAACTGAATACAACAACACATTAAAAAAATCATTCACCACAATCAAGTGGGATTTATTCCCAGGATGCATTTGCAAATCAATCAAGGTGGTACATCACATCAATGATAAAGGATAAAAACCATATGATCATTTCAATAGATGCAAAAGAAGCATTTGACAAAGTACAACATCCATTCATGATAAAAACCTTCAACAAATAAGTTTAGAGGAAACGTACCTCAAAATAATAAAAGCCTTACATGAAAAACCCACAGTGAACACCATACTCAATGGGGAAAAATTAAGAGCTTTTCCCCTAAGGTCAGGAACAAGATAAGGATGTCCATTCTAACTAATGTTATTCAACACAGTACTAGAAGTCCTAGACACAGAAATACAACAAAAAGAAATGAAAGGCATCCAAATTGGTAAGGAAGAAGTAAAACTTTCACCATTTGCAGATGACATGATAGTATACATAGACTCCACCAAAAAACTACTAGAATTGATAAATCAATTCAGTAAAGACAAGAATACAAAATCAATGTGCAGAAACATACTGCATTTCTGCAAACCATTATGTATGGAGCAGCAGAAAGAAATTAAGAAAACAATCCTATTCACAACTGCACCAAAACTAATACAATATCTAGGGATAAACTTTACAAGACCTGGAAACTATGAAAAAATGATGAAATTGAAAACAACAGAAAAAAATAAAAAGCTATTCCATGGTCATGAATCAGAAGAACAAATATTGTTAAAAGGTCGACATCAGCGGCACCTGTGTGGCTCAGTGGGTTAAAGCCTCTGCCTTCGGCTCAGGTCATGCCTGCTTCCCCCCTCTTTGCCCGCCTCTCTGCCTACTTGTGATCTCTATCTCTGTGTCAAATAAATAAATAAAATCTTAAAAAAAAAAAAGAGGTCGACATCACCCAAAGCTATCTACACATTTAACTGCAATCAAAATACCAACAGCATCTTTCACAAAGCTAGAACAATCCTAAAATTTGTGTGCAACCACAAAAGACCCTGAATAGCCAAGATTGGAAAAGACAAAAAAAACTGGAGAACTTCCAGACTTCAAGTTATATTATAAAGCTGTAATAATCAAAATAGTTTAGTACTGGCAGAAAGAAACACAGATCAATAGAACAGAATAGAAAGCCCAAATATAAACACACAATTATAAGGTTACTCTCCAACGGAGGAGGAAAGATTGTTCAATAGGAAAAAGATGGTCTCTTAAACAAATGGTATTGGGAAAACTGAACAGCTACATGCAAAAGGAGGAAACTGGGCTGGACCACTTACACCATATATAAAAATAAATTCAAAATGAATTAAGGATCTAAATGTGAAACCTGAAACCATAAAAATCCTAGAAGAGAGCTCAAGAAGTAATTTCTCTGACATCAGCCACAGCAACCTTTTCCTAGACAGGTCTCCCGAAACAAGGGAAATAAAAGCAAAAAATAAATAATTGGGACTGGGGCACCTGGGTGGCTCAGTGGGTTAAAACCTCTGCCTTCAGCTCAGGTCATGATCTCCGGGTCCTAGGATCGAGCCCAGCACAGCATCTGGCTCTCTGCTCAGCAGGGAGCCTGCTCCCCCCGACTCTCTGCCTGCCTCTCTGCCTACTTGTGATCTCAATCTCTATCTGTCAAATAAATAAATAAAATCTTTAAAACAAAACAAAAACTTTTTTGACTTTATTCAATACCCAAAAAATAACACAATTTTTAAAAGAACAGAAGACATGTACAGACATTTCTCCAAAGACGACATACCGATGGCCAACAGACACATAAAAAGATGTTCATTATCAGGGAAATGCAACTCAAAACTTAAATGACAGATCATCTCACAGCTACTGGAATGGCTAAAATTTCCATCCTTGTTGGCAAGTATTTGCAGAAAAAGGAACCTTCTTGCGCTGTTGGTGGGAATGCAAATTGATGAACCCACTATGGTAAACAGCATGGAGTTTCCTCAAAAAGTTAAAAGAGAGCTACCATATTACCATCCATTAATCATAACTACTGGTTTTTTACTCAAAAAATACAAAAACACTAATTCAGGGGCACCTGGGTGGCTCAGTCAGTTAAGTGTCTGCCTTCAGCTCAGGTTGTAATCTCGGGGTCCTGGGATCAAGCTCCACTTGAAACTGTTGAGCTCGCTGCTCAGCAGAGAGTCAGCTTCTCTGGCTCCCTCCGCCCCTCCCCCTCAATTGTGTGCACAAGCTCGCTCTCTCAAATGAATAAATAAAATCTTAGAAAAAAGTTTAAAAAAAACACTAATTAAGGGGATACACACACACACCTATATTTATTGCTGCATTATTTACAAAAGGCAAATTATGGAAGCAGCTCAAGTGTCTACCAAGGGTTAAATGGATAAAGATGTGGTACATATATACACAATGGAATATTACTCAGCCATAAAAAAGAATGAAATCTTGCCATTTGCAATAACATGGATGGAGCTAGAGAGTATAACACAAAGCGAAACAAGTCAGAGAAAGACAAATATACCATATAATTTCACTCACGTAGAGTTTAAGAAACAAATGAACAAAGGAAAAGAGAGAGAGAAACCAAGAAACAGACTTTTAACTATAGAGAATAAATTGATGGTTACCAGAGGGGACATAGGAGAGGGGATGGGTGAAATAGGTGATAGGGATTAAAGACATACACTTATGATGAGCACAGTATAATCACTATATAATCACTACAATACTGTCACTATATTGTACACCTGCAACTAATAAAACAGTGTTAACAATGGAATTAAAATAAAAAACTTTTAAAAAGGCATTCCGATGGCAGATTTACTACATATATTTTACAACTTACAACATCAATAATGTAACAAACTAAAACATCACACTGTATGATTTAAATGGTGAATTATATCTCAATAAAGCTATATAAAATATTCTCTTGTTTTATGTCAAAATAGTGACATAATCTCAGAAAATTATTCCAAAAGACCTCAGTATAAAGGATATATTTTAAAAGTAAAGAACTATAGGGGCGCCTGGGTGGCTCAGTTGGTTAAGCATCTGACTCTTGATTTCAGCTCAGGTCATGATCTCGCAGTTGTGGGACTGAGCCCCACACTGGGCTCTGCACTCAGTGTGGTGTCTGCTTCAGATTCTCTCTCTCAAGTAAATAAGTAAAAATTTTTTTAAATAAATATAAAAGAACAAGCAATCTTAAACTTCATTATTAATAAATACCTGAGAAAAACAAGGAGGCTAGAACTGTAATCATAACAAAGTCTCCCTTTCCCTTCCTAAATCCATAAATTTAAGAGATATGAAACAGTTTATGACAATACACAACAATCAAGATGGCATTAAAATGAACAGAGCTTTCTTCCCCCTTTTAAAAAATGAATAGATTCCCACTAGTTACAATGTCAACACATAACAGAAAACCAACTTCACTGTCTATTTTGCTTTGAAATATCCCACCGAAGACTATCTTAAGTGAACAGCAATTATTAAAAAATAATATACAGAACCATAAAATTGTGTGGAAATTTGATAATCTTCTGTCTCTATTCTGTTCATTTTATAAAGGAATTGAAGCCTAAGGGGGTTAAGTGCCTTGTTTAAGGATATATAGGTAGGAAGGAAAAGAGCCAATGTTATCCATAATACAGTCAGTTCATGATTCAGGACATCCATGATTCAGTCACTACTTCTTTCCATGACACTTTATGACACTGTAAGCAAATACTTAAATCCATTTACACTTCTAACTATCAAAACTGATGTGGGGATGAAAACAGGAACATTCAGACCTGGAGAGATGTCACATTAACCCTCCTCTTGCACAGCCAAATCAGTCTCCACCATTACACCAGGTACCCTGCAAAAAGCTTAAGCAAATGTATTTTTTTCTCAGTATACATCAATGGGCTCCAAACTTAAAAAGGAGTCCTAACAAGGGTGAGGGCAAAGTATATAGAGGCAGATAAGGAAAGTCTAAATACTGAATGATGAGTTCCCCAATCTCCTTCCCTTGGAAGAGAAGGTTAAAAATAGAACAAAGACACAAGAAAGAAAGAAAGATATAGAGAGCAAACCAGACCCAACGTTCAGTTAACAAAAACGTAAAATTGGGGAGAGGTGAGGAAGGAACTTGGGATGGGGGGGAGGGGAGAAATGCTCAAATAACAATGTCCCAGAACTGAAGGAAATGAATTTCCCAAATGAAACTTCCAGAAAACCTAGAAGCTATCAATAATAAGAATCACACCAGATTTCTAACAATACAAATAATCAGAAAATAAAGCAATATTTTCAAAATTGGGGGCACCTGGGGGGTTCAGTCATTAAGCGTCTGCCTTCGGCTCAAGTCATGATCCCAGGATCTTGGGATCCACCCCTGCATCAGACTCCCAGCTCAGTAGGAAGCCTGTATCTCCCTCTCCCACTCCCCCTGCTTGTATTCCCTTCTCACTCTCTCTCTGTCAAATAAATAAATAGGAATCTTAAAAAAAAATACTTTCAAAATTGAAGAAAAAAATTATTTCGAACCTAGAATCTGATAACCAAACTATAAATTAGGTAAAGATTTTTTCAGGCATATCATGTTAAAAAAAAAAAAAAAATTCCATCCATTCCTTCTCAAAGCAAACTGAAGACTGTGCTACACCAAAACAGAGAAAGTCAAAAGGACATGAATTATAAGATACCAAGGGTCTAAAAAAAGAAAAAAAGTGAAGGTTATTCTCAAGATGATGATAAAACCAAGTCCCAAAGCTAGAATTGTGTAGCAAAGAGAAGGAGAAGCCAACCCAGACTGTAGCAGTAAGATAAGAATGCTCCACAAGAAAGACCCTTAAAAAAAATTTTAGGCTGAAATCAATGGATTATGTGACCTCTTTGATCACACTTGAGAGCTAAATTGAATTTGGGTAAGGAATTAGTAATACAGGGACGCCTGGGTGGCTCAGTCAGTTAAGCGTCTGCCTTCAGCTTGGGTCATGATCCCAGGGTCCTGGGACTGAGTTCCCTTGTTGGGCTCCCTGCTCAACAGGGAGCCTGCTTCTCTCTCTCCCTCTGCCTGCCACTCCCCCTGCTTTTGCTCGCTCACTCTCTGACAAATAAATACTTTAAAAAAAGAAAAGCATTATTAATACATCCTAGATAACTCAACAAACCAAAAAACAAAGCAACTATTAACTCCAGGAAAAATAAACTACACAATAAAGGTAGCAAACACAAAAATATGTACTTTATCATAATTACAAAACGCAAACTATTCATCTAACCAGATTACAATGACAAAACTGGAAGAATGAGGGGGAAGAAAAATATGTGGACAGAGATCCGCAGGACAGAGGAGAAAATATCTAAAATGTGGAAAATGAGAGAGCAAAAAGTATGTATTATGTTATTCAGAAGTCTAAAGTATATGGTAAACAACTAAGAGCTGTCAGAGTGCATCTGAGCAGTAGGAATTAGTGGTGTGGATTGGGAGGCCAACTCAAGAGAAATCTACAAAACCTATAGAGAATCCAACTAGAGAAAGAAACACAAGTGATGTTTTCAACAAGGACAAAAGTAGGCATGAAGGAATAGAAAATGACAAAATGAAAGAGACAAGCAAATGAAAGCATAACAGAAGCCTGGAAAGGTAAGACTATGTACCCATCACTGTATTCCAAAACTTGGGACATCCCGAAAGCATCGCCAGTTCACACATGGCCAATCTCTACCAAACTGGGAGCCAAGTAAATACTAATCTTTCTACTCTTCAAAACCACTGTCTCTGCCTCCACCACCCTCTCCCTTGGAAGCTATCCAAAGTATCCTGTTCTGTCCTTTCACTTAGACCTGTTTCACTTAGACCTATTTATAGAATGCCACCACTTGTTACAAAGTTACTCATTTTCTAATCAAAATCCCACTGAAATCCCCAAGTTCTATAGTAAATGATTTCTCCGGTGGCTGGGGGGCTCAGTGGGTTGAGCCTCTGGTCATGGTCTCCAGGTCATGCGATCTGAACCCCGCATTGGGCTCTCTGCTCAGCGGGGAGCCTGCTTCCCCCTCTTCCTTTGCCTGCCTCTCTGCCTACTTGTGATCTCTGTGTCAAATGAATAAACAAAATCTTAAAAAAAAAAAAAAAGTAGGGGCACCTGGGTGACTCAGTGGGTTAAAGCCTCTGCCTTCAGCTCAGGTCATGATCTCAGGGTCCTGGGATCGAGCCCCGCATTGGGCTTTCTGCTCAGCGGGTAGCCTGCTTCCCCCTCTCTCTCTGCCCGCCTCTCTGCCTGCTTGTGATCTCCCTCTCTGTCAAATAAATAAATAAAATCTTTAAAAAAAAAATTAAAAAAAAAAATGATTTCTCCTGTTTGAAGAAAAACATCTGATTAAAATAATTCTTTAAATGTAAACAGAGGTGGCCATAATAACGACTCCTTAAAATTCTGACTCCACCCTCCCTTTATTTGATGGAAAAGTTAGGTAGTTCAAAGAACATTCTAAATTCTGTCCACAGAATTAAGAATTCAATCTTTTGGGAGCCAGGGTCCCCACTAAAAATCTCACCAAAGCTCTAAACTTGGCTGTTTTTTGTTTTGTTTTTAAGTATGTCAATTTCAGCAGTACAGAAACCTTTAATGAAGTTCTGTTTCAGACTCTGGCACCGCATTTGTTATTCATGACTATGCCAACAGTTTAAAATTACATTCTGTATGTAGGTACCTATTCCTCTCTTCTGGTGGAACAAGCTGTAACCTACTCCATTATTCCTAAAAGAAACTAAACCAGACCCACTACCAAAATCCTACAAAGAAATATGCCTAGTATACGATTAAAGACACAGTTATGCAGCTATTATTATCATGTTCATCCCTGGGTTTCTTTTAATTTCCTCATACAGCTTTATTCTCATAGGCCCTTACCTAGAAGAGACCTTTAGTGCTTACTATGTGCCAGATACATAGTGCCAAACGTTCCCTAAACGTTTACCATGAGTCATCCTATATACTCCTATCAATACCATTACTCCAACCTACTGATGAAGTTTAACTTGCCTCAAATCATAGTTTATAAATGGCAGTGCTGCGATTCAACTCCCAAACTGACTCAAGATCCTGTGCACACCACCCACCCTTAGCCTTTTTCTTCACCCTCCACATCCAATCACTAAAATTCTGATGAACCCAAAATATATCTGGCACATTATCTTAAAAGAGAAAAAATACGCTGAATATGTTGTCAAAAGGCTAAAAATTTTAAGCCATAGTAACAACGGCCTGTAGGAAATTCATAATACACAAGATTGCGTTTAAAGAAAATATAAAGGCAAATAAAGAAGTCTCTTAAAGAGTACTGGGAATGGGAGAGTGGAGTGTGAAAAGTAATGATAGATGCTTCAAAACAGGGGGAATTCCCAGTGTCATTTGCGCGGTCTGTCAGGGAGCTGCAAGTGTGGCTACCCCTGCACCGGTCCGCTGGATGCCTACGAAGGTGGCCCGTCACCGCAGTAAAAGCCCACTCGGAGCTGCGTCAGTCCCCCGCTGAGTTCCACCGACCTCCAAATCTTGGAAGGTGCCGCCTCCGCCGCAGCGGGCAACTGTCCGGGAGAGAAGAAACCCGCCGCAAATGGCAGGCTCCGGAGCCCCGGTGACGAGGCCGCGGAGACGCAGCCGAGGAACCCCGGGACGCTATGGGCCCACGAATAATGACCGTCAGGAGCAGGCCAGGAGGAAGAGGAAGAGCTGGCGCCAACGACAGCCCGCCGCGGCCTTCCCACTCACCACCCCACCTCGAGCTCGCGAGCGCCACGCCGCCCACCGGACCTCAAGAGCCGGCCGGCGCTTCAACGCGCCAGGGAGCGGCGGCCGCCGGGAGCCATGACGCCGGCGCCGCGCGGGGCCGCGGCAGGGCCAGGGCGGAGGCCACCCGGCTTTCCAGGACCCGCTCACCTCTCGGGGCGACGGGACGGAACCCTGCACCGAGGCGATGTACCGCTCCACGTCGGCCTTGCTGCGCCTCATCGCGCCAACGACCGGACTCCCAAGGCGCGGGAGGCCAGAGTCGAGGCCCACAGCCTTCGCCGTCTCCAGGAGCGAAGCGCCTGAAAGCCCGTGACGCAGCGCCGTCGCCCGCCGACGAGCGGCCGCCCCGCGTGCGTGTTGCGTCAGCACTGTGCGCCACGCGGCGTCGTCGTCTCTCCCGCCGCGCACAGCCTTCTGGGCTGCCCAGGCCTGGGCTATATGCGGTCCTGCAGATGCCAGGACGTATTTGAACTGTGGGATCGTTGGCTGTGAAGCGTGGAAAGGCGAGGTTCAACACCGCGCTGGGACCAAGGACTAGTAACTAGACCAGCGGGACGATGTTTTACGGGTGGGTTCTCAAAACTTTGGGCCGTTTCTTCTTAATTACGTGATGCTGTGGAAGGGAAAGCCACTCCCAGGCCATTTTGGTGAGCGTGTAAATTGGAAACACCTTTGTGGAGGCTCTTGGTTAAATATATTATGTAGGACACGTGTGAATACGAAACATACATGTTAAAATTCATGTATTTTAAAAGAACATGTTATGTGAGAAAATTAAAAGTGCGTAATTAAAAGATAGGCAACAAATACTGTTTTTGCACGGTTATAATTGTATAATTTGAAGATCCCCCAATTTATATTTTATATATATATAAATATATATATTTCAATAGAATAGTATATACCAAAATATTTATGGTAATCATGTCAACATAAGTCATCTGTATTTTCCAAATCTTCAAAAATACTGACTTCCCTCCCAACGCTGACTCCGAGACTGCTATTGAATGGCTTTCTCAGAACAGGAATAAATCAACTTATTAAAGAAGTCAAATATTCTGACAACTTAAAGTCAAATTGGTGATAATTACTGAACTTACATACAGGTCTGGAAAATACTTCTTTGAATTCAAGTTATATTTAAACAATAAAGAATACATTTACCATTTAAAAACAGTATTTTGTCTTGATTAAATTATCTGAAATTACATAGCTTAATTTGAAAAGGAGGTTTAAAGTTCTTTGTATTTTGGTGGTCAGATACATCTTCCACACCTTTTGTATAAGAAAAACACTTCTGTTTTATAATCATTCTGTTCTTGAGAGGAATTTAAAACAAGAGCAAAATTCTATTAATGTACAACAGAATAACTTTCCTTCCTACAAAATCATTTTAGGCCAGGACCCCGGAAGCAGTGCAAATGAAGTGAGCCATAACACTTACTAACAATTTATGTTCATATAAGTGGGCTTCCCTCAATTGTTCTACCATGGGTGAAGGCAGAAAACTCTACACTCACCTACCCAGCCCCTTCTTTCATCTTTTCACTACAGAAAACAAGGTACCAGCAAGCTTTTTAGAATATCCAGTGTAATAACCAGCTTAGAATAAGTACCAGAGGAAGCAAAACAAAGAGAAGAAAACTTGTAAGAATTACATTATTATCCTCAGGAATATTTGTGTATATATTGTAGCCGTAAAACAAAAACAAATCATTAAAAAAGTTTTCTTTGAAAATTTGAATTTTAAAATCTTATTTTAAAATGTTTTGTATAGGGACGCCTGTGTGGCTCAGTTGGTTAAGCAGCTGCCTTCATCTCAGGTCATGATCCCAGGGTCCAGGGATCCAGTCCCACATCGGGATCCTTGCTCAGCAGGATCTCTCTCTGACAAATAAATAAAATAAAAAATCTTTTTAAATAAATAAATAAAATGTTTTATATAATGTTTTCAGTGGTGAAGACATTAGTTGTAAAAAGATTATATCCCTGTATACAGTAGGGTTTTAATTATCTGGGAAAATATCAAACAAATGAAATGTGTTGAAATTTTTAGCTGGAAGTTTAGAATGTTGTGGTTATGGAAAATTTTTATCTTTTTTTTTTTTTAAGATTTTATTTATTTATTTGTCAGAGGGAGAGAGAGCGAGAGAGAGCACAAGCAGGCAGAGAGGCAGGCAGAGGCAGAGGGAGAAGCAGGCTTCCTGCTGAGCAAGGAGCCTGATGTGGGATTCCATCCCAGGACCCTGGAATCATGACCCAAGCTGAAGGGATCTGCTTAACCAACTGAACCACCCAGGTGTCCCAATTTTTTTTATTTTTTTTTAAAGATGTTATTTAGAGGGCATCCATGTGCACGAGGCAGGGTGGGGCAGGCAGTATGCAGAGGGGAAGGGAAAGAGAAATTGTTAAGCAGGCCCCAATCCCAGTGTGGAGCCCCATATGGGACCCAGTCCCAGGATCAGGAGATAGGACCTCAGCCAAAACCAAGAGTTGGGTGCTTAACTGACTGAACTACCCTTATTTTTATCTTTTTTTTTTTTAAAGATTTTATTTATTTGACAGAGAGAAACACAGCGAGAGAGGAAACACAAGCAGAGGGAATGGAAGCGGGAGAAGCAGGCTTCCTGCGGAGCAGAGAGCCCGATGTGGGGCTCGATCCCAGGACGCTGGGATCATGACCTGGGCTGAAGGCAGACGCTTAACGACTGAGCCACCCAGGCGCCCCTTTTTTATCTTTTTTTAAATGTAGACAAATATAATTATATCCAATCACCTAGAATTAACCTGGCTTCCTTTTTGATTTTTCCGTATCTCCCAGATTTTTTACAGTCACCAAGTATTGTTTTATAAAGGGAGGAAAAGAGTGTTCTCTTTTATAATCATATTGGATGTGAATAAAAGAACAGGAAATGATTCTGAAATTAGTACTGTGACATATATTAGAAATAACACTTAGGGTGCCTGGGTGGCTCAGTCCTTGTTAGGTGTCTGTCTTCAACTCAGGTCATGATCCCAGGGTCTTGGATCAAGGCCCATATCAGGCTCTTTGCTTAGCCTCTTGCCCTCTGCCTACTTGTGCGCTCTCTCTCTCTCTAATAGATAAAACTTAAAAAAAATAACAATGTGGTTTGCGATAGAAGATCCTATTTTAGATAGTTGATTTATTTCCCTCTAGGTGCCATTTATATGTCCAAGTGGAGATGCCTAGTATATAGATTGAATAGTAGGATGGAAGATCAGTGATGGATTGGAAGTCATAAACCTCAGGTGACGGTTAAAGCCATGAGGTTGCCTTGGAAAGAGTGTTAGTAATAACAGCCATAGCTAACAAATAAACACTTGCTTTTCTTAACATTTGACATGTATTAGCTCATTTAATTCTCAACAACTTCAGGAGGGTACTGTTATATATTATTATCCTTGGTTTTATAGATAAGGAACCAAGGGAGTGAACAGCAAGCAACTTTCCCAAGTACACTTACCTAGTAAAATCACTACCATTAATCTGTTTAAGTCAAATAAACTGAAAAGGAGGGGGCCAAAAGGAGAATCTTCTTGAGGAACTCAGATGATCTTTCTTAAGTACATTTATTATGCTTCAAAACGTAAATTTTGGGGGCACCTGGGTGGCTGACTCTAAGCCTCTGACTCTTGATTTTGGCTCAGGTCGTGATCTTGGAGTTGTAAGGTTGAGTCCCCACTTTGGGCTCAGCAGGAAGTCGGCTGGAGCTTTCCTCTGCTCCACCCCCTCTCTAAAATAAATTAATTAAATCTTAAAAAAAAAAACACCTTAATTTTCACCAAATAGGAGGAAGAGTCTGACCTGTGCTTTCAAATAGACATTCTCCATGATGTTGTCCATTCTACCCCACATCTTTTCCCAGCACAAACGAGTTACATTCAAATTTCTCACAAGTGATTACCCATCCTCCAAATCATACATCTAACTATAATGTTCTCTACAAAGGAACTCCTTAGCAGGGGGATGAATTCCACTCTAATGGCTCCATTACTCATGTTGATGCTGCAAATTCAATTCAAATGAGAGTTGAATCCTTAGAAATATTTGGCTTATGACATTTTTCGTTAGCAGCAGTTTTACTTGCTTAATCAGAGTCCTTAACTTCTGAACTAGTTGAACTAACCAGGCATTTAACATTGATGCTGATCAAACAAGTTTCTCTCATCTTAAACACCTCTAGCCTCTATTGCTAATTATCAATTGCAGATCATCTTTCATGTATCACATGATTCCTTTTTTCTTCAGAATCATTCATACTGTCAGTTCATCCCACCATTTTCTGTTTTCCCAATTTGTATGATTCTAATCCTAAACTACTGCTTTGTAGACAGCATTTTGAATATTCTCATGGCTTTTGAACTTAATAGACATGATAAGATTTAAAATGTTCATGAAGAACCTCAGAAAACAAAAGGAACCAACATGACTGCGCATTGCCATTTTTTGGTTCTTGGACATCAGTTATTTTCATTTTAAAACTTTTGCTTTGATTGCATCTCTGAAAATAGAGGCTCTTGCGCATGCTGCTGTTGACATCCATACAGCCTAAACTGTCTTTCATGTGCAGAAATGGATCTTTCACCCATCAACTGAGAAAGGGTTTGGAGCTATCACATGACAGTACAACCCTGCCTAGAATTTTGTGAGGCAGGGCTTGTACAAATAATATATTAAGGAATACATGTACACACATATGTATATGCATTTGTGTGTATATATCTACATGTATGTGTGTATACATGTACATATGTGTATATGTATGTATCTATGGTAACTGAGTCCCCCAAATCAGTGCTGTCTAATGTGATCCAACATGTAACTTAAAATATTCGAGAAACCACACTTTAAAAAGGAACAGGAGAAATCAATTTTAATAATCTTTTATTCAATCCAGTATACTTAAAATATTACAATTTCAACATGCAATTAATATAAGCAAATTATTAATAAGCTAACTTACATTCTTTTTTGAACTAAGCATTTAAAATTTGGTGTATATTTTACATTTACATCTTAATTCAGATGCCAAGGTTTCATGAGAAATAATCTGTATTTATTTTTTAAAAAGATTTTTATTTATTTATTTGACAGAGAGAGAGAGATCACAAGTAGGCAGAGAGACAGGCAGAAGGAGAGAGGGACGCAGGCTCCCTGCTGAGCAGAGAGCCTGATGTGGGGCTTGATCCCAGGAACCTGAGATCATGACCTGAGATGAAGGCAGAGGCTTTAACCCACTGAGCCACCCAGGCGCCCCTCAGTCTGTGTTTAGATTTAGATTAGATTTAGGGTTGAAAAAATGGATTAATATACCCAAGTTGTTTCAGACATACTTAGAAGTACTCAGAAATTGAATATCAAGTTTGTTTACTTTTTTGTTTATTTTTAAATATGGAATGCTTCACAAATTACATGTCATTCATGCTCAAGAGCCATGTTATCCTTCTGTGTATCATTCCAATTTTAGCATATGTGCTGCAGAACTGAACACTGGGTATCAAGTTTTTAAATTTAAATAAAATTAAATCATCTTTAAAACTTCATTGCTCAGTAGCAGTAGCTACATTTCGAATGCTCAAGTGCCATATGTGTCTAGTGTGTTGGACAGCACAGTTCCATATAATTCTGTCGCTTGTTGTTCACACATTAAACATAAAAAGGAACAAGTTATGTAACTCTAGCACTCAATGTGGCTGAAGGAAAATCCCAAGAGTACAACATCCCAGAAGTTAAAAAGCAGAGCTTTTAAGGAGAGAATAATCAACAGCATAAACTGCTACAAATAGATCAGGAACGGGGGAGGTTGAGTGGCACAGTCAGTTAAGTATCACATTCTTGGTTTTGGCTCAGTTTCTGATCTCAAGGTGATGAGGTTTGAGCCCTATGTCAGGCTAAGGACCTTGTTAAAAATACAGAGCTCAAGGTGCCTGGGTGGCACAGTCAGTTACGCATCTAACTCTTGGTTTTGGCTGAGGTCATGATCTCAGGATCATGAGATTGAGCCCCATGTTGGGCACTGCACTCAATGCAGAATCTGCTTGAGATTCTCTCTCCCTCTCTTCTGCTCCTGCTTTCACACTTTCACCCTCTCTCTCTAAAATAAATGAATGAATCTTAAAAAAAAAAAAATCAGGAATGATAACTGAGAAAAACTCTTTAACCTTGCTTCCTAAAAGTTGATTTTTGAAAGAAATGGAACAGACAAAAAACACAGCATGCGAATGGCTATAAAGGAATTAGGTGGTAAGAAAATGAAGGCACAAAATGATGATTACTTTATTTTTAATAGGGAGAATTGATGTTGGTATTAATGGTAAATACTCATCTCAAAAAACTGCCCTTTTGAGGGGTGTATAGGTTTATGACTTTGAGATGTATAGATTCATGGAGTCACTTCCACAATCAGGATATAGAACAATTCCATCATCCCCCAAGATTCATTCCCATTATTACTTTTGAGTCACACCTCACATTCAACCCTTATCATTGATCATTTCTTTACACTCTAGTTTTGTCTCTTCAAGAACATATGAGTGATATCATACAGTATGTAACCTTTTGATACTAGCTTATGTCACTTAGATAATGCCTTTGAAATTGACCCAAGTCCTTGCATGTATCAATATTCTCCCTCATTGCTGAGTAATCATTCTGTATGGATGTACCACAGGTTTATCCATTTACCATATGAAGGACATTTAAGTTGTTAGCAATTTCTAGTAATTATGAATAGAGCTGCTATAAACATTTGTAAACATGTTTTTCAGTGAAGACAGTTTTCATTTCTCTAGGGCAAGAGGTGGCAAACTGTGGCTGGTGGACTGGCTGCCTATTTCTGCAAATAAAATGTTATTGCAACACAGCTTTGCCCATTCATTTACATACCTGTTTTATAGCTGCTTTTGTACCTCAGTGACATTGTTGAGTAGTTGTGACAGAGACCTATGTCTTTAAGCCTAAAATATTTACTCTCTAACCCTTTTTTTTTTTTAAAGACTTATTTATTTATCAGAGAGAGAGGGCATGTGCACACATGCAGGGGGAGTGGCAGAGGGAGAGAGAGAAACAGTCTCCCTCCTGAGCAAGTCCCGACGCAGGACTCGATCCTAAGACCCTGGGATCATGACCCGAGCCAAAGGCAGATGCCCAAACAACTGAGTCACCCAGGTGTCCCAACTCCCTAGCCCTTTAAGGAAAACTTCACTTATACCTGCTGTAAAGACTCAGGATTAGGATTGGTAGATGCTATGGTGGGTGTTAGGTTTAACATTAAAAACTGCCAAACTGTTTTCTAGAGCTGTTATATCATTTTTCCTTACCCATTAGAAATATGAGATCTAGGTGCTCTGCATCATTGTCATCACTTGGTATCGTCACTATTTTTTTGTTTATGCCATTCTAGAAAGTGCATAGCAGATCACATCATGGTTTTATTTTATCCCTCAGTAGGGACTTTGTTTCACAGACCTATGTTTTAGTTGTTGCCCATATTTGAATCAGGTTATTTGTTATCTTAGTGTTGAGGCTTGAGAAGATTTATGTATTCTGATTGCAAGTTCTCTATCAGCTATGTGATGGGCAAACATCTTTCCTCTCAGTCTATAGTTTATTTCACTTTCTAAACAGTGTCTTCCACAGAACAAACATTTTTTATTTTGGTAAAGCTTCCAGTTTTTTTTTTCTTTTACAAATCATGCTTTTGATGTCATATCTAAGAATTCTTAGCATAACCGCCAGTCACAAAGGTTTTCTTCCACATCTTACACTTTTGTTGATATATATCATCCACTTTGAGTTAATTTTTGTCAAGAATTTAGGGGTTTTTTTGAATATGGATGTACAATTATTCTAGGACTGTCCTTTCTCCATTAACTTACTATTGCTCCATTTGTAGAAATTAAATGACCATATTAGCTTGAGTCTGTATCTCTTTTGGTTTACTGATTTGCCTTCCTTCCTCCTTTCCTTCCTCCCTCCCTCCCTCCCTCCCTCCCTTCCTTCCTTCCTTCTTTCCTTCCGTCCTTCCTCCCTCCCTCCCTCCCTCCCTTCCTACTAGAGAGAAAGCGAGAGAGAGGGCACGAGCTGGTGGGGGCAAAGGAGAGAGAGAATCTTAAGCAGCTTCCACAAAGGGCTCAAACTCATGACTCTGAGATCATAACCTGAGCCAAAATCAAGAGTTGGTGTTTTAGCTAACCAAGCCACCCACGTGCACCTGATTTATGTATCTTTTTGCAGATACTTCACAGTCTTGATTACTCTAGAGTACACATGAGAGCAGGGCAGGGGTGGCAAAGGGAGAGGGAGAGAGAATTCTTGAGCCAACTCCCTGCTGGGTATGAGCCTGGCATGGGACTCAATCCCAGGACCCTGAGATCATGACCTGAGCTAAAATCGAGTCCTCTGTTCAACCAACTGAGCCATCCAGGCACCCCTAGCTCTATGTTAGTCTTAAAATCAAGTAGTGTAATTCCTCAAGTAGGATAACTCTGTCAGAATTTCTTCTATGATTCCTACCAATATTTCGTGGATTTAAGCATATACATCCTGTACATGTTTTATTGGACTATAACAATTCATTTTTCACAATAATTGTAAATGATATTATTTTTGGATTTTGGCTTTCAATTGCTCATTGTTGGTACAGAGAAATACAGTTGATTTTTGTATGTTGATCTTGTATCCTGTGACATTGTTAATTGCACCTTTTAGTTATAGAAGGTATTTTATAGGTTACTTGAGATTTTACACACTTACAATCATATTATTTGATCTGTATGCCTTTTATTTCTTTGTCTTGCCTTATTTCAATGTCTAGCACTATTAGTACAACATTGAAGAGGACCTGTGGGAGAGAACATTCTTTTCTTGTTTTCGATCTTAATGGGAAAGATTTTCACCATTAAGTGTGATGTGAGCTATAGATTTAGGTAGATGCCTTTATCAGGTTAAGTAAATTTCTTTCTATTCCTAGTTTGCTAACAGTTTTTATCATGAATGGACATTCTTTAAGCTGCTATTATGATTATATTGATTAATTTTTAAGTATTAGACCATCCTCTAATTACCAGGATAAATCCCACATGGTTGTGATATGTTTTGGTTGTTTATTGTAGTAAAATACACATAATATTTACCATTTTAACCATTTTTAAATGTACAATTCAGTGGCATTAAGTACATTTATGATGTTGTGCAACCATCACCACTATCCATTTCCAGAAGTTTTTTTATTGTCCCAAATAGAAACTCTGTACCCATTAAACAATTAACTTCCCATTCCCCCCAGGCCCTGGTAACCTCTATTCTACTTTATGTCTCTGTGAATTTGCCTATTACCTCATATACCTGGAACTATACAGTAATTGTTCTTTTGTGTCTAGCTTATTTGGCTTAGCATAATGTTTTCAGTGTTCATTCATGGTATAGCATTTTATAGAATTTTATAGCTTTCTGTGACTGAATGCATACTAATCTTTTACATATTACTTGATTCATTTTGCCAATTTTTACTGAGGATTTTGCATCTAAGTTGAGGGATATTGATATTTACTTTTATTATCTTTTAAAATTTAATTTAATTAACATATACTATATTATTAGTTACAGACATAGAATTTACTGATTCATCAGTTGTATATAATATCCAGTGCTCATTACATCAAGTGCCCTCCTTAATGTCTGTCACCTGATTACACCATCCCCCCATTCACCTCCCTAGAGCAACCCCAGTTTGTTTCCTAGAGTTAAGTCTCTTTTGGTTTGTCTACCTGTCTGTTTTCATTTTATTTTATTTATCCTTTCCTTCCCCTATGTTTATCTGTTTTGTTTCTTGTAGTCCACATATGAGTGAAATCATATGGTATTTGTCTTTCTCTGACTGACTTATTTTGCTTAGCATAATACCCTCTAGCTCCATCCACATTGTTCAAATGGCAAGATTTCATTCTTTTTGATGGCTGAGTAATATTCCATTTTTTATATATCTCACATCTTCTTTATTCATTCATTTGTCAATGGACATCTGGGCTTTTCCCACAGTTTGGCTATTGTGGACATTGCTGCTATGAACATTGGGTGTACATGCCCCTTCAGATCATTACATTTTGTATCTTTGGGGTAATTATCTAGTAGTACAATTGCTGGATTGTAGGGTAATTCTACTTTTAAACTCTTGAGAAACCTCCATACTGTATTCTGGAGTGGCTGCACTAGCTTGTGTTCCCACCAACAGTGTAGGAGGGTTCCCCTTTCTCCACATCCTCACCAACATCCACTGTTTCCTGACTTATTCATTTTAGCCATCCTGACTGGTGTGAGGTGGTATCTCACTGTGGTTTTGATTTGTACTTCCCTGATGCCAAATGATGTTGTGCATTTTTCATGTCTTTGCTGGGTATTTATATATCTTTTTTGGAGAAATGCTTGTTCATGTCTTCTGCCCATTTCTTGACTAGATTATTTGTTTTTCGGGTGTTGAGTTTGATTAGTTCTTTCTAGATTTTGGATACTAGCCCTTTATCCAATAAGACATTTGCAATTATCTTCTCCTATTCTGTCAATTGTCTTGGTTTTGTCAACTATTTCTTTTGCTGTGGAGAAGATTTTTATCTTGATGAAGTCCCAATAGTTCATTTTTGCCTTTGTTTCCCTTCCCTTTGGAGACATGTCCAGCAAGAATTTCCTGTGGCCAAGGTCACAGAGGTTGCTGCATGTTTTTGTCTCTGGGATTTTGATGGACTCTTATCTTACATTAAGGTTTTCGATCCATTTTGAGTCTATTTTTGTGTATGGTATAAGAAAATGGTCAAATTTCATTCTTCTGCATGTGGCTATCCAATTTTCCCAACACCATTTATTGAAGAGACTGTCTTTTTTCCAGTAGATATCCCTTCCTGTTTTGTCGAATATTAGTTGATCATAGAGATGAAAGTCCATTTCTGGGTTCTCTGTTGTGTTCCATTGATCTATGTGTCTGTTTTTGTGCCCGTACCATATTGTCTTGATGATTACAGCTTTGTAATACGGCATGAAGTCTGGAATTGTGATGCCCCCAGCTTTGGTTTTCTTTTTCAGGATTGCTTTGACTATTCAGGGTCTTTTCTGGTTCCATACAAATTTTAGGATTGTTTGTTCCAGCTCTGTGAAAAACGCTGATGATATTTTGATAGGTATTGCACTAAATGTGTAGATTGCTTTGGGTAGCATAGACATTTAACAATATTTATTCTTCCAGTTTATGAGCATGGAATGTTTTTCCATTTCTTTATGTCGTCCTCAATTTCTTTCGTAAGTGTTCTGTAATCTTCAGAGTACAGATCCTTTGCCTCTTTGATTAGATTTATTCCTAGATCTCTTATGGTTTTTTGGTGCAGTTGTAAATGGGATCAACTCCTTGATTTCTTTCTTCTTTTTTTTTTCAATTTTAATTATTTTTATTTTAACTTTTTTAAAGATTTTATTTATTTATTTGACAGAGAGAGAGATCACAAGTAGGCAGAGAGGCAGGCATAGAGAGGGGGAAAGCAGGCTTCCTGCTGAGCAGAGAGCCTGATGTGGGGCTCAATCCCAGGATCCTGAGATCATGACCTGAGCCGAAGGTAGAGGTTTTATCCCACTGAGCCACCAAGGCGCCCCATTTATTTTTATTTTTTTTAATTATTTTTATTTTTTCAGTGTTCCAAGATTCATTGTTCATACACCACACCCAATGCTCCATGCAATACATGCTTTCCTCAATATCCACCACCAGGCTCACTCAACCCCCCACTCCTCCTCTCCTCCAAAAGCCTCAGCTTGTTTCTCAGAGTCCACAGTCTCTCATGCTTTGTCTCCCCCTCCTATTTTCCCCAGTTCACCCTTCCTTTCCTTGTTTTTCCTTATGTCCTCCATGTTTTTTCCTTATGTCCTCCATGTTTTTCCTTATGCTCCACACATAAGTGAAACCATATGATAATTGACTCTCTCTGCTTGACTTATTTCACTCAGCGTAATCTCTTCCAGTCCTGTCCATGTTGATACAAAAGTTGGGTATTCATCCTTTCTGACGGAGGCATAATATTCCATTGTATATATGGATCATATCTTCTTTATCTATTCATCTGCTGAAGGGCAGCTTGGCTCTTTCCACAGTTTGGCGATTGTGGCCATTGCTGCTATGAACACTGGGGTACATATGGCCCTTCTTTTCACTGCATCTGTATCTTTGGGATAAATACCCAATAGTGCAATGGCAGGGTCATAGGGTAGCTCAATTTTTAATTTCTTCAAGAATCTCCACACTGTTTTCTAAAGTGGCTGCACCAACTTGCATTCTCACCAGCAGTGGAAGAGGGTTCCTCTTTCTCCACATTCTCTCCAACACTTGTTGTTTACTGTCTTATTGATTTGAGCCATTCTAACTGGTGTAAGGTGATATCTTAATGTGGTTTTGATTTGAATCTCCCTGATGGCTAAAGATGATGAACATTTTTTCATGTGTCTGTTAGTGATTAGTATGTCTTCTTTGGAGAAGTGCCTGTTCATGTCTTCTGCCCATTTTTTTTTTTTAAAGATTTACTTATTTGACACACAGAGAGAGATCACAAGTAGGCAGAGAGGCAGGCAGAGAGAGAGGGAAAAGCAGGCTCCCCGCTGAGCAGAGAGCCCGATGCAGGGCTCGATCCCAGGACCCTGAGATCATGACCTGAGCCGAAGGCAGAGGCTTTAACCCACTGAGCCACTCAGGCGCCCCATTCTTCTGCCCATTTTTTGATGTGGTTATCTGTTTTTTGAGGGTTGAGTTTGAGGAGTTCTTTATAGATCTTAGATATCAGACCTTTGTCTGTAGTGTCATTTGCAATTATCTTCTCCCATTCCTTGGGTTACCTGTTTGGTTTTTTTTTTTTTTAAGATTTTATTTATTTGACAGAGAGAAACACAGCAAGAGAGGGAACACAAGCAGAGGGAATGGTAGCGGGAGAAGCAGGCTTCCTGCCAAGCAGACAGCCCGATGCGGGGCTCCATCCCAGGACCCTGGGATCATGACCTGAGCCGGAGGCAGACGCTTAACGACTGAGCCACCCAGGTGCCCCTACCTGTTTGTTTTGTTGACTGTTTCGTTTATTGTGCAGAAGCTTTTTATTTTGATGAAGTCCCAAAGGTTCATTTTCACTTTTGTTTCCTTTGCCTTTGGAGACATGTCTTGAAGGAAGTTGCTGTGGCTGATATTGAAGAGGTTACTGCCGATGTTCTTCTCTAGGATTTTGATATATTCGTGCCTCACGTTGAGGTCTTTTATCCATTTCGAGTTTATTTTTGTGTATGGTGTAAGAGAATGGTCTAGTTTATTCTTCTATGTATATATGTCCAATTTTCCCAGCACCATTTATTGAAGAGACTGTCTTGTTTTCCATTGGATATTTTTTCCTGCTTTGTCGAAGATTATTTGACCATAGAGTTGCGGGTCCATATCTGGGCTCTCTACTCTGTTCTACTGGTCTATGTGTCTGATTTCTCTTTCTTCTGCCTCACTGTTAGTGTATAGAAATGCAACTGACTTCTGTACATTGATTTTATAATATCCTGCAACATCACAGAATTCCTGTATGAGTTCTAGCAATTTGGAGGTGGAGTCTTTTGGGTTTTTTGCATAGCATATAATGTCATCTACAAAAAGAGTGAGAGTTTGGCTTCTTTGCTGATTTGGATTCATTTTATTTCTTTTTGTTGTCTGATTGCTGAGGCTAGGGCTTCCAGTACTATGTTGAACAACAGTGGTGAGAGTGGACATCCCTGTTGTGCTCCTGACCTTAGGGGAAAGCTCAGTTTTTCCCTGTTAAGGATGATATTCACTGTGTGTTTTTCATATATGGCTTTTATGATATTGAGGTATGTTCCCTTTACAAGGGATACTGATATTTTCTGATTTCCTTTGAGATTTTCTCTTTGATCCATCAATTATTTAGAAGTCTGTTGTTTAATTTCTAAGTGTTTAGAGATTCTTCTGTTTGATTTGTTTTTTTCAATTCCTGGTTTACTTCCATTAAGGTCAGAGGGCATACTTTACATGTTTTGTTTTGTTTTTTTTTCATACTTTACATGTTTTTAATTCTTTTAAAATTGTTAAGGTTGCTTTTTTTTTTTTTTTTTTAAGATTTGCTTTCTGATCCAAGATATAGTCTGCTTTGGTGAATCTTCCATGTGCACTTGAAAAGAATGTGTATTCTGCTGTTGATTATGGTCCTGTTCTATTCTCTATGTCTTTATTGATTTTCTATCTACTAGTTATATTGATTATTGAGAGAGGGGTATTTAAGTCCCAAACTATAATTTCGGATTTGTCTTTTCTTTCCTTTAGTTCTGTCAGTTTTGGCTTCCTGAATTTTGAGGCTCTGGTATTAGATGCAGGTACATTTTGAATTACTGTATCTTGTTAGTGAATTGACACTTTTACCATTATGTAATGTCCTTCTTTATCCCTGATGATTTTCTTTGCTCTGAAATCTACTTTGTCTAATACTAATATGTCGACTCTAGTTCCTCTGATTAATGTTGCTATGGTATGTCTTTTTCCATCTTTTTACTTTTTTTTTTTTTAATTTTTATTAACATATAATGTATTATTTGCCCCAGGGTACATGTCTGTGAATCTTCGGGCTTACACATTTCACAGCACTTAATAGCACATACCCTCCCCATTGCCATCTTTTTACTTTTAATCTCCCTGTATCATTATATTTAAAGTAGGTTTCTTAAAACAGCATATAGTTAGGTATTGTTTTATCCACTCTGACAATATATATCTTTTTGTTGTTATGTTTAATCCATTTGTACTTAATGTAATTATTGATATGTTTGGATTTATGTCTACCATTAAACAAAATAAATGGTTTTTATTTATTACATTCCATTTATTTTTCCATTTATTATTCCATTTATTTTTTCCTTTTTAGTTATTTGAATATTTTGAATAATAATATTCCCATTTTGTTTTATTTATTGTCTTTAAATATATCACTTTGCATAGTTTTTTTCTTAATGGTGGCTCTAGGGATTACAATATAATTATAGACTACTTAGAATGAATACTGTATCATTTCAAATAGACTGTAGAAACCCAATGACCATATAGATATCTTTACCTTCTCCTCTTTATGTTATAGATGTCTCAAAGTACATTTACATGTATTGTAAACTGTGCTGAACAATCTTATGAATTTTTCTTTCAATCATCAAATATATTTTTAAAGAATAATAAAGGCAGATCCACTAGATAGAGATCACTAAGGAAACAGAAGACTTTAACAAAACTATAAACAAATTAGATCTAAAAGAGATCTGCAGCACCCAACAATAGCAGACTGCATGTTATTCTCAAGTGCACATGCAACATTCTCCAGTGTACACCATATGCCAGGGCATAAAACAAAACTCAGTAAATTTAAAAGAATTGAAATCATAAAAAATATGTTTTCCCACCACAGTGGAGTGAAGACATAAATCAAATACAGAAAGAAATCTTAGAAACTCACAAATATGTGCATAATTAAACAACCTTTTTTTTTTTTTTAAATAGGCTTCGTCCCTAGCATGGCAACACAAGGCTTAAACGCACCACCCTAAGATCACACCTGAGCTGAGATCAAGAGTCAGATGCTCAACCAACAGAGCCAACCAGGTGCCCCTAAATAACATACTTCTAAACAATCAGTGAGTTAAAAAGGAAATCACAAGGGAAATTAGAAATATCTTGAGATGAATGAAAATAAATATACAACATAGCAAAACTTATGGGATGCAGTTAAAGTGGTACCTAGAGGGAAATTTATAGCTGAAAATTCCTATATTTAAAAAGAGTGATCTCAAATAAATAACCTAAACCTATACCATAAGACATAGAAAAAGAAGGGGCACCTGGGTGGCTCAGTTGATATCAGCTTGGGTCTTGATCTCAGGATCATGAGTTCAGACCCTACTTGGGCTCCATGCTGGCTGTGGAGCTTACTTTAAAAAAAGGGGGGGTGCACCTAGGTGGCTCAGTTGGTTAAATGTCTGCCTTCAGCTAAGGTCATGATCCCGGGGTTCTGGAATTGAGCCCCACATTTTCAGGCTCTCTGCTCAGTGGGACCCTGCTTCTCCTTTTCCCTCTGCCTGCCACTCCCCCTGCTTGTGCTCTCTCTCTCTCTCTGTCAAATAAGTAAATAAAATATTTAAGAAAAAGAAGACAGGGCACCTGGGTGGCTCAGTGGGTTAAGCCTCTGCCTTTGACCCAGGTCATGATCTCAAGGTCTTGGGATCGAGGCCCCGCATTGGGCTCTCTGCTCAGCAGGGAGCCTGCTTCCCCTTCTCTCTGCCTGCCTCTCTGCCTACTTGTGATCTATCAAATAAATAAATAAGAATCTTTAAAAAAAGAAAAGAAAAAAGAAGACATAGAAAAAGAAGAACAAACTAAACATAAAACAAGCAGAAAGGAGGAAATAACAAAGATTAAAGCTGAAATTGGTGAAATAGAGACTAGAAAAATAATAGTGAAAACTAAAAAAAAAATTTTTAAATGGGTAGAACAGTTGGACATTTCTCCAAAGAGGATGTACAAATGGTCAAAAATCATATGAAAAGATTCCAAATGTCACTAATTATTAGAGAAATGAAAATCAAAATCACAATAAGATAATTTTATACCCCATTAGGATGGCTACTGTCAAAAAAATCAGGAAATGACAAGTGTTAGCAATTGGAGTCCTTGTGGACTGTTGGTAGGAGTGTACAATAGTGCAACCACTATAGAAAACAGTATGACAGTTTCTCAAAAAATTAAAAATAGAATTATCATATGATCCAGCCATCCCATTTATATGTGTATATACAAAAGAAGTGAAAGCAGGATCTTGAATTGATACTTGTACATATATCTTTCTAAAAGCTTTATTCACAATAACCAAGAGGTAGAAGCCTTCCATATGTCCATTGACAGATTAATGGGTAAACAAATGTGGTTATATATACAATGGAATTTTATTCAACCTTAAAAAGAGGAAATCCTGTCACATGGATGAAGCTTGAGGAAAATGTACTAAGGGAAGTAAGCAAGTCATGACAAGGCAAATACTTGTATGAGTTATCTAGAGTAGTCACATTCAAAGAAACAGCAAATTGAGTGGTGGTCTTCACGAGAGGGAGGAGGAGGAAACAGAGAGCTGGTTAATGTGTGTAGTTTTGGTTTTACAAAATGAACAAGTTCTGGAGATCTGTATAACAACAATGCAAATATACTTAGCACTACTAAAATGTACACTTAAAAATGGTTAAGATGGTAAATTTTATGTTATATATTTTTTACGGATTAAATTTTTAAAATTATTTTTAAAAAATAGAGAAAATCAAGGAAACCAAGAGTTGGTTTTTGAAAAGATTCTGAAAAGTAACAAACTTTTATTTAGATTGACCAAGAAAAATAGGATCAAATTACTAAAATCGAGAATAAAAGAAAGGATATTAATACTGATTTACAGAAAGAAAAAGGATTGTAAGGGAATACTATGAACAATCATATGCATCATATACTTGTGAATTAGATAATTTAGATGAAGTGGACTAATTTGTAGAAAAAAACTAACAAAATGGCTCAGGTAGAAATAGAAAATGTGAATAGACCTATACAAGAGATTGAATTGGAATTAAAAAACATCCAGGGGCATGTGGGCAGCTTAGTTATTTGAGCTATTGACTCTTGGTTTCAGCTTGGGTTGTGATCTCAGGGTCTTGATCTCAGGGTGTTCGGATTGAGCCCTGTGTGGGACTCTGCTCAGTGTAGGTTCTCTCTCTCCCTCTGCCCCTTCCTTTTGCTTTCTCTCTCTCAAATAAATGAATAAATAAATTCTTTTAAAAAAGAATAAAAATAAGGGGCACCTGGGTGGCTCATCCATTAAGTGCATGCCTTTGGCTCCTGTGGTATTCTTCAGGTCCTGAGATGAAGCCCCGCCCTAGACTTGCTCATGGAGGAGTCTGGGGAGTCCCCTTCTCCTTTTTCCTCTGCCCCTCTCCTCTGCTAGTGTAGGCTCATGCGCTCTTTCTCTGTCTCTCAAACAGATAAAAATATTTAAAAAGTAATAAAAATTTTAAAAAAGGGGTGCCTGGGTGGCTTAGTGGGTCGAAGCCTCTGCCTTCGGCTCTGGTCATGATCTCAGGGTCCTGGGATCCAGCGCAGCATTGGGCTCTCTGCTCAGCAGGGAGCCTGCTTCCCCCTCTCTCTCTGCCTGCCTCTCTGCCTACTTGTGATCTCTCTCCTCTCTGTCAAATAAATAAAATTTAAAAAATAAAATTAAAATTAAAAAAAATTAAAACACCCAACAATGAAAAGCCCAGGACCAAATGGCTTTAATGGTGAATCCTACTAAACTTTTAAAGAAGAATGGACGCCAACCCTTTTTAAACTCTTCAAAAAGTTAGGAGAGAATGGAACACTCTTTAAGGTAATCCCTGACCAAAGTATTACTCTGATTCCCCAGTCAGAAAAAAACAACAAAACTACATTACAATATCCTTTATGAATATGCATGCAGAAATCCTCAGCAAAATGAAAGCAAACTGAATCCAGCAGCTTCTAAAATGGATTACACCAAGTAGGACTTATCCCAGGAATGTGAAGTTGGTTTACATACAAAAATCAACCAATGTATTACAAAATATTAATAGAATTAAATGACAAAACCACATGATCATCTCAACAGGTTCAGAAAAATGCATTTAATAAACCCCAATCCCTTTCACGATAGAAATAATCAACCAAGTAGGAACAGAAGGGAATTACCTCACCTGGTAAAGGATATCTACAAAAAACCCACAGTTGACATATTTAATGGCAAAAGACAGAAAGATTTCCTTCTAAGATCAGGAATAAGACAAAGATGTCCTTTTCCCCTCTTTTCTATTTAACATTGTACTGGAGGTTCTAGCCAGGGCAATTAGGGAAGAAAAACAAAGGCATTCATATAGGAATGGAAGACATAAAAATACCTCTTTCAGGGCACCTGGGTGTCTCAGTGGGTTAAAGCCTCTGCCTTCAGCTCAGGTCATGATCTTGGGGTTCTGGAATCAAACCCCACATCGGGCTCTCTGCTCAGCAGGGAGCCTGCTTCCCCTTCTCTCTCTGCCTGCCTCTCTGCCTACTTGTGATCTCTCTCTCTCTCTCTGTCAAATAAATAAAATATTTGAAAAAAAAACCTCTTTCGCAGATGACATAGTCTTATATAAGGAAAACTCATAAGAGTTCTCAAAAAAAAACTACTAGAGCTAATAAACAAGTTCAACAAGTTTCCATTATATAAGGTCGATTAAAAATCAGTTGTTTTCTGTAAAATAGCAATGAACAATTGAAATTAAGAAAATTCCATTTAGAATAGCATCAAAAAGAATAAAATACTTATGAATAAATTTAACTAAAGAAATGTAAGATTTGTAGACTGAAAAGTACACATTTTTAAAAGGAATTAAAGGAGATCCAAATAAATGGAAAGATAGCCCATGTTCATGAATTGGACAAAAATATTTGTCCACACAAAAACTTGCGTGCAAATGTTTATAGCAGCACAATTCACAACAGCAAAAGGTGGAAACAACCCAAATGTCCATCAACTGTAAATTTAGAAACAAAATGTGGTATACACATATAACAATATTATCTGGGAAAAAGGAGTGAAGAACTGATATATGCTTCAATGTGGATAAACCTTGACAACATTATGCTAATTAAAAGAAACTAGTCACAAAGAAAACAGCATATAATTCAATTTTTTAATTAATTAATTAATTTATCAGAGAGGAAATACAAGCAGGCAGAGGGAAATGGGCAGGGAGCCTGATGCAGGGCTCCATCCTAGGACCCTGAGATCATGACCCAAGCCAAAGGCAGATGCTTAACTGACTCAGCCACCCAGGCATCCCTATAGAATTCAACTTATCTGAAAGGTCCAGAGTATGCAAATTCATAAGCACATAAACAAGAGAAACTTGGCTAGTGGTTACTAAGGGATGAGAAGGGGGATTGGGAGTGACTGTTAACATATATGGAGTCTCTTGTTAGGGTGATGGAATTGTCCTATAATTAAATCATGGGATGGCTGACTAACATTGTGACTATACTAAAAAAAAAAAAAGAAAGAAAAAGAAAAGAAAAAAAATCACTGAATTAAATTAAATCCCTTGGAGAGTGTAGATATTTTTGATGAGGCAGATAATCCACCTGGTTAGATTCAAACCACAACTTCCAGCTGCCCTTCTGTAGTCTGTGATTCCAAAGTCAGTTCACTTCCCAGAGCCTGGATGGGGCTATTCAAGTTCTGGCCCAGTTGTGTGCCACCTAGTGGCCAGTTGAGGACCACGGGCGGTGGTCTGTGCGTTCCACCTCAGTCTTTTCTGTGTTGAGCAGGACCAGGTTTGTGCAGGGGCAGCTCAGAAAGCTAACCCCGGAGTTCATAAACAACTTTGTGGGGTCACTTCCTTAAGCAGCTCACTCCGCAATTTCCCTGTTACTTTTATTTCCCACAGCTTCTAGTTTTCAGTCTTCTGATCAGAAAACTGAGGCTTGACCTCTGCAACTCTGCCATGCACTTCTGCCTCTGGGGCCAAGCAGCAGGAGGATAGAGTTGGAACAAAAGTAACACAGTGTTCATTCACCCTCTTGGGACTACAGCCGCCCCAGTTGAAATTTCTCTCCTTCAGAGTTTTGACTCCTGGGTCCCAAGTAAACGGGAATTCTCACGGTTTATTTTCACAGGCTTTTCTCTTGGACTGGAGAGACCCCTCCTGGCTCTCCCTCTGCAAAGCTCTTTCTTTGCCTTGTCTTGCCAAGAAGTCTTTCTACACTCCCTAGAATGAACCATTCTCCTCTCTAAACAGTCTCTGTATCCTACTTCTATTTCTAATGTCAGTTCTTACTGCACGATGTTCTGAGGCATTTTTTATGGCCCCCGGTACACTGTGAGCGTTCCAAGGCTGGAACATTTATTGCTGCTTCACTGGCTTGTAGTGCAGTGGCTGACAAATTCAATAAATCTTTCAATAAATAATTGAATATTTATTAATTCAATAAATATTCCTGACTTCATTTATAAGTCTTCATAAATAAAGACTTCAATAAATCTTTCCTGACCTCATTTACTTTTGGTTTACCCTCTCCCCTCTTCTAATTTGCGTCCTTTTATCTGGCAGCAGCAACTCATTAAGCTCATTAGACTTGTGTATGAACTAAGCAGGTGACGAGCAAGGGCCTAGAGGATTTGAACATATGAACGTTAGTGCATGGACTTTAATAACCTCTGGTTTTTTTAAGGCGCTTGTTTCCTCTTTTTTGTCTATATTCTGGTAGAAGTTGCCAGAAAGCTGTTTCAGATAGTTTAGGACTCATCACTGTACACAAAATTGGAAGGCCCTAGCTGTCCTCTGAAGGAATCTACAATTTGAAAGAGGGAAATAGCTATTTGTGAAGTTTTCAAAAATAGAGAATAACATTAATTAATTAATTAATTAATTAATTAATTAAATGTGGGGTTTGGGGAATTAACTGGAGAACAGTATGAATAATTTTCAAAATGTTGATATGTTGACCCCCAAAATAATCCCTCTTATGGGGTTTAACATGGTGCTAAAGATAGATGGCAAACAAATATCCTCTTTTTTTTTTTTTTAATTTTATTTGACAGAGGGAGAGAGATCACAAGCAGGCAGAGAGAGAGGGAGAAGCAGGCTTCCCACTGAGTGGAGAGCCCGATGTGGGGCTCGATCCCAGGACCCCGAGACCATGACCTGAGCCAAAGGCAGAGGCCTTAACCCACTGAGCCACCCAGGTGCCGCAACAAATATCCTTTTAGTAAGCTTCTCCTTTCATTCTTGTCTCTACTATCTTGGGGATTGAGATCTTCTTCTTGGGCTGTATAAACACAACTTAGATTTCTAGTAGGGAATATGAGCCCAGTATCCTGCCAGTACAATTTTAGATTTAAGAAGCCATTTTGACCTATGCACCAATTAGTAACAATTATCAAGTGGAGATCTCCTCCTTGATCTTGTGGAATCAAAAATATGACAGTAGGATTAAAGAAGGAAATCCTAAGGTTTTAGAAGGGAGAAGAAACTACATTTTTTCCTTCCCAAACACTGAGGTCTCCCCAGAAATCAAGTCAGGTGAGGCAAGTCACTGCACTTGTACAATACCCTGTTGACTGGAGATTATAGAAGGTGAGGGGGTGAATCCAAGGCATCGAAGTCATGATCCACCCAGTAAGGTCGTTAAGGTTTGGGTGATCACAGTACAGTTTAGGGAGCACACCTGGAACAGAGCTTTACTTTCAACTCTGCTCAATTTGTGAGAATTTATATAGGAGCTGCTTTAAAAAGCTCACCATTGCTCCCCGGATGAAGAAAAATTTGCCAACAATAAAGAGATAAGCAATATTGCAGATACATATTTAACCCATTTAACAAAACACATTCAAAAAATAAAGTTAGCATTCCCATTACTGTAGCATAATATTAATTTTGGCAAACTGGAAAGCACTACCTGAATTGAATAAAGTCCCCCTTCTTCCCTGCCAAAAAACTCCAAAGAAAACACTTAAGAACCATTTTAATAACATTTTCAAAAGATTTATTTTAGGGAGACAGTGAGAGAGCACCAGGGCACCCACCCCTGGCCTCTTCCCCTGCCTGGCTGACCGGTAATCCCCTCTGAAGATCCAGCTCCTCTAGGAGCCTTGCCTCCTTCTCTGCTGCTGTGATCTGGCAAAACCCTATGTTCACCCTCGCAACACTTCCTACATGGTGCTGTAATTACCCATCTCTCCTACTTGGGTGGGAGGAAATCAAAGCTCTGCACCTGCCCCAGGAAGGAAAAGGAGTCTGAGACTCAAATCAGAGATGCAGAATCTCTATGTTCGAGGAGGATGAAGGGCAAGGAACGAATGGTGCAATGGGAAGAGGAAAAATGCCTCTCAAAAGCACCACACAGTGCCTCGGGGCCTGAAGAGTGATGTATTAGGATATGTTAATATACATATATAAGGAGATGTAAGATATCTCCTTTGTTAAGAAGTGAGAAATATCAGAATTATGGCGAATAGTGGGAAGACTCCACCACTGTTCTGTATGGTTTTGGGATTTGGCTCACACACAGTCACGAGATCATTTTCTTTTATTCATACACATGAATATGTCTACTTTATATTCAAGAACACTTTAATTTTCTTTCTCTCTCTCTCTCTATCACACACACACCCCCCAAGTAACCGAGTAGAAATATTTATACATTTGGAATCGCAGGGATACTTGAGCTCAGATTCTGGACATGCCACCTATAAGCTGTGCAACCTCAAAGGACCTACTTAACATCACTATGCAACTCCTCTGCTGTAATGTGGAAAGAATTTTAAGTAACCCTCATAATTTTAAGGATTAAATAAGATAGTATTTGTGGAAACCGCCTTGTGAACTTTATATAGAGAATGTTTAATTTGATATTCTTACATGGATGGAGATATGACTACTTAAATTGTGTTCCAAAAAAAACCACATATAGTAAAAATTTAAAATGACTTTTAAGAGAAACTTCTTAAAAAGTTGATATATAATTGACATATACTATTCTATATCAGATGTACATGATTCAATATATATATTTGTGAAATGATTCCAGTAAGTCTAGTTATCCATCACCATACATAATTACAAAATTTTTTATTCTCATAAAAACTTTTAAGATCTACTCTTAGCAACTTTCAGATATACAATACAGTATTATTAACAATAGTCACCATACTATATAATGCACCGCTATGACTTTGTAACTGGAAGTTTGTACCCTCTGATCCCTTTCACCTGTTTCACCCATCCCAACACCCGGCTTCGGGCAATCACCAATCTGTCGTTCTCTGTATTGATGAGTTGGGTTTTGTTTTCTTTAAGATTCCATAAGTAAGTGAGATCATATATTTGTTTTTCTGTCTGATTTATTTCATTTAGCTTAAAGCCCTCAAGTTCCATCCATGTTGTAAATGGCAAGATTTCCTTTTTATGGCTGAATAATATTCCATTGTGTGTGTGCGTGTGTGTGCACCTGTATACACACCACAATTTCTTTATTCATTCTTCTGTGGATGGACACTGAGGTTGTTTCCAAAAAGTTTTCTTTAAAAAAATTGTTTTTAAAGATTTGTTAGAGAGAAAGAGACAGAACATGAGCAGAGGGAAGAAGACAGAGGAAGAAGCAGACTCCCCACTGAGCAGGGACACCCCCCCCCCCCACAACCCCAATGTGGGACTTGATACCAGGACTCTGGGATCATGACCTGAGCCAAAGGTAGCTGTTTAACTGACTGAGCCACCCAGCTGCCCAAGATTTTATTTTTTTAAAAAAGATCTATCTACTTATTTTAGAGAGAGCAAGAGAGAGAGAGAGAGAGAGAGTCAAGGGAGGGCAGAGGGAGAGAATCTTCAAGCCAACTTCTCACAGAGTGCAGAGTCCAACACCAGGCTCGATCTCACAAGTCATGAGATCATGACCTGAGCTGAACCCAAGAGTTGGATGTTTAACCAACTGAGGAACCAGGTGCCCCTTGAAGATTTTTCTTTTTTTCAGGTGCCTGGGTGGCTCAGATCGTTGACTGTTTGCCTTTGGCTCAAATCATGATCTCCAGGTGCTGGGATCGAGCCCTGCATTGGGCTCCCAGCTCAGTAGGGAGTCTGCTTCTCCTTCTCCCTCTCCCCCTGCTTGTGCTCTGTCTCTCTCTTAAATGAATAAATTAAAAAATCTTGAAAAAAAAAGATTTTATTTTTTAAAGTAATCTATACATCCAACATGGGGCTCGAACTCACAACCCCAAGATAAGAGTTGCACATTCCACCAACTGAGCTAGCCAAGCACCCCACCAAAACAGTTTTCTTAAAGCATTAGTCCTATCTCCTCATAGTTCTATGTCTCAAAGTCATTCAAATGAAACAATGAACAATAGGATTATTCTTAATAATTACGAATATTTATTAAACACCAAGAGTATACTGCAATGGCTATGTGAAAACATAATTAACAACATAGTGTCCTGCCATCGAGCTTACAATCTAAAATGAAATACAAGAATGCTGTAAGCCTACCTCAAAATTTCCTTAACTTAGAAATGGCTATTTTGGCAAGTAAGTGAGGCAAAATGGCCTATCATTTTAGGTACAATGTTATTAAGGCTTTGAAAATGATCCAAAGAATGTTTTATTTGTACCCAGACATTTCCCCAATTATATTAGGCTTGGTAAGAAAAAGAGCACTTGGAAATTGGGTAAGAACAATGAATTATTTCAAATTGCCTTCTAGGACTTTAAACAGAGAAATGCTTACGAGCCTGAGTTTTTCCAGAGCCAGGGAAAACCCCATGGACAATATTATGAACTCTGCCAATCCTGTCTTCTATTCCACTTGCAACTTTTCGACTTCCTCATCCTTTCCCACAGCTCTAATGACACCTCTATCAGGGAAGAAAGACTATATCTGGACCAAATCGAACTTCCAGGAACTATTAATTCTTATTTTAAAAGAGGAGTGAGCAAAGACAGCAGTGGGACATCTGGCTGCAGGAAGATGGTCTATGAAAGCTGTGTAAACAAAGCAGCTGAACTCAGTTCATGCATCTTCAAAATGATTAAGAATATGGGTAAATGGTTGCTTTTCTGTCTCTTATTTCTGGTGTAGGGGGATCTGACAATTTAGCATCAATATCCCAAATTGCAAAGCCTGTATTATTTTGCCTACATCCATAGTATAATATTTAATAAATACTTCCAAAGTTTTCCTTGGTGGTCATATATTAGCTTCCAGACGCAGACTGAAGGGATTTTGATTCTTACTATCAAATGCAAAGACTGTTTTAAATGTCTGAGTACATACAGTCTTAAACTATATTTTGATTATTTTCAATTACTGATAATTCTTTAAACTATAAAAGAACACTAAGAAGTAACTGGCTATAAGTTATCTGAAAACCGAAATAGAATTTACTCTGTAAAGTGCATGCACAAACTTTAAAAAAAAAAAATACATGCATACAAATATTTTAATGGCAGAGTGGTAGCATCCTGAGTTTTTATTGTTTTTTTAATGGCAAAACATTTCAGCAATTTTTTAAAAAACCAGTAATTTCCTCCTTAAAAGTCCATCTTGGGAACTTTCTTTTAAATGATAACACAGCAGCAGCAACATTTAAAAAATGTTCACAAAATTTGCTTTGCATACAAGTTTATCGAGAAAGAATGGTCCAGAAACTTCAGGATAAACTTTCTAAAAACACTTTTTATAAAGTAGAATAATCCACTACTTTTGACCTAAAATTGACATTTAAACATTCTCCTTCCAATTTAAAAGTGTCATTTTTACCTCCTCCTCATAGTAAATAAAATCCAATCACAACATTTGAAATGAAAAACTTGAAACACCTATCAATATCATCCTTTTAACAAGATGACAAAAACTACTTTCAATGTGTTTCCTCCAAAAAAGGAGAAAAAATAAAAAATCAAATATCACCATAGCTGTGACATAGGAATTTGGGTTTACAAATCTCAATCAATGCATTCGTTTTTGGTAGTGCATGAAACAGCTAGAATTCCTGAAGAAAGTATGTGTTTTTCTAAGGCAAGGCAAGTTTGATTATGTATAAAGCATAAACATTAGCATGGTTATAAAGGCAGTAAGATCAATACACATACATTCACTTGTTTTAAGTGATACATTCCAAGCTACATAAAATTTAATTTTGTGTCCTATTCTAAGACTACATCTTTGACCTTAAGCTTAGAAGCATAATTGCTATAATATGTTAAAAAATACTTCATTTTTTCCAATATTGTAAAGTATACTGAATTTTCAAATGCTTAGTATAAATTTTTTGCACAAAATTTAAAAAGGCATACTATTAGCTAGCTATAACTACTGTGTTAAGTAATTATACTTAGGAAGAAGTTCGCAAGGAGAACAAAATATAAAACTAAGCATAATTATTGCATTTAACAAAAAAAATGAAATCAAGTATTTCTAAATATACTTGGTTTTTTGTCTTAGTAATATGTATATTTCATTTTATAGCTACTATTAGTCTGATAAACATACTCAGATTCTTTAAGATTTGTTTTTCTTGGCTGTTTATTTTTCTTCCTTCTATCTTCCCCAGCAACAGTTGGAATTATTTTTCTTTCAAATACAAGGTAAAATAATGTTTCTATTTTTTATCTGAGTCATGTGAAAGCTGATTCCTTACTTTCATTTTTAGGAGTTAAATTAGTTTTTTTGCACCTTAGTTAAAATCTAACTTCAAAAACCTGTGTTTTTTGCTGTTAAGTGCGATCTACATTTTGACAAATTGATAAGGGTTATTAATGAAAGCAAATCTTGATTTCATCTGTGTTTTAAATATGATTATACAAGCTTTTTTCTTTTTTAATGAGAAGAAGGAGATGAAGAAAATCATTCATACAGGCCCTCTTCACTCTTAACTATTTTGAGATACAGCTTTAAATAAGGGTGGGTCAAGTCAAGTAATGTTGGTAATCTCTTTTCTTTGCATAGAAGAGAAAAAACAAATAAAGGAAGTTATTTCCTTCCTAAGGTCTCAGCTAGTTTCTTAAGTCTTTTCTTCAGCTCCAACGGAAATTTCTCATAGCACTTCTTACAGACTGGCTTCATGTCAAACTCCACAAATTTATTCCTAAAGACAGTAACAATAATAAAAGAAATTAGTAGAAATGTATTTGACACAAATATATAAATAATGTGAGGTAATTTTACCGAAGTAAATGAAGACACTATATGATGACATTGACATTCAGAGCAAAAAACTGAATTCTAATCTCAACCTCTGTCATTGTGGTAGATGTAAAAAATTGTCCTTATAAATTGATCTTATACATCTACCTATCTGTGTAACACAGAATGTACATTACATTTTATATGCTACGTATACAGGAAATCTAACGTCAATATAATTTAGGTAAGTAAAGTCAATCACACATTAAAGTACTATGAGAATATTTTAAAGAACAGTTATTTAAAGCCCAGAGTTGTATTTCTATAATTTGAATGACCTTCTCTTTATTGAAAGCAAATTAATCTTCATTAATATTTTAAATTAGGTAGCTATGAGGTTTCATCTTTCCTTACATAAAATGGTTTGATTTCTACCTTCAACAATAACAAAAATCATTTTCAAAGAAATCTTAAATTGTAATGGGTTATTTTGATTAGTTTTCTGACAGAAAGGTTGGCAGGAGAGATATGAGAAAATTTTTAATCACCCTTAAGAAATAGAAATGAAACAGATTGCCTGTGGTTCCATTTTGTGAATGGTTAGCTGTATGGAAAACTCAATTCTTTTTTTTTAAACTTAGAGCAATACACATTATAATATATAATATTATATTATATATTATAAATTTATTTATGAAACAGCTTTCTCTATCTGTTATGCATTTTCAATTGGTAATTACAATTGCTTATTACTGTTGGAATCTACGGTATTAAACTGTGAAATATTAAACTGAGGCAAAATACATGTTAAACTGAGGAAATATACAACCTTATAACTTGTACATTTTCCTAACTTGTTTTTAGGTAGTATTTCTGGAACAAGTATAGTGGTACATTGTTATCTATGGCAAATGATTAAATCAGATGATATAAAGAACAAAGTTGATTTAAAGAACAAAGTTAATCATAAAGTTAATTCCTAATCATATATTTAATAAAATGAAAACTTTTATTCTCAAGCATTACATGGAAGTTATTCCATAGCTGTTTTTCATAGAGATCTTAATGCTGACAGAAATTCATGTTATAGAAATAATGTTATTTTTTCACTGACAGTTTGATTTAAATAGTATTCCTGAGATATAATTTTCTCCCAAAGACTTCTAGCATGAAAGCTATTAAAACTGCCATTTTTTGGATGAAGGAAATAAATTATCACTGCTTTGAGAGATACTGTCGAGCAAACTTCAATGGTTTTAGTTTTATATTTGAATTTTAATTCCTCTTTATGGAAGGAAACATGAAAACTGGAATAATAAAAAACTTCTGGAGCTCAGAACACATTGGTAACCATGAAGGAACAATAGGATAATCATGCTAGTAATTCAACAGAATTTTAAAGACTGAAATATTTTCCATAAAAATCAGGAATAAAGTAGGGTTTGAAAACATCAAGAAAATGAATTCATAAACAGCAGCAATGAGCATGATATGAAAGTGCATAGAGACAACCAAAGACAGTAGATCTCTTATTATATATAGTAGATGGCCTTTGCTTAGATACAAAACATGCTGAAAGGATTTAATGCAGAGCTTAGAACATGTACACTTGAAATTTATCAAATGAATCATTTTAGGCAAAGAAAACAAAAACCAGGATTTTAGAAGGTTGTAATTAGCAGAGAAAAATACTTTAAAAATGTTCTCAGTATCTATTAAATAGAGATTGGAATTCTTCCCTTTGTATCCATTTTTTGAAAAAATAAATCTATAACATAATGTGATATAAACAAAGAGATAAAGGAATAGACAGATTAAGGGAAATAAGTGAAGTGCAAGCTGGTATTAGGTGGGGATTTTAGTAATGTAAGCTTTAATAATTTTAATAATTAGGCAAAAGAACCGGCTCACATGGGTCAAGTACTTGTATTTCAAGCTCTGACAGCTACAAACACATGCCAAAAGAAATAAAAAAGCAAAAGACCAAAATAGAACAAAACATACTCTAAAGGACTAACCAAAGAAGAAAGCAGTGAAAATGATGACAGAAGGGACAGAAAAGTTTACAAACAGACTGGCTTTTTCTTTTTCTGCTTGTCCTTATCCTTTGCTTCTCTCTCCCGTTTGGCAAGTCGCCTCTTAAATTCTTCTGGCATTTTTTCATAACAGTGTTTGCAGACTGGTTTTAGATCAATTTCAACAAACTTATCCCTTTGAGCAGGACAAAGAAGGAATAGAAAGAACATAAAACAATTAAAGGAAGAACCTTTACTTCTGGAAGGCCTAGACAGAAAGAGTAAGGAATCGATTCTTTTAAAACTCCGTAGTTTATAAAATGTTACCCCCAACATTTTCAGTCTTAGGATTCATACTGGACTAAACTGTAGACTTACTTTAGTGTTAATTTAGTGTTGCAGGTAGAACAGGCAAAACAGTTCACACACCAGGCCTTATTAAGAGCAGAGACCACTGGAGAAAGAGGAAAACACATCATATGCAAAGTGGTGGAGATGACCCTTTCATGTTTAACAGAGCTAAGGTGGCTTCCATGACACTTGGAAGAGATTCTCAAGAGGTTTTCTTAAAAAAGATTCACATGACTAAAAATCTCAATGCCATTAATGTTTACTGAATCAATCAAATTAATTAATTAACTTAAAGCTATTTTTTTCACATTACTAAAAAAACTGAGCCTTTATGTCTTCCATGACTGTAGGCTGGTCTCCTCTTAGGGAAGATTACCATTGGCTTTTTCAATCTTTATTTATTTATAGTTAAAATTTTTCTTCTTTCCTTTGAGTATCCTGTGAGGCATAAAAACGGTATGTACCATGTCTTCCTGCTAAAGCTTGTCCTCTCACTCCTGTGGATGACAGGGTATATATTTAACATGTACTACGTCACTCAGATGAGCTTTTCTGGCACAGGGCCTGTCTACGAGCACACTTGGCCGCTACCTCTCCGTGCCAACTGCCTCTGGCCCAACAAAGAAATATGGACTAGATAAGTAATTAAAAAAAAAAAATCCAGACATTAACTTATTTGCCTGTAGAAGTCTTTCTTCCAAAGCTGACTAAAAGAAGCATGTTTCCCTTAACAGCTTCTCTCACCTGACAACTACCTCACGTAGGAGGTTAAAGGAGTTAAGTTTTACTTTCTATAGCACTGAAGATTGCTCTTCTGAACTACTCCTTTTGCAAACTGCATCATGGGCAGTGTTTTTGCAAAGTTATTTCCCGAGTTGGGTTCTCTTACGAGAACCACGAAGCATGCTGAAAACAGGAATGTTTAAACTTTGCCAGGAAGTTTCTAGCAGAATTGTGCTAGCGCCTATTAGCAAACACAGCTGCTTCCTTTCTCTCCCAGTTAATCAGCCCTGCCTAATTACCACAATACAAGGCTGATAAGCCTAGAAATGTCTACAGAAAACTGCCAGATTTTAGCATCTGCAGGGTTAAAGTGACTCGCTGACTACCCTAGTGGATTAACTTGTTCCTAATAAATCCTGCTCTATAGCTTCCAAGTTACATAATTCCAGGAGATGGAAATAGAAACAGATCTCAAAGGTTGGCCATGAACTTTCCCATAACAACTTTGTGGCAATGCCCTAAAGTTATTATCATAAAGGAGTAACAAATCCATCTCTTAGGATATTATCATTTCTCCTATGGATTACTTGCGAAATATGCCAAAGGAAAAAAAAAAAGTAACTGATAATGATCATATTCCAAGCAATGGAAGTCACTGACCTCTTTCAATTTTCACATTACCCAAGTGTTTTTGTGTCAAAATAATGGCATATAAAATCCCTACAGATACCTACCATCACCTTCTATAACACGGTTGCAATGGAAACAAACATCACCAAATAGCTGAAAGTAAAAAAAAAGTGATAAAAATTCAAGATATGTTAGAACTTAAGTTTTAGAACACCAAACATTTAATATAATTTCAGTTCTTTCTACCACTTAAAACAAATAGTTGGCTACCTAGATCCAGAATTTACCATTTATTACTAGTGAAAATTAGTAAGTTCATGGACTAGTTTTTACTTTTTATGATAAAAATAAATTTACTTTTCATCATCATCAAAAACAAAAAAGGCTTTGGAAATGTTCCAGATTTAAGGAGGCTAAAAGGAAAATGGAAAAAAATGATACAAAGACATTAGTACAAGTGACAAAATTGGAATGAATACACTAAAGTATTATTATATCAATACTGATTAACTATGATTATGCAAGAGTACTCCATAGTCTTGGGAAATATAAATTGAAGTATTTAGGGTCAAAGGACCATGATGAACTAACTTATCATCAAATGCTTCAGAAAAACTAAGTGTATATATATGAATACATACATCTGCATATAAAGATATGTGAATTTATTAAGTATATGTTTTTACAAAAAGAAACACATGCAAATGATGAAAAGGTACATACGTATTCTTCCTATTTTTATTTCAACACCTTTCTGTGAGTCTAAAATTATTTCCCAAATAAGAAGTTAAAAAGAGATCTCTAGAGTCCAATGTACATTTTCCAAGAGATTTCCTTGTAGCTAAAATATTAAGCTCAAATTCATCTAAGTATTTGAGTATCCAATGAGTACAATCAATACCTGGTTATAGTGGGTTTCACAATATGCCAGGCCCTTCCTTTCATAATGGCGATGTCCAAGAAATGGCTTTTCACACTTGGCACAAACAAAATGCTGAAAAAAATTGTTAGAGGTCATTTTTGAATTGCAATATTTTATTTATTTAATGAAGTAAAACTCCAAAATTAAACTAGATACATGAAGTTTGAGGTAGTTATTTCATTTGGCCAGGGCTAACCCTGTGACACTTTCAGTCTTACTTAATTCAGATGTCTTGAGCTTTTGAAAGGTTACCTTATGACACAGCCTATTTAAACAACACAGAATGAGAAAACAGGTCAACATGTGAGTAGCATTTATAAGGGAGGGGCTGCTGCTGGATATGGACCATCACACTTCCAGCTTCAAGAAGGATTTAAGAACAAGACAGCACATCCTGTATCGTTATGGAGAGATCACAAAAGCAGTGCATATTCTATATTCTTTTTTTAAAAAGATTTTATCTATTTATTTGACAGAGAGAGAGAGATCACAAGTAGGCAGAGAGGCAGGCAGAGGGAAAGGGGGAAGCAGGCTCCCTGCTGAGCAGAGAGCCGGATGTGGGGCTCCATCCCAGGACCCTGAGATCATGACCTGAGCCAAAGGCAGAGGCTTAACCCACTGAGCCACCCAGGTGCCCCCATATTCTATATTCTTAATTTTCTACAAAGTTATTTGTCTTGAAAATGTCCATATTTAATCTTTAGAATCTCCTTCTCTTGCCAGCACATCTGAATGAAAAGTACTGGTTACCCCTTCACAACTGATGACTCACCTCCACATGCCACTGCTTGCCCATGGCATTCACCACACGCCCTTCGATGGGCCGTCGGCAAGCTCCACAGATGGGGACCCCCATCTTATCATGGCACGGCAGGCAGTACAGCTCCCCTTTCAGCTCCCGGGCATCAGCAGTCAGCTCCTTCCTGTCCACAAGAAAGACACAACACTGAACACTACTGCCAAGAGAGAACAATACCGCAACCAATGTGGCTAATGCACTTTTTTTTAGCAAGTTTCAGATTCCTATCAAAACATCAATATCATACCATAATGATAAGATGTACAAATAAGTCAGATCACACTGATCAGATTATCACTTCTTTGTCTATTATCACATTACAATCCCTTTGTCTTCCTTAAAAAGCTAGAAGAGAATCATCACAATACCCAGGACAGTAATAGTATCTTTCCAAAATAACTGAGGTCTAAAGTTAGAGACTAGTTCTGTTTACTAACAATTAAGTGGTCATAAGCTATTAGAGTTATAGGTTAATAGAAAATAAACAAATGAAATGCCCATAACTTTCCTCCCCCAAATGCTTAAGTTCAGTATTATTTTCAGTCTCCTGCATCAATAAATATTTAGCCAGAGGTGGCCCCAATTAGCCAAATGGACTTGTTGACATTTCATCTGTTTAAGTAATTCTTTAGAAGTGCTAATGACAGGGGCGCCTGGGTGGTTCAGTCGTTAAGCGTCTACCTTCGGCTCGGGTCATGATCCCAGGGGCCTGGGATCGGCTCGGGTCATGATCCCAGGGGCCTGGGATCGAGCCCCGCATCGAGCCCCGCATCGAGCTCTCTGCTCTGCAGGAGGCCTGCTTCTCCTGCTACAATCCCCTCTACAATCCCCTGGGCTCGTGTTCCCTCTCTCGCTGTGTTTCTCTCTGTCAAATAAATAAAATCTTTAAAAAAAAAAAAAAAGAAGTGCTAATGACAAATGAACAGAGAAAAATTCCACAAAGTGGAATAGGCAAGAAAATGACATAAGATACAAACTGATAATCACAAAAAAAAAGATGAGGTGGCTGTGCTTACAGCACAAAGCTGTTTTCTTGATCTTTAGCTTCTCTCTCCCATCCCACAATAATATACCAATCCCACAATAATATACCATGTATGTTCATACTAATTAAAGTAACTTTTTCCATTAAATTTTTATATAGCAAATTTAGAAAACCATAGTTGAATAATTTATCATGAGTTTCTGAAAAAAAAAATTCCCTTTAGAAGTAAATACAGCAAAATTAAATAAATGTAGTTCAAGATATTCTAACACCCTATTACAACTGTAAAAATTATGTATATACAAACAGAAGACTTTTTAAAGTTTTTTTTTTTTGATCCTGTATTGAGAAAACAGTAATCAAGAACAGTTTTTGGGACAATTGAGGATATTTTACTATCGACTGAATATTTAGAAGTATGTGTAAATGTACATGTGTACACATATACACATACACGGGGCAAGAGTGTGCTTCATACATTCTAAAGTGGCAAAATGTTAAGTGATGAAATTCAATAATGGGTATTCTTTTTATTTTTATCTTGACTTCTTACAGGCTTTAAATTTTCTAGGCTGCAAGTTGGAAAAAAGGAATCTGGTATACTAGAGTAACAGAAATATAGAAAAATGTGATCTTTTATTTTTTTTCCACCGTCTGTGCAATTGAAAGGGAGGGGTTGGCAATACCCGCAGTTGGCACAGTTGAAATGGTCTGGATGGTACGGGTCATTCTTGAATATCAGCGGCTGCTCATCGATGATGGCATGGCATTTCTGGCAGATGTATTTTCCAAGGCCTCTGGCTTTCTCACGATTATGACAGGGACGACACAGATGTCTAAATAGAGCCGAAAACTTTTTTAGAAACTTCAATTGAAAATCTGAGGTTCTTTCTAATAATTAGAAAGAAATACGCTTCTCATATCTCTGAAAAGAAGTTAAAGAAATCATTTAAAAAAAAACCACTCCTGGCTTACCAGAGCAGAATCAAGCCACTACTTTTTACATGAAAATTTATTTATTCCAACCCAGGTAACCCAAATGATCTTTAAGAAACTCCATCTTAAATACCTATCCCCCTTCTGCTGGCCCAGGGATACGTGCAGGCTAAGGTCCTCTCCTAACAGATACCAGATGAGTCAATAAACTGCAGTCGTGCGTCCCCTGTACCTTCAACTCAGTGCCCTAAAGAACCCCTTCATCAGGGAAAACAGGCATGAACTTGTAGCTGTTCCTTCTCCACCCACACCTGACGAGGATGGAAAACTCCTACCTCCCAGCATTCTTGACAAAGCCAATATCTGCCAGAACTTCCTGGCAGAGGTCACAGCGGAAGCACTCAGGATGCCAGCTGTTATTCATGGCTTTGATCACTCGGCCAATGATGAATTCACCTGTGGGAAAGTAACACACAAAGGACATCCAGTGTGCAGCCTATTGCTAAAAATAGTAACGCAAAAGACACGAAGAAAAAAACATTTAAATCGTTCCCCACAAGGAGGGACTTTCTATGTATGTGTTGACCACAGTAAGCAGTAAATAAGGAAAAAACTGTTTCATCTGAGTCCTTGATTTTGATTCTGTGGTCATATTTTCAGGTTGTTTTATCACATCTCTGAACGTGGTTTTCCTTCTCCCAATGACATAGTGGGCTCTCTTGAAGGCCTTTTGTTTATTTCTGGTCATCGCCGACATAGAAAACTGAAATCCACAGCACATTTTCTTCAAACCTACACTAAATTTCTTTCACTAAACTTTAGAACATTCTACTTAGTTTTTCCAATCTCTGGAGACCTTCTAGTAGAAGTGTTAGCAACCAGTGAGGTGGTTAAAATGCAAGCAAGTTAAACACTTGTGTAACACATAGCAATCCTTAAGCATCTTAGCACCCCTCCAATATCCCCCCTGCCTCTCTCCTGGCAACCCCCAAAATGAATAGGTAAAGGCTGAATTAACAGGGGACAAGAACATTCCAAAAGATCATCTGGTAAAAGTCTTAATCAGTCCTCAAACAACTTTATAGCAGACGTCCTTAAAAATCATTTCTCTCTGGGTTTTGATATTCTTCCAGCTTGTTATATGTTAATAAGGAAAAGGACCAATAAGTTACCTGGATGCTATTTATAATGAGCACCAAACACCCTTTTCACCATTGACATAATTTTGAGACTCACTTTTTACTTTGCCATTCAACAGTAAAACTTACCACATTGATGACAGCAAGGAGCAAAGAGCATCTGAAAGTCATGTTCACAGTACTTCCTTCCTTCAAACTGAAATAGAAAGTACCATCAACTTGCACATGAAACAATCACAGGATGAATATAATTATTCCATGGAGACATATAGGAAAGATGTTTTGAACTAAGAGCTCTGCCCTAAGAATTTATAATTCTACTGAGATTTTTAAAAGCAGAAGTACTTTTGTACCTTCCCTAAGGATACACCAAACAACTGAGGCAGGACCTGGTACTATGGCTCCAGAGTACAATGACCTCCCTCTACCAATGCTAAGTATTCTCTGGCTTGCAGACTCATCTTGAAGATTCTAATGAGAGCTGCAGACCCCTCTCTCCAGAAAATAGGCATATACACACAAACCCTGTCCCACTTTTTTTTTAGGTTGATATCTGAAATGTTGTACGATAAGCTTAACTATTTCCGAAGAGTAGATATTCTAGTATATTTCAGATTTACACATTTCAAAATGAGGCCAAAACTCATTAAAGAAAATAAATGTGTTCTACTTTAACAGTTGGAAAATTTTATATCCTCCACTTTCCTCCTTGAACTATTTCCATTTCGTTTCCACCAAAGTTTTATCCTGTTATGGTAATTTTTTCCTAAACTCTATACTAAAGTCTTGAACAGATCACTCTATCATATTTCTCGGCAATTAAAATGTATATAATGAAACTTTAAAATTTGTTTTATTATCTAAACCCATAAGGCTCTAAAACATTCTTTTTCTTCTGGATTATCATTGCAATGATTATTAATATTAAAATAGTCAAAACATGAATATGTCAAAATGTCAAATTTTACTTTCCACTATTTGTTTACTTGAAAAGCCTATCTTAGATGAGCAGGGCTCCTCTTCCTCTCACAACTATTGCATGTATTCAAGGATAGATATGACTTACCATTGGAAGAGTCAGGGTTCAACATTAATTTCTATTTTGGGGGCCACAACTCTTTCACATAAGTCATGAGAATTAGATCACGTCTCCCTTTGAATCTTTGTGCTCCTTGCAAGTTATATATTAAATGTATCACATACTGTTTGACTATCAAAATTCCATTTTCATTTCTTTTTAAAGACTTTATTTATAATTTGTCAGGGATTGGGGTGTGGGGACAGCATAAGCAGCAAGAGTGGCAGGCAGAGGGAGAAGCAGGCTCCCAGCTAAGCAAGGAGCCTGACTCGGGACGGATCCCAGGATTCTGGGATCGTGACCTGAGCCCAAAAGCAGATGCTTAATGACTGTGACCAGTTGACACACACATTCGTTAATGATATATATCAGTAGTCACACACATTGTTAATGATATATCAGTAGTCAACTCAGTTTGCCCAATCATAGAAATTAGCTGCAGCTTTGCTCAATTTATTGCCCATTACCGACTATACCTTAATTGGCAGACCAGCCAAAGCAGATTTATTTTGTGCCAGAAAAAGGCTTACTTCATTTTGAAATTCAAATGAGTAAGTTCTAATACATTTAATGAATCTGTTTTTAAAAGCTACAAACAGATGCTAATATATTGATATGCTACATTAACCCAGTCCTATCATAATGCACTGTGTACAGCCCCAAGCATTACTTATGAAGTAGAAATGTTCCCTTACTGGATGTATATTACACACACACACACACATATATATAACCAACTCTATTGATTTAGTTGGAAATGATAAAATTGTTTACCACCCACCCCAGTCTTAATCAGTGGTGAAAGACCAGGCTCAGAAATGTGTGTGTCAACTGGTCACTTACATTTAAGAGTAAAAGACTGATTACGGATAACAATGCATCACTAATGAATCAAAAACTAATGATGTATACTATATGCCGGCTAACTGAATATAGTAAAAAAAAAAAAATGCATCACAACATCTTTAGAAGAAAAGGAGAATGTTTTGTGAATTATTTGTGTGTGTCTGTGTGTGTGCATGCATGGCAGTTTTATTATCTTTTTAAAATAAGTACTTTTTAATGGAAACAACTTGACCAAAAAGTCTGTCACAGAATTTGGAGATCCATTAAAACAAAGTTTAATTAAAAAAGAAAAGAAACACTCAACTTTTAGTTTATATATTTTTTTTTTTTTAAAGATTTTATTTATTTGACAGAGAGAAACACAGCGAGAGAGTGAACACAAGCAGAGGGAATGGTAGCGGGAGAAGCAGGCTTCCTGCAGAGCAGAGAGCCCGATGCGGGGCTCGATCCCAGACCCCTGGGATCTGACCTGGGCCGAAGGCAGCCGCTTAACGACTGAGCCACCCAGGCGCCCCAACTTTTAGTTTATATTTAATGAAAGAGATATGTATTGTTTAAAACAAAAACAGAATGAGTCCAGCATTAGCATATATACTGTATTTGCTAGCAGAAGGTAAAAAAAAAATTAGGATTGGTTGTAATTTGAATAAATCTTTTTTTAAGATTTATTTAGAGAGAGAGAGAGAGAGAGTGCGTGCAGGGGAAGGGCAAAGGGAAAGGAAGAGAATCCCAAGCAGACTCCCCACTGAGCATGGAGCCCGAAATGAAACGGGGCTCAAACCCACAACCCTGAGATCATTACGTGAGGAAACCAAGAGTTGGATGCTTAAGTAACTGAGCCACCCAGGCACCCCTCGAATAAGTTTTTTAAGATATAATTCAAGGGGCGCCTGGGTGGCTCAGTCGTTAAGCGTCTGCCTTCGGCTCAGGTCAGATCCCAGGGGCCTGGGATCGAGCCCCGCATCGGGCTCCTTGCTCCGCAGGAAGCCTGCTTCTCCCGCTACCATTCCCTCTGCTTGTGTTCCCTCTCTCGCTGTGTTTCTCTCTGTCAAATAAATAAAACAAAATCTTAAAAAAAAAAAAAAAAGATATAATTCAAAGAGGAAGCATAGTGTAGCAGTTAAGAACACTGACTGTGAATCCAAAAGGCCTGAAGTCTAAATTCTGGCTGAACCACTGATTGGCTGTATGACTTTGGTCAAGCTGTTTAACCTCTCTCAGTGCCTCATAAAGTCACAAGCCTCTTCTGTTTTGGCTGTTTTGACTGTTTGTTCTGGCTTTTAACACATACTCATCATGTTCACAATTTCTACCACTGGTCTCTTTGCTTTGCTCTCACAGGACTTTCCCTTTAAAAGGATGACTCCTGTGGTATACAACAGAATACCATTCAGCTATAAAAAAGAAGAATATTCTGCTATTTGCAACAACATGGACAGACCTGCAGGACATTAAGCTAAAAGAAATTAAGTCAGGCAGAGAAAGACAGATACTCTGTGATCTCATTTATGTATGGAATCTAAAAATGCCAAATTCCAAAAATGTTGGAAATAGATATCCAACACAGTTTCCAAAGCCAAGCTTTATTCTTTTTCTTTTTTAAAAAATATTTTATTTATTTATTTGACAGAGAGAGAGAGAGATCACAAATCGGCAGAGAGCCAGGCAGAGACAGAGGGGAAAGTAGGCTCCCTACTGAGCAGAGCCCGATGCGGGGCTCGATCCCAGGACCCTGAGATCATGACCTGGGCCGAAGGCAGAGGCTTTAACCCACTGAGCCACCCAGGTGCCCCGCCAAGCTTCATTCTTAACGAGAAAACACGTAAGGCAGGGAAAGCCTGGAAGCCTTGTGGGTCTGAAGACCCCTGCTAATGTCTTTTGATTGGTGTCCTGGAGCGATTAATCATAGTAAGATTCGAGATTCCTTTCTCTTGTGAAGTGGGAGAAGTGCTACTGTGAATAAAAATATATTATCAGACAAATCAACTTTTGGAAGAAGAATCCAGAGATTTAGTTCCCTGAAACCAAAATACGAGGATTCAGAAATTAATTCCCTTGAAACCATTCATACTGCAAGCCCCCTTGCATACTCTGGGTGTGCTTACTCCATATAAGGACTAATGCAAGAGAGAATTTCTTTTGCTAGAATGAGCTGCCTCTTTTTCAGTGTAGAAATGCTCCAACACAGTTATGGCTTGATTTCCAAGGCTAGGAGAAAGGCCAGAAGTTGATCCAAAGCAAAACTCTGGGATGAAAATGAAGAAAAATTAGAAATCATAAATTTGAAAAATCAAACTTTATATTCAGAAATATTCTGAATATTCTGACAATATTTCAGAAATATTGTCTTTCTAGGTAACTGCATGTTACAACCCAAAACTGGTTTAAAATACTACAAGAAGTATTAATGCTCCAGACAGTGTTAAAACAGAATGTCTAAGAACCCTGGTTGTTGCCACCTGCAAGGAACAGAGATTGTTCAGTATGAGGCAGGATGAACTCCAACCAAAAATAGCTCTGCTTTGAACTGTTTTAAGTTTTGAGTTCTGTGAAGATTCTCTTTGCGTGGGGGGGAGGGGGAGGTAGGGAGAAATTCTGCTGCTTTAAAGAGAGCTCAGAATTAGAAACTTAGCTGATGGTCTCATTTCAAGACAAGTGCAAATGTTAATGATCTTTACTTGGTGATTTGTACTGGTTTGTCATAAATTGCTTTTAAGTGAGTGGGTCAGCAGATAAGCGCCTCCTCTAGTTGGACAGTTTCCTCCCAAACAGACCTCCCTTCTCAGAGTTCAGCCTTCCTGAGTCATCATAATTCTGTATAAGAGGAAATGAGTGGAGAAATCTCTTTGTAAACCCTTTGTAAACCCTTTCCACTAAATCACTCATCATAAATTGGTCTTTCCTGTTATGCATTCTGTGATAGGGAAAAAAGGACACATTTGGGAAATTCAAACTAAAAAGAAAGAAAGAAATCTGAAGTATTAACAAAGACCCCTAAATGTGTTGTATGCCAAACTGAAAAAGACTGCATACTACAGTCATAGCCTTGGTTCAATCCATTGTGACTCGTAATGTTTCTGGAATTACAGCTCTCTTTAACTATCAGTTCCATTTTACTTTTAAAAGTATCTTCATAGGGGAAATATTAAGATAATCCTTTTACTGGAGATATTCCAAGATAACACAAACTTAGATTTAGGAACCATTACAGCGGCTACATATAGTCGGTAATGTTAAGGCCTCTGGTCTGAATAGGTATTTCCCCCCAACCCCTGAAACGACATTTAAAAAGCCTTCTCATGCTGCCAATGACTTGGTCATTTTACAAATATTTCTTCATATGTATTGGAAGATGACTGGAGATACTGGTAACTCATGAAAACCACTGATGGAAACAGATTTCCCTTCAAAGCTAACTACAGTACCAAATTCAAAGATCACTAATCATATATTCATACATTTATCCAACCTCTCTAAATATTCCTGATCTGAAAATGAGGAAAAGTACCATGGAAGCCATCTTCAAGTTCTACCAAATCACTGTGAAAACTCCTAGGACTAGGGCACAGCACTCCTAGGACTGTGGTCTGCCTCACATTGCATTTGTAAGCTTTCCATAAATATTTCCTGAATGAACGAAAAAGCAGTGATGGCTGTATCCAAGATAGCATTATCTCTCAGACTGATAAAACATCAGTCCTAGGGAACCATTTCAGTTTTGGTGAGAGTCAAGGCATACCTGTACAGACAAGCAAGTGTGAGATAAAATCCTGATCTGACCACATCCCCACTAGTTAACTGTGGGCAAGGCCTCTGAGTCTCATCAGGGCCACATGTACGTTAGAAATGAAAATACCTAATTCACAGGGTTCATGTGAGTATCAAAGGGATGAAGAAGAACAACAGAAACAGTCTGTAAAACACCTAATACAGTGCCTAGTTCATAACAGAGGTTTAGTTTTTTTGGAAATAAAAATATTAATATAACTCAAGTTTTCTAACATTAGCAATTATAGGGCATTTATTCGCACGTAAAGTACTATATTCCAGGCAAGGTGAAGGTTATGAAGTAACACAAACTAGGTGGCCTTACCCTCGAGAGACTCACATGAAACCAGAAACAGCACCTCAACGCTTGGTGGTGCTGGTGGTGGAGAGCAGCACCACCATGACTTTGAATGTGATCCTTTTTATTAATACCCTGATCCCTACCTTCTAAGACAGACAAAGTTAAAAGATAAATCATTTTCAGAATCATTCATATTTCAAAGGTGTTTAAAATGCAGAGGTAGGATATTTGAAAAAAGAAAAATAAATTTCAGTTTGCAGAAGCAGTTCTAATCACCGATAGTATATCTTGCCTTTTGCTCAACAAGGATGATATTTTCATTTTGAGTGATGACTATCCAAGAATGGTATGCTTACATTTCCTTATGCCAATTTAAGCCAGAAAATATAGGCTTTCTTAAGGGTCTTTTTAAAGTGAAATCTGTCTGGAAATACTTTCTAATTAAATTTATCGTATAAGAATTAACTTTAAGTGCAGTCAAATTCTTAGAGACAGAAAAAGGGTTGTATTTTATAAGGGTATTACCTAAACAACCTGGGGAACATGCCCACTTGGAATGGCTTGCTATTATCATAGTGAAGCTCATAACCTATTCAAAGGGATGCCCTCATTCAGTGTAGTGGTTCTCAACGGAGGGTGATTTACTTTGACAGGTTTTATTTGTCTGAACGAGACAGCACGTGCACAAGCAGGGGGAGCAGTAGGCAGAAGGAGAAGCAGGCTTCCCACTGAGCAAGAAGCCTGATGTGGGACACTATCCCAGGACCTTGGGATCATGGCCTGAGCCAAAGTCAGATGCTAACCTACTGGGTCACCCAGGCATCCCTGAACCTGGGTGATTTAGCCCCCCAAGGTATATTTGGCAATGTACAGAGATACTTTTGGTTGTCACAACTGGGGATCTAGAGGGTAGAGTGGTAGAAATATTACTGAACGGCCTACAACACACACCAGAGAGCCCCAAAACAAAGATTTACTGAGTTCAAAATGTCAACAGTCCTGAGGATAAGGAACCCTGGTTTAGTGTGTGCAAGCATTGCTTATCTGAGCAGTATCCACTAGGAAATGGTACTAGGGGGTGAGCTAATTTATTAGGTACTGTACATGCTACTACCTTGGTTCAAACTTCCTATGAGACATGTGTGATTGTCCCTTATTAAAGAAAACTGAAATTTAAAAATATTAACTTGCACCAAAGTCAGCAGAGCTGGGCTTCAATCTAAGGCTGTCAGACCCTAAAATCTGTGCTGCTTCTTCTGTATCCATCACCTCTCTTAGGCAGACCAATAGAGAATATAACCTAGGATTCTTAAATTATCTTGTGGGTCTCTCTCTCTTTTTTTTTAAGATTTTATTTATTTGACAGAGAGAGAGATCACAAGTAGGCAGAGAGGCAGACAGAGAGACAGGGGGAACCAGGCTCCCCACTGAGCAGAGAGCCCAATGCGGGGTTCGATCCCAGGACCCTGAGATCATGACCTGAGCTGAAGGCAGAGGCTTTAACCCATTGAGCCACCCAGGTGCCCCTTCTTGTGGGTTTCTATAAGAACTTAAAAATCAAGGTGGGCAGGGGGACAAGTGTGAGTCATGCTTTATTCTGTCCTACTGGAGGCTCTCACAGAGTCTTCCCTCTGACTAAGCACAAGTGGCCTGGCACCTGACAGTTTGCAGATGCAGAACCAGCCTCTCAGGAGGTGAATGTGCTTGACAACATTATTAATTCCAAAGTGCCAGGCACACGGACCATATAATACAGAACTAATGTTTGGAAAAAGTTACTCTGCCTTTCTCTTTTGGGTTCTTCTCTTGCTCCTGTGGACTCTCTCTTAAGGCTTCTGCCATAACTACCTACTTCAATAAAAATATCTTAGATTTGAAAGAATATGCAAGGTAAAGAATACCATATTGGGCAGTAGGAGACCAAATGAGGTTCTAATCCCATTCATGTCACAGATCTGCTGTGTTATAGAGACATTTCAATCTCTTTGGGCCACAAGGCGGGAAAAAAGCAGGGGGGTAAGGTTGGGACTGACAGAGTATGAAGACTCATGTTTCCTCAGGAGGCAGACTCTGGACTCTCTAAGTGACCTCCTTCCTTGCCACAGTCCTGGCATGCCTCCACGGTGCTGACCTGAGAACCTGAATGTTTCATCCAGACCACGGAAGCAGGTCCTCATCCTTTTACTCCAGTTGAGGACCACCTTCCCTTCTGTGCCCACTCCCTTTCTCTCCTTGCAGCCCAGATCCCTGGTGATTTCCTCTTCTTCTTCAGCAATCTAGCTGCCATGCTCCTCATTACCACTGGCAGCCTCTCCCACAGCCTCCGGGGGGGCGGTTGGGGGAGTGGGGGTGGGGGATGTGTTAGCGTGAGGCCAAACAGCAAAGCCCTTGCTCCCGCCCCCCGCCCCCCTTTCCCTCCTACTGTGACTCTCCTATCACACTTGCTCATCCCAGCCCAAAGCCATTCCCTCTGACAGAAAGAGCAATACCCACTGCCCAGGGAAAGAGGAAGAAATGAAAGAAAAGACAACAAGAGTTCCTGTTCCTATTGCTAGAGTTTTTATTGTGAGGAATGCGGTTTCTAGGATATAGCAGGAGCTCAAAAACGTGCTCTAGTGACTAAAACAGTGGTCCCTAATCAAATCTCTTAAAGGTGGTCCCAGAGTTATGTTAATATATACAGGGCAGCTCTGTATGTCTTGTGCATATGATGGACTGAATAGCTTTTCTGCAGGTTGGCCTGGAAACCTCCTCTTGCAGGAGGCATTGTTTCTATGGGAAACTGCCATCTGGGTGGCAAACAACTGACTTACTAATAAACATTAGAAACTACCTTCCTTCCTTTTAAAATGGCTTTTAAAACAGGGAAATTAAAAAATGTGGTAGGCAAAAAAGAAGTCAAAGAGCAGCCATCTCTGGCTCTAACATAATTCTATAAACATACAGAGAGAGACATACATATGAACAACATGCATATAGATATGTAAGGAGTAAGCTGATAAAAGTACACTATATAATTGGACACACACACACCCTCCACTCTTACCTTCATTAACAGCGTGGATTCAGCCTCCACAGACTAGTCCCAAAAACATACATATTCCGTGAGAAGTGATCATAAGAAGAAATACAAAGAATGTGTAGACACCACAGGGTAACACAGAAGAACCAAGAACAAGAATTTGGGGGATACCTGGCTGGCTCAGTTGGTGGAGCAAGTGACTCTTGATTTTGGGATTGTGAGTCTGAGCCCCACACTGGGAATGGAGATTACTTAACAAAAATAAAATCTTAAAAAAAAAAAAGAAAGAATTTGGAAAAGAAGATACATAAAAGAGCTTAATATGGACAGGATATCCCTCCAAAGTAACCAAACAAGATCTTCCTTAGGAAATAAATGCATGGAAGTTCCCACTCATTACATGAAAGGTCAGTAACAGATGCCCTGCTTTAGAGAGGGCATTTCATGGTGCTCTGAGTCGGGGAAAGAGACAGAAGCAGGAATCAGTAAGGCATGTGTAGGGGACAAGCAAGTGGCTAACATTTATGAACGGACCCTGTCTGCTGAGCTGAAGTGCACAGGTCTGATTCACAAAGTACCAAGGGTTCTGAAACAGGAAGGTGAAATGAACAATACAAGGGGGGCGGGGGGCAGTGCATGTCTGACAGGGCACTCCACACATAAGTCATCACTGACCTGACAGGTACCAAATACCAGGCATGTCAATACAATCTTCATCCTGAAATTCAAAACAAAGAAAGATGCCTCAAAACAGCACCCCTGTGCTGTCCAGGCTGACTCACCTCATAGAAGAGTCCCTCCGGGAACTGCTGGAAGCACTGAGCACACACAAAGCACTGCTCGTGGTACAGCTCCCCGTTACTGTTGACGATCTTCTCGGCAGGTGCAAATCCCCCCTTGCAGCGCTCACAGGTGGCGTTGGCCAGGGCATTGGCCATGTTGCTGTAACATACAAAGGACAGGAATTCAAAAACTGTCTACCTTTTCTTAGACTTAAGACCGAATGAAATGAAGAAATGAGGAGACAGTTCTGATCACAAAAATCATACTGTAGCCCTAAAGCCCAATTTCTTAGGTCTTAAGAACTCAAACTGCTCCCATCTCTTTGCCCTTCCATCTAGGTGCTGGAAGGGCCTCCTGCTTGGAAACTGTTTTTCTTTAACATTTCTGACATTCCTCTTGCTAAATAATACTATAAGTGAGTGCCTACTACCTGTGAGGAACTAGGGATAGAGACAGAAGTCAAGAGCTGCCCTCCAGGAGTTTAAAGTTACAGTTTAATAAGTAGCCTGATTAAAATATCCACAGGTCACCATCTCAAAGCCAATTTCTCTTTCTTCTGAGAACAGAATCTAAACTGCATGTCAACTGAACACCATGTCCTGACAGGTTATCCCTTTGGTTAGATCCTGCTGAAAGCAATTGCTGCAAGTAGCTCTTAAAACCAGCCAGAATGCCTTAGTCTTGTAATCTTATTGGTAAGACAAGTATTGAGCACTAACATTATAAGCTGTATCTTAAAGTCACAGGATTGTACATTGTGAAGATCATTTTATAGACATGACATGGGGAGGTTCAGGGAATTGGAGTAACCACCCCAATGTCACAAAGCTCAGTAATTAATGGAAGACACTGGACCAGAATCCAGAGTCCCCATTCATAAAATCACCACCAGATTATAGTATTAATTTCAAACACCTGAGAAGATGTGATAGGGACACCATCACACTTTGCACATAGGGCAGTCAAATGACCCCGATGAACCCAATGACCTGGTCTCTCCCTTGCAGTCATTCCATTATACCTTGAAACATACAGGAGGCACTCAATGAATGGACCCACATCCTAACTAACCACTTCTTTGGAAGCAGAAAGCATATACTCAGATAATTATTTAGCTCTAACGAGCCCTGGTTTCACATAAAGAACTGCTTTGTCCTAAAAGGCCTTGAAGGGGGGAAGGTCCCCTAACCAGAGCAGTCATAGGCCAAGCTGTCCTTCACAAATTGGCAAGTTTATTTTCAGACGCCCACTCAGAGCACAGGCTCTACCTGTGTGTCTAGTTGCCTGGTGCAGCCTGCAACTACCCAGATACTGAGTCAATCTACCTCGTGAAGTAGAAATTTACTGCCAATATTGTCTAGCATCAACCACCCTGTGAGGCAGGTAAGGAGTCTTCATTTTACAGACAGATTAACTGCTTTGTCCCGAGTCAGTTTCTAAGTTTTCCCGTTTCCTTAGCAGAAGGCCTCACACAAACTTTGTCTCAACTCCATCCCACCCCAATGGAAGACAATTTTGCCTTCTTGTCCTAAATGTTTCAAAGAACAGTATTCTTATTTTGTAGCCTTGCCATTACTAACCCTATGTAGAAGTACCATGTTCATAACCACATACCAATCACAACTCAACTTAAATACAGAATTAAAAATCACAAAAAAAAAAAAAAGGTGGGGGGGAGGGGAAGGAACAGAGGCAGCCTCATTGCTTGGCAAAAACTGGCCTAAGTCTCATATTAAATGCTACTGCAAATTTCTACTTTGTCATTTCAAAATTACTGTGGGTTATGTAGAAAAATGCATCATGTTCTCTTCTTCATTTGGCTTTACCATAAGCCAAATGAACTGTAGCAGTTTTAGCAAAGCTCTTGGAAAGGTTTGTGCTTTCTCTTTCTCCTGACCAAAATCCATAGGTGTCTCTAGATGAAGTATAGTAAACCTGCCCCAATAAATCCCAATCTTGTTTTGAGGACAAAATAGTAAAAAGTATGTAACTTTGGAAGCCAGAAGATGCTACTCAAATATAAAGCATTATTATTAATTTTTTCCATTAATTTTGAACCCTCTCAAAAGATTTGAACCCTCTTATAATTTTAATAGAACTCCCAAAGAGCAGGAAGAGAAGAACTTTCTGGAATGTCTTGATCCATTATTTAGATCGGGTGGTTCTCAAAGTATAGGGGCCACCATCACCCTTTTAGAGGTTTGAAAGGTTCTTCCTTTTCCAACTACATCTCTGTAGAGGCATACCTTCTTTATATACATTATGTAAAGCAACATATTACACTAGGATAAATGCAGAAGCAGAGCTGAGAAACTGTCTTATTTAGATAGTCATCAATGAGATTTGCAAAAATGTAATTCAATGCCACTTTTCCCACCAAGCTTTTGTCATTTTGGAAATGGTTATTTTTCATAAAAAGTCATTAATATTAATACTTATTAACATGTAGCAAGTTTAGTGTCATTTTAAATTAATAAAGATTTAATTTTGCTCTCAGTTTTTTTTTTTTTTAAAGATTTTATTTATTTGACAGCAAGAAACACAGCGAGAGAGGGAACACAAGCAGAGGGAATGGTAGCGGGAGAAGCAGGCTTCCTGCTGAGCAAGGAGCCCGATGCGGGGCTCGATCCCAGGACCCTGGGATCATGACCTGAGCCGAAGGCAGACGCTTAACGACTGAGCCACCCAGGCACCCCTCAGTTTTTGTTTTCTAAGACAGTAAATAATGATAAGCAAAAACTCTTCAGGGACTTCAATAATTTTTAAGAACGTAAAGTGGTCCTAAAATCAAAGCATTTATCACCTGTTTCCTACTCATTATACTAAACACTGGTTATATTCAATTTTAAATACTCAAATAGTTAGAAAACAGGTAGACACATTATAAAAACAAACATATAGTTTCCCACACTCAGGAAAAATAAACCAGCTTTAGAAATAATGTAATATGTATTTTTGAAGAAATATTCCTTTTAATAACAAGCAGGATATGAAAAGAAACTACATTAGAGAAAGCTTTCAGGAAAAAACCCCTAATAATCTCATCAACCTCCTGAACTGTTTTACATTTCCTTTTCTTCTCTTGTCTTTAACCCTCCAGCACTGTAAATTTTTTTAATGCACTATCTTTTAGAGCAGTTTTAGGTTCACAATGAACCTGACAGGACACATGCAAGCCTCCCCCCTGCTACCATCATCCTCCACCAGAGAGGTACTCTGTTAGGACTGATGAACCTACAATGACCTGTGTGGTTTTTTTACAGTTGTTTTTTTATATTTAACACTACCTCTGATAGAAATTACATTTTAAAAGTCATAAATGGTAGTTATAACTGTCATCCAGCTAGTTAAAATTAGTTGGCTAATTTTTCAAAAAAGGATTTTTGCTAAGAAGTGATGTTGATGACAAAGCATATATACGTTGGGAATTATATATGTAAAAGCCTTTAGTACAGAATCTTCACATTTGGCCATTTGTAACTATTTACCTGATCCTCTTCCACAAATCAGTTGCACACAGAAAACCTGGTATCATTGAACTTTCTGTTTTTTAAGTGCCTCATTGATCAAAGGCTGTGAAACAAGCTTTTTGGCAAAGAAATGAAAACGTGTAAATCCAAAAAGCATCTTGAGAGTCCACAATGCATTTTAGAGTATAATTATAATTACCCAATTATACATAAACAGAACTCTTTTAAGTTGTGAAAATAAATGACATCTATTACAATACCACATAGAGTGGATTAATGGAAATAAAGAATCAGGTCAGTTATATTCTCCATATTTTTTTTTAAAGATTTTATTGATTTATTTGACAGACAGAGATCACAAGTAGGCAAAGAGGCAGACAGAGAGAGAGAGGGGGAAGCAGGTTCCCCGCTGAGCAGAGAGCCTGACATGGGGCTCGATTCCAGGACCCTGATATCATGACCTGAGCAGAAGGCAGAGGCTTTAACCCACTGAGCCACACAGGTGCCCCTACTCTCCCTAATTTTTAAGTGACAAATTGGGGATTTGTAATAATTCCAAGATTAAAACTTTGTCGGAGGTCAACAATCTTACATGAATTGGTCTAAATACTACTCTGCCCTACTTTTTTTAATCATTTGCTAAAACCCATTTAATAACACGAATCAGACATTTTAGAGTTAATGGCATATATATAAGTATATATAAATATATGTATATTTGCTAGTTACACCATTCTTATTTATTCATTCAATCCCCTCAAGACAGTATTACAAAACCCAGTTAGCCTACTTCAAACTACTGACTGTTAAACCTAAAAGAAATGTGTATCTTTATTAACAGTCTGTAATTCAGTTTTTACTGCTCCCTCAACCAATCCCTCATCTGTGAGAAGTTTTAGAGCATACAACTTTTCTATTATAAATCCTGACAGCAAAATCTCTAAACCTCTCTCTTGGACCACGTAAAGAAATGTATTATTATCAGGAACTTATTGAACACAAAGACATTTCTACTATTACTTTAAAGGTAGCATTTTCTATCACTACTGCATTTCATCTGGTGTATTCCTGCCTGCTGGAAAATGCCCCCACCCCACCCCCAATCACCCTGGAATGCCCCACCTGAAAGCTGAGAAATAAAACCATCAATGGCCAATGAACTCAAAGCCTAAGAAGCCTGGATCTGGAAGACGGGAGTGCTTCTTCCAGAAGAGGAGACACTTACAATTTCGCATAAAAGTCACAAAACTCCTTGTAGACCTTTACGTCACTGTGCCTGCGCTGCAGTTTGGACACAGCCCTCTCATCTTCATTGCCATTAGCCTGGTGGACACTGTTAAGGGCTGCCTGGGGGATTTCTTCATTCTCTGGGATAACACAAGGGCGCGTCCTGCCCGGGGAAGCCATCCGTGGCTGCTTGAGAGCTCTGAGCCCAGGGCAAGAGTAGCAGGACAGGGGACGGAGAAACAATATCCAGGCCTCCCCCGCTTCCCTGCCAGAGTCACTCCCACTGTTCCCACACACGTCAGCCCTGTGTTTGCCAGGGTCGTTCCTGGCCCTTCACGTTAAGAGCTCTAGCAGCAAAGCAGTCACTTGGTGTGCCAGTCCTGATTTACGGAGGCATTTCTGGAAGCTCTAGAAAACACTCCTTAAAGCAGTGACACAGTCTTTGCAGAAGTAACCTTCCTGGTAGACTGTGTCTGTAAACACTGCCACAGGAATAGAGGATTGCTTGACAGGGTCCAAGAGAAACAAACATCCACGTGCCCTGGGGAATCCGTCACCAAGCGTCATCCACATGAACACTGTGCTTCTGGTAAAGCACCCCCAGATATTCTGTTTCTAACAAGCTCCCCGCTGAGGCTAATGTGGCTGGCACACTCTGGGGGATATTCTAATGCTTGCCAGCTATGCCCATAGCTGCCTTCCCCCAAGGGCCTGTGAGTCCCTGAGATTTGGAGCTACTTTTGACTTTTATTGATCCTAGCAGTTGGCACATAGCAGAAGTTGGATGATGTGTTCAATGAATGGATACAAGAGGAAATAGGAAAGAGTTGGGAGTCTAGTTAGAAACCCTCAGCTAATGGTGGTCTTTCTTATGGCTAAGGATGCCACTGGCATTCCTGCTGTGGTCAGTCCACACTGCTGTCATCTTGTAGCAGTGCCAGAGAAGAGGAGGGTGATGATGATGAAGGCAATAGGCAATTTAGGGGCTGAGAACCTTTCTCTTTTATCCAGAGGGATAAAAGGTATAGCACAGGGAATATAGGCAATGGTATTATAATAGCACTGCATGGTGACAAATGGTAGCCATGTTTGTAGCGAGCATAGCATAGGTTATAGAGTTGTCAAATCACTATGTTGTACACCTGAAACTAATGTAACAGTGTCAACTACACTTTAACACACACACACTCAAAATACTTATAAGCAAAAACTAGAACTTCATGGATAAAATATAGGAGGGTAGTTACATAAAAAACTTTTGAAGATTCATTCATTTTAGAGAGAGCAAGCAAGAGAGAGATTGTACATGGACGTGCACACGGGGGTAGGGGGCAGAGACTCTTTAAGCACTCTCCCCGCTAAGCACAGAGCCTGGCGTGAGGCTCCATCTCATGACCCATGAGATCAAGACCTGAGCTGAAACCAAGAGTCAGACACTCAACTCCCATAAAAAAGCTCCCATAAAAAAATTTTCTAAACAAAATAAAATAAAATCCATCTTGTATGAGTGTTTCCAGTAACTGATACATTTGTTCATGCCTAAGGAAAGAAGCTATCAGGCTTTATTTGTTTTCCTTTTGATATTCTTACAGTTCTTAATCCATATTGGTACAGTGATTGCAAATCATGTTCATTCTCCTGCCAGAAACATCATTAGATCCAAAATATTCTGCCCAAACTGATGTAATTCTACTTGGAGGCACCAACCAAAAGGCAGAATGCTGAAGTAGGTCCTAGAGACTTCCCTTTCCTTCAGTTCAAATAGTTTCCAGGGGACCTAGGGATATGTTTTCTATGTTCTTTTAGCTTCACTTCAGAAATGTAATCTCCAGGAAGGTAGGAACTTTGTCTTGTTCATGCCTGTACTCCAGCATCATGAATATAGTCTACCACTTGGCAGGTATGTGGTAATTATTTACTGATGATTGAACTCAGATTAATAATTCATCTACTTGATCTAGGAAACCATAAAAACAGTGAAAGAGCAATTTAGCTACCAGTCTACTAAGCACTTTGAGTCAGCAGATCTAAAAATATAAACTATCTTAACTTCGTAACTAGTCTTATTTCTAGTTGCTTCTAGAGAAAAGCAGAACTATGAAAAAAGCTAATTGTGTTATGAACAGATTGAATGAAGACTCTTACTTGTCGAGGAATTAAAAATAATGTGAAAGTTCTACCATCAAATCTTAACTTTTTATTTTGAAATAATTATGGTCACAGGAAGTTACAAAGATTGTACAGAGAAGTCTTTCAAACTCTTCACATAGTTTCTCTAATGGTTATATCTTATGTAATTATAGTCCAATGTCAAAACCAGGAATCTGACACTGAAACACTGTGTGTATACACATTATGTGTAAGTCATTTTATCACATGGGTAGATTCACGTAACCATTGCCCACAATCTATCACCACAAAGGTCACTCTCATATTATCTGATTGTCACAGCCTCTTTCTCCACACCTTCCCATCCCATAACCCCTTGCAACCTATAATCTGTTTTTCATCTGTGGAATTGTAATTTAGAGAATGTTACTGCTTTGGACTGAATATCTATGTCCCTCCAAAATTCCTATGTTTGAAAGCCTAATCCCAAATATGATGGAATTAGGAGGTGGGACTTTTGGAAGTAATTAAGGTTAGATTAGGTCATAAGAGTGGAGCATTAATCCCTTATTATGGGATTAACATCATTATAAGAAGAGGATATGACATATGGATCATTCTCTGTCAGCCCTGTGAGGAGACAGCCAAAAGCAGCTCTCTGCAAGCCAAAATGTGGATCCTTACCAAACACTGGATCTGCTGTACCTTGATCTTGAACTGCCTAGCCTCCACAGCCTTGAGAAATAATTTTTTGTTGTTTAAGCCATACAGTCTATGGTATTTTGGTCACAGTAGTCCAAACTGACTAAGACAGCTACATGGAATCTTATAGTATGTGATCTTTTATTTTTGATTTGATTGATTGATTTTTTATTTATTTGACAGAGAGAGAGAGAGAGAGAGAGAGAGAGAGAGAGAGCCAGAGAACAAAAGCAGAGGAAGAGGGACAAGCATGCTCTACACTGACACCGGGCTCGATCCTAGGCCCCTGGGATCATGACCTGAGCTGAAGGCAGATGCTTATCCATCTGAGCCACCCAGGCGCCCCACATGTGATATTTCATGTGATATTTCAAAGGCTGGCTTTTTGTATTCAGCATAATGCCCCTGAGATCCATCCAAATTGTTAATATATATCAACAGTGTGTTCCTTTTTTATTGCCGAGTAATATTCTATGGTATGGAGATACCATAGTTTAACCATTCACCCACTGAAGTGCATTTAAGTAGTTTCCAGTTTTGGACCATTGCAAATAAAGCTGTCTATCAGTTCCTATGTGAATATAAGTTTTCATATCTCTGGGGCAAATGTCCAAGAGTGAAACTGTTGAGTTGTATGATAAATATATGCACAGTTTATTTAAGAAACTGCCAAACAATTTTCTTAGAGTAGTTACAGCATTTTACATTGCCACCGGCAACGTAATGAGAGACAGTTTTTCACATCTTCACCAGCATTTGGTGCTACCATTATCTTTATTTTAGCTGTTCCAATAGGTGTGTGGTCACAACTTTTATTATGTATATGTATTAAGTTTATATATATGCAGATAAATACAAAACATAAGTCAGAAATTTCAGTCTACCACATAACTATATTGACTAGAAGGGAAAAAGTAATACATGTATTTGGGAAAGAATTCAAACACTACAGAGAGATATAAAATGAAAAATAAAGTCTCTTAATAATTTATCCATACCTTCAACTAAGTCTGTTCCATGGTGTCCTTCTGATAAATCAGATTAGTGCTGAAAACTTAGTAAAAATTACCTTATCTCTTTAAATTATGCCATTTAAAAAATGCTGTGTTAAGGTGAAACAGATAGGAGAACTTCCATTTTTTTTGGTTTCCTCTACTTCCAGTTGGGACATTAATGAGTATGTGCTTAGCACACAGTAAGGCCAAATAGAATACAAGTCACCTCAGTAGGAGTCAATTTTATGATCGAAGTTATCATATTTGATGTTAATATTTTTAAACTATTTAATCAATCAGTGTGGCTATTTATATGGATATTGAGACAGATCTGTGGCTCTTTTTGTTTACAGTTTTGCCAGATCCATTCTTTCCTTCTTTCTTTTTATAACCAAGGAATATCATAACTGGCTGCTGAGAAGGAGAAGGGAGACTAAGGTTCTAAAGAAAGAACAGATGGGGCAGGACAGAGCCCAACCATCTATCCCACATCTCCTTCCTATGAGGTCCCCCTCTCACCCCAGGAGCAAAAGACCCTGGCCAGTTGACTCTTGCAGAGAAATTTCCTGAACCTTACATGCCCTGAACCTTAGGCCGAATCAACAAAGGAACTCACACAGTGAGGGTTAAAGCCAACGAGGAAGGCTTAGTCCCTACAATTGTGAATGACTGCTGGTATATAGGAGCTAGTGGCAATGGGCTGCCTTTCCTTGAGTAGCTTTTCCACTAAGGTCTATAGCTTCTTAAAAAGTAATTGCTCCCATGAGGGGCACCTGGGTGGCTCAGCTGGTTAAGTGTCCGACTCAGATCTCAGCTCAGGTCTTGATCTCAGCGTTGTGAGTTCAAGCCCCACAGAGGGCTCCACACTGGGTGTGGAGCCTATTTTAAAAAGAAAAAAAACGTAACAACTCACATTATTCCTCTGTTTGCTTATTTGCATTTAGTTTACATCATTTCTGAACATATAGGACTTTTACTATGAGCTCCCAATGCAACAGGCCTAAGGGGTCCCTGAGAAGTGCTTGCTGAATGAATAAACAATACAAGACACAGCCTGTTTCTATGAGTATACAATGTACTTAGGGAAATAATATATAGATATACATCTTTTTTCCATCATCAAGCATATAAGGATGCAGATTTCTACTTCAGTGCCAGGTACTGAGTGAAGAGGGTCGTCTGTGTGTGTCCTAGTACCTGAGTAAGGATCAGTAACCATGTGGCCATTGCAAAGTTAGGTGGCACTATTCACTCAAAAGGACTGCATAGGGGAGTCGGTTGGTCCATCACTTCTTACTCAGGTACTATAGAAGAGAGCAGAAAAGAAATCTGTGGTTACACTGCTTAAGTTTTATATCTAAGCATTTTGCTACTTTCAAACCATTTTCGACACTTAATAATTTCGCTCTAAGAAATGTAAACAATCCTTTTAGATTGTGATTGCAGCCATGAGAAAAATATTTATCTAAACACCTCTGATGGAAATTACTATTGCCACTACAGTGGCATCAAAATAGTCCTTGAAGTAGGAGGCTATTTTAGAAAATACTCCAAAAGCCAGTTTTGTCTGAAGAGTGAACCTGTTGGGTGGCTTTTGCTGAAGAACCAGGAGGTCCCCAGGCCCATGATTCCTTAAGGATTCTTCCCAAGATGTTCTACAATCTGATTAGCCCTACTCATCACTATGGTTAATTTGGGTCTTTGAGAGACCCCACAGGACAGGTCTGAATCCCAATCCACAGAAGACAGGCTTATATTTCATAAACTCAACATTTTTTTATCATCTACTGTGTGCCAAACTCTACCCCTCATTGGGCGACCTGCTGTGCTGTGTCATTGTCCGTTTGGGCTGCTATAACACAATACCACAGACTACATGGCTTACAAACAGCAGAAATATATTTCTTACAGTTACAGAGGCTAAAAGTCCAAGATCGAGGTGCCAGCATGCTTGGGTTCTGGTAAGCATGCTTACCAGAGGTAAGCAGTAAGTAAGAGTAAGAGGTAAGTCCCTCTTCCTGGTTCATACCCTCTCATTGTGTCCTCACATGGTAGACAGTGCTAGGAAGCTCTGTGTGACCTCTTTTATAAGGGCACTAATCCCATTCATGAAGGCTCCACCCTCATAACTGAAGCACCTCCCACAGGCGCCACTTCCCAATAACATCACTTTTGGGGGTTAAGATTTTGGTATATGAATTTTGGGAGGACACAAACCTTAAGACCACAGCAGGCAGGATCTGGGACCCTGGTGGACTGCATCTAACAGTCTGTTAGATGCTAAGCCACACACAGCATATTTGATGTTAAGCTGACCATTCAGTGTCCTGTAAAGAATATTGCAGGCCTTCAGAGTCCACCCATCCAGCTAAATCCATTTTAGGCAAAACAAATCCCACCCAACATACTACCTAGCCAAAGATGAATAACCTACTTAGAGATATCATACAAGAATACTGTAGCTATTGGGGAGGGAAACAAACCCTAAGAGACTCCTAGACTCATGAAACGAACTAAGGGTGGCTGGGAGGCAGGGGGGTAGGGATGGGGTGGCTGGGTTGTGGACATTGGGGAAGGTATGTGCTATGATAAGTGCTGTGAAATGTGTAAGCTTGACGATTCACAGACATGGACCCTGGGGCAAATAATACATTACATGTTAATAAAAGAAAAAAGAATATTGTAGCTATTTCCAGGAGCTCAAATACTTAAAGCCCAGATTTAATCATAAGCATAGCTGCCACAACTAATCAACTTTTTAATAACTGGTATTTTAAAATTCTCTCAAATAGCAACAACTTAACTATGTGTATCACTACCAAATAGTTCATCTAGTGGTTTTTAAAATCCAAGCTGAACATTTTGACCCACTGCTTCTAAAACACAGGACTCTAATACAGAAAAAAAAGGCAGTGCTATTATATGTTTTATACCATTCCACAGACAGATGTGCTTATGTGGATGGCTAGGCCAAGCACCTGTCAATAACTACTAGAATGCAGCTTCTCCAACTTCAATAGAAGGCTTCCATGAATACTGGGGTATTCAAATTGTTGAGATAGCCTGGTTAAATTAACATATGGCAAAATAAATTATTTTCACTATGATTCCCTATTCTACTCAAATGGAAAATTTAATCTGCTCTTCCCCCTACTATACTAAAAAACACAAGAATCATGAAATGCAAGTAAAGATAATGGAGCTGGAAAGTTCTTTCTCATTTCCCAGTTGCCAGGACAAATGCACTGTTTTCTTTCAACAGGCAGTGAGGAAAGAGCCAAAGGTTGACTGGCCAGAAAGGATAATGTTACAATTGACATGCCATTTTGCCTTGTCTGTTAAAATTGTTTCCTAATTCTGGATTGCACAAGAAAAAAGAAAGTATTTATTACAACAGAGGCAAGAGAGTGAGAAAGAAGTAAGATGCACATCTTTAACTTCAAAGAAAGGCCCATTTGTTACCTGCCTGCATGGGTGCTGCTTATGAATCATGATCAAAGCAGGGAAGAACCGCTCTATGTAGCTTTGTTACTGTACCTTGCAAATAACTGAAGAGAGTAAGTGGAAAACATTATCACCTAACAAGGAGGAAAGAACAGACTTAAAGGACCTCCATATACACCAGTAACTACCTTCCCAGGGCCTCCCACTCATCCGAAATACTCAGACCAGACCAGCAGCGACCCAGAGGCTGGGACTCCAGAAGGTTATTTGTATCTAATTCAAACACCTTCTTAAATGAAACTCACCTAAAAGTTAGAGACTCTTTGGTGTTGAAGACAGAAGATTTTTAGCACCCCAAACCTTGCTGTTTTAAGAAGTGTGTTCATATCCCCCATAAGGAAAATGAGTGAAACACAACTCAATCTCAAGTTGATAATTTTCAAGAAGTAAACTTTCAGGCACGCTTTCCATCTTAAAATCAACAATTAAAATATGTGCCTAGTGAAAGCCAATGAGGTAAAAATTCCTCATCTGGTGTCTGAAACGGTCTTGATTTTTTTCTTGATGCCCACAGTAGGAGAGTCCCTACTCATGAGCCACCACCAGTTGAGAGCTGCCACATGCTCTCCTCACTGCCTCAGGGTTCTGTGACACAAGACAGACCCCGAGGGGCTCTGTAGCCCAGGAATACTCTGCCCACAACAGGCACAAATTATTGCAAATTATAGTTCAGTTTCTCAACCTTAACAAATTTAACAAGTATTGACAATCTCTTTAGCAGCCTACTTCTTGGGAAATATCTCTCACTGGACATCTCTACAAGTTTTCCAACATTACCCAACCAACAAATACGCACCCACGAACTTCAGCGTGTAGAGGATACAGAGCCTAGGGAAGGTGCAGGAACAAAACTAAAATAAAGCTCCTTACAGTGTTCTCCCCCTCCTCCATGACACTCTGACACGGGCATGTTTACTTTATTAAGAGACATTCTGAACCACGTGCAGAGAGAAACCAACAGAGTTCAAGACTTGTGGCATCCTTCCCTGGCACAGGTATAAGAGTGCTGACTTGCTGCCTGCAACTAGCCACCCTATCTCTGCAAAAACGATGACATTCTCATCCCACAAGGCAACCCACTACAGAAAGAAAGATATACAAAATTAGACTGGGAAAGTAGCAGAATGTGTGGCAACAAGGCAAAATCAGTAATAATAGAAAACTAACAAAGGGTATGAACAAAAGAGCAGCCTCAGTTACTGGAAGCCTTATGTATATGGGAGTGTAAGCACTTCAGGACAGGATCACTGGGTTGCACTGTGTTGTTTGGCGAGTTGAATTTCTCTACCCCCATCAACCCCAGAGCAATACAGCTTGTTAAAGAGCATTTATAAAAGGCAGAGAAGATTCACTTACATTCTTGCCATCTAGAGATAAGCACTGCAACATGTTGATCTCTATTCCTTGTAAAATACATACACACACACGATTGTAAATAAAGGCAGGACTGTTGCACAGTGATTGTTCAGAATTATCTTTATTCCTACTACTGGACACGAAAGGATATAAAATTCTTTGATGAATACCACTGCCCCCTTTTTCCCTGAACTCTGTGCCTATCTGAAACTTGCCTAGATCTCAAATGTCTATTCAAGGTCTTCTCTAAAAAGCCCCCTCTGAGCATTTTAGCCTGTACTAATCTGTTTAGCATCTACAGAGCCCACTGTGTATCCTGTTCAGTGAATGGGTGAGATTTTAGCTGATTCCACACTGTGTTCTGTATTGCAGAGGTGCTCCTCTCAAGACCACCATGAGCCCTTTGGTGTGCAAACTTCTAGAGTCTTTACATCAAACACCCTCTTCGTAGGCAATTAATCAAATTGAAGCTTTTGTGAAAAGGTGCTGTGAAAAAGAGCCTGGGAGGTGCTAGTAAGCTGCCACCCTCCCCAGAAATTCAAGACAACTGACAGTAGCTTCAGTTTGTACTTCAGCATGACATTCTCTTGTCAGTAAAGATAATTCTCTTAACATCACTGCAGTCTGAAATCTATATGCTTTCTTTTTTTTTTTTTTTTAAGATTTTTATTTATTTATTTGACAGAGAGAGATCACAAGTAGGCAGAGAGGCAGGCAGAGAGAGAGGGGGAAGCAGGCTCCCTGCCGAGCAGAGAGCCCGATGCGGGGCTCGATCCCAGGACCAAGATCATGACCTGAGCTGAAGGCAGAGGCTTTAACCCACTGAGCCACCCAGGCGCCCTTCTATATGCTTTCTAATAAACTGTCTCTCACTAGATCCCCACGGTTGCTCAAATAAGTGGAGTGTTTGATCAACTGAAAAAATACTCTTAGAATTCTCTTTCATAGTCTGGGCAATTTTTCTCTGACTTTTCAAACATCCTCACTGGAAAATGTCTCTGTGGCAGATCCTCCATTATCCAAATCATTTCTCCCTGTTATTCATACTGTGACCCACTAACACATATTCTCACCCTAAACATCTTTTTAAAAAGATACCTTGTGTCATGACCAAAATAGATGAATTTGAGAAAGCCCTGTATTTCAAATATGGAACAGTATTTTTAGCTAAGAGTGTTGGCTTAAGAGAATGCCCGGCTTAACAGGGAAACCCTTTAGTGAATCCAAGGGCTCCTTATATGGCTGGGGTGGCCATCAGCACCAAACTTTCTGGCTCTAAATGACATTCTTATTTTAGTTCTGACTCAGCCAAGGATATCTCACTGAACACTGACCTTCAGCTAAATTGGGAGAGGAAGTCAATGGGAGTTTTTATTTTGTGAATAAGCTTAACAGAGGTCTATCTACTTTCCTCAATGATAAGATAAAACCATGAGTTTCAGTATAGAGGGACAGAAAAAAAACCACTGTACTCAAGTCAAGTGAAAACAACGCCTTCAAATTTCAATCTATGTTTCTTTCATCTTCAGTTGTTTTATTCTTTTTTTTTTTTTAAAGATTTTATTTATTTATTTGACAGAGAGAGAGAGATCACAAGTAGGTAGAGAGAGGGGGAAGCAGGCTCCTTGCTGAGCAGAGAGCCCGATGTGGGGCTTGATCCTAGGACCCCGAGACCATGACCTGAGCCAATGGCAGAAGCTTAACCCACTCAGCTACCCAGTCACCCCTTCAGTCGCCCCTTCAGTTGTTTTATTCTTAACATAGAACATATTTTTCATGTATATTTTATTGCATTAAACATTTGAAAATATTAGATAGGATTAAGCAGAAGAACTGAAAAAAATTTTTTTGCAAACAAAAAAAAAGTTTTTTTGCAATCTTTAAAAAGACTTCTTCTCTTTCACTAATTTCAAATTTTGTGAAGTGCATATAGAAAGACAAGAAACTGTTTTAACTACCATGACTGAGAGTTACCATTAATGTGATCAAAAGATGTGGAAATTACATAAGGTCACAGGAGGCCTGAGCACCTAGTGATGTCATTATAAGGCTATCTAGCACATAGCTAGAGCTTCAGTTTCTCCCAAGTATCTTCTGCATATTCCTCCCCTTTTTCTGGGTCCTGTCTTCAGCTCTTTTCTCCCCATACAGCTCACTATCCTTTGTCACAGAATGAAGTATGGGTTTTTTAAAGTGGTTTACAGGGTTAGGTATGAAGCTCTTTGTACAGATCCTTTAGCTCTTTCCAAAGAGACATATTCTATGAATCCAGAAATAATATATATATAAGAGTATGATCATTATGACTACAAAGAGACACTTCATTTCCTGATGAAGAATACTGGAATATCTTTGGCATGCTAATGATAAGAAAGTGGTCTTTTTCCTCTGCCAGCTGGCCCAGGAGCTTTTCAGCAGAGGGCGCTGGAGAGACTGACCAGAAGAAAGGGTTTTGCACAACAGTGCAAAACTAAAAAAAAAAAAAAAACAACAACAAACAAAAAAAACCAACTAGTGCACACTAGCCTTGCAGGCTCTCTTGGCAAGCTCCTAGGGCACAGCTTTCTCTGGTCTAGACTCTAGCAGCACACACAGCTTATTCAGTGTTCAGCTCGACTGGGCATGGCAGCCAAAAGCAGCCAGTTGGCAAGCAGCTTTCCTGGTGGCAGTGCCCGGTGGTTCTCCAGCAGGCAGCCTCTGGCTCCTGCAGTGAGTGGCTGCCCACAGCACATGGACCATGCTGCCTGCCTCTCTAATCACCACACTGCCCACCTCCCCGACTCTCAGCAGTTCTGGAATGGAGCGCCTTGTTGCCACCTGTAGGGAGGCTTTCCTACAAGTTTAGATTTCTAGCATGTTTCACTGGGGCAGCACCATAGCAACTTCTCTGCCATCCCCATAAGCAGTGAGTCCTGAGTGGGCAGGAGGGCTCCTCCTTGCTAGATCTTTTCAGCCCTAGAGTGGTAGCTGCTGCATAAAGCAGCTATTCCTACACTCTTAGTGTTCTCTCTATTTCTTACTAGCCAATCCCTTACTACTGCAAATCCCTGTTGGAGTTAGTAACTTTTTAAAAAATCTTATTACACCTTCCTCCTTCAAACCACTGTGTGGTTTTTCCTCTCCTGATAGGGTCCCAACTGAACCTTAGCCAATACGAGAGGCTAACGGCTAGGACACTTAATTGACTGTTCTTAGAACACATTGGGTCCTTTATCCAGTATGAGGCATCTGTTTCACTTAAAACAACCAAATCTGCATTTGAAACTTTAGAAAGGGATGGGAGGAGTGGCTTATAACATAAAAAAGTCCAGCATAATAAAATGGCCAATCAGACAGGAGTTCAAGCCAGTTGACCTCACTCTTTCTCCAAGAATAGACTTATCGTTCAACTTGGGGCAAGAGGATAAGGCAGCCCCCACTGACCCCCACCACTCCAGTACAGAGCAGGCATCCCTTCCAATGAGCACTCTCTGCTAGAAGGGGTATGTTTGGGGACCGACCAGTCAATTTGGGTTCTTATAATATTTTTCACACTAGGTATTAACCCAGGAAAGAGGCAAACAAGGGGACACACCTCCATTTCAGTGCTCAAGAAACAAAAGAGTAGAATAAAGGAACCTATGTTAACCTTCAGTAAGCTCTCACTCATCTTCAAGACTATAAGGAGGCTGATAAGAACTGCAAGCTTCCTGAGCATGTACGATGTACCTGCTCACTTGGCTGTGGGGTATTCTGTGCTACTTGATGTGAGTGCTATATAGGTTTCCTTGATCACAGCTATTCTTGTTTCCCTCCCTGTCATAACAGTCTTGGCTGTGGAATACCTAAGCAGCAGCCTGTTTCCTTAACAGTCCCTCAATTTCAGTATACTTGTGGTGAAAAGGACCACGTGCACAGCTTAACACTGCCTCAAATGTCATCGCTGGAGGGGATGGTCACACAAAGAGCCCATCTGTGTCTACAGCCAGCACAGTTCCAGGAGGGCCTGAAGGCCAGCCCAGCGAGGGTTCCAAGGCCTGTCCCATGTTTCTGAGCTTCCACATTTTCTGAGGGGGTCAGGCAAAATTTTAAATGTAATACAATAGGGGGCACTGTGGTGGCTCAGTGATTAAGCTACTGCCTTTGGTTCAGGTCATGATCCTGGAGTCCCAGGATCGAGTCCCACATCGGGCTCCCTGCTTGGTGGGGAGTCTGCTTCTCCCTCTGACCCTCCCCTCTCTCATGCTTTCTCACTCTCTCAAATAAAAAAATAAAATCTTTAAAAAAAAATGTAATACAATAGTATTTGAAATAACTTCTGTCATAAAATGTGCTTTTTAGAGATGATACATTACCTTATTTTTATCCCCTCTTCTGTCTCATCATCCACCTTGCTTTTTCGCTCCCCATACATACAAAAGTTGAACCAAATGGTGGGCACAAAGAATGAATGGGAATCACTGAACTGCGAGTGCTATGTGAAACATGGCAGCAGCTGCAGCAGAGAGCAGACCAGCCCTGAGGTCCTTCTTTCCCTGCCTTTTGCAGATGTCCTGGCAGCAGCTGTCTGCAATCCTAAACAGGTTAGAGCTGTCTTTGTTCAGCCTGCTTTCTCCCTCTCCATGCTTGCAGGACTCCTTGAGGACACTGCTCCCTCCTCCTCCTCTATCTCCCACCAAGAGGCTAGAGACCTCATCCAGTTTCCACCCCAACCACAAACCTTCCAGAAATACTATCTCTAAAGAAGAATGTACAAGAGAAAAATCAAGAAAAAGGCTTGGAGAAACAATACTATGGAGCTCACAAAGACTATTTCAGTTGCTTTTATAATTGAGGTGTACACATGTGCACATGCACACGTGTGTGGGTGTTGTCTTTTAATATTTTATTACTTAAATCATATTAAATGAAACTTAAACCTTCTTGACTATAGGGCATGGAGACTCCTGCTCTAATCCTTTTACAAACAGAACTGATGCCAAGGGTTTCAGTTTAGGACAGCAAACGTGTACTTGGATAACTGTGTCTATCAGAGCATCACAACACAAAACAAAACAATCTCTTTTTCATGGCATACATAAGGAAGCAAAATGTCATCAAAACTAACTTGGTCAAATTCTAAGCTGGGAAAATAAAGTAAAATAATTGAGTTCTCAAACAGCCTGGAATCTAAGTAGGAAAGCAAATCAAAAGATGAAAGGCTGAGAATGGTTTGCATAAACTAATAAAACCATATGGTCTGAGTGTAAGTGAAAGAGCTGTTTAGCCCTCTAATGACTGTATCTGTGATAGCTGCATCTAAACTCAATGATCTACCTCCATTAAATGTGGTAGTAACTTCCTCTCTTCAAAAAATAGCAATATTCCAAACTAGTAGAGACAAATGACTAGATGACTATTTCAAGAAATAGTTTTATCCTTTCAGATAAAACTACTCTGAAATAAAGGAAATAGTTCTGTGTTAAAAGGATAAATGAAAAACAATCACCAAATCAATTACTAAGAGTTAAGATGCTGGCAAAAGTGAAGGAACAGAACAGTTAACAATTTAAAAGGGCAAAACCCAAATTTTACATTGCTGTCATGATAAATATTTAAGTCATAAGGGATCCATGAATGCTTTCAGGGACAGAGAGGGAAAATCTCGTGCTATGATCTATTACCCGGAGCACAAATATAATCAGTGCTCAATATTATAATGGCTCATAAAGTAATGTCACTGTCTTCTCAACTAGAAATCAGTTTGTACCCTGGCTACGCAGGTACAGATTGCCTCCAGGCAAACTGCTTAAATACATATGAACAAGCCAGTTTACCTTCCCCCTTTTATTTAATGTTTCCACATAAATATAGACAGTCTGAGTCATTACCACAGAGCCCAGAGGCCATAACCCCAGGGGCTCACTTTTAGCTGCGTAGAAGCAATTTCAGTCAGTCAGACCATGATTCACATTTTTGTTCTTCAGTAACCCTCTTCATCTTCAGCATTCCCTCTTATTTTTTCAAGACTGAAGATGCAGAGAAAGAAGCCAGAGGCTTCCCTGCAGCTTATTTACCATTCATTCCACTCTAAACATCATTTTCTGCCATAAGGTCTGGCACTGTCTGGCAAAGAACAAACTGTCCCAAATCATGAGAATTATGAGTACATGCTTCCTTGGGTATTCTTTCTTGATTTCATACTTTCTGAGAATCATGCTTTTTTTTTTTTTTAAGATTTATTTATTTATTTGAGAGAGAGAGGAGGGGCAGAGAGAGAGAGAAAATCTCAAGGAGACTCCACTCTAAGCTCGGAGACCCAGGTGGGGCTCAATCCCAGGACCCTGAGATCATGACCTGAGGCAAAATCAAGAGTCAGATGCCCAAATGACTGAGCCACCCAGGCGCCCTGAGAATCTTGCACATGTTAAGTGGCTCCAGCACTTAACTTTTTTTTTTTCCAGCACTTAACTTTTAACAAGGTGTCTTTCAAGAGAGAGAAGGTAGCTGAATTCTAACAAATAACTAACACAGGTACTCATAAACAAAGTATAATGTAAAGAGAAACTAACATTCTGCTTTGTAGATGTGTCTTTCCAAACAGTAAAAATGGATTTGATACCCAAAATGAAATGCAATAAATCCTCTTTGTGTAACTCTATATCTGTTAATATTATTCAGCTGGTATATGGAGAGATTCAAGCTCCTAAAAATAAGTGACTTGTAAAAGTCAATTACTAAGTGGTGATACCAGATATTGGACCTAGTCGCTGCTAACTCAGACTTGACAAGCTATCTTAAACGGCCCACATTCCACGGGCCAAGCTCTTACTCTCAAAATAAACATGAACTGTCCTACAAATGAAACAAATCCATCTCTGCCATAGAGGTAAGAGTAGTAAATGAGATGTTCAGTCCAATTGTAAAAGGCTTAATAATTACCCTAGGGGGTGCCTGGGTGGCTCAGCTGGTTAAACAACTGCCTTCAGTTCAAGTCATGATCCTACAGTCCCCGGATCAAGTCCCACAATGGGCTTCCTGCTCAACGGGGAATCTGCTTCTTCCTCTGACCTCTCCCCTCATACTCTTTCTCTCTCCATCTCTCATTTTCTCTCTCAAATAAATAAATAAAAATCTTAAAAAATAATAATTACCATAGGAAGACATCCTAGTTAAGGTAAGAACTCCTATCTCTTTCCACCCTCCTCCTCCCACCAACCTCTGAATTTCACATGGCAGAGCCACAGATGCTGAAATCCTGGTTGGGTTTATAGGTCACTGACAGGCAGAGAGCTGATAAACTATTGTTATGGATGTTGATTAGGCAGAACCACTGACAAGCTCAGTAAGTGATAAATTCTAATGTGATAGTTACATATGAGGAAGTTAAAGTTAAAATTGTGTCATTTGGGGCACCTAGGTGGCTTGGCTGTTTAATCTTCTGCCTTCAGCTCAGGTCATGATCCCAGGATCCCAGGATAGAGCCCCACATCGGGCTCCCTGCTTGGCAGAGGAGTCAGCTTCTTCCTCTCCTTCTACCCTTCCTCTACCCCTGCTCGTGCTCTCTCTCTCAAATAAATAGATAAAATCTTTTAAAAATATGCTTAATAAATAAAATTGTCTCACTTCTCATGATACATATCAATTATAAACTGTAATTACTGAAGTCTTGAAACACATATTGAACTAGAGCAAACAGTAAAATGAATCCCATCAAATCCAACTCAATGAAAAAAGTTATCAAACCATGACCAATTTATCTATTTTTCAATGATAAAATATTCTGAAGCAAATTCCATTCATCATATCACTTGATCCTTAAATTCTACAGCATGTAACTATAATATATAAGCTCTTATTTTCTCCTACAGGAATGTAATGTAGCAGAGTAAATTTTGAAGGAGGCTCAGTACAGATATGCTTGACTTCCACTGTTTCAAAACTATAGACTCTTAAGTGTGAGCAGGCTGTTTTCCACTAGTTTTCACTGAGATGCCTTGCCAGCTGCCACGGGACTGGGGGAAGGTTCAGGAAAAGAATCCGGTCCAGCCATCCCACCCCTTTCCTTCTCATCACTTCCACAGAGTATCACTGCTTTTGTTCTGTACACCACAGTGCCCAGGGAAATCCTGTCTGGAAAAGATGATTCTTTTAAGAGTTTCTGACTGGACCTTCTATTTCTTTTCTGAGATTTTTCAGATCCCTATTTGTTCTTCTGTTTCTTTTGTTGTTGTTTTTTGGTTTGTTCCTGTAAAAACTGAAAGCTCTAAAAATGTGGACTGGTTTACTGACATGGTCTGATACTTTACCACTTCTATTACGAGTTCACTCACCAGTGTATACCAGTTTTAACTGGTAATTGAGTTGATCAATCTCAGTTGCTATTTCTCTATATATACCTCAGAAGATCACCCTACGCTCATTCATAGAGAAGCATCTTGCCTGGAAACAATCCTGTGAGTCCTTCTTTTCCCCCTCAAACATGGCTGAAACATTAAAAATGAGTAGCCCACACATAAGCTGCAGCCCATTTCTACATGCCTATTCATGTTTCTTCCTTGTTATACTGTCATTTTTTCATTCCCAGCAATCAGAATTTTGACATACCATACCCTAAGCAATCAGAATTTTGACACTAAAACATACCATACCATTTAACAATGCCTTCTTTAAGTAGTTATAATAGCAGACGGCAATATAAAGATGTACAAAGGTGACAGTAGTAAGTTTCTGCTGAAATGCAGAGTTGATTACGGTGGCCACAAAATCTATCAGTATCAAATAGACATTTTTCCAAAGAAGACAAACAGGTGACCAACAAACACATGAAAAGATGCTCAACTTATTAAACATCAGGGAAATCAAAAACACAATGTAGTACCACTTTATACCAATCTGGATGGCTGTTATGAAAAAGACAAGAAATAACAATTGTTGGTAAGGATGTGAAGAAAAGCAAATCCTCGTGCACTGTTAGAGGGAATGTAAACTGGTGCAGTCATTTTAGGCAACAGTATGGAGGTGCCTCAAAAAATTAAAAATAGACATACCATATGACCAGTAATTCCATGTCTGGGTATCTACCCAAAGAAAACAAAAACACTAGTTTAAAAAAACATATGAGTGGCTCAGTCATTAAGCGTCTGCCTTCGGCTCAGGTCATGATCCCAGGGTCCTGGGATCAAGCCCCATGTCAGGATCCCTCCTCAGCAGGAAGCCTGCTTCTCCTCCTCCCACTCCCCACCCACATAAAATAAATAAATAAAAATCTTTAAAAAAAACATGAATGGATAAAGAAGATGTGCTATGTATATTTTATAATAGAATATTACTCAGCCATAAAAAGAATGAAATCCTATTTGTGACAACATGGATGGACCTACAGAATATTATGCCAAGTGAAGTTAAGTCAGACCGAAATAGACATACCATATAATTTCACTTATATGTGGAATCTAAAAAAACAAATGAAAAAATTAAAAACAGAGACAGACTGTTTAAATACAGAGATGGTTGCTGAGGGTAGGGGGATGGGCAAAAAAGACTGAAAGAGATTAAAAAGTACAAACTGACAGAGGTAAAATAAATCACAGGGATGAAAAGGATAGCCTAGGGGATATAATAATACTGTAATAATATCCCCCATAAACTGTGATGTTTCTTCTCAGTAATTCTCTATCTACTGATGCCTACTCTGTTCTCTATAAATCCCACCTTTCCTTGCTGTATTTGGAGTTGAGCCCCATCTCTCTCCCAGTGGGACACTCCACTGCAGTGGTCCCTATACTTAATTTTGATCCTAAATAGTCTGCCTTACTGCTGTTTAACAAGTGTCACTGGATATTGTTTTTCTTTAGCAGTATTAACACTGTGGAATCTCCTCATCTACAGTGTAGTAGGCTGGACTTACTGACTTACTTCTAATGAAGGCATTACAGCAAAAGCGGTTAAGTCATTTCTGAGTTTTGGTTATAAAAAGATTGTGGCTGGGGTGCCTGGGTGGCTCAGTGGGTTAAAGCCTCTGCCTTCAGCTCGGGTCCTCGGGTCATGATCTCAGGGTCCTGGGATTGAGCCCCACATCGGGCTTTCTGCTCAGCGGGGAGCCTGCTTCCCCCTCTCTCTCTGCCTGCCTCTCTGCCTACTTGTGATCTCTCTCTAATAAATAAAATCTTTAAAAAAAAAAAAAAAAAGACTGTGGCTGCCACCTTGAGCTCTCTCCTTCTCCTGGACTGCCCCCTCTCCTTGAGCTCTGAGAAGACTACAGCCCTGACTGAAAGCTCAACAGCAGGATGACAAAAGACCCTGAGGCAAAGTCACTGAACTAAGATATAGCCGGATTCCTCAGTCTCAGAAAGTGTGAGATAACAAATGCTCATCGTTTTAAGACTGAAATCAGTAAATCAGTACCCACAGGCCAAATGTGGCTCACTGTCTGCTTCTGTAAATAGTTTTATTGGAACACACACAGATACGGTCATTCACTTGTGCATTTTCTACTGCTGTGTTCATAGTACAACAGCAGAGTTAAGTAGTTGTGACTCAGAAAATATGGTGTGCAAAACCCAAAATATTTATTATCTGGCCCTTTACAAAAAAGTGTGCTACCTCCAGTTGCCCCTAAGTCTGGGGGTAATTTGTTACTGTTATTGTTATTGTTAACTAATGCACTTTGATCCTACAGCATCACAGCTATTCCTCTAGATATACAATATCTTTTAATTATCTCCGTATGTCTAGTTTTCAACCATACACAAGGTTCCATGTTAGTAGATAATGAATGCTTTACTCAAGTTCATAATCCTATTTCCTCAGCACATAGTAGGACCTTAATAAATGTAGATGGAACCAAGAATGCCTAGACAATAAAACGTACCATTTCATATAAGTACCATTTAACAATGCCTTCTTTAAGTAGTTATAATAGCAGATGGCAATATAAAGATGTACAAAGGTGACAGTAGTAAGTTTCTGCCGAATTGCAGAGTTGATTTTGGTGGCCACAAAATCTATCAGTATCAAATAGACATTTTTCCAAAGAAGACAAACAGGTGGCCAACAAACACATGAAAAGATGCTCAACTTATTAAACATCAGGGAAATCAAAACCACAATGTAGTATCACTTTATACCAATCTGGATGGCTGTTATGAAAGAGACAAGAAATAACAATTGTTGGTAAGGATGTGGAAAAAAGCAGGGAGATATTTTACATACTAATGTGGGAAACTCACAACGTAGCAATATATCCTTTAAATAAAGTACATTATATTTAGAAAAGCCAAAATTACAAATGATGCTGAATAGCTATTTCCAGTTGAGTCCATTTTAAAGGTATTTGTTGACTGCCACAAAAACAGTGATTATAGATCCAGGAAAACTGTTATATTTTAAACTGGCTATACTTTTATTTTTTTATTTAAAGATTTTATTTATTTGAGAGAGAGAGAAAAAACATGAGTTGGGGGAGGGACAGAGGAAGAAACAGACTCCCCTTTGAGCAGGGACACCAGAATGACCTGAATCAGATACTTAGCTGACTGAGCCACCAGGCACCCCTAAACTGGGTATACTTTTATAAAACCTCATTGTTTAAAATACCTGTACATCAGTTTATATCAGATACTTCCAAGATTATTGCCATTAATTTTAACTATGAAACAAAGAATATATTTTCCAGCACCTGGAAATGTTACTGAAATTTTCCAAAACACTGTAGAATTTCAGTTTTGTCCCAACAAATTCTGCATGCCAGAATTATAAACTAAAGTTGGCAGCAGCAACTGTCAAATATAAGTCAACATCCTACATGCAATGATTCACTGTAGCTTTCTATCTCAGTCTGGTTCCCTTCACTTTCTGTTTGCTAGGGGCAGAAGGACAATATTGTTGGCAAAGATAAAAACTTGGATATTTTTGTAACGTTCAATTTTAAGGAATATATTCATTATGACATATAAATGTAGTATTTTTAGTGTTTTAAACCTGGGATATTTTCTCTGGCAAATGTCTATGAAGAAGAGGCAGAAAAATTCCATATTTGTTTCAATCTTATTACCTATAGGCAAGCACAGGAGGTTAACCTTTACTTTTATGTTCAATGGTAAATTTTTAACTTTGAAGATCCGATCAAGCATATTCAAAACTTCCATATAAGAAAACTTACTCTAAAACCTACATGAAGCCTAAATTTTGTGGCTAAGAGCTCACACTTTGAACATAAGACACAAATGGGTATGGCCCTAGATTAAAATCCCAATGGCCCAAATTACCAAGCATGTGTCTCTAAGTCCTTTCTCGTCTTTGTGAAAAGGAGGAAATATACAGCACCTTACAGGATTATTGTGAGGATTCACTGAGGCTGTGAAGTACTTACACATAGCCAGAAAAGCACTAAATGGTATGAAAGGCCAAGATGATTTTTAAAAAGCAATTAATGAGTTTATATTTATATGAGACATACATATTAATAATCTTACTGACTGTAGGTTTGGGAAAGATTTTAAATAGGATACAAAAAGCACAAACTTTATTTTATTTATTTTAAAAAAGATTTTATTTATTTGACAGAGAGAGAGAGAGAGATCACAAGTAGGCAGAGAGGCAGGCAGAGAGAGAGGGGGAAGCAGGCTCCCCGCTGGCAGAGAGCCCGAAGCGGGGCTCAATGCCAGGACCCTGAGATCATGACCTGAGCTGAAGGCAGAGGCTTTAACCCACTGAGCCATTCAGGTGCCCCACAGGTATTCCAATTCTTATTTGGAAATGGAATCTTTGCAGATATAATTAAGATACAAGTTAAGATGACTGGTGTCCTATTACAAAGAGGAGAGGAGACACAAAGATAAGACGCATCCACAGGAAAGAGTATTATGTGAAGCCATGGACACATACAGAGAAGACAGCCATGTCATAAAGGAGGCAGAGGCTGGAAAGATACACCTACAAGACGAATAGTAAATAAGCCTCGCCAGCAAATGCCAGAGACTAGAAGAGGCAAAGAAGGATTCTCTCCTTCAAGTTCCAGAGGAAGCATGGCCCTGCTGACACAACGATTTCTCACTTCTAGTCTTCAGAACTGTGAGACAGTGTATGTCCTGTGTGAAGCCACCCAGTTTGTAGTACTTTGTTACAGTAGCTCTATGAAATTAACATAAACATTAGAAGACTTAAGGAGTTGGTGCTGGCTGGCTCAGTCAGTAGAGCATGTCGGGGTTCTAAGTTCAAGCCCCACATTGGGTGTAGAGGTTACTTAAAAATAAAATTAAAAAAAACTTAAGGGGCCCTGGGGTGGCTCAGTTGGTTGAGTGTGTCAGACTCTTGGTTTCAGATCAGGTCACAACCTCAGAGTAGTGGGATCGAGCCTTATCAGGCTCTGTGCTTAGCGTGGAGTCAGCTAGAGATTATTTTTCTCTCCCTCTGCTCCTCCCCATGCTCATTCTCTCTCTCTCTAAGGAATAAGTAAAATTAAAAAAAAAAAAAAAAAAAAGACAAACCAAAAAACTTAAGGACTTATATATTTTTGTGAAAATATATTTAATATTTATTTCTAAATATCTATATCCTATAGATATTCTATAGGAGAATACTTGTGTCCATAGTTGGTTTTAATCACAGAATGGTCAGTGGGTCTCACAGATACACAATAAATGTGTTTCCAAAATACACATTTTTAAACATAAACATATGAAAGTAAATAAGTTTCATTTTAATAGCACTATCCAAATTATATAGGTAAAGTGTAAAGTTTTAGTTAACTGCTCTATTTTTTAAATAAGTGATTTATAACTGATACTTTAACTTTGTGTGTGTGTGTTTTAAACCAATAGGAAAGCAATATAATGATTAAAATCTTGGTATTTAATTGTCATGGTAAGTCATATAGAAAATTTTGTGTGTATTGACAACAAATTCACAAATGGATTCTGCTGAAGTTGAGATTCATTCCAAAATGTCTCTCAGCTGTACAGAAAAATAGAAAAAAGGGATCTTCATCTAAAGACTTTTCACTCCTTTTAACTATTCTTTTCATATATCTCATTTTTTAAAAACTTTTTAAAAAAGATTTTATTTATTCATTTAAAAGAGAGAGCACAATCCAGGAAAGTGGCAGACAATGGGAGGGCGGGAAGTAGGCTCCCTGCTGAGGGACTTGATCCTGGGGGACCTGAGCCTATGCTTAACCATCTGAGCCAACCAGGCACCCTTTATACACTTAAGTTTTAAGCATTAACATTGCTATTTTTAATTTCAGCAAATACTTTCTCTAAACTATAAAGAAATACTTTAGGTGACAAAGAAAACATATACTCCCTTTCAGAAAATAAGTTTCTCAAAACTACTGAAAAACAAAATGACCATGATCTTTTGATCACGATACTTTGGTAGATTATAAAAGAGGTACCGTTATATCACTTTAGTTTCTCATTTCATTTCTTCACTCATTCAATGAGGAATAGACATGGACAATAATTACCACGTACTATGGTAGATGCTAGAGATACAAAAGAAGTCAGTCAAGGCCTCTGGGCTTGGAGGATCCTCTCTATTAATGGGGAGGGGCATAGGAGAGGGACTGGTAAGTGAGAAGGTGAGGAGGGGTATGCCTATAAAACCAATGATTACAATATAAATACTTGTGGATTTTACTCTTTTTTTTTAAGGTTTTATTTATTTATTTGACAAAGAGAAAGAGATCACAAGTAGGCATAGAGGCAGGCAGAGGGAGACGGGGAGGCAGGCTTCCTGCTGAGCAGAGAGCCCGATGTGGGGCTTGATCCCAGGCCCCTGAGATTATGACCTGAGCAAAGGCAGAGGCTTAACCCCCTGAGCCACCCAGGTGTCCCAATTTTACTCTTTTAAAAACATCTGTGTAATTTCTCAATTAACTAACTAGTTAGTTACTACTTAGTTAACTAATTTCTCTAACTAACTGACACTGTGTAAGTTTGAGGTAGCCAACCCAACCTGTTGGTTTGATACATTTATATATTGGGATATCATTACTACAGTAGCTTTAGTGAACATCTTTACCATGTCACATAATTATCACTTCCTTTTTGTGTTGAGAAGAGTTAAGACCTAGTCTCAGCAACTTTGAAGTGTTTAATACAGTAGTGTTGACTATAATCACTATGTTAGGCATTAGATCTCCAGGAGTTATTTATCTACTAGTTGTGAGTCTGTACCCTTAAAACAACATCCCTGCAATCCATCCACCCACCCCTTCTGCCCTGGTAACAACCATTCTACTCTGTTTTCACAAGCTGAGTTTTTTTAGATTCCACATACAAGAGAGAGCATACATTATTTGTGTTTCTCTGACTCATCTCAGCATAATGCCTTCCAGATCTACCCATGTTGTCACAACTGGCAGGATTTCCTTCTTTTTCACAGCTGAATAATATTCTAGTATATGTGTTTGTATTACACTCTTAAACACATACAAGAAAGCACTACTTACTGCATTTTAAAAAGCAACTCTGTCAAACTAATTCTTCTGTATACCACAGAGAAAAAAATATTGGTTACTAACTGTGTAATGTATTCATTGTTAGGAAGATTAAATGTGCTCTCACTGAACCATTAAATAATAAGAACAGACAAAATGGCAAAGCTACTAATTGTCTACTATATCTCTAAAAGTAAAATATGAACATTGGTTTTTCATCAAAAGACAGGCAAAGAAATGATAAGCAAACTACAAAACAGTTACACGAGGAAATGCACATCCTGAGCTAACCTACTCCAACCTCAAATGAACTCAGAGCACTAACTTATTTGAATCAAGGACAGGAACTGGTTGATAAGAATGATCACCTTTTCTAACTTTAGATTCTTCTTCCTCCTTATTTTTAACTGTGAGTTAAAAAACAGATAAAAACCCCTGAAAACATGAGAATTCTTAATAGAGTACCTGACCCATAACAAGGGCTCAATCAAAAGTAACCTATTATTTAGGAACACATGATTTCAGTTTTCTGCTCTGAAACCAAGTCAAGGACACTCCCACTACTTAAAAATGATTATATCTTATATCTAGAAAGATACACGCTCAGATCGTTTACTTAATAACCAGAAAGTAAAGGTTACTTTTCTTTGTACTTCCTCTTATTCCTGGTTGTCCAGCTCCATCAGGAAAAGGGCAGGAAAGAAGAGCATTAAGAGGTTCTAACAAATAAGTAACTTCTCACTGATCCATTCAGTCAACTTCACGTAAAGATATAAACTTCAAAGTATTTTTTCTTTTCTTCACACTTATTTTAAGATTGACACAGCCCTGACTTTACCCAGGTATGATAAATCTAACTTGGATGAGGAAGAGTGGGGAGGGTAGACGCATAACTAAAGGAACAGTAGGAAAAGATCAAGGGTTCTTTATCTTTACATCAAGGATGTAATGCCACTATAGTAAGAAACTACCCGAGAAAACACATGCAAATAAGCTTGGCTGGGTTCCAATAAATCTTCATTCATGGATGATGAAATATGAATTTCATGTAATTTTTATTATGTCATGAAATATGCTTCTTTTAATTTTTTTCCAACCACAGGAAAAATGTAAAATCCATCCTACGCTTGTGGGCCATACAAAAACAGGCAGTGAGCTAGAGCTGGCCAATGTTCCCATGTAAACTATGTTTTGGACCTAGCCAGCAAGGACTTGAATTTTGAGATGTCCCTAATCAGTTATTTAGAGATCCTTTATATCTAAAGCAGAACAAAAGTGACTTTGAGAATTTTAAGGGGGTGTGTGTGTGTGTATGTCTGTGTGCATTGTTTAGGTGTGTTTTGCATTCACGTTCCCTAAAAAAACAAAACAAAACAAAACAAAACAAAACAGGGTGCAACATAGTTTGAGAGATGGAATAAAGAGCTAAGAATTAAGTATATATATATAAGGGTATATCTTAGATGCAATTTTTGAGCATCAGAAATTCCAAGGGAAAAAAGGTGAATGCTCTGTAGAGGTGAAAGGTTCTGAGCCCACTTGCATAAAAATGTTAGCTACTCTGTGCTAAGGAGTCCATTGTTTGAATTTGAAAATTAAACCAGTTCTATCCAGGTCATGAGAGATGGTCCTAAAGACAATCTACACGTGTATACACTGCCTTTATATAAAGAGAGTCTTTGGGTATAAATGAATATCCATGCTTTATCCAAATCCTTAACTTTGAGCTTCATAAGGTAAAATAATTTCCAATTATTTCTTAGGCATGTTAGAATCTAGCCAAAATTAAGGACATGCTCTAGAACTGAAGACAAAGGCCCACAGGACACTTTTTCTACTAGAAGTGACAGTTACTATTTAAGTAACAAATTGCCATAGCATAACCCTCAAATGTAGAAAGTTATGTTCTATTGTACAAAGTATGCAAGTGTAGTAAGTTTTTTATTCTATTTTGTACTTTAAAATAAAAATCTGCAACGTCAGTGTTTTTCATGCTGACCTTCCCAAGTTTGAAGCCAGCGTTGTTGTTTTTTTTTTCCTAAGCTCAGTTAATTCCCTTATTTATTTTTTTTGAAGCCAAGGTTGTTTTCATGTCTTTCATGGTGCTCCTTAAACACTGTGTTTTGTTTCAGAGCACAATCTTTCATTTTAATTTACAAGAAGAATGTTTTTTGGCAATGAACATAGATAGCTCTTTTAGTCTCTTATAGGTCTGTTAGAGTCCATAAACATGCCACGAAAATGAACATGAGTGAGAAGGAATGCAAGCAGGAATGGGTCTTGTGCAATACAGAGACAGTGTGAGAGATGTTTGATATTACATGCATTCAAAGTCAAATAACTGCTCGCAAGAAGAGCACCTGTTGGTCACGGTTCATGTGCCAAATGAACTGTGCCTTGAGGGGAAGAACTGTGCCTAATTCATCACTGCATCTTTGCTTAGCACAGAGTAGGCATCCAATAAAAATTGGTTGAAAAATACATGAAAGAAAAAAAAATACATGAAAGATAATAATGCCCCCTGCCTCAGTAGGTTGGGGGTGAGGATTCTGAGATAGTAAAGGATGCTGAATAACGGCAGTTATTTTTATCCTCATTCCAAGGAGGAACAAACTGAGGTTCAACAAGATGACATAACTTCTCCAAAGGACTGGTGCTGAAATGGGTGTGCCTACTCTCCCTGATTCCTATTAGTTAAGAAACCTGATTTAATACTAAACATAGGCTTCCTATAAAATTAGAAAAACAAACGACCTGACTCACAAATTAACAAAAAGTCCACAGAAAAACAGACAACTGCCTACTTTTCCTAGCTAAGCACTGCACTCCTAAAATAAGAAATAATGGTCATTCCCTCTGCATTAGAGGCCAGAGAAATGGCAGAAACATAAGTCCCTTATTATCACCAGGGAACTACATGACCAGAATGGGTGGAAAAATATTTCCCCTTAACTCAGTGGAACAAGCATTACTTCTTAAGAATTATTCTTCCTCCTCTGATTTAAAGTCAAGACAAAAGTATCGAGTTGCTTTGAAGGTCCTAATTATATAAATAACTACCTCCTTGGGCAGATTAGCAATTTTATTCATGAGTACTTTGCTACTGTCTGAAAATAAGTAAAATATGGTTGGTCTCAAATATTGTTTTATATACCTTAATTTTTTTAAAAAAGGAAATTCCTTACGACCCCAAATCTGAAATCAAAACTGTTTCTGGTAACTTTCACTCCTGGACCAAGAGTAGATTGCAGTCTACAAGTAAATGTTGACTTCAAAGGCCACTTCCCACAGCCTACCTGGTTGGCTCTACAAGAGAGAACTCAATATTTTCACTAAACCTCATAAAATTTGTAACAGTTCAAACTCTGAAGGCTTTAAATTCTGTCTACCCAATCAATTCAAAGTTAATACATCAAATGTACCTAAGAGACAACCGATATAGTATGAAATAAATTCTAATAATGTTAGTATCAATCAGTCTTTTAATGCTACTATTCTCTTCAAAAGGTAATGAAAGAGTTGATAATTTTCAGGTAAATGCTTCCCTCCCAAACTACAGCTCTCGCAGTATATATGGTGGCTATAAAACAAATACAAACTAACATAAGTTTAAAAAAGCTTCCTTGACAATTTCTTCCCTGTCAAATTTAAATACAGAATTTAAAAGAAACTCTAAAAATGAAAGAAAACTCTATAGAAAGAAAATAAATACTACACTGCATATAAGTATTCCTCTGACCATTTAGTTGAAATATTCAAATACTTAAATCAAGAGTCCATAAACAAATTTAAGTACTATACCGTAAACATAATAAAAAGAAAAGGAAGTCTCTCTTTACTGCAGCCTCCTGTGAGCAGTAAAACAGGAACACTTCATCTCAGAAACAGAAAATCTAAACCCTTCAGTTAACATAGTATTTTAAATATGGGTTAATGTTGCAGGGACTTTTTAGAACCTAAAAATCCAAAAAACAATTCTCAATAGCTGTAACAAAAACTAAAATTGTGCTGTTACAGGCAAATTAACTTTGAAAACAAACAAGCCCCCCCCACCTTTTAGTTAAAACATCTCCAGATTTTTGATGTCCTTCCTTCCTAAGTTACATTCAATAGCTTCTGCATTCCTTTGCTGAAACTATTTCAATAACAAAGAATCCTCTATGAACAGCCCCCAACCCCCACCCAAAACATCACAAACTAATCTCACCACCAAAATCCAAAGAAAAATTCCACACAGAAACTATGTTCTAATAGGTCAATGCAATCTGTCTTTAAACTAAGGGGGGAGGGGAAATGAGTTGTTTCCAATTTTAAATATTACTTTGATGATTATATAATTTTTAAAGACATAACACTGCAGGGTTGGGGAACAGCTAAAACAACTTACAGGATTTGTGAAGAAATGGAAAAATGAGTTCTAGTTTGCACAGTTCCAATCCAGCACAATCTCGGGATTGTGTTCGATCTTTAATTACAGACTGAGAGATTCCAGTGAAACCTCTTCAACGTGTATTCCCCACTGCTGCATCCACTTAGGCACGAATCTCGCCGCAATCACTAGGTGCCTTGACCTCCAGCCAACCATGACTTTGCACTCACCTTAGCTCTTCCTCCGGTAACCCATTTAGTCTCACACTATCAGGGCGATCTCGTCTTCTCCGGTAGAGACCTGAGTGTGACAGCTCTTTAAGCTGTAATGCAGTCATATTTCTCTGTACACCTTAGTTAACTGACAATCTGAAGCATTTATGCTGAGCAGCCTGTCTGCCAGGGTTCAGAAAGAGCGTGTCTCTTGCCGGGACCTCAGCACACCTGACCAGAGTTGGAAACCTCCAGGCAAGCCGGGCTAAGCACAGCTTCCTGTTTCTCTGTTGGTACACACCCTCCTCAGCAAGGCCTGGCCCGCCTTATCTCTGGGCCTTGCACCTTGGGGTGGAGAGGGAGGGAGAGTCACATGTTCACATGTTTACTAATAAGCAAAGTTTAATTGTTATGAATAATCACACCAATTCCTTTATACATCTTTTCAGCATCATTCTGAATTAAAATTGGGCTAAAAAGCTCGGTAAGGTAATGACCAAAGAAGGGTCCTGCCCTATTTTATTTGCCAGGAAATCCACTCACACTACACAAGCAGCTGTCAGTTTAAAGAAGTGCCTGGTCATCATGAGCTCTTTGGGATACTTTCCTTAAAAAGAAAAAAAAAAGGGCAGAATTGTGAGGGAAGCAGTGCAATTCCTCTCTTCCCACTCTACTTTAAATCCTCTTTAGAAAGGAAGGAAGTGTCTTTGCTTTTCCCCTAGATTATTATTCAACATTTCCTAACTGAAAGGAACTGAAAGTGGTTTCCTCTATCAACCTCCAATGATTTTCTTTCTTTATTTGTTTTAATTTATTTTTATTTTTAATTAACATATAATGTATTATTTGCACTCAATAATTTACTAAACGTAACTACCTATTCTAAAAATTCCCTCTTATCAAGTGTGCACCTCAGTGTAACCAACACTGTCTGCCTAAAGGTATTTCATTTTGGGTGCCGAATACTGCCCTTGTAGTTGGAGGCATATTTGATCCTAGATGGTAAGGTTGGAAAGGGATTTTGTTTTGGTGTGTGTGGGGTGTAGGTTGAGTGTCTGCAAGAGGGGTTTGCAGATAATGGAGGACAAATAGCTGTGAAGCAAATCCTTTATTGTTACTGCTACAAATGATGTTGGTGCAACAGCACATAAGCCTTCAGTTCTGATTCAATTCCACTCAATACACATCACCACCTCACAGACACAGGTTAGATCCTTGGCAAGTTCTTGGCAAATAATTGGACTTCATGGTTCTAATACTTTCTCTTTGAGTAATCTATATTAACTTCTTTCCCTTCCAGAACCCCCTCAATAAGAGCTCTGACAGAGAGAGGTCTCTGAAACTTCTTTTTGCACCAAGGGTTAAAGAATTAACACTTTCCCTGAGAGTCTCTATATTATAAATACAAAGATTAAGGCACCCACAAGGAAAGAGGAGTCTATATCTTACTCCTTCACTCAAGACATGCATATGCTAGCTTCCCTCAGGACTACCATCTACCTCAGTGGAAAACAGCTTCTTACTGGTTCCACCTCCTCAATGAAAAACAGCTTCTTACTGCTGCCATCAAAATATAACATACGTTTTGGAAGATGCAAGAAGTTACTAATTTTGTTATAACACTAGACTTTTTTTTTTTTTAAGATTTTATTTATTTACTTGACAGAGGCACAGCAAGAAAGGGAACACAAGCAGGGGAAGTGGGAGAGGGAGAAGCAAGCCAGGGATCATGACCTGAGCCGAAGGCATACACTTAACAACTGAGCCACCCAGGCGCCCCTGTTATAACACTAGACTTAACTAGTCATGAAACACATAAAAAAAATCAAGTACAAATGTATCTGTTTCTCTTTCTGAAAGGATACAAACATGTAAAAAATGGGTAATACTGGGGCCTCTGGGGAACATGGGGACAGGAGCAGAAGAAAACTTTCTGTTAAATAAAGTTCTGCTCGGAACTTTGAATATTCTGCCTATTCAAAGGTAAATTTAAAAATTTAGAAGATTTACATATGTCTTTTGTACAAAGCCCTAGTATCCTACTGAGACTTAAAATACAGAAAAATATAAAGTTTACAGTAACAGAAACATACAAAACTAGGATTCCTAAAGTGTCTAATTCTCACATTTTTCTCAAGATAGATGTGAAAAACAAATGAAGAAAAACAACCACCAATCTTTAGTTTCTTTTTTACTCAAGGCATTAGGACAGAATAGATGCCTGATGAAGAAATCACAAATTAATTTGTATTTACAACAAACACAGAGACCTCAACATTTTTTTTCCTGTTTCGAGTATTTATTTAAATTCCAGTTAGTTAACCTGCAGTGTAATACTAGTTTCAAGAAACCTCAACATTAAATGGTATTTGTTTCTACAAAAGATATAAATAAGAGAGCTTGATTTTTAAAAGAGCTTTAAAAGAAGTAATACAGCATGCTGACAAGGAAAAAGTGCTTGGCAACTACTAAAGGTTAACAAGACAGGAAACACCTCTCTGTGTAGGACGAATCCCGTATTTGATGAGTCTAAGGTTAAAAGGATGTGACCAGAAAAAAAAAAAAGTTCCAAGCTATATAACAAACAAACTGAAACAACTCTTGCCCTCTGACTTTTAAAATGGCTGTAATGACAAATGGGAATTTCAGTAAATCAATGTCTATGGTCTAATGAAATTGTCACAACTGAGTAAAACTACATTCTGGGGCTTAGGGCAAGGCATTTCTCACAATGTCTTTTCACTGAGAGGCTTCCTCTTTGTCCCTAGCAGTCCTTCTGATGTGCTCTGAGATTTTACTGAGCTGTAAGAAGAACCAGGTGGAGGATACACTGGCAGAGCTAGGCACCTGCACAGTTTCTGAAAGGGAAATTCACAAATGCCACAAAATACACCACTGACCGGCCAGTTCATGAAGCAGCCAGATTATCAAGTCCTCTCCTCACAACAGTGTTCCTGAACTTCAGCACCAAGGGAGGGAGAGCACACCCCTGGAACACACAACAGGGTGGTTGGTAACTGACAGGTCTGTGTTTATGGTTTTTGTTTTTTAACTTTCATGCTTTTCCAGAGAAACAGAGCTATAAAAGGTGCCTTCTGTTGACAGTACAGAGGGAGACCTATGCAAGTGCACTTTTCGGTAGTCTCTATACAGGGAAATATTTCATTTTAGCCCTCTAAACATGTCTGAAGGCCAGTCTAGTCTCCCATTCATTGGAGAACTCCCTGCTCATTCTCCACATGGCCTCGCTCCTACATAGTATCATTTGGCTGGGGTTCTGGCTCTCCCTAGATGCCTCCAGGGATGAGGTGCTCACTACCACATAGAAGTCCTGGGGCTTTCCCTAGCCCCATGCCCAATGATTGTTAAGGAACAACAGCTCACAAAAATTATTAAGGTGAGCATCTTCTATCCCACTTCCACTATACTGCAGCGGATCTATGAACCTAATTACAACTTTTTGTTCACTTCTATCCAAACTGTTGGGTTCTCTTGGAATCTGTACTTTGACATAATTAGATACCTGGCATAATTAGATATCTGTTCCAGCTTACCCTCATCAGAACAGCTGATAATTTCTTTTATAAGTTTAAGCCCTTGATTGAGATGACTAAATACAAAGTTCTTTGGAGCATCAAACAGGTCCTATTTTGCCAGGCTAATATCTGACCCAGTTGTTTTTCACCTTTCAGAGGGTCAGGGACCTTTAATGAATCCGATGAAAGTCAGTAACTCTCAGAAAATGCATGTGAGCACAAAGTTTTATGATCATTTCAGGGAACTGATAGGTTCTTCAGAAGCTGACAGATGGACTTTACCTTGGATCTTCTGATGTGCACTGCTCTCCCCTCTTCTCTGAAAACCTGTAGCACTTCAGAGCAGGACTTTGGATCTCATTTGTTCACTTAGTATGTATTTACTCAGTGCTCTGCAGTGGGCCAGACAGTTTCAGAAGAGTTCCTTTGTTTCCCCTTCAGTTCTCCTAACCAATCTTTCTGCCCCTGAGCTTACCCTCTTCCCATCTATCCTCTAAATTTCAAAGTGCTCTCTTATTTGTTTGTTTGTTTATTTATTTATTTATAAAGATTTTATTTATTTGACAGAGAGAAACACAGCGAGAGAGGGAACACGAGCAGAGGGAATGGTAGCGGGAGAAGCAGGCTTCCCGCCGGGCAGCCCCATGCAGGGCTCGATCCCAGGACCCTAGGATCATGACCTGAGCCCAAGGCAGATGCCTAACGACTGAGCCACCCAGGTGCCCCATCAAAGTGCTCTTTTAAAATAAACTGATCATGTATTGATCCTGCTGAAAAACTCTTGAATGACTCACTGCCATGGGTCACCAACAGAAGAGCCCTTGCCCTCCTCACATCTGTACTTAACTCTAGGTGGTTCCCAGGACAGACTTCACTTCCTCTCACCTCCTTGCCTTTCCACATGCAGCTGCATACGACTAGAAGATGGACCAGCTCCTAGGATGATTTTTTACAAGAAGCATTTCTAGACCCTAAGCACCCACAGTTCCCTTTCTGTTGCTCCCAGAATGCCTTCCCCCCAAAGCTGTGCTTGCTTCCATCTGTCATCACAATCATACAGCCTCATGAAAGGCTGTTTCTCTACCCACCTCTCCCCTTAAGATAACAGGTCTGCAAGGGTAGCAATATATCTAATTTATAACCATGTCCACAAGGCCAGATACATGGTAGACATTAGTTAAATAAGTTCTTTGGTTTAGTGGTTCAACCAATTGACTTTGAGAGCCTAATCACTTTACAATACTACTTGGGAGATTCGAGTTCCAGATTTCTGAAACTTTTTTTTTTTGCAGTTAACACTCAAATTACCTAAATGATATTTTTAAAAAAACATTTTATTTATTTATTGGAGAGAGAGAGTGAGACTGAGAGAGCATGAGCAGCAGCAGGGAGGGGCAGAGGGAGAGGAAGAAGCTGGCTCCCAGCTGAGCAGGGAGCCTAATGCCAGGACCCCAGGATCATGACCCAAGCCAAAGGCAGATGCTCAAACAACTGAGCCACCCAGCCATTCCCTAAATGAGATGTTTAAAAGGCACATCTATTCTATAGTTTTGCAATAATTTACTTTCTTGGTGAGACTGTAAAAACTCAGAAGTTTTTCATATTTGTAGAGTTGAACAGTACCTCCCACTGTATAAACGCTTTCTGCTTGGGATAAAAATTAAAAAAAAATTAGTCTAGATTTTTGCATATACCTGATATGGTCCAGTTTTTTTAAGTTGAAGGATAATTAACATACAGTGTTATATTAGTTTTGAGTGTACAATATAGCAACTCCACAATTCTATACATGACTCAGTGGTCATAATGATAAATGTACGCTTATGACATAGTCCAGTTTTTAGTGAACTTGGTCCAAGTACTCGTTCAGGCATGAGAGGGTAAAGATATCTCATTAAACATCAAACCTCTAAAACTGATCATTAGTGTTACTGAACTGTCAATCTTCCTCTGACACAGAAATAAGACAGCGGCAAACTGGCTTCTGCGGCAGAGTTAGAGTTAGTTGGGCCTCATTAGCAGTACCTTTTGTACTAGCTACTAAGAGAGCCTGTAAACTGGTCAAACAGCTGTACATTTCCAGGCCATTCATTTCCTTGTGTGACATAGTGTCATACTGTTAGAGAAGAATTTTATATTTTGCAATTAACTTTGAACTTAATGGAAATGAATCCTTCTTTAGTTTAAATTTTATCTTACAAATAGTCATTTACAGGAGAAAGCAAACTTTCTCGAGTCTCACTATGTCTAACACCTTCCTCTCCCAAACATTTGTCAGCCATGATATCTCCCTAAATGAGACCTCTCAAGAGTGTTCTGGGCTATCAATATGAAGGAAGGACCTGGTGTTGAAAATAAATCTCAAACAGAAGAGTTCAAACTCTGATATGCCAAGTTCAGATTAACCAGAGCAAAGAATATGAGAAGGCAGAATAAACTTTGCAAAAAAACTGGCCCAAAGTCAGAAGAAAAAAAAAATCACCCCAAAACATGATCTCGTTCATAAGTAGATGACACTGCAACTGTCTAAAAGTCCCTCTGAATTTTTTCTTTAATCAGCTTTTCTGTACCTCATTCAAGATGGACACACCCAAGGGACAGGCTGACCTAACATGAGAAGCTCGTGAGAAGCTCACTGTATCATTCTGAGTCAGAGACAGACTGAAGTTTCTCTCACAACTAGCAGCCTCAGGTCATCTGCAGTACTTTGTTAGACAATTAAAGAATGTTTTTGGCACAGTGATACAGTGTCTCCACAGCATCTCTACAGCTGTGGAGGCTGAAGAGACAGTAGAGTCCCTTCAGGAGTTCCCTGGACATCATAAGATCATCCTGGGTGTACTGCGTCAACAATAGGACCAGTTTACCATTATCATCGTGATTGTCAACGGACACCATTTTAAGGCCCATCTTTCTGTTTGGGCTGCTTGCACAATTTTTGATTCAACTGTTCAACTGGATGCAGCATAAAAAAGGAGGAGGCAATTAAGAGTCATCTGGGGGCACCTGTGTGACTCAGCTGGTTAAGCGATTGCCTTCGGCTCAGGTCATGATCCTGGAATCCCAGGATCGAGTCCCACATAGGGCTCCCTGTTCAGCAAGGAGTCTGCTTCTTCCTCTGACCCTTCCCCCTCTCATGCTCTCTCTCTCTCTCTCTCATTCTCTCAAATAAATAAATAAATCTTAAAAAAAAAAAAAAAGAGTGTTTTCAGACGCTGCTGTCAAAATATGGCAAGTTTTCCTAGCATATTTCAAAGGAACCTGGAATAAAATTTCAAGTAACCTATCCCATCCACATTTTTAAATGACTAAGTACAAGGGAAGCCGGTGTAAGAATACAAGAAGGGAACCAGAAGACATTCCACATTTGGCAGCTTACTTGCTGTGGTTGGCATATAAGTACAGGAAGCCATTTTACTATCAAAGTCCTCAATTTTTCTATTTAGAGACAGAATCAACCGAATCGGATATCAGTGGTCTTTTCCCTAGATTAAAATGACTCGATTTTAAAAGAGGACCTGAGTATCATGATGTGCCAATGTTGATAAAGCTCTGGCAACACACTTTACCCCTAATCACTGTGTTAGTGAGAAATCCCATTCCTGAGTAAATCAGGAACACAAGACCAGAATTTATATATCAGCTCTTCAACAAACATTGCCCGGAGCCTAACATCTGCTAGGTCCTCAGAGTGTAGAGACAGGAACAGAGGAGAAAGATACTGAGCATCTCTGAACTTTTGATTGTTGCTCTCCTTTTCACTTTCTCTTTGGGTCAAAAGAGCTGCTCCAGAGACAAGGTCTAACAAGGATATAAAAACCACGAAAAGGCATACTGATCCTTCCAGCTCCAACACACACCTGCTGCAAAAAGAGACTCCTCCTCAACAGAGCCCTGAAATCACAGGGAAGGAACAAGGAAATAGATGTTTGCAGGAAGATAGTACTCAACCTCCAGAAAGGAGGAAATTGTAATGTACCTCATATGATGTACTACACAAGTTTTTGGAAAACTGAATATAAGATTAAACTTTTGTAAACAGAATAATTTTTAATTCTCTAAGGAAACTTGTTTTAAAAAGAAATTCTACTGGTAATATTTCAACAATAGAAATATAACATTGCTTATATAACATTGCTATATTGTTTCTATTCTTTCTACCTGTCCACCTTATAGGGCATTGATACCTACGGAGCATATTTCTAAATCAAACTCTCATTTGGAAAAACACAATAGGTGAAGCAACTGTGTGTGAGAGGACGAAAGAAACAGTTATTCCCACATTCCAAGGCAGGCAAAGTCACAAGCCAGCAATTGTGGTCTTCTGAAGATCTGGAAGAACAAACATGGTTCTGCTCTCTGCCCTGGAATTTCAGGGGTGTGTCTTAAAAACTAAACCACAATACCCTACCCTACAATACTGCCCTACCCCAGTACAGAATTCATTACTACAGGTAGTTCACAGCAAAACTATTTTCACCAAGTTCTCAAAATATTTCTGGGTTCTGTATGAGGTCTCACCTTAAAGGCAACAACATAAAAAAAAAAAAAAATTGTGTTGCCTCATTTCTAATGTCAGCATCATCTCTTCACTTACTGTTATTTTTTTCTCCCTAACTCAGATAAAAGCTCAATTCCATGACAAAAACAAGATTTTTAAGAAAGCTCTAAAGACATAATTATTTCAATAAGGACAATATTTCCTGTATAGTTTTATGTTCTAGAGTGATCGGTAGCAATTATTTGGCATGAAAAGGTATTCATGATATAAAGCTATGTGAAACAAAGGTTACAGGATACTGCACACTGTTTCCATTTTGTATGAAAAGATCACATATGTATACACCATCTATGTGTGAACATCTACACATCCACACACACCACAGTCTGGAAGAGTATACACCAAAATATCTCTGGTTGGTAGGATTTGAGAAGATTCAAAATTATTTTTTCTTGGGGTGCCTGGGTGGCTCAGTGGGTTAAAGCCTTTGCCTTCCACTCAGGTCATGATCTCAGAGTCCTGGGATCAAGCCCCGCATCAGGCTCTTTGCTCAGCAGGGAGCCTGTTTCCCCCTCTCCCTCTGCCTGCCTCTCTGCCTACTTGTGATCTCTCTCCGTTGAGTAAATAAAATCTTTAAAAAAAATTATTTTTTCTTATGGATTATCTGTATTTTCTAAGTTTTCTAAAATGGAAAAATATAGTTCTGTAATAAGGAATCAAAATTTAAAATGCTTAAAATAAGAAAACAAAAAATTAAGGGAAGGTACACTATTCCATATTCCAAGGGATCTGTAATCAAATCAGGAAGAAAGGACACCTCATAAACCTCAGTATATATCATCGAATACTGATGCATCCCCTAAAGCAGGTTGGATTTGAGTGGGCACTGCAGTACAGGAAAGGATTTGGGGAGAGGGAAGTCCAGGTGGAGGAAACATCCTCCCATGTGACTCACAGAGATATGTCAAAAGGACAATGAGATTGGCAGAGCAGTGGATCTTCTACAGCAGGACCACAGCTTTCAAGATGGCATGAAAAAAATGGAAAGTCATGTGCAGAGGGTCTCCCTGCTCAAGTATAAGATAAAGGTCCAGATGAGGCTCTCGTGAGAAAGAGAAGGGGGACAGACAACATTACACAGGCCTGATAGATGGTACAGACGAGTTTGCTGTGACCTCCCCATGCCAATCATTACACTCATACATGTTTAGTAGGCACCTAACACGTGGCAAGTTCTTCTCTAAGCACTAGGGACCCAGTGTCCTTGTGGAGCTTGCAGTCTACTGGTGGTACTAGTACTAACCATATAATCAAACAAATATATTTAAAAACATGTCAAATGATAGAATAGGCTGCCATGAGAATGCTTACAAGGATCAGGGGAGGAATGGCAGGGAAAAGTTTCCCGAAACAGAAACATTACATCTGATACCCCAAAAACCCAAAAGATGAGGAGTCACAAAAGGCTAAAGGATGTGGGGAGCATTTGTGGAAGCAGGACCAGTTGGTACAAAGACCCAGGGGCAGGAGGAAAGGAAATCTGACAGGTCAGATGAGAAACAGGCAGTGGCACGTTTCAATGAGCCTTGAATTTTTTAACCTAAGAACAATGTGAAACCACAGTACTTTTAAACAAGGGACTGACATGATCAAATTTGTTCCACAAAGATTCCTCTCACAGTGGCATCTGGGAGGGTGGATTTTAAGGGGCAAGTGGATATGAGCATGGAGGCAGTCCAGGAAACAGACAACAGCCAGAGCTACAGTGGTATGAGAGGAATTTCAGAGGTAATAGAGAAGCAAGGGCTCTAGACTAGATACAGGGGCCAGAGAGGCAGTAAGCACTGACGCAGTTAACATTTCCCCACATTCTGTTAGTGATGTAGCAACAACACTGACCTGGTGAAATACAGCATGAGCTGTACTTCATGTTCCTTTAATCTTGCCCACCAGCAGGCATTTTAAACCTACTCTGAATCTAATAAAATAGTTTTTAAAGAGTGTTTACAAAAGAAAAAGCTGGGACACAAAACCGTTCACCTCCCTGACTACAAAGTTCCAAGTCTCCTGACTCTCTAATATGGCTGATCACTACTAACAGCAGGGTTCTGAGTGCCTACCAAGCATACTATGCATGCCATCTAATTTAATTTTCATCTCGGTCCTATGAGGTGCATATTATTACTTTTCCCATTTTTCAGGTGAAGTAACTAAGTGCTAAAACAGTTAAATGTCTTGACCAAACAACATAAGCACTAAGGGAGATTGTGTAGATCGCAAGTCAAGTCTACCTGATTCAAATGCTTCTGTTTTAGCCACTGACTGCACTGTCTCTGGGCCCCGAAACACTTTTCCCACAGATCATCAACAGGTCCACTGTGAATTAGATCGGCCTCTCAACACTGACAAACCTAACCTAGGAAGCTTCTGGAACTTGACAGGTACAGGAGCCCTCAGGACATGTCCCAGACTGAATACACAGATGAGAGACCGCCAAGGTCACCACTGCCAGCCCACACTTCCCGTCCCCAAAAATGAAAAATCGTCTAGTTATGCTCTAGGTGAGTATCGTGAATGGGCAATCTGAGGGTTTGGAAGGAGACCTGTGGTGTGCCCTTGTACAATTCCCACTAATACACATCTTCCTCCTTGGCTAATTTTCTCCTACCAGTCTGGAAGCAAAGACCAATGAAAGAAAGGAGTCAAATTGGTAATCTTCAGTTGAACTGAATTCCTTACAGTTCTGCAGGTCAAAGTTACCAATGCTGCCTTATTTCCTTGCAGAGTACATGTGATGACTCAATGTTTCCAAGAGTTCTGGAAAAAAAGGGCAAAGATTCTAATGAAAACAGGCTTCCTCTATCAGAGCAACTCTGCTGAAACCATGCACACTGTTACACAGCAACAGGGGAGGCTCTGGAAGCAACGGAGACAAAACAGAGATGCTAGGAGGGTGTGGGTGCAGGAAGAGGCACTGAGAATGTGACCAAACCCATTTCAATTCCTCTAAGAGCACTTCACACCACAAACAAATGTTACAGTTTAAGCCATAAAACAGCCACCTTATAAAGGAGGTGTGCTAAAACACAAACTAATCACTGTGTGAGACTAATCAAGGAAAAAAAAAAGTATGCAGCTTCATTCCCTGATCATGATCTTAAGAAATTCCTGATAAGATAAAAAAGGTAACTCCTGAAGCCCATATATGATTGATCTACACATACTTGAGGAATATGTTCTACTGAATAAAAATTCTTAAGATAGAGGTGAAATACTTAAAACTGAATGAGATCCCTGTCACAGAACCAAAGCAAAGGAACTCGTTTCTATGCAAATGGTCCCCCACCCCCTGCCATGGGAGCCAGCTTCTTCTCTGACATACACTATGATTTAGGAAATGCTACCTTTGTCAAGAGCTATGTTTACTGGGTGCTTACCATGTGCCAGGATCTCTTCTGAGCTCTCTGCATGCATTTGTTAAATTTATTTTTTGCAATGAGCAAATAAAGTAATATTATTATTTCCATTTTAAAGATGATGAAACTGATATAGCAGTATAAGTAATCTAAGATCACACAGTTTTTATGTGATTAAGAACTTGAAGCCTCATGCTTGGTTTTAATCACGCTTTTAACCACTTTTTAGTGGTTAAGCCAGCTTTTAACACACTGTAATGTGTACTGCCTCCTAGCCAGAAAAGGACTATTTTTTTCAACAGAAGAGAGTTTATGATCAGAAATTATTTTAAAATTCAACCAAGGCTAAATGTAGTGTAGTATCCTAGACTGGATGCTATGAAGGTAACATAAGATGTTAAGACGAAACTGGGTGAGGGGTATAGAAGGATTCTCTGAACTCTCTATCTTTGCAACTTTCCCATAAATCTAACATGATTCCAAAATAAAAGTTTATTTTAAAGATTCAAAACTAAAATTCAACATGATAAGAGAGCTGGTAATTACAGGAGAGACAAATGGGGAAAGAGTTTTCCTCCAAATTAAAAGAGATTTAAGAGACGTAACAATCAAATGTGTTATTCAAGTATGGCCTTTGTTTAGATCCTGGTTCAAATAAGCCAACTGCAAAGGAATATTCCTAGGATAGATGAAAAATTTGAACAGGGACTAGGTATTGGATGATGTCAAGGAATTATCATTCATTCGGTTAGATGTGATAATAGCATGTTTATATAAGAAAATGTCCATGTTATCAGAGAATAATTCTGAAGTATATTAGGATGAAATGACCTAATGTCTGGGATTTGCTTTCAAATACTTAAGTAAATTAAGAGAGGAAAAAGTTCCCAATAGCCAAAACAATCTTTTTTTTTTTTAAATTTTTATTAACATATAATGTATTATTTGCCCCAGGGTCCATGTCTGTGATCATCAGGCTTACACATTTCACAGTACTTAACATAGCACATAACCTCCCCAATGTCCACAACCCAGCCACCTCATCCCTACCCCCTGCCTCCCAGCCACCCTTAGCTCGTTTCGTGAGTCTAGGAGTCTCTTATGGTTTGTCTCCCTCCTCATCCCTTCCTGTTTCATTTCTCTCCCCCACCCCCCAAACTCCCACCTTGCCTCTCAAATTCTTCATATCAGAGAGATCATGTGATAATTGTCTTTCTCTGACTGACTTATTTTGCTTAGCATAATACCTTCCAGTTCCATCCACGTCATTGCAAATGGCCAGATTTCGTTTCTCTTGATAGCCAAAACAATCTTGAGAAAAAAGAATAAAGCTTATTTCAAACTATATTACAAAGCTACAGTAATCAAAACAGTATGGTATTGGCATAAAACATACACATAGTTCAATGGAACAGAATAGAGAGCCTGGAAATGAACCCGAGTTTATGGTCAGTTAATTTGTAACAAAGGAGCCAAGAACATACAATGGGAAAAGGACAGTCTCCTTAGTAAATGGTGCTGGGAAAACTAAACAGTCACATGAAAAGAATGGCACTGGACCACTCTCTTAAACTAAACATAAACATTAACTCAAGATGGATTAAAGACTTAAACATAAGACCTGAAACCATGAAACTCCTGGAAGTAAACATAGGCAGTAAGCTCCCTCACACCATCTTCACAATGAGTTTTTTTATTTGAAACCAAAGACAAAGGCATGGGAAGCAAAAATAAACACGTGGGACCACAAACTAAAAGCTTCTGCACAGCAAAGAAAACCATCAACAAAATGAAAGGGGAACCTACCAAATGGGAGAAAATATTTGGAAACCATATATATGATGAAGTTATTATTCAAAATATATAAAGAACTCATACAACTCAATAGCAAAAAACCAAGCCGATTAAAAAACAGGTGAAGGATCTACACATTTTTCCCAAGAAGACATACAGTTGGTCTAAGAGTGCTTAATATCACTCATCATCAGGGAAATACAAATTAAAACCACAGTGAAATACTACATCGTACCACTTAGAATGGCTATTAACAAAAAAACAAGAAGTAACAAGTGCTAGCGAGGATGTGGAGAAAAGGGAACCCTTGTGCACTGTTGGTGGGAATGTAAACTGGTGCAGCCGCTGTGGAAAAAAATATGGAAATTCCTCAAAAAATTAAAGACAAAATACCATACAATCTAGCATTTCCACTTCTGGGTACTTATCTGAAAGAAATACAAACAATAACTTGAGAAGATATTGCACCCCCAAGTTCACTGCATCATTATTTACAATAGTCAAGACATGGAACCAACCTAAGTGTCCACTGATAGAATAAATGAATAAAGAAAATGTGACATATGGGGGTGCCTTGGTGGCTCAGTCAGTTAAGCCTCTGCCTTCAGCTTGAGTCATGATTCCGAGGTCCTGAGATTGAGCCCTGCATCAGGCTCCCTGCTCAACAGGAATCTGCCTCTCCCTCTGCCCGTCTCTCTGCTCTCTCTCTCAAATAAATGCAAGAAATCTTAAAAAGAAAAAGAAAAAATAAAATGTCAATATGTGTGTGTGTGTGTGTGTGTGTGTGTGTGTACGCACACATACCCATATGTATGTGTGCATACACACACAATGGAATATTACACAATGGAATATTATTCAGCCACAAAAAAGAATGAAATTTTTCCATTTGCAGCAACATGGAAGGACCTTGAGGGCATTATGCTAAGTGAAATAAGTCAGACAGATAACCACTGTGTTATCTCACTTATATGTGAAGTCTAAAAACAAAAAAAGGACTCACAGAGACAGAACAGATTGTGAGTTGCCAGAGGTAGGAGTTGGAGGGGTAGGCAAAACTGGTGAAGGTGGTAAAAATGTAAACTTCCAGTTATAAGATAAATAAGTCATGGGGATGTAACATACAGTGTAGTGACTGTGATTCATAATACTGTACTATATATCTGAAAGTTGCTAAAAGTAGATCTTAAATGTCCTAATTACAAGAAAAAAGTTTTTTAACTATTGTAACAGATGTTTAGACTTATTGTGATAATCATTTCGCAATATATAAATTTCAAATCATTACGCTGTACACCTGAAACTAATGTATGTCAATTATATCTCAATTAAAAAAGAGAAACAAGGATATATAAAGCAAATACGGTAATATAGTAAGTATGTAAGGATAATGAGCATATGGAAAGTAATTTCTTTCAATTTTATACTAGAAAATTTTCATAATAGAATTAATATAACTTAAAATTCAACCAATGGGAATGAAAGCAAGCATGACCACCTTGAGGTCAGAATACAGTACCCTGACAGCAGTATAAAAACAGCCCCAAATGCAATGACTAGACAATAGAAAATCCAGGGCAGGATTCCTAGGTTTACTGGGTGCTTTTTGTAATGAGGTATCTGACAATGTCACATCTGAGGGATGTTTAAATAACTCCATCGCACAAAATCCAGTAAAGAATACGTTTAATTTCAAAAGAAGAGGAGTCTTCTTTTGAAAGAGGAGGAGAAGAGAGGAGAAGATAATATTCTAGGTAGAGAATTAAGAGAAGATAATATTCTAGGTAGAGAAAAAAGAACTAGAACAAAGGCACGGAAAGGTGGAGAGCTGACTCAGAGAAGAGTGGGTAACCTCATTCTGTGGAAACACAGTGGGAGCAGAAGAATGCAGGAGATAAGGCATCAAGGCAGTCAGAGCCATATTTTAAAGACCTGTCAGTGCCAGGCCAGGAAATTTATGTGACATGTGATAAAAGGCCATAAATGGTTTGGATCCAGGGTGGAGAGGTTTACAGGCCTGGAGACATCCAGCTGTGGAATACAGTCTAGGCAGCAAGATGTGCCATGGGAGGAGGGAAAGAGTCCAGAGTGTTGGTGGAGCTTTCAGGATTTGTCAGGTGAAAAGTTGCTGAGAAAAAACAAAACAAACAAGAAAAGCATATACACCTAAACAGGAAATTCTTTTGCAAGCACCTAGCCAGATCATAGCCCAAACAAGACCACTTCAAACGCTCAGCACTCTCAAATCATCCACCCACCCTCCCTTCCCATCACTCTTACAGATAAACTCGCCTACTTTAGAGAAAGCAGAAGTCATCTGACAGAAGCCACCTCAACTGTCTATCAGTCCTCATTTTCACTACTCTCCCTCTTCTTTCAGATGACTTTCAGTTTCAACAGAATTTAATAAATGGCACAAAATAATGCTGGTTCGGGGCACCTGGGTGGCTCAGTGGGTTAAGCCTCTGCCTTCAGCTCAGGTCATGATCTCAGGGTCCTGGGATCGAGTCCCGCATTGGGCTCTCTGCTCAGTGGGGAGCTGCTTCCCCCTCTCTCTCTGCCTGCCTCTCTGCCTACTTGTGATCTCTCTCTGTCAAATAAATAAATAAAATCTTAAAAAAAAAAATAATGCTGGTTCTACATTGCTATGATCTTGTTGTAGTGGTGATAATAATAATACTTATGGTGTTAATGCTTTATATACCATTTCATTTAATGGTCACAACACCTTGTGAAACAAGTGCTACCCCTATTTTGCAGAAGTAGAAACCAAGCTCTGTACTTAGTGACAGCAATGGGATCTGAAAGGGCACACCAGGTCCCCAGCTCCCCAGTCTATAATCACTCTGCTGCTCCTACTGTCTCCCTAAATGTCTATCCTTAAGAAAAAAAGATGTAAAAAACTGTGATCTCTTCAATGGAACACTTACAGCTACAAAAGAAAAGTAATTCACTAAAACTACATAAATCCACACGAATAAATCTAAAAAATGTTAAGTGAAAACCCAAAGTTTCATAGTAACACAATAGTGTACACTATATAAAATCTAAAACAAAAGAATCTCATGCACTGTTAAGAATACATAAATGTGTAGCAAAAGTATAAAGATATATAAAGAAGTAATACAAACTTAAGAAAATAGTTTCCTAATGGAGGAAAGAAAAGTAGAGGTGGGGGATAATTGGAACAGGAAAATGTACCAAGAGATTTCAACTATATTTGCAATATTTTCTTTCTTAAGATATGTGATAGATACTTGAAGACATCTTGTACTAAATTCTATACCTTCTTCTTTTTGTCCTTTTTTTAAAAAAAAAAAAAAAAAGAAGGATGAAGATACAGAGCAGACACTCTCAGAGCAAGTTTGTAAGTCCACAAGTTTCAAAACACTGTTTCCGCCATCACGTGGCTCCTAAAGATATTACATGCACACACTTTTTAAAAAAATGAAAGTAAGTTTAAAAGGGGGCATCGTTAATTCTCAGGCACACCATCACACGAATGTAACCCATAGTGAAAGCCTGAGTAGCCACCACTTGATATATAACAATTATTAAAAACATCTTACCACTTCTAAATAATACTTAATAAAACAGAAGACATAAAACATTATGCTGGTACAAAAGAATAACACTGGACCCCTATCTTACACCACTCACAAAAATTAACTTGAAATGGATTAAGGACTTACATGTAACACCTGAAACTATAAAACTGGAGGAAAAGCAACTTGACATCAGTCTTGATAGTGATTTTTTGGCTAAGACAGCAATAGCACAAGTGACAAAAGCAAAAAATCAGTTAAGTGGACTACATCAAACTAAAAAGCTTCTGCAAAGCATAAGAAGCAATCAACAAAATGAAAAAGCAACCTAACACTGACAGAAAATATTTCCAAACCATGTACCCAACAGGGATTAATATCCAAAATATATGAGGAATTCATATAACTCAATAGCCAAAACACAATAACCTGACTAAAAAATGGGCAGAGGCCACAAACAGATTGCCCAAAGATACACAAATGGCCAAAAAGTTCATGAAAAAGTGCTCAACATCACTAATCACTAAGGAAATGCAAATCAAAACCACAAGGAAATATCACTTCACATCTGCTGGAACAGATATTATCAAAAAAACAAGAGTTAAGTGTCTGCAAGGATGTGGAGAGAAAAGGAAACCCTCATGCACTGTTAGTGGGGATGTAAACTGGTGGAGCCACTGTGCAAAAGAGTGTGGAAATTCCTCAAAAAATTGAAAATAGGACCAGTGCCATTTATATCTCAATAAAAGTGGAAAAATAAAAATTAAATTAAAAAAAATTTGTGGAGCACTTGGGTGGCTCTGTCATTAAGCGGCTGCCTTCAGTTCAAGTCATGATCTCAGGGTTCTGGGATTGAGTGCGGCATCTGTGCTCCCTGCTCAGACGGAAGCCTGCTTCTACTTCTCCCACTCCCCTTGCTTGTATTCCATCTTTTGCTATCTCTCTCTCTGTCAAATAAATAAATAAAATAAAATAAAATAAAATATTGCTAGGAAACACAGAAGATGATAATGAGAGTTATTGGATGTAAACTATTTAAGAGAAAAGGATCAACGTAAGATGCATTAGAGACAGTAAGGTTAAACAGTCAAGACTAGCAAAAAAGGATACAAAGGGCTAGCAATTCCCTTAAAAGGTATCTGAAGAACCTATACACATACTTGAAAACCCAGAAGTAAATAAGCAAAAAGAACACAATAAAAAGAACTAGCCCTAGTATTAAGTTTCACTTAATTCTGTACTTTGTTTTTTTTTTTAAATTTTTTTAATATTTTATTTATTTATTTGAGGGAGAGAGTGAGAGACAGCATGAGAGGGGAGAAGGTCAGAGGGAGAAGCAGACTCCCCATGGAGCTAGGAGCCTGATGCGGGACTTGATCCCAGGACATGATCCCGGGATCATGACCTGAGTTGAAGGCAGTCGCTTAACCAGGTGAGCCACCCAGGCGCCCCAGATTTTGTACTTTGGAATTTAGTACCTTTAATAACCAATTTTATGAGAGATCAATGTGTCTCTTTTCTGAATATTTAGGTTAGAAAGAAACCTAAAATTTATATTGCAGTAAATCTTAACTAGATAGAAACGTGTCCTTGAGTAAAAATAATTGCATACAAGCACTATTGATATAGTAAATTAGACAAATGGAATGCTTTCATTGTGTTCTATTTATCACCGGTAGGAGAGTGGGGAAATTAAATATTGTACAGCAGTGCCCACTAATGTCCTTTATCTTAATCAAAGGCATTCTTGATCATCTCGCTGCCAAGCTAAAAATCTCAAAGTTTTCCTCAGCAACTTCCTTCTCACCAACACAGTCACTAAAACCAATACACTTAATGTATGAAATGCCATCTCCATTCCTCTCTTTATTGACATTTATGGGCCTAACACCCTCCCCATACCATACTGCATACCCAGTTGACATTCCCCATCCTCACTCTGCCTTCTATAAGTGGCTGGGTTCAGAGTCAACCAGCTTTGGACTCAGATCCAAGCTTTGGTTCTTACTAGCTATTTTTCTTTTATTTCTAATAAGGTTATAGCTCCTATGAATATCACATGGGTTGATGGAAGGAGTAAGGGAAACCTCACTGAAAATGGAGTCGAGAAGCCCTGAAGGGGGAGCTCTCACCAACACACCACTTGCCTCCGCCTGCGTAACTTGCAGCAAGAAGGAAGGTAATTTTTTTTTTAATAATTTTATTTATTTTTTTCAGTGTTACAAGATTTATTGTTTTGCACCACAACCAGTGCTCCATGCAATACGTGCCCTCCTCAATACCCACCACCAGGCTCGTCCAACCCCAACCCCCCTCCCCTCCAAAACCCTCAGTTTGTTGCTCATAGTCCACAGTCTTTCATGGTTCATCTCCCCGTCTGGTTTCCCCCCATTCACCCCTCC
>CM053610.1:42416350-42449842 GCA_028646535.1 Procyon lotor
CATGTTGATACAAAAGTTGGATATTCGTCCTTTCTCATGGAGGCATAATATTCCACTGTATATATGGTCCATATCTTTATCCATTCATCTGTTGAAGGGCATCTTGGTTCTTTCCACAGTTTGGCAATTGTGGCCATTGCTGCTATGAACATTGGGGTACATGTGGCCCTTCTTTGTAATGCATCTGCTTTTTTGGGGTAAATACACAGTAGTGCGATGGCAGGGTCATAGGGTAGCTCTATTTTTAATTTCTTGAGGAATCTCCACACTGTTTTCCAAAGTGGCTGCACCAGCTTGCAATCCCACCAACAGTGGAAGGGGGTGCCCCTTTCTCCACACCCTCTCCAACATTTGTTGTTTACTGTCCTGTTGATTTTGGCCATTCTAACTGGTGTAAGGTGGTATCTCAGTGTGGTTTTGATTTGAATCTCCCTGATGGCTAAAGATGATGAACATTTTTTCATGTGTCTGTTAGCCATTTGTATGTAAGGAAGGTAATTCTTATCTTGACAAAGAAAGGGGACTTTTCCCACAGGAAAAGAGGGACAATCTCTCCCCACTCCAGAAACCTCCAGCCTCAAACTCTTGTTCTTTTCCAGTGAAGTTTTGTTCACAACAATCCTCCCCAATAATAATTCCCCCTAATAATAAAAAGGTAATAAAAGCAACCTTCCCTTTGTCCCTTTGGGGACTTAACCATGGTTTGCCACAGTTTGCTTGTCCCAAATTGCAATTCCTTTGCCATTCCTGAATAAACTCATTTTGCTACGCAAATAACTGCCTTTTTTATTTTTAAGGTTGATGAGTGGCACATAAGTGTTAAGTACAAAATACACATAAGTGTTAAGTACAAAATACACATCACCATTATCATATTTCTCCCTTCTCTCACCGCAAATATTTTTTTAATGCAACTCTGATCATATTACGTATCAGTTTAAAATATCTCTATGGATGTCTATTTCATATGGGATACACTTCAAAGACCTTGGCATAACACATGAGAAATCTGTAGGAATGCTGACAATACTGACCCCATCTTTGGCCCTCTATCATGTTCGTGTTCAATCGATGACTTCTTTGGGGGCTGTATTACAAGTCCCTTGGAGATTAAAATACATACCTTAGAAATGCCTGCCAAGGCCAGGATGGGGGAGGCTTGTTTTCGCCTGAGTCAGAGATAACATTCCTAATGCACAGGTGGTGCCGTAAGATCTAATCGAAGGTTAGCTGTTGATTAGGTGCATGCAAGCCCTCTGGGGTGTGTACAAACCCTCTGATCTTACTACAGTGCCCTTCTGCATGTCCCATTGCTCTATAGAATCTGTGGACTAAGGTCTGGACTTTACGGAAAATAACTACGCAACTGCCTTGGGCCATCTTTTCATCTTCTGCAAGATTCACCTTACCACTGCTGCCACTGCCACCACTGGCAGCAAATTACCCTGAATAAAACTCCGTAAATTATATGGAGTCACCTGCTTCCTCTTCAGGTCTCAAAATGCCTTCTCAGTTTGGAGGACACTTTACTGTCCCTCCCTCACCTTCTAACAACATACCCCTTTACAATGTACTTACTTACCTGTCTGGCCTCATTTCCAGCCATTTTTCCCCCTCCCACCATAAGTCCCCTTCCCCAACCACTGTTCCCCCAACTCAGCACACTCTTTTGTGTGCCCATAAGAATCAAAGGAGGTAGTGGGTTACACTAAATGGCCATGGCTCCCATAAAACCTGCACCACTTTAAGGAGTGATCACATCCCCACCCTGTGACCGTGGTGCCCAAATTCCCCACAGAAAGAAGGCTTTACCAGGCTTCTGAGGCTTCCCTCTAACTTTTCTGTCATTCTAGCTATTACATGGCCACCCACAAGTTTTCGGCAAAGCTCTTACTCTCTTTGCTTATAAATCAAAGACAGCATATGCTTGTTTACCTCACAATCTTTTTGTATGAATTAAATAGAGTATTAATTAGAAACGAACTGGAAAAGATAATAAAGTACTACAGCAATGTTGGTCACCAAAAGGCATGACCACAGTATACTACTACTGGGTCACAAGGAAGTCAAAAGAATATTAGTTCTTAGTGTGTCTGCAGCGGAGAGCAAAGATCCCCTACACGATTCCTTAGGCATGTTTTAAGGCACTACTACAAGTACATGCCAGGAAATCATTCCTTGTTCCCAATCTTTGCTCCAAGGGAACTATTCCAGCATGTGCCTTCTACCATCCATAGGTGCCTGAGGTCATTTCCAAGCCTCCAGGCCTTATTTGACATTTCTATAGGCAGAAACTTTTGCCTTGAATTAAATCACTAGGTAAAAATATCACCCTTGCTTTACAGAATTCAAAAATGAGGCTTTAATCCTTATCGAAATCTCAGTAATGTTCTTTGCAGAAATAGAAAAATCCATTCTAAAATCCATATGAAATTCCGAGACCCTAAAAAGCCAAATCAATCTCAAAAGAAACAAAGTTGGAGGTCTCACAATTCCTGATTTCAAAACTTACTACAAAGTTTCAGTATCAAAACAGTGTGGTACTGGCATAGAGACAGACACACAGATCAAGGGCATAGAACCAAGAGCCTAGAAATAAATGCTCACAAATATGGTTAAATGATTTTAGACAAGGGTGTCAAGACCATTCAATGGGAAAAGGAGTCTTTTCAACAAATGGGAAAATTTAATTTTTTTTTTATTTAAAAGCTTTTATTTATTTGAGAGAGAGAGAGAAAGAGAGCGTGAGTGGAGGCAGGGGCAGTTTGGAGAGGGAGAGGTAAAGATTCTCAAGCGAGGCTTAATCTCAGGCTGTGAGATCATGACTTAACAAAAGTCAGTTGCTCAACAGACTGAGCCACCCAGGAAGCCCCAAATGGGAAATATATCCACACACAAAAGAATGGAGTTTAACTCTTATCTCATACCATATACAGAAATTAACTCCAAATGCGTCAAATAAAACTCCTAGAAGAAAACATATGGGGAAAGCTTCATGACATTGAACTTGGCAATGCTTTCTTAGATAGGACACCAAAGGAAGAGGCAACAAAAGTCAAAATAGAGAACTGGAACTATATCAACATTCAAAACTTCTGTGCATCAAAGAACATAATCAAAAGACTTATAAAAACAACTCATGGAATGGGAGAAAATATTTGCAAATTATGTATTTAATAAGGAGTAAATATCCAGAATCTATAAAGAACTCATACAATTCAACCACAACAAAAAACCAACCAGATTTTTAAAAAAATGGGCAAAAGACTTGAATAGACTTTTCTTCAAAGAAGGAATAGAAATGGCCAATAAGTACATGAAAAGATGTTCAATATCATTAGTGATTAGAGAAATGCAAATCAAAATGAGATACTACCGCACACAAGTTAGGATTGCTACTATTTAAAAACAAAAAAAAGGAAAAAAAGGATTATAACAGATGTTGGGGATGTGGAGCAATTGGAACCCTTCTGCACTGTTGGTGGGAATATAAAATGGTGCAGTATGGAAAACAGTATGGCCATGCTTAAAAAATAAAAAACAGAGTTACCATCTGACCCAGCAATTCTATTTCTGGGTGTATCTAAAATAATTCAAAACAGGGACTCCAGGAGATATCTGTACATCCATGTTCACAGCAGCATTGTTCATGATAGCCGAAAGGCAGAAGCAACACAAATGTCTGCTAACAAATGAATAAACAAAAAGTGATAAATGTGATAGATACACACATTATTCAGTCAAAAAGGAAGGCAATTCTGAGGCCTACAACACGAATTAGCCTTAAGGACATTACACTAAGTGAAGAAAGCAAGTCACAAAAAGACAAATACTATATGATTAAACTTCATATGAGGTATCTAAAATCTCCAAATCCATAGGGACAGAAAGTAAAATGGTGGGTGCTGGGGCTGGGGGTGGAGGGGAGTGTGAAGTTAAGAGGTTCAGTTTTACAAGACAAAAAGAATTCTGGAGATGGTAGCACAACAATGTTAATTTAAAAATGAGGCTCCAACCTGCAAAGTGAGGGACCCTGAATGATTGTGAAGGATTCGAATTCATCCTTTTCATTTTTCAGGTGTAGGAATAGAATTAAAGTCCCACAGGTAAGAGACCAGAGAGCAGGACCCTAGTACACAGCTTACTAACAAAACAAAACAAAAAGAAAAGAAAAAGAAAAAAGAAAACAAAAAGAAAAAATATATAGTGAGAAAAGACTGAAAGACAGAAGTGACAGAAGTGGGACAAAGACAACAAAGTAGGTGGCACAATCACAGGAAGAGGATGAAGGGGAAATTCCAAGAACATTTTAAAATAATCCCTATTTTGCTGCAATAGAAGTCTGCAACTATCATTTATCTTGCTCTGGGTAGAGCTGAAGGCTGTGGAAATTCCCATATAAGGTAGTTTGTTCATGGTTATTTCCTCAAGCAGACATTATAGCTCCCTTCTGAAAAAGACATTAGGCATGTGGAAGAACTGATTCTTTTGTCAGCACCATGCATATATACATTAAAAGCTGTGGTTCCATTCTTAATGGTTAGCAGATCTGCCAAGACATGTCATTCCCCTGAATAAATATGGCTCAGCATCTAGCACTTAATGCCACAGTTTTCCTGTGGTCGTTACTAGTGGTGGTGATAAAGACTGGTATGACTTTACTGCTCTCCATAGATGGCCCTTCGGTCAGTAATATGCCTTACACAACACAGTAATAACTTTCTTTCTTTTTTTTTAAGATTTTATTTTTATGAAATCTCTGTATCCATTGTGGGGCCTGAATTTACAACCCGGAGATCAAGAGTCACATGTTCCTCCGATTGAGCCAGTCAGGTACCCTATGTCTTTACTTTCTTAATTTTAATTTTTAATTTTTAAAAAAGGTTTTATTTGTTTATTTCACAGACAGAGAGAGAGAGCACAAGCAGGGGGAGCGGTGGAGGGCAAGGGAGAAGCAGACTCCAGGCTGAGCGGGGAGCCCAATGTGGGACTCAATCCCAGGACCAAAAGCAGATGCTTAACCGACTGAGCCACCCAGGTGTCCCCTTTACTTTCTTAATTTTAATTTAACTTTTTATTTAAGCATAGTTGACACACAGTGTTTACATTAGTTTCAAGTACACAACACAGTGATTTGACAACTCTGAACGTTATGCTCTGTGTTTTTACTTGCTTTTAAAGAGAAGTCCTGCCTTTTGTGTATGATACTTTTCTTTTATAGTTTTCCTAAGAGCAGCTGCTCTCTTGCCCCCTCTTATTTCCTCCCAATGACTTCAAGGCAGAGCCTCTACCCTCGGTTTTTTAGGATGAGTCTTAATACACTTCTTGGATGCATGCTAATTTGGTGCCACTACCCACATGCAGCAACTTGAAATGTGGCTAGCCCAAATCAAGATGTGCTGTAAGTGTAAAATAGACTTGGATTTCAAAGATTTAGCTCACAAAAATGTAACATATCTCAAGTGTTTTAATATGTTACACAATATGTACATAGTTTGGACATGACAACCACTTGGTGTATGAAGTTAAATAAAATATATTATGAAAATTAATTTTTCATCTGAGTGATGAAAAATTGTGCCTGGGTGGCTCAGTCAGTTAAGCATCTTCTGCCTTTGGCTTAGGTCACGATCCCAGGGTCCTCCTTCTCCCTGTCCCTCTGTCCCTCCCCCTGCTCATGCATGCTCTCTTTCAAATAAATATCTTTTTAAAAAATTAATTTCACCTGTTTCTTTTTGTACATAGCTACTAGAAAATTTTAAACTATACACATGATATGGCTCATGTTATGTGTTTATTGGATAGCACCAATCTAGATAATATAATAAGCCTCGTTATGGAATAAAGAAAGGTAGCTCAGAAAACAAGGGGGAGTGGCAGCCTGGACTCTATTTCTTATTAGCCAGAGTAAATTTCTTCACCTGCAGGATAGATTCTTCATCTATAAATGTGGGCATAATAAAACCCCTTCATGGGCTCAAGGACTAACAAAGAGAAAGAATGCCTTTAGCATCTACTAGCACAAAATGTATTCTCAGTAAATGTTACTTCCTTTTCTTTGCAGGTCTTAGAAACCTCGTGGACATGGTGAGTTGCTGATGTAGTCATCTTGGGGTTCATGGAAAGTCTGGATCACAATTCTCTTTTTTCTTTCCTTTCCACTCTAATTACTTCCATAAAATCACCCTTACCAAGTAGAGCTGTGGGGTGCCTTCTAGGTAAAATCTATCCCCTTCCCCACAGCTGCATTATATATTCCTGTCATCCATTTACCTGCCATATTCTACCCTCCACCTCTCTACTGGTCCATGTGTTAATAAATCATTAAAATTAAGGTCAAAATTCTGGCTGCGGCTCATTTTCTCCTAAGGACTATTATCAATAGTTTATTGCTACTAACTAAATTTAAGTGTAGCTTAGTTCTAATTTTAGCTACTTCATATGTGTACACTCCATTCTCCTAAGATGCATGGATACATCCTTTATTTCCTACTAGTGTCTCATCAGATACACAACGAATGAAGGACTTTATACTGGTTTGAGATAGAAGTAAAATCAAACTGAATACTGACTTTGAATTACTGACCAGGCCAATCAGGATTATAGGGAATGAAAAGCAGTTTCTTTGACTAAGAAATCACATTCGATTTGGCAGTCGGGGGTTTATTTCTGCCTCATTCATCTGTGAAAATTTTTTTTACAATTTCCTTCAAGCTGTTGCTAATAGTGTGCTGAGCTGGCAACCCTAAAAACGATTCCTCTCTTGGATGATGCTATTTTCTTATTTTCTACCCAACTTTTCCCAAATACTTCCCATTATTTATTATAAATGCCAATCCATCTGAAAGTCTGGCTTGAAGTTTATTATGTATGCATTAATGTGCTCTAGCCTCTTGATCTCATCTCACCTCTAACAACTCCAGATCCGAGCAAGGCTGGGGGATGGAGAAGACCAGCTTCTGACAGATTTCCTCCCTTTAGAAAATATGGGGGATGGTGACAGAATCAGAGGGGGAGAGAGAAAGAAAACATAAGAGAAGGGGAGCAGATTGAAGAAAGAAAAGAACAAAAGAGAGAGAAGAAAATCTCTGCAATCAATGGTAGTCAGGCAATGGGAGAGCTTAAAGAGGTTCACTTTGTTTAGAAAGAAAAAATCACGAAGATCATCAAATACTCAATAGAACTTGGTTTCTTTCAATCTTGAGCTTGAGCTCTAGTAGTTCTGGATCTTTTTTTTTTTTTTTTTTTTTGTAGTTCTAGATCTTAAAGGAGACATGTATGAATGATGCAGAGTAAAATAAACAACAAAGAGAGGAAACAGTTTGGTCGTCCCTCAAAAAGTTAAACATAGAATTACCATATGGCTCAGCAATTCCAATTCTGGGTATATACCCCAAAGAACTGAAAACTGGGATTCAAACATATACTTGTACTCTTGTGTTCACAACAGCATTATTCATAATAGCTAAAAGGTGGGAACAACCCAAGTGTCCTTTCACAGACAAATGGATAAACAAAATGTGGTATACCCACAGAATGCCATAATATTCATCTATAAAAAGGGAAGAAGTTCTGACACGTGCTACAATATGGATGAACCTCAAAAATATTATACTAAGTGAAAGAAGCCAGACACAGAAGGGCTTATGCTCTATAAATCCACATATAAATATACAGGAGGCAAATTCATAAAGACAGAAAGTGTATTAAAAGTTATCATGGCCAAGGAAGAAAGAATGGGGAATTAATGCTTAATGGGATATAAAGTATGAGTTTGGGATGATGAAAAGTTTTTAAAAGAGTGGTGACAGTTGCACAACATCATGAATGTAATTAACGCCACTGATTTTTATACTTAAAAAGGGTTAAAATGGCACATTCTATAGTATATGTATTTTATTACAATAAAAAAAGAAGAGAGGAAGGAACGTTTCTTGACCACCTAAATCCCACCAGATATTTAGGTAGGATCCTTGTACATGTCAATTAATCATCACTAACTACAGATTGGGAATCATTGCCATTTACAGATGAGGAATCTTGTGACTGAGATACTTTATAATTTATTAAGAATCATACAAGCGGGGGTGCCTGGGTGGTTCAGTTGGTTAAGCGTCTGCCTTTGGCTCAGCTCATGATCCTGGGGTCCTGGGATCGAGGACTCCTAGGAGTCCTGCATGGGGTTCCCTGCTCAGCAGGGAGTCTGCTTCTCCTTCTCCCTCAACTTGTCACTCCCCCAGCTTGTGCCCTCTCTGTCAAATAAATAAATAAAATCTTAAACAAACAAACAAAAAAGCCAAAAACGAATCATACAAGTGGCAGAAGGACGATTTGAACCCACACCTGGTAGCTCTAAAATCCACAGTCTTTCAATTATACCAAAGTGTTTGAAGGATAAACAGACTCAGTAAATGAATACATGAATGAGAAAGGCAGCTTCTCCTTACAGGTCTGAAACCGTCAGATCAGTGACAAGAAAGATCATGAATGGCTGAACAAAGAACTAGGATTCAAATAGTTCCTTAGGCTGCAAACTTCCTTTTGTATAGTTTTTAAGCCCCATAAATATATTGCTAAGAGAATATCTGCCTCTTTTCTCCCCCCAACCCAGAATATTTGGCAAATTCATTATTCAAATTTTCCATTTTCTATATATCCTATCTTAAACTCTCATCTGGGGTGGGACAGTACCCATCCTCACCCCCAAGAATACCACCATATACCTGTAGCAATGTTTGGTATATAAAATACTTTCCTATACATCACCTCATTTAATTCAATTAGCCACTCTGTGAGACATCAACTCCATTCTGTAGACTAGCAAACTATGCCCCAAAAGTGATGCATTCACTTGGAGCTAAAAATCTGACCTAGTACAGACACTGGGTAGAAGCAGTTAAAGAGGTGCTGTTGTATAATGCATCTATCTTCTGAGAATGAACGGGCTGATCAATGTTATTGATAAGAACTTTTAGGCAAGATGCAATTAAAAATCATGGTAAGGACTCTGCATTAAAAATATATACATAAGACTAAAGACACTTTTTGAAGTTCCCTTAACAGCTTCTTTTTTTTTTTTCCTCTGGGATCTCCTAGAGCTGCTGACATCAAGAAACAGTCAAGGAGACTTAATACTCCTTGCTACCCATGGTAAAGCCCTGGTTCAAGTGCCCATGATATCATTTCTTTGAGACCTCTACTGCAGGATGTTCATATATCTGTTCCTACCAACTAGAACTATTTCTCTATATCTTTGTATATTTCTCTATATCTTTGTATATTTCTCTATATCTCTATATCTTTGTATCCCCAGAACTGAACACAGTGCTTAGCATGGAGCAAATGAGTCAAATGTCGACTGTGTGAAGGAACTGTTGATACAACATTTCATATGGTGTTACAATCTCCACTCCCTGATTCTCCAAGTCCATCCTCCACATTGCAGTGTTACCATAATCCTTCCCTGCAAAATCACCCCAAAACTTTATATTGTATTCAAGACCAGTACTCCACATGCACTCCCTATCATTTTTTAAAATAGAATTTATTTATTTGTTTGTTTGTTTATTTATTTATTTATTTGAGAGAGATCGTGAAAGAGAGAGAGAGAGCATGAAAGGGGAAAGGGTCAGAGGGAGAAGCAGACTCCCTGCTGAGCAGGGAGCCTGATTGGGGACTCAATTCCAGGACTCTAGGATCATGACCTAAGCCGAAGGCAGTAGAGCCACCCAGCCGCCCCCTATCACTCTTATCCCACAAACACATCTTAGGTCCTAGCACATTAGATGCCTTTGAATTTCCTGATTCATTCTATACTTATTTATTGAGCACTTAAGAGCTCTGGGCACTGGGGATACAAGAGGGAACATGAAAGACAAAGCCCCTGCTTCGTGGATCTTATAGTCTAGTGGGAAAGGGCAGGAAAGACATGGTATCTGAAAGAAAGAGGAAACAAAGGCAGGGTGTACATCAAGTATACCCTTGCAAACCAGAATGAGGACTCCAGGTTCCATTCTAGGTGAGGTGGAAAGGCAATGGAAGATTCTGAACAGAGAAGTAAACTGACCTACAAACCTTTGCTCAAGATTTCATCAACTGTGGCTAGAACAACAGTCTTTTCCATCACTTTTTTTTTTTTTTTTCCATCACTTTTTAAATGCTGAAATTTACTCATTCTTCAAAGCCCAATTTAATAATCAACTAAATGGCTGAGAATTACAGGTCACTTCTCCTTTTGGTTATCCCCCAAACTTGACAGTACTCATGCTGGTCTGATTATGCCTGGTTAGCTATATATAATTTATTTTTACACTACTGTGTGTATGTTTACCTAAAGTATCTTATTCATTTTTTTATTTTATAAGCCATATAAGTGCCTTGTTGTTGCAAACTAAAGTATGTAAGCTTTCTATTAATTTGCAAGACCAAAGCAATCATGTTCTTTTTAACTTTTTCTTTCTTGTCCTTGAAAAAATAATTATTTTCCTAATGTTATGACTATTCCATATTTCATGACTATGTGTTCACATATAAAAAACATATATCTACAAATATATAACCTATATAAAATAAGAAAGTTCCTTATACATCACCCCATTCTATATCACAGCTATCTTCCTCTCAATATTACAATACTCCTGGAGACTGACTGAGAAATAAATGTTTTCATAAATACCTTTAAATCTCTAAGGAAGTTGATTGTGTAAGGCAGATCATGTGTAAGGTACAAGATCCTTTTAGGGGGAATAATCACCTTCAATAAATGTCCTACAAATATAGATTTGGCGCATTAAGGTTGCTTTAAAAATGGTCTGCTAGTTTTATACAGACTTACACAGGTCAATTAATAAGTCTCAAATAGTTATAGTTGCTTTTCCAATACTATGGCAAGACACATATTCACTAACCATAGTGTTAAACAGTATATGATTGTTTATTTTTAAATCCTACACAGATTTTGGGTTAAAAATACTTAATGTAATAAAATGACAAGAAGCATTACTATAAAAATATTCTATGTCTCTGTGGGACCATAAACCATATGACACTAAACACTATGAAAGTTGTTAATGTTTTCTCTGCAAATATAAAGGTATAGCCTTCCTTCCTTACCCTCTTTGAAACCAATAAAATATAAAGCTGCTTTCACATATACTTGGTAATTAAATATGCACCCGCAGGAAGTAAAAACCACAACAATTACGCTTTGCAGCAGTGAAAAGAAAAATTTAATTAGTATGGCTAAAAGCTACTACAACTTACCCAAGACTGTTCCTGTTATTGGATATGCAAGTTTAGACGGATATCTTTTCGATGAATGTCTTCTCTCAAACTTCCATCCTCTGCCTTAATGACTTTGTACACACAGCCCCAACTCTGCAAAAGCAAGTTGGTATTCCAAGCACTTTACCTGATGTGCCTCTAGACTCTCTTACTCTCACCTCATCTCCTTTCTGATACTTCTGCTCTTGTTTTCACTCATTTATCAGGGTCTGGGGAACCAGTTCCAGATCAGTGAATTATCTTTAAAAGCTCCTGTTTCCTACACTGTATAGTACTTCCTCATCTTAACTTTGTGTCTGTTGCCTTGAGCTATATTTAAACCAATGAAACCAAGCTGAGGGCTTTTTTTTTCCTGCATTCAGACAAATCATGTGACATGGCGTGTTACACGATAACCCCAAAGTTCTGAAGCAATAAGGCAACACCCCTAAATGTCATAACTCATATCCTGTTGAGTTGTTTTATATACCTTACTAAGTTAAGAAATTCATCCATAAACTTATTGAAAGCATTTGTAATGTGCAGAAAATATTTAGGAAAAAAAAACTGATCAGCACAGAAAGAGGTGGAGCTTTCATAAAAAGATAGCTTCCACTCTTTTGGATCTTAAGAGTACCTACATGTTTGAATTATTAGAGCTTCTTTTACTTCTCTAATGTTTTACCACTTCAGTGTTAAGTGGCTAGGCTTTATTTTTTCTTCCTGGTGGCTCAGCCCAAGTTTAGAGACAGGCAGGCCAAACTCCACCAGGCTGAGCAAGGGAAACAGCTCCTTCAGTCCCAGATATCCTTGCCAAACACAGTGTAGAGAAGGAGCAGGGCCAATGCTAATGAGGCCTCACACACTCGACTGAGTCACCTCCCAGGACTCCTGGGTGCCAAGTTTCCACTGAAGAATAATAAAGGAATCTTTGGTTGAGATGGAGGAACTCAGGAACACTAATTACAGCCTTCCGCTTCCATAAATGATGATTTCCTTGCCCTGACTCATTGAGAATACTAGAAGGAAGTTCCTTGAGCAATTTCTTTATTATAATGCAGTCATGTTTTAAAATGATAATGGCATTTCTCAGTTATAGGTGAATCTTTAAAAACAAGAAGACAGCTCATCACCTTTGCTTGTTATGCCAATACTAGAGACTGGGTACTGGCAGCACTGTGAGATGGTAACTATCAGTGGAAGGGCAGAAGTGAAAGGCACCCCGAAGGACCATCTACCCCACAAGGAAGCAGTCTGCTGTCTCGAGAGGTCAAAGAGCTCATCTAAGACAAGCTAGAGGCAGAGTGAGCTCTAAACTTCAGGGCTCTGCCCAGCACACCCAGGGGGCATCTTACAGGCTCTACTTTCATGGCTCACTCTAAAGCCCTACCATCAGAGATAGGTTTGGACTTCACACACAATACTCAACACTGTACAGTTCCAGCCAGAAGACTTTTCTGGTCTTGATTTACTTACTTTCTTTTAGGGGGTGTGAGTGGGATGTAGAAGGAAGATGGAAGTACAAAAGCTGTTTGTGGGTGAGAAGCAGCCTCCCCTGCCACATTCCCACCAGGGACAGGACTATACCACAGATAGAAACCCTGGAAAGCAGCCACCAGCACTCCTGGGAGAAGGAAAACAGACCGGAAGTCCTCTGAGCAAGATTCCCAGCATATGGAATTCTCTTCAAGAAAGTAACTTATGTTATTGCAATTAAAATCCAAAAGAGACAAACATCTGCCATTTCTTTGTGTCCCAACTCTTTACTGATCACCATGCACCGTGAAGGAAATAGGGTGGTATGATGGACAAAGGGGCACGCATGGTTAGATCAACAGAAGTCTATCTTAAGTCCTTTTAGTTACCATCTTATCCCCTCCTCCTCTCTCCAGACAAATTTTTCTAGGCAAGAGTAAATCCAGAAGACATTTTTCAATCTTTATCTTACTTTTGACATTTATAAACAATGCTTTCCTGGAAATTTTCAAATCAGTACCCTTGGGGGCTCCTGGAGGGCTTGGTCGTTAAGCATCTGCCGTCACTCAGGTCATGATCCCAGGGTCCTGGGATTGAGCCCACACTGCCAGGCTCCCTGCTCAGCGGGAAGCCTGCTTCTCCTTCCCTCTCTCCCCCTGCTTGTGTTCCCTTTCTCATTGTCTCTTGGTCAAATAAATAAATAAAATCTTAAAAAAAAAATCAGTACCCTTAGTCTCCAGGCTATTACTCTTCTTTCTCATCATCCCTTCACTGTCTTCTCTGCAGGATCTCCTTCCTCTGCCTGCTTTTTAGATGTAGAAACTTCTCTAACAACCCTGGCTCTCTGCCTGTCTAATTATGCATATTCTCCCTGATAACTTCCCCATTCTCATGGTTCCTCTACTTCCTCCATATTAGCAATACTGGCCAGACCTTTCTCTTGAACTCACAGCCATGCAACAAACTGTCTGCTGGCTGCTTTCATGAAGCCGTCCTAACTCAAAATGACTAAATATACCAGTCACTCCCTCCCTGCCATGCCCACAGCCAGTTCTTTCCTTTTATATGCCCCCTCTCAGGTATGGCAACATTATCAAACCAGTCACCCAAGCTAGGAATTCCGTGGTTGCCCTTCTTACCTTCAAGTCATTTATTTCTGCTCATTTTAACTCCTAACTCATTTTCAAATTTGTCCCTCTGCCCCATATCACTCTCATTTTTAGCCCTGTCACCGTTCCAGCCCTCATGATTACTCACTTGGTCTGTGGCTACAGCCTCTTAACTAGGTTCTCCACCTTCAACCACATCCAGGAGACTCAACTAGTAACTTATCCAAAGAACCAGGGGTCTCTCTTAAACTCTACAATGGCTCTCCAGTGCACCGAGCACAAAGGTAAGCCCCTTAAAGAAGCAAACAAACCCTACATCCCCTGGCCTGCCAGTCCTCATCTCTGGACACTCCCTGCCACTCACTTCATGGAACCCAGTAGTGATACATGCCATGCAGGCCCTCATCTCAATGCTGCTGCTTATGTTGGCTCCTCAGACTGGAAAATCCTTTCATCCTCCCCTTGCTAACTCTAATATCCTTGTACAATAGAAGTGAAGCATCACATCTTCAAAAAAAACCTGTCCCAATCCTTCTCTAGTCCCATTCCCTGGCCTGCATCAGGCACTCCTCTTCAGGGCTCCTGTGAGGCTCTCTCACTTATATTGTAAGAGTTTCTTTTTCTAACCCACGTGAGGGCAAGAACTGGGCTCCTACTTATCTTATGCCCTTTGTGCCTATGCCTTCCATACACATGAGATACTTAACAAAAGTTTAAACTGAGCGTGTAGGAGAGGCAGTAGTTCTTATCTTACACATAAGGAAAATGATGCTCAGAGAGAGGTTACATCACTTCTTAAAAGTCATCCACCGAGAGGTTTAAGAAGGGAACTTAGAACACAAAAATGTACTAGCCGAATTGAAGTCTTTTCTTAAAAGCAGAAAGCCTATCAGAGCTAAGCATGGTGAGAGTAGGGAATGTGTCTTAATTTTTATTACTGTTACCCTAAAGCCTGACAAGGTGTTATTTCGCACATGGGGAATATTTAATAAATACTGGGTGGCTCGCCAAGACTGTATACAGAGGGCCACTTTCACTTATATACTGTGCAGGCGTGGGTCTGCTTCTTTCCAGCAGATGGAGCTACAGCCCCGTATGATCACCAGCTACAGTTTGGGTGCAGCATAAAAGAATCAGTCTCTTTCATCGATCCTTTGCCATGCTTCCTTTTTCCTTTATAAGTCTTACACAGATAAAAAGAAACCAGCAGACATGTTTTCCATAGAATATTCTCTGAATGGACACAGGTCTATTTTGTAACTTTTTCAATGTCTTTGCATATCTTTTCCCCTTTTAAAAAATCTGGGGTAATCTCACCCAATTTGATTTACCCAATCTATCAAGTGTTACTGAATGTCTATGTATTTCTATATGCCTCCTAGGTCCTTCTTTATGAAACACATTTATAACCCAGCAAGTTCATCATGTTCATCCCTAGACATATGCTTTCCCTGGTGTGTCTGCCCTATTTCACTTGAGAAAACATTAGTTTACCAATCATCACTCTTTTAAAAACAAAACACAAAACAAAAACCTTTTCAATACATATTTTTAAAAGATTCATTTGAGAGAGAGAGAGAGCAGAGTGGAAGGGGAGAGGGAAAGAAAGTCTTAAGCAGATTCTGCACTGAACCCCTATGCAGGGCTCAATCCCACAACCCTGAGATCACCACCTGAGCCAAAACCAAGAGTCAGATGCTTAACTGTGCCACCCAGGCACCCCTCAATATATCCTAATTGCTATCTTAAAGGCATTGAGGTTCTAAACAGAATAAAAAAGAAATTAATACTACCTATGAGTAAAATCCCGAGCAAACTTCATTTTTTACTCAACTTTACAGATTTCATGGCATTCCTGAAAAACTTAGTGTTTACTGAAACTGTGCAAAGGTAATCCATGATTATATATTTAAATAGAATTAGGGGGTGCTTGGGTGGCTCAGTCGATTAAGCATCTGCCTTTTGCTCAGGTCATGATCTCCAGGTCCTGGGATCAAGACCTGAATCAAGGTCCCTGCTCAGTGGGGAGTCTGCTTTTCTCTCTCTCTCTCTCTCTCCCTCCCTCTGTCCCTCTCCACTGCTTGCTCTCTCTCAAATAAATAAAATAAAATCAATAGAATTATGTGCTTTGCTCAGATAATTATAAAAAGTTTTTTTTTTTTCTTTTTAACCTGTACCAAATTCCTGTAGATGCAAAGTCCATGACATCTAGCATCCCCGGCCCCAGCCAACTCAATGTCTATCTATGTGTCCTGTGCCTAAACCACTGAGCTAACAAAAAATACCCCGCAAGTTCCCAGTTGCTTCTCAGCGAACAGTACTAGCCCTACTGAGAACTACTGACCCAGAGGATTTCTGAGGTCGTTATGCTACGTAATGGCAAAAGTGCTGATTAAAGTATCTGAAGGAACCACCTATCAGGGTTTGAACTGAACCACAACACTGAATACTATTAAAACACTGCAACTAAAAAACTTCCAATTATAATTTAAACTTTTTAATCAAGTAAGTCCCTAATATTCAAGTATTTTCAAACTCTGATGAAATTATGTCCAAAAAATAGAGTCATAGAAAAGCCTGGTCTAATCAAAATATATCCAAGAAAGACCCTAAACAGCAATACTTGATCCTAAATGCTCCTAGCTCTGGGAGTCTTTTTGAGTTTAAGCAAGGTACAATCCCCTATATCCACTCAGGCCTGAAAGTGTCCAAAGTATAGGAACATGAGAGGTGGATACAGCTTGTAAATTTCCATGGCAATATTGTGGGAAGACTCTAGTTGTCCAAGGACATGACAGGAAAGAGATAATCCTAGCTTATGTCCCTTTATTAGAGTGAGAGGACCCTGATGGCAGAACTGGAATCCCAGAAGTAATCAAGTGTGCTTAAGTTAAACATGGTCTGCTTAGGTATGCCAACTGAAGAAATACTTCAAAATTGAATGAAAGCCCTGAAACTAGCTCTTCTCCATGCAAAGCACCACCATGTATTCACTCACCCTCAGGACTCATCCTCATCTCCTCAAACATCCTCACAAACCTCCCAATGTCCAACTGCAAAGTCCCTTCTTGTCTGCCTTTTGATTATCTTGAGTCTACTCACTTCTTTCTATGCCTGTGGACAGTACCTACTTCTGACACCATCACTTCTCCCTTAGATTAGTGTAATATTATCTAACAGGTCTCTGGACTTCCACTCTTTCCTGATCACCATTTGCAACCCACCCCCTTTCCATATAGTTGCGACACTGCCTTTGAGGAAGCACACCTCCCTCCCTCCACTCTCTGTTTCAGATCTAGCTCTTCTGATCACGGAACAGCAACTGATTAGACAGTGTTTGTTCTTATCCCTGGCCACGATGACTGGTCCTGGTTTGGGCACTGGATCTGAACTAAGCTAATCAGATTCTATTTCTTGAAAATTAGAAAGCTGAGTAGAGACTAATCCTCAGCAAGTAGAATAAGTCAACTAATGGTATTACCCTAGAGAGAAAATACACAGGTTCTTCTGCTGAGATGCCAGGAGTTGCTCTAGTTGTTTATCCTCTCAGAGACCTGGGTGTTTGGCTCTTTCTTTAGTCCCTTGAGCCACTCAGCTATCTTTCCAATAAATCCCTTTTAGCTCTTGTTTGCCAGAGTCAATTCCTGTTATCCATAGCCAAGAAAACTTAAGTAACAATAAAAGCAGTCTCAACCTGACCCATCTTGATCTAAGATGTCCCTGCTCCCACTTCCATTGCCAAGATCTACTTCACATGTCACACACTCTGAGTCAACTATGGGGATCTGCCACACCTCAACATCTTTTGTTCTTGTCCCTTCTGCTCTTCCTGCCTAGAATGGTATCTCTGGATGATTCTCATCATCAGGTGGGATGCAGCCCAGATGTCACTTCCTCTGGGAAAATTTCACTTAAGCCCCTCAGACTACTCATGCTCTCATAGGGCCTGGTACTAATATTCCTGAAAAAATGCTTAAGACCCCATAATTTGTTGCCCGATTTCTTATTAGTCTAAAACCAAATGGAAGTTTATTACAAGTGGTGATTCTTATACACAACTGTATCTCCACACCTATATACATGCCTGCCAGAGAGCAGATTCTCAGTCTCAAAGAAATGAAAAAACTAGGAAATTAGAAGTTTAAAAATAAATATTTTCAGGGCACCTGGGTGATGTCCGACTCTTGGTTTCAACTTAGGTCATGTTCTCGGAGCCGTGAGATCAAGCCCTACATCAGGCTCCACATTAAGCATGGAGTCTGCTTGAGGTTCTCTCCCCACTCCCTCTGCCTCTCCTGCTCAGGTTCTCTCTCTCTCCCTCTCCCTCTAAAATAAATAAATGAATCCTTAAAAACGAATCAATTAATTAATTAATTTGGAATTGAGAGGTCTTGCACATTCCATGTTAAATTCATTTTAATTTTAATTCACACTTAAAATAACTATTTGTCCACTTTATGAAAATTCATGAACTTGTATGCTTAAGATTTGTGTACTCTTTTGTATGTGTATTAAACATTAACAAAAAATTTTAAATGCATTTAACATAGCCAAAACCCATGGCTTTAGACTAGTAATAAGTTCAATTTGCATGGAAACACCATATAATGGTTGAAGGTGCCCTGATTACAAGTAAAAGTCCCTGGGTTACAGTCTTAACTGTACCACTTATTAGCTGTGACATCTTGGTTCCGTCAAAATATTTGATATTCAGCTTTAGCAACTACAAAATGGCTAAATCTCAGGTTACACAAAGATAAAATGAAATCATAAACATAAAAAGTCAAATAAGCTGGTTTTGTCACAAAATTCTGTATCATTTCAAAGTGAATTTTAGCTGAAAAATAAAAATCAGAACTATAAAAATACTACATTTTGGCATGAAAATGCCTGCAAAATCTCATGAATGAATACCCAAAGAGGTGATATGGGATAATGAATCCAGGGTGCTAACCTGAAGTTTAAGATTAAATTTATTCTTGCAGAAGAAAGGATATCCCTACCTCATTATGTTCCTTGGCAACTGGATTAAAAAATTATTTACATTTCATGAACTAAAACAAACATTTCTCATACTTATGACAGCTGAGATGCTTTTGAGAGTCCAGCCAAAGCATGAAGCCTTCTGGTTAAAGGAACCTCTGTGAATGGAGGTGCAGGAAAGCAGAGATATTTCATACTCCATATGGATATTATATCACCAAGTTATACTGTTAACTTTAATATTGCAAAACTATTTCAGAATAAAAGTGCTTCTATTTAAAGGGAGTATATAACAAAACAGAATTGAGTATATGGTTAGAAATACATGAAACAAGTTTTACGACTCAAGTGTGTAACCAATATAACCCATGAGAAATTGTACCAGTCTGGCAAGCATGCTTAGATATAGTCTTAAGAAAAACATATACTGGCAACAGGCCTCTAGGGGAGAGGACGAGATACGTCCTTGAAGCCGAGCAGCTGGGGATGCCCAGCTTGCTCAGGGCAGAACACCACCTGCTTCACTTTTCCATTATCCCCTTTCCCCAGAGACCACCTGTGGCTAATTAGCTGATCCCTTTGAATGTGCTTGCCCAATTATAAACTTTATACTGCCTGACCAGATATGTTTTGCCTTTCTTCTTACTTATCCACAAGCCTCATGGTCAATGTATAATCTACTCTGGCTTCTTTGTTAGTTGGTATCTACTTTCTAATAAAAAAGGCGGAGTTGTTCGGGGCGACAGTCTTCTCTGCTGTCGACCCCTGCTCCCTTTCTCTCGCAGCTGACTTGTTTGTGCCTCATTCTTCTCCCGTGCACCGTCAGGAGGCGGCACAAGTGCAAAGGATGTGTTCTGTTAAAAACTGAAGATGGAAGATGAATTGAATCATAATCAGAAATTATTGGTGACTAATTGGCAGTTTATTATATACTTCCCTACAGTATCAAAACATGTATAAGCTCATAAGTGCATTCAATAGTCACTTGGTAAGAAGGAAAATGAGATAAATTTTATTTCCCAGGAAAAATAGCTTTTCATTTTTTAACTGCTGCATTGTAAGTTCCCAGGAATGCTAAACAGTAGTTTAAAAACACATGAAGCACCATTTTCCTCTTACTTAAAAAGTGAAGTATTATAATACAGAGAAATTGGTATTTGTTTAGAATGTGAATGGGTAGAGGCACCTGGAACTCGGCTGGTTAAGTGTCTGCCTTAGGATCAGGTCATGATCCTGGGGTCCTGAGACAGAGTCTCATGTGGGGCTTCCTGCTCAGGAGGGAGCCTGCTTCTCCCTCCCTCCACTTGTAAGCGCGCTTGCTCTCTCTCTCTCTCTCTCTCTCAAATAAATAATAAAATCTTTAAAAAAAAATGTAAGTGGGTAAAAACTAATAATTAACTTTTGAGCCAATGCAAGTGTTAACTTATCATTACTCACTTTGTACCACTAAAACAGAGGGGTGAGTGGCAAACAAATACCTACTAAATATACAAATACCTACTAAAACAAATACCTACTAAATACTAAATTGAAAACTTCCCTTCATTTCCATTTCAACAAATATGTACCCAATGTAACTTACTGTTGAGGGCACAAGGCACTACGGATGAATAAGACACAACTCCTGGCCCAGAGTAACCTCCCAGACTGTGAGATACATACAAAGGACATCACAGTATTCTGAGAAATAGCTGAGGCAGTTGTTGGCAAGGAGCTGTAGCAGACAGAAGCAGAAAGAGAGGCTTTAGAGAGTAACTGACTGAAGAGAGTCTATATTGGCTGTGCCCACAAAGCAAAAGAGGAGGGAAAGGAAAATTCTCAGGGAAGGGAATGACAAAAAAGCACCACCTGCTAGTACCTGCTAGTACACTGTGCTAAGCCCCAGGAAACAAAAAGGAGAGAGTTCCACTGCTTTTAATGAGCTTACAGTTTAAGGGAGACAAGTAATGGTCACCGATTATAACAATATGCTCAGTGTACTGACAGTTCTGAGAAATCATATTGTATTCTGAGAAGTTCAAACCCATTTTCAAGGAAATCTGGACATATGAATCAAGATCAAACCATAGTGTCAGAAAGTGTGATGCAGTAACAGAAATGAGTGTCCTTATTTAGGGTGGTCAGAAACCCCTGTTAGAGAGCACTTTTCTTCCTACGTAAAGGGAGCGCTCTCTGTCCTCTGAGTACTAATCACTCTCTCTCTCGGACATTCACCATATGCTGCCTTATATTAAGATAAATCCAGACACATGTTAACTAGACTTACTGGGGTGATCACTTTGCAATATATACAAATATTGAATTATTATGTTACATACCTGAAACTAATATAGTATGTCCATTATAATTCAATATAAATAAATTGATAAAGAAAGGAAGGGAGAAAAGGAAGGAGAGAGGGAGCAAGGAAGGAAAGAAAAAAAGAAAGAACAAGAGAAGAGAAAGCAAGTGAGCGAGCTTATTTTACCTCTTCCCACTAGATTATAACCTAGACCAGGAGCTTTGTTCCTTACCTTAAGTTGAATGACAACTGGGACTGACTTGTTATCCAAAGTTCTAAACCAACCCCCTCATAGGATGACTATAACCTGATACTCAGTAGCTCTTGTTCATGTGCATAAATCCTAAAGCCTAATTAAAAAGCAGAGCTAGGGGTGCCTGGGTGGCACAGTTGGCAGGTGTCCAACTTTTGGTTTCAGCTCAGGCCATGAATTTGAGCAGAGTCTGCTTGATATTCTCTGTCTCCCTCTGCCCCTCCTGCTCATGCTCTCTCTCAAATAAATAGATCTTAAAAAAAAAAAAAGCTAAAATGATTAGGGAAAACCTATAATGGATAATGACCCTCTGTTACTGCTGTAATTCTAACATTAATATCAAGACCAGGCCTCTCCCCCCGCTCCCAAGCCCTCTGGGCATGTTATGTCTCACCTAGAATCCTGGCCTCAGCTGCCCTTGGTTCCTAACGCAGGTGTAGAGCACATGTGCCTACTTGCATTGTCTTGTTTTCTCCTGTCCTGTTGGCCACCTCTTTTGAGTTGGTTTTGGCTCCAGAATCAAGACTCTATATCCTATGCTATCCAAATATCCAAAATGAATACCACCACACTGATACACACATACACACAAGACGACAGACTAAATAACCCTGATGACTCAAGACTGACTTCTGGAATAGTCATTACAAATCAAACCATGAAATTCTTTAAAGAAAAAAATAAACAATGCCTAAAGGAAGATGGGGAAAAAGAGCACTTTAGCTAAAGCTACACCTCTGAAAGTCAGTGTTCAGTCCAGTCCAGCAGCCTGATGACAACAAAATATTATCAAATATAGGAATAAGAAGTCAGGAAAGAGACGGTATGGAGAACTACATCAGACCAAAAGGGCCCCAAGAGATTTCAAGGAGAAATGTTTTCTGATGAAAAAGAAAGGCAAGAGCCAAAAACATCTGGATGGCTAACATAGCTTTAAACAAAGAAGTAACTGTCAGTGCCTGCTATGTGTGGGCTCTCTGTGATCCTTAAGGGTGGTAAAACAATTCAGTATTTTAAGCTGACTTTGGGAAGACTCAGGTTTTTCTGTCATCAAGGCCAGGCTTGCTGACTTCTGTTTTTACTGTTTGAAGAATGGTTAATTCACATGAAGCATATGACTATGTTTGGACCAAAAAAAAAAAAAAAAAAAAATACACTACTCCAGGTTTAAAAATCCCACCTCCATTCTCACAAACTTGGATGGGAAGTTATATACAATAAAGCAAGCAAATGGAGAAAAACGACAGGAGAAATTATTTTACATGATCGATAACTCCAAGGGTGTTAGGCTTATCACCAAAGGAATGTTATGTACAAGAGATAATATATGTTCTAAGAGTAGTAAGAGTATCCCTCACCAAATGTGGAAGTACACTTGTAAATTATTAAATTTGGATATAAAAATCAGCAAGACATGGGAGGTGGGGAGAGGGGGATGAACAGGCAGAGCACAGAGGATTTTTAGGGCAGTGAAAATAATCTGCATAATACTGTAATGATGGATACATGTCATTATAACATTTGTCCCAACCCATAAGTATGAATGACAACATACCACTCCTCCCCCTCCCCAACCCAACCTGGGATCAGTAGAGAAGGTGACAGGGCAGAAAGGAGTCCAAGGTTCAGCAGCTATGACTGTAAGTAGGGTGCAGGAGTACAAGAGCACCTGGTATGGGGATTCCCAAACAGACCAGGCCTGGCCACTCACCGCTGACAAAATCCAAAGGCAGAGAGAGGAGTGGTGGTGAAACAAGAAAGGAATTTATTTCAGTGAGGCCAACAACAGAAATATAGCTGTCTTAAAGACTGTCTCCAAAGTGCTAAAAATATGTCCTGGTCTATGTAAGGAAAATGTGGGACAAAGGTTGGTGGGTACATGCAGGTGGGAAGTAAAGGTCAGTTTGATCACAGTTGTGGGTCAGTCATGAGGATCTTGCTGGCTCAGGGCAATCCTTATTGCTTGGGGGGTAGTTTCAGTTGACTACCTGGGATGCTTTGCTTACAGGATCTTTTGCCTGAGTTAAGAGATAAAGCTGGAAAGAAGGGGCGCCTAGGTGGCTCAGTGGGTTAAAGCCTCTGCCTTTGGTTGGGATCATGATCTCAGGGTCCTGGGATTGAGCCCCACATCGGGCTCTCTGCTCAGCAGGGAGCCTGCTTCCCCCCTCTCTCTCTGCCTGCCTCTCTGCCTACTTGTGATCTCTCTCTCTGTCAAATAAATAAATAAAATCTTAAAAAAAAAAAAAAAAGAGAGAGATAAGCTGGAAAGAAGAACTTAATCAATTGGGAAGTACAGGCTGAGGTCAACATGGAGGTAGCTAAAGTCTTCTTTCAGAATCAAAGGTAAAGGGTCTGGGGCAGAGCTGTTGGCAAGTGTAGAAGGGAAGCTGTAGGCAGAGGAGAGCAATCACATAAGAAAAGAGTCCCAACAAAGGCTCATGTCAAAGCCAAGGAGAGCTGTCTGTTAAGCATCAGGTCATTCCTGGTAGGGAAGAACTTACACAATCCTTAACTTCAAAGTGCTTAAACAGGGGCACCTGGGTGGCTCAGTCGTTAAGCGTCTGCCTTCAGCTCGGGTCATGATCCCAGAGTCCTGGGATCGAGCCCCACATCGGGCTCCCTGCTCAGCGAGGAACCTGCTTCTCCTGCTACCATTCCCTCTGCTTGTGTTCCCTCTCCCACTGTTTCTGTCAAATAAATTAAAAAAATATTTAAAAAAAAAAAAAAGTGCTTAAACAAAAGGAATGCCTTCTTTCCAAAGCTTTAATCATCTGTTCTCCTTTGAAAATTCTTTCCTTGATTTTGTCTGGCTTTCTATGTCCCCTAGAGAATATTCATCCACTTAAAAATGGAAGCTCAACTCTACAAAACTCATCTATTTTGTGCACTTAGGAATAAGATACTCAAAGCCTTGGAAAATATCCAGACCTAATCAAAAGCAAGATTCACATAGAGAGCAGACTTTCAGGCTAACTCCCTAACACACATAAATTGCACTCCCACTCCCAAATGGATTTCCACTTTATCTAGTTCAGGTATCTTCAAATCAGGAGCATGGATAGTGAATAAAACTGTAAAGCATAATGGAAAAGTATATTAAAACAACTATACAGTGTGATCAAAGTTGGATTTGCTCCAGTGATACAAGGATGTGTCAATATCTACAAAGTGATATACCACATTATCAATATGAAGAATAAAAATCTTACAAATCTTTCGATACAGAAAAAGCATTTTACAAAATTAAGCATCCATTCAAGATAAAAACAAAAACAAAAAACTCAACAAAGTGCATAAAGAGGGAGTGTATCTCAAGATAGTAAAGGCCAAAGATGATAAGTCCACAACTAACCTCATAAAAGAATGCTTTTGTGAGTACTCAACTCTGTTAGTTTTCTTTCGTTTCTTAACCCAAAGTAATTGCCAAAAGTTTCAAAACATTCCAAGTGAGAAACTCTAAACGCATGCCTGTGAGATCTCTGTACCCAGTGAAACACATGGGGAAAAGCAGGGCTGTCTATCATAGTACCACTCAGTTTAACCCATGATCATGAGATTTTGCTATCAATCTGCATTGAAATCAGTGCAGAAATTAAGAATAAGAACTGAGAAACTTAAGATTTGACAAAGGAATTTTATATGTGCTGAATCTAAGGAAAAAAATGAAACTTGTATTTATAAGACTTTTCAAAAAAAGATTTTATTTATTTATTTATTTGACATAGAGAGTGGAAACAAGCACAGGGAGCAATAGGCAGAGGGAGAGGGAGAAGTAGGCCCCCTGCTGAGCAGAGAGCCAGATATGGATGCAGGGCTCCATCCCAGGACCCTGTGATCATGACCTGAGCCAAAGGCAGATGCTTAACAACTGAGCCACCCAGGCGCCCTCACAGGATTTCTTTTTCATTTCATTTTTCTAGTAATCACTTTTTAAAAAGATGTATTTATTTGAGAGAGAGAGAGAGAGAATGAGAGACACAGAGCACAAGAAGGGAGAGGGTCAAAGGGAGAAGCGGACTCTCTGCCAAGCAGGGAGCCTGATTCAGGACTCGATTCCTGGACTCCAGGATCATGACCTGAGCTGAAGGCAGTCGCTTAACCAACTGAGCCACCAAGGCGCCTTCTAGTAACCATTTTCATTGTCCTTTATAGAGGTATCAGATGGCAATGAACTAATAGTTTTTTTCTTAATCTCTCTCTCTCTCTTTTTTTTTTTTTAAAGAAAACCTCAGTCTTCACTATAGTTTGGAAAGCACTAGCACTAGCAATGCTAGATGTGGCCCAGAAAGGTGTAAAGCACCAACAAAGCTAACTTGTACTACATGTTCAGAACTGTAATTTTATGCAGGGTTTCAGGCCAAGAGAGGTACAGATGAGTGGCAGCTGGAGAGATGGGCTCAAAGGCCAGGAGTTGCCTCAGGGAGCCAGGCCAGTTCTAGAATTTAAGAGAATTCTCTAAGACAGTGATTCTCAGAACTTTATCTTATACACTCCAAATGGCAAAAGAGTCCCAGAGACCCAGAGAGAAGAGATGGACAAAGGGGCATGATGCAAATTGAGGATGATATTTTCTTGATTGTAGTGATGATGTCATTAGTCAAAAACATATAGGAGTGCCTGCCTGGCTTAGTTGGTGGAGTATGAGACTCTTGATCTTGGGATTGTGAGCTTAAGTGTAGAGATTACTTAAAAATAAACTATTAAAAAAACCTTACAGCATAAAAGTCAAATATAAATGGCTTATCACATGCTAATTACACCTCAATAAAGGGAAATTCATGGAAGGCAAGGAAGAACAACAAGACACGAAGGATGTGGGTATACAGTCAGATTTAAGATAGAAGTTCCATGAGAAAAAAAAATTACAAGTTACTCAAATCCTCCTTCAGAACAACTTTTCTAGTGTCTTTTAATAGGCCATCCATAATGCAATCAGTATTTAGACATAAGCTCAACATGTATTTATTATGTGTATGTGTTTTATTATGGTTTTGCAACTGATGAACTAAATTGACATTTTCTGGTAGAACTTTACCCTTTACCCACTTGTTTTAAAATTTAAGGGTCAGTGGCTCTTAGCCTGGAGGCAGAAGGTTAATCAAAGCTGGCTGAACTCTAGAAGAACAGATGATGCTGAATGAGATATTCTCCCTCAGCAAATTTCAAGAGTCTCTGTTGCCATCCACACATTGAACAGCTTTCCTATGTCTTTAGCTCAAGGCTCTCTAGCTACTTTTTTTTTTTTCTACATTTTTTTTAACATATAGGATTATGTGCGAAACTCTCAAAAACTAAAAAGAGTCTTCAAAGAAAAGATTAAATGTTTAAGATTCACACTCTTTGTATAATATTAAATGAGACACAGTTCCTGTGTTCCTCTGTTCACCAGAGAATGCTATTCCAAAGTAAGGTATTACATTTCTGTAACAGTATCTATTGTCCCACTTCAGTTAAATGATGTGGATAACAAGTAATTATAGACTTCCGTGTTTATTTTCAGAGGTATTTACACTGTAAATAGCTCAAAGAAAATATCTAGTACAGTGGGACAACAGTAGAATCAAACATTCCACAATTACTATTTATACTAATATGACCTACAGAATCACTGTTTTGAAGTCTCTTGTCATTTCCATAAGATGTAATGTGATCAAGGACCCAGAGCTATAAACTTTACATAATATTCAGCTTTCTCCATCCTTAAAAAGACCTTTCTCTTCCTTTAGATAACCTCAAAATGTTATCTAAAATAACAACCTTTTGTCCTATTACCATTATTACTTTATTTATAAACATTTTGTCTTCTCTATTACATTATAACTCTGATGGAAGGATGCATAACATTAACATCGCTCATAATAAGTAATATACACAATAGTTAATACTTACTGAAAAAAAGAAAGGAAAAAAGATCCAAATAAGGTTTCTATAACCCTATTTATACATAATCCCAGAGATTTTAACAAGAGAATCTGGTATTTGAAATGTTTCAGCAACTCTGAGAAGTGTTACCACATTAGTCAAAAAGCTATATATACACACACACATATATTTCCTCCCCCAGTTAGCTATTCAGAGTTCCTACAGACTGAATTTTTCTGGAGTCCGTTTTTCTAGCTAGTTGAAGGCTAACACTTCAGGTGAAGGAGGAACAGCTCTGCGCTCCCTTCTTTCCCCTTCACCACCACGCCACAGAGCTGGATACCTTCAGTCTGGTCCCTCTTCCTCAAGGTCTGCCGCTTATGCCAGGGCTACTGACTTCCATGCTAACTTTCCTTGTTCGTCTCCACTGCCTCTGGGGATGGCCCCATTCCTTCTGAGATGTTGTTGCCCTCGCTGTGAATCACGCCATCAGAGTATATAGAATACAGCCTCTTTAAGTCCTTGGCTCTTTTTCTTCCCCGTGTCTGTTTGCTTTTAGGAGCTCAGAACCTCATTAGTTTGACATTAAAAAGGTTTCCTCCCCCACCACCAACCTGCCAACAACTTCTGGATTCCAGACACCCTGGATTTCTGCAAAGTTGGCCCTTCAGAGCCAAAGAGAATATTGTATTACTGTAATGCCTTGATTTTCTTTTCTCTACATGAATAAATATTCAACTCTGTCTAAATCAAAGAAACAAATTCTCCATAATTCTTGTAAACATATCGTACAAAGATTTACAGATGACTTTATCCACCTATGCAGCAGTAAACAAGAAAAAAACTAGCATTATTTCTGCCCCAAATAATTGCCTGTCCCTTGTGTTATCACTCTCCTCTCTCCTTAAAACAACTGCATGGTAGGAAAGAAGTCTTTTCAACAACTGATGCTGGGAAAATTCCATACCCATATGCAAAAGGATGAAACCGGATCCTTAATTAAATTACACACAAATATAACTCAAAGTAGATTTCAGACCTAAATGTTTAAGACCCCAACTATAAAACTCCTAGAAGAAAATGTAAGGAAAAAGCTGCATGACTTTGGACTGGGCAATGTTTTCGTATATATGACACCCAAAGCACAAGAAACAAAAACAAAAATAGATAAATGGGGCTACCTAAACCTCAAAATTTTTGTGCATCAAAAGATAAAATCGATAGGGTAATAAAAAAATCAATCTATAGAATGGAAAGGAAATATTTGCAAATCATACAGGTAAGAGGAGGTTAATATATAAAAAACTATAACTCTAAAAAAAATCAACCTGACTAAAAATTTGGGCAAAGGACTTGGACCAGACATTTTTCCAAATATGATATACCAATGACCAACAAGCATATGAAAAGATACTCAACATGACTAACCATCAGGGAAATGTAACTCAAAACCATAATGAGGTATCACCTAAAAGCCATTACGATGACCATCATGAAATAAATAAATAACCTAAAAAACTAGGAAACAGATTAACTAGTGTTGGTGGGGATACACAGAAGGTGGAACCTTGTGCATTATTGGTGGGATTGAAAATGGTGCAACTGCTATAAAAAAAAAAAAAGTATGGCAGTTCCTCAAAAAATTAAAAATAGAACCATCATATGAAATAGCAACCCCACTTCTAGGCATATATCTGAGAAAATTGAAAACAAGGTCTCAAAGAGATATTGCACACCCATGTTCACATCACTATTTATAGTAGCCAAGAGGCATAAGCAACCCAAATATCTATCAATGCATAAGCAGATAAATGAAATGCAGTATATATATGTAGTGGAATACTATACAGCCTTAAAAAGAAGGAAATTCTGTCACATGCTACAACATAGATGAATTTGGAGGACATTATGCTAGGTGAAATAAGCCAGTCATGACAGAACAAATACTGCATTATTTCATTTACATGAGGTATCCAATGAATTAATGACTAATGAAATTCATCATATAGAAAGAATGATGATTACCAGTGGCTAGGAGGAGAAGAAAATGGGGAGTTGTTTAATGGGTACAGAGTTTCAGTTCTACAAGATGAAAAAGTTCTGGAGATCTGCTTTACAACATGTAAACATACTTAACACAACTATACTATACACTTAAAAATGGTTAAGATGGTAACTTATATATATATATTTTTTACCACAATAAAAACAAAACAAAACAAAAATCAGCACAATATATTTGAAAGAGCCTGGGTGTGAGTCTAACAGATCCAAGTTTGAAATGTGGTCAGCTCTGCCACTTACTGTGTTGGCTGTGGGCAAGTGACTGAGAGTCCCTTTCCTCATCTATATAGATAAGGGTATAAATAATACAGACCTTAAAAAGTTGACTGCAGATGAGAAGAGAACTGCTGACATAGAAGACACAGTTGGATTCCTTACTTCTATCCCCAGGGCCAGCATTAATGCATCACCATCACCAAAGCAGCTAATGCAAATTAAAGGCTTACAACCGGCCTGATGATTCCACAGGAATCCACACCTTACAGGAAAGGAAAGCAGGCAGGATTACAGGATCACTTTGTCAGTGAGGAAAGTGAAGCAGAAAAGTGGCCAAATTGCCCAGGCTCTAGCATAAGTGATGGTGCCTGGTAAACCCTGAAACACTTAATTTTATTGCACACAGACATGAGAAAGGGCTAGTAATACAGAAAATAAAACCGACAGTGTAAAAACAGAAGGTGGCATAACATAAAAAAAGAGGCCACAAAGATAGGATTAAGAAAAATAAAAATTGGGGCGCCTGGGTGGCTCAGTCGTTAAGCGTCTGCCTTCGGCTCAGGTCAGATCCCAGGGTTCTGGGATCGAGCCCCGCATCGGGCTCTCTGCTCTGCGGGAAGCCTGCTTCTCCCGCTACCTTTCCCTCTGCTTGTGTTCCCTCTCTCGCTGTGTTTCTGTCAAATAAATAAAATCTTAAAAAAAAAGAAAAAAGAAAAAAAATTGAAATCATAATTTAGATATTCTTCTTTGCTCAGAATAGAAATCCTGATTTATAAAAAAAAAAAATAATTTTACCTTTACAATTTACATTTCTAAGGACTAGTATAAAAGGTCATCTACTTTCTCTGCTTATCTTTTAAGCAAGTTTCATTCCCTCCCGAGGCATTCGTTTTAATGTTCAGCTATCTTCCAAGACAGAATTTTAACTCTACATCATGATGCAGTACAAATCAATTCTTTCTTTTTCTCCTGCTAAGACAGGAAGGAGCTGATTAACATCCTCTGATTACTAAATGACTCAATCATGTGCCAGCCATATATTTTGGAGACCTTTGTTCCTACCAAATTTTAACTATCCACTTTAGCAACCTTGCCAGAAATCACACCACCTTGGCTAAGCCCTAACATGACAACATCACTCTGGCAACCTTACATGCATCCCACTTTGACCCCATCCCCACCCCTCGTGGAATGTAGACAGTGTATCTAGGAGAGAAAAAAAGTTACCCCTGGCTTTTAACAGTACCCAGTAAGCAAGGTTGAGTTGAAAGAATCAAGTATTTCAAAAGCCAATTTGGTTATGGAGAAATTCTGAGTTTAGACAGAAATGGACTTGGACAAAGCTCAGAGGATCTAATCCAGCACAATCCTTCCTGAAACTATGTTTCTCTGGAAGAACTGGGGCAGAGTTCTGGCCCTGTCTGATCTCATAACTCTGGGCTAGAATGACTGCAATACAACATGCCCATTTTGGATAATTGCAATAGACAGGTTCCTTCAGGCTATCCTGTTATCCACACCCTTATTTCTTTCACAATACTGTCATCTCTCACATCTTTTAGACAACCTCAATTTCAGCTTCAGCCCTAACTTTAATGACAACATAGCTGTAGCAACCCTATATACATTCCACTTTCAACCAGCCCCATGGAACTTAACTGTATGCTCAGTCTCAGAATGTGCCACACCCTAAACCAGCAGGTTTATCTGCGAAGAGGCATTGCATAATGGTGAAAGTAAGACTGGTTTGAACTGTGTTAGCATACAGCCTTTGGACTTGAACTACAACACTGGCTCTTCCCTCTGTCTTCAGGCTGCCAGCCTAGTCTGCAGATTTCATAATCATGAAAGCTAATTCCTGAAGATCAATTAATCAATCAATCTCTCTCCATATAGCACACTCACACACTCTATTGGTTTTGCCTGTGTGGAGAACCATAAATCAGATTATTTATTAATTCACCATGTGATCTTGATCATGTTCCTTAACCTCTTCAAACCTATTTCTCCAGCTGTAAAATAACTAATAACAGTACTTACTTCATGGTACTTACTTTAATATCTTTTATGAAGATAAAATAGGTAAAATATGTTAAACTGGGATTCAAAGAGATTAAACAACTTGAAAAAGGTCTAATCAACTCCAAATTTCATGTTCCTAACAACTACCCTGCTCCTTATATCTAATTAAAAGGATTCCGCATTATCTAAAACCAGCAAATTGTTAAAATTTCTTTCACCTAAAAATTAGAAAGTATAGAACTCTTTTATTCTGGATGTTTCTATGCCCCCTCAATTGATAAGTACCTCAGAGAAAAAAATGCAATGAAACTCTTCCTTAGGGAGACCCCAACCCAAGAGCTGGAAAATGCTTAGAATATTTCAAGCAGGTGAAGATAAAAGGGAATGACTGAGAGTGCCTCTACGATCTCATACTGCATGAGTCTTTAGAGCAAACATTCAGCATATGTCCTCACTTTAGATGTGAGCCACATCCCTCAATTTGCATCAGTTAAAAATAATATCAACAGAGGGAGGGATCCTGATAGAAGGCAAGTGAGAAATATCAACACCACAGACAGTAAGATGTGTACTTGTGTTTGCAGTTTGCAATCAAAGGACAAATACAGCTGATTTTTCTCATTGAGCTGGGAGAAGGCTGGGAATTAACCTTTCTGTTGACCAGCTAGAACCAGAACCAGACCAACTGGCCTTGAGCCACAGTGCTGGCAAAACCAATGGTCATTAGTCAAAGCACACAGAGACACATGAAGGCATCATTGTGGCTCTACTATAAGTGTACTTCAGGGGTGCCTGGGTAGCTGAGTCAGTTAAGCGTCTGCCTTTGGCTCAGGTCATGATCTCAGGGTCCTGGGACTGAGTTGTGCATCAGGCTCTCTGCTCAGCAGGGAGTCTGCTTCTCTCTTTCCCTCTGTGTTCACTCTCTCTCTCTCTTGTTCTCGCTCCTTTTCTCAAATAAATAAAATCTTTAAAAAAAAAAGTAACTTTTAAAGTTTTGTTTTTTTTTTAAAGATTTTATTTATTTGACAGAGAGAAACACAGCGAGAGAGGGAACACAAGCAGAGGGAATGGCAGCGGGAGAAGCAGGCTTCCCGCCGAGCAAGGAGCCCGATGCGGGGCTCGATCCCAGGGCCCTGGGATCTGACCTGGGCCGAAGGCAGACGCCCAACGACTGAGCCACCCAGGCGCCCCACTTTCAAAGTTTTTTAAAAAAATTTAAAACTTTAAAAAAGTTTCAGACAGAAACATTGGTTAAAAAGTGTTTTTTTTGGCTAATTCAACAAATACTGAATCACTAACAGGTATTCTTACAGATGTTGCAGATATGTCAATGAATAAAATTGAAAAATCTTTGCCTTGGTGGTCCTTAATAGTACAGAGAGAGAACAACATTAAAATCCCTCTATCCATCCAAGGGGTGTATGTGTGTGTTTTAGAGATACGCACTAGGAGAAAAGTAAGGGAGGGGAGATCAGGAACATGAGGGGAAAGGAGAGTTTCAATTTTTGATAGGGTAGCTGGGGAAGGCCTTTCTAAGGAAGCCACATTTGAGAAAAGACCTACAGGAGGTTAGGGAGTGGGCTCTGTGGCCATATATGGACAGAGCATTTTGGACAGAGAATAGCTGATGAAAGGTTCAGGGATGGGACTCTGGCTAGTGAGTTTGAGAAACAACAAAGAGGGTGCCTGGGTGGCTCAGTTGGTTAAGCGACTGCCTTCGGCTCAGGTCATGATCCTGGAGACCCGGAAATGAGTCCTGCATGGGGCTCCCTGCTCAGTGAGAGGTCTGCTTCTCCCTCTGACCTTCTCCCTCTCATGCTCGCTCTTTCTCATTCTCTCTCTCAATAAATAAAATCTTTAAAAATAAACAAATAAAAAGAAACAACAAAGAAGCAGATGTGGCTGAAGGGGAATGAATGAGGGGAAGACTAGAAGGCAGCAGGAGGCCAGATACTAGGGGCCTT
>CM053610.1:42449942-42491938 GCA_028646535.1 Procyon lotor
GGGGCAGAGGGAGAAGGGGCTCTGCAGGGAGCAAAGAGCCCAGTGCAGGACTCAATCCCAGGACCCTGGGATCACAACCTGATCACAAACCAACTGAGACACACAGGTGTCCCTGGTTCTGTTTTAAAACAGCTTGGGGTGGGGTGGGAGGGGTGAGGAGGGAAGCAAGAAGGGAAGCAAGACTAATTAGGAAGCTAATGCAATAATCCAAATGAGAAAGTGAGAGCGACTTCATTATCACTCATTTACTCACTCAGCATATGTTCATGAGACACCCACTTAGTGCCAGGCTCTCTGTTGGCCCCAGGAATACAGAGTTGAACAACTAACTCTACTCAGGAAGGGCTTTAGAGAGACATTCTCTACCCCTTCTCCCTCAGGCAGGACATGAAAAGGCAAAAGACTCTCCAAACTATACTCCATGATGGTAAGTGTTGGGGGTGGGCCTAAATCCCCAGCACCTAGAACAGTTCCCAGTATAAGTATCTGCAGAATAAATGACTAACAAATAATGGTTTTCAAGGCTGATTGGATGCCAAACCACTTTCTAATGGTTGCCTATTTGTTTAAATGTTAATCAACTCACTGAAAATATTATAAACACACACACATAGTGCTCACACTGCATGTGTTGAAGGAGACTCTCCAGATTCCACAGCAATCATATCACAGAATATGTTCCATTTCACACAGGGTTTCACCTGAGGGTAGGGAGGAGGATGTTAAGAGTCAAGAAGAATATATTCTAAATATGAACATGTGATCCCTATTAAGAGATTAGAGTTTTATCAAGCACTTTCATAATTCTGAGGTAGTGTCTAATTTAATACAAAACTAATGGCATGCTGTAAAATAAAAGTAATAGTTTCTTTTTTTAAGATTTTACTTATTTGACAGAGAGAGACACAGCAAGAGAGGGAACAAAAGCAGTGGAGTGTGAGAGGGAGAAGCAGGCTTCCTGCGGAGCAGGGAGCCCCACTCAGGGCTCAATCCCAGGACCCTGGGATTATGACCTGAGCTGAAGGCAGACACTTAATGACTGAGCCACCCAGGCGCCCCAAAAGGAATAGTTTCTTAAGTTATTTAGATTATAAAACCACAGAAAGTTGTATTTTCAAACTCCTGATGGAACTTAAGTAATTCTAAATCACAGGCAATTAAAATCAACTCATATTTACAAAGTAAGAAATAAATCAAAAGAAAAAAAAAGAAATCAAAAGAAAACTTTTCAATTACGTGTAATGTGAGTTACTTGAAGTGAAGTTAGAAGTTACTTTCAAATGTTTTAACACAGCGGAGGACATTTCAGAATAGCATTTCCAACAAACACAGAAGTCAAGGATTACTACCATTATTTACCTACACAACTTTCTTACATGGATTTTATGTGCAAGCTAAACCAAAGCCAACCTGGAAGGGCATATAAATTATTCCACCCAGAACAACTTCTGGGAAAAGGTGCAACCTCCCTGATCAATCAGTCCCGACAGTGGGAATCTAGTGCTGCATCAGTCACCTTGGCAGGGTTTCTGCAGTATTATTTTCCTAACTTTAAATGTGTTCCGAAAAGTTTTCTCACAATGGATGTAAAATGATACTTGTCACCAATACATTCTGCAGACTAAGCCAGTCTAAGTCACATTAAAAAAGGATGAGAACTGTCAGATCGGCAAAGGCATTTTCAGTATTATAAAAATCCGATTTCAAGAAAAGAAAGGGTAATCAATTTTACATCTATGATTACCTTATAGTATATTTCAGAGATATTGCAACAAGAGTTCCCACAATTTCTTTCTTAATTCTGTACCTATAATTTTTTTAGGCATCTAATAATCCAATATTATTTCTGTTAATCGAACAGCAAGATCTTGTATTTTATACCCATATTTTCTTCATTACACCTTCAGCCTTTTGTTTTTTACAGGTCATAAAGATGCTATTGTGTTTACCAGTAGAAGTAAATCAATTCATTCTCAACACACACAAAGGAGGGTACTTTGACATCAACAATCTCATGAATAATTTTATACTTAAATCTTTCAAACTTTAACTTAGAGAACCAACTATTCTCTTATTTAAGGAGAAGAATATACATAAATCTGATAGTATGTATATTCAATGTGTTATAAAAGGGCCAGTTCATGAATCCCATGTTAAACTAATTAAATTCTCTCAATGAAAAAACTATAGAACCAAGAGAAAAAACATAGATCCATCTTATAATCTATTTCTAAATATATAAGAACTCATTTTTAAAAATCAACTTTTCAGCAATTTGGTGAATCCCCCCACAATTAAACATAGAATTATCATATGATTTTGAGGTATATTCTCAAAAGGATTACACCAACATTCACAGCAGCATTACAATAACTTCAGTGTCAGATTCATCTCCAGATTAATCTCCTCATGGCACAGGAAGACCATACCAGTGGAAATAAGGGTTACATTTCCATTATCTAAAGACTGAGGAGATGATGATGATGATGAAGAGCATGCTTCCTTATTTTTTCTTTCCTGTTGGATGCGAGAGAAAATGCTTACCCAAAATAGTCAGTCTTGCCTCATGACTGAGCTAAACTATCTCATGACTATCCCTGGACCATCAACAGTTACCAAGCAGGGAAAACCATGCACTGGCCAGCTGAGACAAAGGATAGATTTGCATGGCTGTCTATAGGTGAGGTGGAAATAACTGAAAAAAACAAAAACAAAAACAAAAAACCCTGAATTTTGTTATCAAGAAAAACAAGAGAAATGCTTACTGATAGGCAACCAACAATGCCCATTATACTAGTGCATTTTAAACTTCAATAAGCACAAAAATCTTCTTTAGGATCACACTAAAATGCAGATGCAGATTCAGTAGGTCAGGGGAGGGGTTGAGCCCAAGATTCTGCATTTCCAACAGCTTGTAGGTAATACTGATGCTGCTGGTCCCTCTGTATGCTCAGGGGCTACTCAACACAGTTTCTGTATTTTTTTTTTAAAGATTTATTTTTCATGGGGATTCTCTCAGAGGGAGAGAATCTTTTTTTGTTGTTGTTAAAGATTTTATTTATTTATTTGTCAGGGAGAGAGAGAGAAAGAGAAAGAGTGAGCACAAGCAGGGGGCAGAGGGAGAAGCAGGCTCCCCACTGAACAAGGACCTGATATGGGACTAGATCCCAGGACCTTGGGATTATGACATGAGCTGAAGGCAGATGCTTAACTGACTGAGTTAACTGAGTTAACTGACTGAGCCACCCAGGCACCCAAGGGAGAGAATCTTCAAGCAGACTCCCTGCTGAGTGAGGAGCCCAACGTAGGACTTGATCTCATGACCCTGAGATCATGACCTGAGTGAAACCAAGAGTCGGATGCTCAACTGACTGAGCCACCCAGGTGTCCCTTATTTCTGTATTTCTTACCTAAAGAACTCACGTTCTCTAATCAGCAAAGTACCTGCAGCCTCCTGAAGTCATCGTGCCATGTATTTGGGCAGGCTGGCTGCCAACCGGGCCCTGGACTTTATAATCCAGCATGCTCCTCTCAGCTACAATTCCAGTGTTGTTGAGTACTGTAGGTGACAAATCATCCTGCAGCCTCCAGAAGCTAAGAAGCTTTTTACACAAAACACTTGGCAAAATAATCAATGGTGATGAATAAACAATGTACTCTAGCTCTAATGTCAAGCACATTATGGTTTTATTACCCCATCTGCATGATAGTTTCTACCTCTAGAATAAAGGAAGATACATTTCTTCAGAGAAGGGTTGTCCTATAGCAGCACTCAACAAAGGACTCCATACTAAAAACAACATATACCAACAAAGGACTCCATACTAAAAACAACATATACCACCATGAGGGTGCCACTTAATTTAGGAGGGGTGACAGGTCTCTGAGAATCAAGGTATGGATGCCAGAAGCATGCCTTGGTCAGTGACTCACTCCAAAGAAGTAAAGAGTACTAAGTGGCAAGTAGATACATGGGACATGAGCAGCAACATGTCTTAGACTTTTTCTGGGCTCTCCATAACCATCTAACCCCCTCAGTAACTGTCATTCCCCATCCCTTCCTTTGTATCTAGAAAGGTGAAACCCTATAAAATATCTAGCAGTTTCCTTGGTTCCAGAACAAAGAGGTCAATGTTTTTGTTCCCCACTATTGAATGAATTACCCAGAAGCCATTTAATGCTATAGGGAATGCATGGGATTTGAAATCCAGGATCTAGGTCCTAATTTTAGCTCTGCCACTTTACTAACCAGCTATGTAATCAGACCAGTATTTTCTGAGTCTCAGTTTGCTCATCTGAAAAAAGAGGATGCTAATCAAGCCTATCTCCAAAGGTCATGGGGATTAAATAAAATGGCGTAAGAGAAAAGTCCTTTGTAAATCATGAAATGCTATACAAATGTCTGTCACTATCATTCAAAGCTGTCCATATGGAGAGTGAGCAATCTCAGGTTTGCCCATATGCCAGAGAACTCCACAACTCTTAAGAATTCTATACATTCAGATTGAAAATGATTTGGTCCCTGACTCATCCACATACAACAAATGTCCCCTGGAGTCCACTGTGGCAGTCCTGGTAGCGCATGACCTAGCACAGGTCCCCAGAGATTCTGGGATGGCTGGGGTGGGCCTGCACTAGCTTGCAATTTGGAATTTCCTGTTTTTTAGTGGTTTATGACCCTGCAGGACAGTTTACAAAATGAGAGGTTTTTTTTGAGCAGAAAGAATACCACAAAATTGTAACCTTGATGCAAACTGTCATTATTTCTAATGAAAGAGGACTGCTTAGTTTTCTGAAGTCTCTTGCAGCTCTGCCATTTTGGGGTTCTGTAATCCTGAGCCTTGCCTCAGAGAAAGCTTAGCTCAGATTCAATCGCTATCAAAGCCTCTATTATCACGAATCCCACTTAATCCTGCCAAGTATCAGCCACTGTCCTCAACTGGCCCTCTACACTTATATAATAAGTTAACACTGGCCACTTGTTCAATCATGGAACAATGGTTTTTAAAAGAAGTAAAAGTTAAAAGCACTCTTGAATGGCAGAGAACTCCAAAGGGATACTCATTCCTTCTCTCAGAAGGAATTTACTTGCATTGATCCAGGCTGAATCTAGGCAAGGAGACAGAAATCATGTCAACCATGTCAACCCATGCTAACCCAGCACCTCATAGAATCAGCAAGCTTGGAAATATTTTTTATTGTGAGGATCTGTTTCTTAAGATATTGTTTATTATAAGAACTAGAACATCCTTACTACTCCCTTACATTTTTTCAGACTAATATTCTCCACCTCACCTAAAAACTTCTGAGTCCTACTATATCTCTATACAGTATCAGATTGCAGAAATTTTCTGTCAGGTCAGTTAGGTCAGTGTCTGTCTAACACCCTTAAAAAACTACATACTGGAAATTCTTTGAAGAAAATCTTAGCTGACTTTGCATACCTGATTGGGCAAAATGAAATTTGAATTACTTTTGTTTTTGTTGTTGTTGTTTTTAAGATTTATTTGAGAGAGAGAGGGGGTATGAGTGCATGGACAGGAAGGGCAGAGCGAGAGGGAGAGAGAATCTCAAGCAGACTCTGCTCAATGTAGAACCCAACACGGAGCTCCATCTTTCAACAGTGAGATCATGATCGGAGTTGAAATCAAAAATCAGATGCTTAACCGATTGTGCCACCTAGGCATCCCTAAATTACCTTGGTTTTTAAAAGGAATGAATCACAAATTAAGTGGCACCCTCATGGTGGTATATATTGTTTTTCCATGATCCATTTCCCTTTTTCTAGTGCTAACACCTCTGTTCTCCTTTGGTGAGAACAGAGTAAGGAATCCCTGACTTCCGCTGGCCATAGGTGGGCACACGCCCAACAGATTCTCTACTCCAGATATGGGAATCTTGAGCCAAATGATAAAAGCATGAAAGATTCATCCCAAAAAAAGACAATTTGAAGAGACTGTGACTAATACTCCTGTTCTTTCCAAGACCTGAATAATTAGTTTTCCTTTTATCTATTTAATAGTCTTTTAATAACTCCCTTTCTTGACTTCAGTTAGCCAGAATTACTTTCTGTTGTTTGCAAGCAATAGAGCCCAATAGATAGACAGAATGATTAAAGAGAATGCTAAACTCATTTCCATGCACAGCATATGCATATCATTTTGTAAAATTACAACAGAGACCTTTCAGCAAAAACTGCCATCATCCAGTACTTTAATGACTAATGCAGGGGGAATGATTCTAACCAGCAAATGTACTCTAGGCCCTTTTGAAAACATGGATTGACTCCTTTAATATTTATGGCCAAAAAAAGGGTGGCACTTTAGGCAGCAAAGGAATGAATGAGTACTTTCAAAAAAAGAACGCCCAAATTTTATTTTATTATGGCAAATTTCATTTTGGCAAAACGGAAAGTCTATTATAATGTTGCATCACACACTGCACGTTGTTGTAAACAATCACGGCAAGATTGCCATCAGAGTTAATATGCAATTTGAGTATATTATACACTCTAAAAACAGAATGATCTTGAACTGTGCAAAGAAAAATGGTCAGAAAAAGGAGTAAGCCACAGAAATATACTCGAGTTTACCAGAAACTCCAGCCTGCTCCATCTCCAAGAGAGATGCACACTTCTTTTTTTTTTCTTTTTTTTTTGAGAGATGCACACTTCTTAAAAACTAACAAGGAGAATGAGCTACTGGAAGCTATTTCTTGTGAATTCATGGCACAATCTGCACAAAAGAAAGCTTCTGAACATTTACCAACTCATTCTATGAGGCCAATATTACCCTGACACCAAAAACCAGACAAAAATAAGAAAACTATAAAATATAATGATTATGAACATAGATTTTAAAATCCTAAAAAAAAAAAGACTAGGAAGCCTAAAATAAAACAGCAAACATCTTTAAAAAGGATTGTACACTACGATCAAATGTGATTTATCCCAGGAATGCAAGTTTGGTTTAACATCCAAAAATCAATCAATGTAATACACCATATTAAGAGCACAAAAACTAAAAACCCTGATTCTTTCAATGGGCATGGAAAAAGCATCTGACAGAATCCAGCACCCTCTTATGATAAAAACACTAAAAAAAAAAAAAAGCAATAAAAGAGATACTTAGTGGTGAAAAGCTGAATGCTTTCTCCAAAAGATCAGAAACACGACAAGGAAGCACTTCTACACAATACTGTACTTGGTGGGTCTAGCCTGGCCATTTAGGCAAGAAGAAATAAAAGCATTTATATTGAACAGGACAAAGCAAAACTGTCCCTACTCATAGAAAACATGACCTTGTACATCCTAAGGAATATCTTATAAATCCTAAGGAATCCACATACACACACACCAAAAAAACTGTCAGAACTAATGAACAGTGTCAGCAAGGCAGAATAACAATATACAAACATTCCATCATATTTCTATACTCTAGTAATGAACAACCCCAAAATAAAATTAAGAAAATAACTCTATTCACAAATAGAAAAAAAATAATTAAAAACAAATTTACATTGTTGAAGGAAATTAAAGAAGACCTACATAAATGGAAAGACATCCATGTTCACGGACTAGAAGACTTAAATACTATTAAGATGGCAGTACTCCTGAAACTGATCTATATACTCACTGTAATTCCTATCAAAATTCACTTTTGCAGAAATTGGCAAGCGGATCCTAGCTAACATTCATATGAAAACGCAGGGAACCCAGAACAGGATACAAGTCTTGAAAAAGACAGTTGGAGAACTCATACTTTCTGATTTCAAAATTACTACACAGCTACAGTAACCGAGACAGTGTGGTGATAACTGGCATAAAGACAGACATGCAGATCAATAGAGAAGTAACTAAATTAGCAGAAGGCAGGCTATGTGTACAGAGAATGGGAAAGGCTGGACACCAATGCTTCAGTATAGGAGAATATTGGGTTGATGATTACTGAGTATACTAGCAGGCCTATCCCATTCAACATTTATAGAGTGTCTATCCTGTATAAGAGATTATGTTAAGGATTTAGACATGAAAAAGATGTAATGTCAGGTGGTTCACAGCCTAGAAAGGGACAACAGATGTGTATAAACCAAGTAAAACACAACATGATAGTATGAATAAAGTAGCACAGTAGTACAGAGAAAGGAATTATTAATTTTGCAATGAAAAAAAGGAACTTTGGATATTATCACCAAGGACTTTTGAGTTGGATCATAAATACAATTAGGAATTTACAAATATAAAAGAAACTAAGAGTGGGATCCAGTGGCCTGAGGAGATTTCTGGGGTTTATGAAGGGTTATTCAAGGCAAGGAAGTATTAAGAGCACTGGAAATGGCATTTGAAGAAAGGGGATATGGAGATTAGCAGAAAATTAGCAGGAAAATTAGGTTGGGGCTAAATTGTCAAGGGTTTAAAATGCCTTTACCATGCAAGCAATGGAAATCCAGTAAAGGTACTAGAAAGTGAATCAGTTTCAGGCTGTATATAGAAGGCAGGCGGTATGGAGGTGGAGAGGAAGAGGCAGAGCTTAGTTTAGTGGAACAGAGAGAAGTCCTGATTATTTTGCCAGCTCTGGAGAATCAACAGAAAGTTTTTGAGGAATTAACTTAGCAAAACTGAAGTTCAGAAAATAAATCACAGATAGATGGGGCGCCTGGGTGGCTCAGTGGGTTGGGGCCTCTGCCTTCGGCTCAGGTCATGATCTCAGGGTCCTGGGATCAAGCCCCGCATCAGGCTCTCTGCTCGGTGGGGAGCCTGCTTCCCCCTCTCTCTCTGCCTGCTTGTGCTCTCTCTCTCTGTCAAATAAATAAATAAAATCTTAAAAAAAAAAAAGAAAGAAAGAAAATAAACCACAGATAGGATTCAGGAAGAAGATAATAAATCAGGACTAGAGAAAGAGAATGCAGCCGGAGAGTCTTCAAATAGAAGTCAAAGTAAAGGCTGATTTTAAGAGTGATCAATAATGTGAAGGAACCAAAAAGTTAAGAAACAACATTTAATAAAAATATACAGACTAGTTAGAAAAAGGTCCCTAACAATCTTAAAGAAGGTTACCTCACTAGTGAAAACAAAGCTTCTGGGGGTAATGTGGAAAGAAGATGAAAAACGGGGGCAATTCATTCAAGGAAACTGTCTAAATAGAAGGCAGAAAATAAGACCAGAAGGACATCAGTGTTAAGGAAGAACTCGTAGAAAAGGATTAGTATGGAGACAAGCTCCTTCAGGAAGCTGAAAGGAACTGGATCCAGAACAGAAGTAGAAGGGCTCTTCGGAAAAGAGGATGGAGGGAAGATACAGAAAGAGGAGACCGGCAGCCTACTTCCTAATTTTGCCTTGCTGGAAAAAAAACTATTTCCCTTTCCCCAATCCCAACTCAAAGAAATAACATATAATCATAGCTCTCGATGCTGCCTGAATTACTTCTGTGCAGCTGTGCTGGTTCAGAACACAGATACCTGCTAAGAAGAAAGCATTAACTACTTAACAGAACCATTTTTTCTGGTCACTTCTAAGCAAATCAACAGTACACGTCAAGTTAACCTAACAAAGTAACAGTGGACTATATGAACGAGGCCAGTAACAAGATTCATAGTATTTATATGTTTACTACAACAGTCTGCCAAAACATTTGGGGTTAAAGCAATTGCTAATGAATTTAGCCTTCTTATCTGGTAACTAGGTTCCTCTATGATGTACTTCTACATAAGTTTTAAACCTCCATACTTGACTTCTCAGCATAAAAGGGAAATGCCAGGGAATAAGAAACCGAAAAACAGCAATATTTTTAAAACACCAGAAACTTATCAACTGCCTAAACCAGATAATGTTGATTTATAATGAATATAATCATTGTAGCATCTACTTAAATTCAAGTCAGTTTCATCCAGAGCCCATAACATCCCTCCCCCATTTGCTAACATATTCTCAAATTACTCTTCTGTTTTGTTATAGTGAGAACTAAAACAGGTTAAGAGTTTAAAGGAAAGACTGAAATGCAAATTTTTAAAAAACACTTTGTACATTAGTCATTAGGGAAATAGAAAATAAAAACACAATGAAAGAGATATCTGTACACTTATGCCCTCAGCAGCATTATTCACAACAGTTAAAACTGCGAGCAACCCAAGTATCCATCAACAGATGAATGGATAAGCAAAATATAGTGCATACACACAACTGAGTATTATTCAGCCTTCAAAACGAAGGAAATTCTGACATATGCAAAGTGATGAACCTTGAGGACATTATAGTAAGTGAAATATATTAGTCACAAAAAGTCAAATATAGCATGACCCCACTTACATGAAGTTAAGAGTAGTCAAAATCATAGAGAAGTAGAATGGTGGCTGTCAAGGATTGTGGGAGAGGATGGGGAATTATTGTTTAGTGGGTATAGAGTTCCAGTTTTACAAAATAAAAAAGAGTTTTAGAGGTAGATGGTGGTGATGTTTGTACGACATTATGAATGTACTTAATACCGCTGAATTGCACATTTAAAAATGGTTAAGAGAGTAAATTCTATGTATTTTTTCCCACAATAAAAACACTGAGGAAAACAATAAAACCACAATATGATCCCACTTCACACCTACTATGTTGGCTATAATGAAAATGACAATAAATATCAAGTGCTAGTGAAGATGTCAAACATCCTCATATACTGCTGCTGGAAACAGTCACTTAGGCAGTTTCTTCTATAAAATCTTATCGTATGATCCAACAATTTCACTCCTAGAAATTTACCCAGGAGAAATAAAAAATTTGCACAAAGACATGTACATAAATGTTCACAGCAGTAGCATTCATAATAAACAAAAACCAGAAAAAATTCAAATGTTAATCACCTGGTGGGTGGATACACAAAATATGGTACATCTGTATGAAGGAATACTACTCAGCAGTCAAATAAAGAAATTACTGACAAATGCTACATTTTGAAAGAACCCTACAAAATAATAAGAAATATATATATTGGGTTTACCCTCAGGTGTTGACACAGGGCTCCAAAAACCTTTGTAAATAAGGGTGCTAGGAGCATCTTCTGTTCTAACATGTAGTCTTTGACCTTGATTCCTGGCACGAAGCTCCTAAAACCCTTGTAGTTTCTTAAATGATAAGGGACAGCTTTTGTTCTGGTTCTGGACACACGGTTCCTAAAATCCCTTGGAATTTCCTGCGTGACAGGAATGTCTTTTGTTCTGCTGAGGTGACTCTAAGTAGGCTCAGGGCTAGCCACAGGGAAAACCAAGGCACATGATTAGAAGCTTGAAAATTTTATCCCACCCTCCATTCTCTTGAGAGGAGAAAGAAACTAGAAATGGAGTATTTGATTATACCTATATGAGACCTCCCTTAAAAAATCCCAAAACTACAGGGTTGGGATAGCTTCCAGTTTGGTGAATACATCACCATACCACCAAGGTGACACACCCCAACTCCACAGGGGCAGAAGCTCCTGAGTTTGGATCTCTTCCAGACCTCACCCTATGTATCACTTAATCTGGCTGTTCATCTGTACACTTTATAATATCCCTTATTATATCGTAAATTGGTTAAACGCAGTATTTCCGCAAATTCTGTGAGCTGATCTAGTAAATAATCGACTCCAAGCAGATGAGGTTTTGGGAACTTTTGATTGGTAGCCACATTGGACAGAAACTGTGGACACCTACTATTTGCAACTGGCACCTAAAGTGGAGGGAGAGCAGTCTTGTGGGACTGAGCCCTTAACCTGTGGGATCCGACATGCAGCTGGTGTCACAGAGAGTTGCTTGGTGTGGGGAAATCCCACTGTCCTGGCATCAGAAATGTTGGAAGTGTAGAAGTGGTGAGAATGAAGGAGACACACAGGAGGAGAACTCTCCTCCTCCTAATCAAATCTCAACACCCCAACTGAAAGAAGCCATATGTTAAAGACTACAAAAATGTATATTTCAATTTAAATTAAATGCTCAGAAAAGGCAGATTCACAGAGACAAAAAGTAAGTCACTGTTTATCTAGGCCTAGGGCATGAGCGAGAGGCATGAATGAGAGATCTCTTGCAGGTGACAAAAATGTTCTCAAACAGGCTTGCGGGGATGGCTGTACAACTATAAAAATACAGGAAAACCTCATATACTTTACACAATGGGTAAATTTTATGGAATGTAAACTGGACTTCAATAAAGTTATTTTTAAAAAAGGACTTTTTATTTTCTAGCCATTTTGTGTCTCATTATAAAGCTGTAATTATACCATGTTCCAATTTCACATACAGTTTTATTAACTAGAAAAAGTGATCATATGAAACTTGAATAACTTTAATAACCATCATTTTAAATACCTACATAATTTCTCTAAACAGGTATCATCAAACATTTTAAACAATCCTTTATCATTATTTATGTATTTTCAAACTTCCCACTAGTATAAATAATGCGGCCAAAATCACACATCAAATTCTCTGCACTTTTAGAATAACTTCCTTATGTGTATTACAAGTTACGAATCATCTCAGACTTGACACATACTACCAAATTATTTCACTAAAAAATTTTATTAATTATACCTTTACACCAGCAACATATGATAAATATGTTTTTAACAAGCTTTGCTAATATTGGAGGCAACTGATAATACCTATTTTAATATAGACTTAGTTGGTGAGTCACTAATATTGAACATTTATTATGCTTTTGTAAGTTATATTTTCTCTTTTGTTTCTATTTTTAAAATATTTTCTTTATTCATCTTCTTTTCCCTACATATGTACTAGAGTTTGTAATATTCTGATCAACAAACACTAATGCTTTCTATATAGTTTTTGTTGCAAATATTTTTCCCAATTATTTTTAATTTACAGGAGTTTATTCTTATTCAAATATATCTTATAATTTGTTCCTAAAATTTCTTTAAAAAGTATTTCTCATCCTAGGAATCTGATAAACATTTGTGTCTATTTTATTTCAGTGTCTATCTGGCTTGATTTTATAAGTAACTATTAAATATCACCTTCTGGGATTTCTTCCAATGTCACACAGAGCTCTAAACTTTTTTCCTCTAACTGCTAACAAATTAACTCACCATTCATGGGACATCATGGGATAATCTGTCTTTTCTCTTCTACAAACCCTTGTTTATCACATTGCTCATATTACAAACTCTATCTCTGACCCACTGACCTACCTAATCCTACCTGAGACACACATCACTTGACTTGTACCAACAATGTGTTTTAACAGCTAACACAGCTAATGTCCTCTCCCTCATCATCTTTCTTCCTTCCAATAGCTAGCTTTTTGCTATCCTTGCCTGTTTATTCCTCTTAAGAAACTTCAGGATATTCCATCAATTTTACCAAAAGAGTTCCATCTAGAATGTTGATGAATAATACTAAAGATACATATTAATATGAAAAACTGAAGGAGTTGACAAGAAAAAATGTTAATGTTTGATCTAAAAGATTTCTGGAAGCTTCACTGATCCAGAATATAGCATCTTCTCATGTCAAATAACTGTTCCTACACTAAGTCCTAAGGAAGGAAAGCAATATGTGCAAAGTATTATACAAATACTTGTACTTGCAGAGCATTACTACAATTATGAAAAGCTGAAGTAATCCTTCAAGTCTAATTTAGTGCTTCCTGAAAGGTATTTTATTAGCATTTACTCACATATTATTTTATGCAGTATTTAAATAAATGTATTTCACTAAACCAGAAAACAATATATACCAAATAAAACATACCACATTATTCATTCATTTGACAAGTATTTACTGAATGACTATTATGTGCTATGCATTATTATATGAACTTAGGATACACAGGTATCCCAAAAAACATAAGGAGCTTTTAGCAGGACAATGCTACATAGAACTTAACCTCTTTATCAAAATATGCCTAAAAAACCAGCCTCATGTTTTGACTTTCAACCTATTTGTTCAGCTAATCCCTAGCAATGCTTCCTTCTGGAAAGCATGAGTAATGGTAACTGAGCATAAGAGAATTTCATCTCTAAAAAGTTCCCAAGCACTGTATCCTTGGAGTTCCCATCACCCTCTTAATCACTCTGACTTGCTGTAGGCTTCACATTCCTGAACCTATCACCACAACTTCCTTCATAGAGAGCACTCTAAATGACCAAATATATTATCAGAAAGAAATGTGTTTATTTTAAAAATCAAAAGGGCTCAAGCTCAGAAAACTCTTCTTTTAAAGTCTAGTCTCATGGTCCCAAAATGACCTTTGTGGGGGGAAAAAAGAAGACCTCTGAAATTTTGAGGAATCACTAGAACTTTTATCTTTTGTCAAATTCAAGAGACAGCTATGTATTAAAACTAAGCATCGCTTTTTGCACTTTACCAATGTCTTTTGTCATCATTAGTAACATTCCCAAAGGGAAAGCACATGAAAGTACTAGAAAACCCAGGTCTAAAATACAGCAGCAAAAATAAAGTAGCTTTCGTACAATGAATAAAGTACTCATGGTTAAAACCTTCTATTAGAAAGCATTAAGAAACTGCTTTAAACAGACATCTGCAAACGTTTCATGCTTTGTACAGATCTGGCAAATGCCCAAAATACAAAAAATGCTCTCATTTTGAGATGTGATTAGGCAGCATAAAAAAAAAAAGAAAAAAGCACATTAGGTCCAGAAATGCCATTAAATTGTTTCAGACATTAGCTTTCTACCCACTTCAAAGTTACAGCATCGTAAACCTGCTTTATCTTATAAAACAGATAATCTATGTCCTATACATGTATCTTCAAAACATTTTTTTTCTCAATGAACATTCAAAACATTTTTAAACATAGTGTTTTTTTCCATCATTATTCTTAATCATGTAAATATATTCAATCACCTGAAATGAGCTACATGCTAACAGAACTTTCCAGATATCACTGGGCTAGTCACAAAGCTCTCACATTTTTGGACTCATTTTAAAACAGTAAACTAGTTTCTACCCATGTTTAGAAAAGATTTGTGACTATTACAAAAATATCACTACCCACACTCCTAAAACAAAAGGCTGCTCATTTGATGGATGAATTACTCCATTTTAAGATTCTAAAGAAGACTACATGATATTCCCTAAAACATGCTTTGCTGCGACAAAATCTACATTGTATTCCAAAGAAAGACCTATTCTGACAGCAATTTACTAAAACCCAAGGGAATCGATTGATGTATTTTAATGTGGGCAATGACTGTAAACTGATATTTTGGACATCATTTTCCCACATACTCTCTAAATGAAAAAATTTGAAAGTAGTGAATGAATATTTATTGTGCTCTAAACTTTCCCATTAAAAATAAGAGACAGAGGCATTCAAATCAAGCCTGAGGAATCACGCTAAATTTTAACCTACATTTATATGCTTTAGCTGGGTAGAAGGCCGAAGTTAAAATGCCAAAGGTCCCTTCTTTAATTACGGGCTTAGCACATGTCATTTTTATCTGACTACTTCTGTTTTTATCTGTTTTATGTGGCTGTTTCTGTCTCTGGGAGTCCAGGACCAAAATGTGAACCATTGCCTCAGAGGGTGTCCAGCCACTTGGAGCCAGAGTTGGTAAACTAACCTATGCTGAAGATTCTCTCACCACCATGTTCTAAGGGTTTGAAAAAGACAGACATTCTTAAGCTCACCAAATTCTACCTCTCCTCACACCTGTCCTTCAGTGATAATGTGGAGGATGCTGGCAATTCCCAAAGAAGTCCTGCCTGGTTATTTACTACCCTGGAATATGACTGATCTACTTCCCAGCAACTTCCAGTTCACTATGATCACTAAGTGTGGAAGCACACTGGTTGTGTGGGTCGGAGTCTAACTGCCATTTGTAATTCAGACAGTGAGGAAAAAAGCTTTACTCAAAATGTGTGTGTGTGTGTGTGTGTGTGTGTGTGTGTGTGTTTTAAAGATCTTATTTATTGGGGTGCCTGGGTGGCTCAGTGGGTTAAAGCCTCTGCCTTCTGCTCAGGTCATGATCTCACGGTCCTGGGATCGAGCCCCACGTTGGGCTCTGCTCAGCAGGGAGCCTGCTTCCCCTTTCTCTCTGCCTGCCTCTCTGCCAACTTGTGATCTCTCTCTCTGTCAAATAAATAAATAAAATCTTAAAAAAAAAAAGATCTTATTTATTCACTTGAGAGAGAGAGAGAATGTGCATGAGATGGGGGGAAGGGCAGAGGGGGAGGGAGAGGAAAAGGTAAAGAATCCCAAGCAGACTTCCTGCTGACTGCAGAGCCCTATACAGGGCTCCATCTCAGGACCCCAAAATCATCATCTGACCCAAAACCAAGAGTTGGTCGTTTAACCCATGCACCCCTCAAAATGTATATTGAATTTAACTTCAAATACAACTCTACCTGATAAAGTTCATGATCCTTTTTTATCATGTAATGAAATGAGAACTCTAAATCAGTCCTTTAACCTCCTCAATTGCACATTAGTTATAATTACAGTGAGAGAAGGCATCTATGAAAAGAAAGTTTTGGGACACATGGGTGGCTCAGGTGGTTAAGCAACTGACTCCAGATTTTGGCTCCAGTCATGATCTTAGGGTCTTGAGATTGAGCCTTGTGAGGGCTCCATGCTTGGCAGGAAATGTTGCTTTCCATTAAAAAAAAAAAAAAATAAAGGACATAATTAGCATTCAAATAATTGGCACATGCTTTTAAAAAGTTTCCATGAGCAACTGATTTTGCCCTTTACAGATTTTTTTTTAATCTCTCAATGGACATTTTAAACTCTACATGATATTCAACATGGAACTATTTCTACCCCTGCCTTAAAAAAGGGTCATCCAAATTAGAGGCAAGTTTGTTAAGTAATGAACAGCTAGGCTTTGCTAATTCAGCTATAAATGACACAAACATTAACTACATCCTTCATTGGTGTGGCAAATGGCCAATGAACAGGGATCACTAGGTGTAAGCAGGAAGTTATCCACACTTTAATGGGCTTCCAGATGCCACCTTTTTTTTTTTCTTTTTTTAAAGATTTTTTTTTATTTATTTGACAGAGAGAAACACAGCGAGAGAGGGAACACAAGCAGAGGGAATGGTAGCGGGAGAAGCAGGCTTCCCGCTGAGCAAGGAGCCCAATGCGGGGCTCGATCCCAAGACCCTGGGATCATGACCTGAGCCGAAGGCAGACGCCCAACGACTGAGCCACCCAGGCGCCCCTTCCAGATGCCACCTTAACCAGAGGAGCTCACACTACAAGAGCAACATACTCTTAAAGAGTAGAGAGGCAGCCTGAGAAAGAGGTAAAACACTGGCCCAAGAGAATGTGGGATCTCAACTCTAACTCAAGTGCTTGTAAAATAAAGTCTTACATAGGTACCATGACAATGTACTTTTCTGAGCACAGATCTCATGCCCAGTATAGTACAAAAGTGATGTATGGAAGGAAAGACATATATTGAGTAGGGGACTGGACTTTATTATATAATAACATTTGCAACCTGTCAAGTTGTGCCGGTGGGTTACCAAATTAGTCAATAGGGAGAAAGCTTCTCTTTTTAAGAGCACTGCAGCCTGGACATGAAATGTCTTAATATCACCACTTTGCAACCTCTTAATGAATTAATGATCTAGACCGAAAGTCTACACAGTATGGCCTGCTGCCTATTTTTGCATGACCTGTGAGCTAAAAGAGTTCTCACATTTCCAAACATTAATTAAGGAATTCTTCATTTCTCCATTTTGTCAGCAACAAACACGCTGAGTGCCTAATGTGCTAGGCACTATTCTAAATGTTTTATACACAGTAACTTGTTTAACAATGAAAATCACAGGAGATGAGTACTATTACCTTCATTTTACACATGAGACAGAGAGGAGTCAGGTAATTACCAACAGTAAGAAGCTGCGATATGAGCACGGACAGTTTAGGTCCAGAATCAATGCTCTTCCTGTGCCACTTCCCATTTGTGATGTCTAATTGACACAGATCAGTGAAAACATATGGCTCTTTTCATTTCAGTAAGGTGATAGGTATACTAACGTCAATGGGCCAGGCACTCCAGGTAGAAAAACTTTATTCTTTAAGTCAGTTACTGGATCCAAGCTCCAGTTCCTCCTATGTCAGCCTTGTACCGTGAATACATATTATAAATTTCTAAACCTCCAGTTTTTAGTGTGAAAATAAGAATGTTCATATTTCTCTAAATCATCCATTTACTTATTGGGCACCTAATGTCAGGCACTGTTTACTGGATCTTGGAACACAAAGGTGAATGGAAAAAAATCATTTCCCTGAACAAAATCAGAGTCTAAAGTGGAGATAAAGGAAAATAGCTCCTTACGTGCTACGTGACAGGTTTTATACCATAAGAGTCACCGTATGTCAAGAACAATAAACACAGTGGAGAGAAAGAAATGTGTAACATTTCTCTGGGTGAGGAAGAGGGAAATGTATTATCAGGGATAACATCATGGAAAAGATGATTTTTGAAAAGAATCTTGAAAAATTAGGAATGCCTCTAAGGACACAAAATGTTGGGGAAACGGTATGTAAAAACATGAAGAAACAAAAGAAAAAGTTAAGTCCTAATTTCAAACAGTTCTGAAGGTGTAGAACACACATCTCCAGGACTGTTGGGGGTAGGGGGGATGAATCTTAGGTAGAGCTAGAAAGGTAAGGACTGGGGAACAAGACTAAATAATTAATGAATTCCAAAGCACCGAAAACTAGCCAATGGTTCTTAACATATTCTTTATAAAGCACCCAAGTCATGACTGACAGTCTGACATCTCCTCAGTTGATGCAACGCCAGCAATGTATAGCTCTAGATCACCTTACAATGTGGAAACCTTTCAAACATATCAGAAGCTCTAAAAAGATCATTCCTGAGCTCTGTTGCAGAAGCACCTGAGATGGAATTATACCTTTCCGTGCAAAATGTCAAACTTTAAACACTCTAGTTCTCAATTAGATGTTCTACATCTGGAGAAGCCAGCCTGTGTTTATGACAGAAACAGAGAAATCTGAGATCTCAAGTGTTCTTTAAGAAAGACCTTTCAACCATTCCCATTTGAAGACATGAGGGTCCAACAGAGAGAGTCTGGATTACCCAGATAAACACTTCCATTTCTCATCTCTCTCTGCTTTTGGTGAGGCAGGAAATGAACAGCACAATAATTTAATTCAGATGTCCTCAAAACACATTTATTTTCCCTACTCTAATTGACTCTCTCCATTTCCTCTTAGGCAATTTCAGTGAAAATTAAGAACAGGCATTGTCTGGGAAAATTACAGCAGTATAATAAGTCCATAAAAGTTTCGAGGGGGACGAGATGGAAAAATGATAACTATTGCCCATTTAGGCAAACATGCATTTTTAAAAATTAAATGTTTTGGGGCGCATGGGTGGCTCAGTTGGTTAATCATCTGCCTTTGGCTCAGGTCCTGAGATGAAGCCCCACATTGGGCTCCCTACTCAGTGCAGAGCCTGATTCTCCCTCTCCTGCTCCCCCTGCTTGTGCTCTGTCTCTCTCTGTCAAATAAATAAAATCTTTTAAAAAAAGGTAAATGTTTTAAGATCATTGCAGATTCACATGCAGCTCTAAGAAATAATATAGTGTTATCTTATGTACCCTTTACCCACTTTCTTCAAATGGTAACATCTTACAAAAATGTAGCACACTAAGATCACAACCATGATACTGATATCAGTAAAGATAAAGAACATTCTAGCACCACAAGGATCCCCAGTACTGCCCTTTCATACCCATAGGGGCCTAGAATTGTTTTGGAAGATTATTATTTACTAATTCAATTTCTTTCAATAGACAGAGGCCTATTCAGATGTATTTTTTCTTGTGTGAGTTTCTTGTGTGAGTATAAAAAATAGATGTATTTTTTCTTGTGTGAGTTTCAGCGGATTGTGTCTTTCAAGGAATTGGTCCATTTCTAGTAAATTATCAAATGTGTGGGCATTGAGTTGTTCATCATATTCCTTTATTATCCTTTTAATTTCCACAGGATCTATAGTGATATCCCTTTTTTCATTTCTGATATTAGTAATTTGTGTCCTTTTTTTTTTCTTAGCCTGCATATAGCCTTATTACTTTTGTTGAACTTTTCCAAGAACTAGCTTTTGGTTTTATTGATTTTCTCTATTCATTTCCTATTTTCTTTTTTTTTTCATTTCCTATTTTCAATTTCACCGATTTCCGCTTTGTTTTTCTTTTTGAAGATTTATTTATTTAGAAAGAGAGAGGAAGAGAGAGCATGAACAGAGGGAGAAGGAGAAGGAGAGAGAGAATCCATAAGCAGACTCCCTGCTGGGCTTGGAGCCCAATGAAGGGCTTGATCCCGGGACCCTGAGATCACGACCTGCGCTGAAACCAAAAGTTGGGTATTTCCTATAAAGGCAAAATGTTTTTTCCCTCTGGCTACTTTTAAGTTTTTTTCATGTCTTTAGTTTTCAGAAGTTTAATCATGATGTGTCTTGGCTGGAATTTCTTTGGGTTTATCATGTTTGTGGTTTATGCAGCTTCTTGAGTTGGTACATTTAGATTTGTTGCCAATGTGGGGAAATTTTCAGCCATTATTTCCTCTAGTATTTTTCTACCCTATCCTCTTTCCCTCTCCTTTCAGGATTCAAATAACACAAATATTTGCTCTTCCGTTATAGTTCCACAAGTCCCCGAGGCTTTGTTCCTTGCCCTCCTCCCCGCAACCCCCCCAGTCTATTTTCTCTCTGTTGTTCACACTGGGTAATTTCTAGTATTTTAATCTTCCACTTCATTGATTCTTTCCTCAGACCCCTTCAGTTGAACCCATCCACCGTTCAGCCCTCTACTGAACTTTTTATTTTCATTATTATATTTTTCAATGGCAGAATTTCCATTTAATTCTTCTTTATATCTTATCTCCTATGCTTTTTGCTGAGGTCTTCTACCTCTTTGTTTTAAACATCTTCACAATTGTTTATGGAAACATTTTTGTTATGACTGCTTTAAAATCTTTTGTCAGAGAGTTTTAATATTTCTCTCATCTTGGTGCTGAGATCTATTTATTGTCTTTTTTCCTTCAGTTTAAGATTTTCCTGGTTCTTGGTATGAAAAATTATTTCCTAACAAAACATGAATATTTTTATTGTGTTATGAAACTGGCTTTCTCTGAAATCTCTCTAGCAAGGGAGCTCCCTCATTATTGTCAGACAGAGGCAGAAATACGGGTTCCTCATCTGGCCTCTGCTGACACATAAGACAGGGACTCGTCATTAATGACGGGCAAGGATGAGAGTTTTAGTTCCCTATATTGTCTGCACTGACACTGATAATGGAGGAGGGGGGGTAGTAATTGCCAGCTGGTGAGGATGAAAGTCCTGAATCCCTAGTTGGCCTCTTGCTGTCCCCACCATGGCAGGGGTGCTGGGAGCATCAGGTTCCAACCTGGTGAGGAAGTCTAGGCTCCCCACTTGGTCTTTGCTGGCATGAGTAGGGAAGCGACCACAGTTTTTCATGGGTGTTTGGTTGGAGTAGAGCATGTACTATCTAACTGTTTTGTCTTGTTAGACTTTCTCTCTCCTGGTCCTCGGCTATAGAGAGCAGTCCTTTGTTGTGGCTTTTTGGTCTGCAACTGTTGGCATTTCCAGACTGCCAAATGCTTCAGCTCTAAGATTGTAATATATAAGGTAAAAAGAAAACCCCGAGAACTGACCATGCTGCTGGAACCTGATGAAAAACAGAGACTAACAGATTTATCAGTCTATCGAACATGTAAAACCTTACTTAGATCCCAACTATAAAATAAAATGGATGCTTGAGATAAATGGAAAGTTGAATACTAACCGGGTAGTTGATATCAAGGAATTGTTAGTAATCCTTTCCAGGTGTGAAAATGATGTAGTTGCATTGATAAGTTTTTTTTTTAGGAGAGCCTTTATTTTTTAGGGTACATTTTAAAATCGTTATGACATAGGAAAGAGAGAAATGAAAAAAGAGAGGAATCAGTCAAAGATTTACCATCAGTCAATAATTATTGAAGCTGAGGATAGCACATGGGGATATATTAATCTATTTTTTATATATGTCTGAAATTCTCCATAATAAAAAATTTTAAAGTACGGATTTCATGACATTTTCCCCCCAAGAAGTATGGGAATAGGATGAATAATCTACAGTTAGTACGAACCCCATGCTGTCAATGGTCTGCAGCCCATGTTCTGAGAGTACTGCTATACTGGATTCATGAATCTCCCTACAACGTTCCAAATAAACCAGCCTCTGGCTGAACACTGCCATGAACGATACATCTCTACCTCCTAGGAGAGCTCAACAAACATTTGACTGATCCTCACATCTTAAGTAAATAACAATAAATCTACAATAACTGGTGACAAATGATCATTTCCTCTTTTAAATTTCTAGATTTTTAAAAACTCCTCCTATGGTACTTGTACACAAGCAGCTACAATACAAGATGGACAAAGTGTGATCCCTCACTATATTATAGTGATATGCTTCAGAGCCCACAGCATAGTATACACAGTGAATGCACACTGAATTGCAACTATGTCCTCAAATTTGTAAAAACTATTTTAGTACATGCAAACATAGCCAAGAGTTCAAAATTAAAATAGCAGATATTTGTGTGTTGCACACAAGTACCTACACACTAAATGTAAGTAAAGGGTTTAAGCTTATCCAATATGTTCTCTAGGAGGCCAAGGAAGAAAAGACTAAGAGGTAGAAGCAGCCAGGGAAGCCATCTTCACGACAGAAGAGTTTAAGCTAGGCCTTGAGCACAAAATTTGGAACCCTCTACTCCACAAAAAAGGAAAAACCAAGTTCAGAAAGAAGTACTATGGTACATCTGTCAATAAGATGCATCTGGCAATAAGATTCATTCAAATCCCGGCAAAGAACTGGATAGAGCTCTGACCAAATGAACAGTGAAGTAAATGGAGGAGACAAAGGCCTCTGGAGGGCACGACAATGTGAATGCCAGTGCTGTCACTAACGTGTGACCTGGTGAGTTTTTCACTTCTTGAACTTAGTACCCTCATCTGTAAAATGGGCATTAAACACTCTACTTTGTGGTGTGGCTGTGAAGATAAGATTTGTTACATAGATGTTCAACACCTTTAAAGTAACTTTTGTCAAAGCAGGTAGTTAATTAAATGTGGTTATCACTAAGAAAGCTTTCAAATGAGTCGCCTGGCAGTGAAATGAAATCATCTAAGCAGGAATAACTAAACAACATTTGAATTTCTTCCCAATGTTCCATAGGTGCTAGGTCTCTGCCACTAGTGTAGATTACACTGTAGAGTTAAGGTAAACCAAATGTGAATGTTACCTTGTCTTACTCAAAGTTTGGTGACTTTATTCAAACAGTGTCACAGGCACTAAGCTGAACCAGCTCTGAACTTTTTAGTTCACTAACAAATGACAGAATAAAGGAAGAAATAAAATTCATTTAAATCTAGTTTGTTTTTCTTTGGACATTTAACGAATTTTGATTAAGACATTCCTTTACTTTCAGAGATTACAATTTGGCCGGAAAGACTAGACATATGTATACCAACAACTACAACACAAAACAGAAGCTGGTAACTACCAAAAAGAAGTGAAAATGCTTTGGGAGAGCAGATACAAGCTCTGAATCCCTAACTTCCTAACCATACAACAAGGACTCAATAAACGTTCCAGAAACTCATTATTTCAGGGAGAAGTGGCAAATCTGCCGCCTGTGCCAAGAAGACACAAGAGAAGATGATTTTCTGGCCCAAAAGAACAGCATGAGCAAAGACAAAGAAATGGGAAACACTCGATGTTTTCAGAAAATGGCAAGTAGGTGAGAGTTTACCGAAACACAGACTAAGGGAACAGTGTGACAAACCTATCAAGATAGTCTGGGGCCAGACCACAAAGAGCCTTAAACTTTAGGCTCTAGAGTTTGGACTTACTGTGATACGCAATAAGAAGTCTTCTTAATATTTTGAAAGGTGGAGTAATATGACCAAAGAGTTGCTTTAGGAAAATCTGAAGCCGATATGAATTATAGAATAGCTAAACTGAAAGATACTCTAGAGCTGGGACCATGTCTTGTCTGCCTTTTTGGTCTCCACAGCTGAACCTGCACTGTGCCTTGCATATTAAAAAGTCTGGAATCTACTGCATTGAGAAGGAGGAACAACAAGCTGTGGCAGAGGTAGCAATTGCCCACCCTCTCTCCCAGACTGTATTAGTAAAGCAGATTCCATATGGGATAGCAATGTGCACAGCTTTAAAATAAAAAACAAACACACAAAAACCAAACCAACAACTACAACATTTGCCAATCAGAAATAATTTACAATCTGTTTAAGCAGCTGGTGTATTTGTCATATTTGGTGTATTTTACTGATGCATCAGTAAAGAAGTCTGTCAATAGGAAAGAATCTCTCAGTGGACACGGATTGGTGAGAAGACCCAAGTCTCTGGGAATGAAGAAATACAATTACCATCATGTATGCCAATGAATCCCATGTCCTCAAGAACGCATTTCACAAAAGGAATCCACTTGAAAGAGAGTGACATTCAGGACCTTTGCAACACAACGATCCTAAGGCAACATTTAATAATTCATTTAGACATTTCCAAAACCACTATGTTAATGGGGTTCAGAATAGCAAAGTCTCAGCCCTCACAGCATTTACAATATAAGAAGATAAAATATATATGTAACAAACTATAACAATCCAATTTGAATGAAGTAACAGAACAAACTAGTGTAGTACAGCAGAGAGGACTGCTGTACAGTATCTTCAAAATCTGGGCTCTAATTCTGACCCTACTATTAACTCACTTTGTGGCCTTGAATATAAGTAAATAAAATTACCTCTCTATGCAACTCCTGACCTATAAAATAAAGGAACAGTTTAGTGGACTACTACTACAGTAGACCCATGGAAGTATTGAGTACATTAGTTTAGTAGAGTCTAACTTTTTCACATATGAAGCCATTTTTTAATGCTAGGCAAATTTCTTAATCTTCATGTTACTATAATTGTCTTTTCAGTATATGCTAACAGAGCATATACTACAAAAATTCTACCACAAATTCTCTAACACCTTTAAAAGAATCTGTACTTTATCAACATTTAAATGACAAACAGGAGAGGCATAACTCTCTGCCTACCTGTGATCTCTCTCTGTCAAATAAATAAATAAAATCTTTAGATTTTAGGCAGAGAGTCAGGCAGAGAGGGGGAAGCAGGCCCCGCCAAGCAGAGAGCCCAATGTGGGGCTTGATCCCAGGACCCTGAGATCATGACCTGAGCGGAAGGCAGAGGCTTTAACCCACTGAGCCACTCAGGCGCCCCCTCCCAAAAAAACATTTTTAATCCTCTGTCTCACTTTATCATACCTGCCCCTCAGACATCCTGATAAGACTCCAGACGTTAGGTGTCTCTCACCCCCAACACATCTGTCAGCATTCATACTCAATTTCTAAGCACTCTTTTACCTATCCCACATAGAACACACTCTTCAGAGTCTGATTTATCTGTAACTTCCCAACCCCTAATCTATGTTAATGTCCTTGTGGACTCATCAAATTCCAAAATATGCTCCAACATGAAAAAAATTAGTAAATATGCAGGAAAATGCTTCCTCCTCTCCCCCAGTGAACTCCAGAGTGGAAATGTCTGATGAGATCAAATAAAAGAGAAGAGATGATGTTGATATGAGGGGGGTTAAACCGCTGTGGGGCAGAATTCACAGTGTGTGGCAGCAGGTAGAACAGCCCTTGCTTCTCAAGTATCTTAAAATTGAAGTTTTTGGAAGACAACATGGCAACAGTCCAGCATTTAATGTAGATGACATTCCTGTGGGTGGGAAACCACAGCTTAAAGCATAATTACAAGCAATGTAAAATCGACAAATGGCCTGAGATGTTTTGCCTTCTATTTAAGTGCAACACTAAAACTAAGAACATGACCTGCACCGGGGTTTATTTAAATGATTATCTGAAGAACAAACACAACACTACTAAAAATAGTGACTCTCAGAGCAAAGCTTTGCTCTCCCATTATAGATCTGCTTTAGCCGTTGAAGTTTCTCTGACCCAGTGGAGGAGCAGAAAGGCCCTCTCTAGGAAGAAAGGAAACTTCAAGTGCTATACCCACATTTGCAAAGAGAAAGAGCTATCTGTCCAGAAGATGGTTCCAGTGGTCAACACAGAAGAAAGGGATGGGAATGATAATACGTGGAATCCAAAAACAAAAAAATGAACAAAAAACCCCCAGAAACAGACTCATAAATACCGAGAACAAAATGGTGGCTGGTTTTGGGGGGTGGGGTGTCAGGGTGGAGGATCGGGAACAAGGGCGAAACAGGTGAAGGGGATTTAGAAGTACTAACTTCCAGTTCTAAAATAAGTCAAGGGGATGAAAAGCTCAACAGAGGGAATATAATCAATAATATTGTAATAACATTGTATGGTGACAGATAACAATTACATTTATTATCATTGTAAGTATTTTGCATATATGGAAATGTCTAATCACTGCTATATATCTGAAACTAATATAATTTTGTATGTCGATGATAAAACTTTTTTTTAAAAAAATTGAAGAGAGGGGCACCTGGGTGGCTCAGTTGGTTAAGCAATTGCCTTTGGCTCAGGTCATGATCCCGGAGTCCCAGGATTGAGTCCCGCAATGGGCTCCCAGCTCCGCGGGGAGTCTGCTTCTCCCTCTGACCTTCTCCCCTCTCATGCTCTCGCTCTCTTTCTCTTTCTCAAGTAAATAAATAAATAAAATTTTTTTTTAAAGATTTCATTTATTTATTTGACAAAGAGAGAGAGAGATCATAAGTAGGCAGAGGAAGGCAGAGGGGAGGGGAAGCAGACTCCCTGCTAAGCAGAGAGCCTGATGCTGGGCTCAATCCCAGGACCCTGAGATCATGTTCTGAGTCGTAGGCAGAAGCTTTAACCCACTGAGCCACCCAAGCGTCCCTAAATAAATAAAAATCTTTAAAAAAAAATTGAAGAGAGCAATCCTAATCGATTGTTTTCTCTAAGCTTATAGGGCATGGAACAACCAGAACTGAAGGTTATTATCTTTCCACCATTTAATTTTCATTGGTTTTCTTAAAAATGAAGAGCCCAACTTCCTCACCCATACAAAAAGGCATAGAGCACTGAAGTTTTAGGAAGACACTCACTTCCATGACATTTTCTCTTTTCATAACAACACTAACTATCCTGTCAGGAACATCCTCAAGGGCAGAAAACTGTTTTTTTACAAGAATAGTGATAGTAACACTTCAAGAATAGTGATTCTTCAAGTGTTAGTAAGTCCCACTAAAACTCCTCAAACTAGAAAGCACACAGAACAACAAGCCTTTAATACATATTTTAAGAAAAATCTTTCCATATAGTCTTTTAAAAATATACCAAATATAGACTTCCCTCATCATTTAGGATATGTCATTAACAGTGGTTTTCCAAATGTGGTCTCAAAACGCTGAAGGAGGTAGGGGTGGTGGAGGTATCTCCAAGACTTTTACAAGAGGTCTGGGATATCGAAACTCTTTTCATAATACTGCTAAGAATTTCCAAAAATGTTGCTGTAGCCTTTTGCACTGTAGTGACACTTTCACTGATAATGCAAAAGCAAAGGTGGGTATAAGTGCTGGCCGCTGAGTGGTGCAACTGAATTCCTCACCTCCGTGGACTTGCAGGAAAAGAATGCCAACTTCCTTTATTAATATTCTTGATGAAAATGGTACGGCCACTTTGGAATAGTCCAGCAGTTTCTTAGAAAGTGAAAGATGAAATTACCATACAACCCAGAAATCGCACCCTTGAACATTTATCCCAGAGAAAGGAAAACTTGCATCTACATAAAATCCTGTCCACAAATATTCACGGTAGCTTTATTTTTAAGAGCCCAAACTTGGAAACAGCCTAAATGTCCTTCAACTGGTGAACAGACTGTTCTGTACTCATAGCATGGAGTACTACTCAGCCATGATGAGGAACTACAATACGCATAACTTGGAGGCATGTCCAGGGAATTAAGCTGAATTAAAAAAAAAAGGCAATTCCAAAAGGTTATATATGTATGAGTCTACTTATATAAATTTTGAAATGACAACATTTTAGAAATGTTGAACAGATGAGTGGTTTCCAGGCTTCAAGAAGGAAGAAGAAAACACGGAGGTGGGTGTGGGTATAACATGGCAACATGAGGGATCCTTGTGATGCTGAAACTCACTGTTCTATATTTTGACTGTGGTGACAGACACACATACCAACACTTGTGATAAAATTACACAGAACTAAATACATATACACACAGACTACAACTGGGAAATCTGAATGAGATTTATGGATTGTATTTCTACCAACATCATGACTGTGATACTATACTACAACTTTGCAAAATATTATTATTGAGGGAAACTGAGTAAAGGATACACTGGATCTCTCTGAATTATTTTTTATAACTGCATGTGAATCTATAAAAATTTCAATTAAAGAATGCATACCTATGTTCATAGTAGTATTATTCACAATGGCTAAAACACAGGAGCAATTCAAGTAACCATCAAAGGATGAATAGATAAACAAAACAAATGAATGGTATATACATACAATGGAATATTATGCAGCTCTAAAAAGTAAGTAAATTCTGACATGCTACAACATGGATGAACCCTGGACACATTATGTTAAGTGAATGAAATAAGCCAGTCACAGAGAGACAAATACTATGGGATTGATTCCATTTATATGAGTTACCTGAAACAGTCAAAATCAGAGACAGAAAATAGAATAGGAGTTATACCAGTGGCTGGCAGGGAAGGAGAAACGGAAGGTTGTTTAAAGGGTACAGAGTTTCAGTTTTGCAAGGGGAAAAGAACTCCAGAGATAGATGGATGGTGGTAATGGTCATCCAATAATATGAATTATAAATTATTTAGTACCAAGAAAAAAAAAAGGAAAGGATTGCTAACAGCAAATTCAGGATGGGAAGGACATGAGATCAAGGAGGCACACTAGATCAGTTCAAGGGTCTTAAAAGGAAACAGTTTATATTTATTTATACTGTGTATCCACTGTAACATTATTCTTTATATCTTAAATTTTGTATCGACTTAATATTCAGTAAATTTTTCAAAAACAAAAAAATGCCCATGATGAAGCGGTACAAATTATTAATGTTATTAAATCTTGACCCTTGACCTTCTTGTTGCTTGTGATGAAAAGCAAAGTATGCATAAAGCAGTCCTGCTGCATACCAAAGTAAGATGGTTGTCTCCAGGAAAAGCACGTGTTACTGACTGATGAAGTGAATCAAATGCTTTCTTCATGGTATACCATTTTTTTTTTTTTTTTTTTTTTTTTAAAGATTTTATTTATTTGACAGCGAGAAACACAGCGAGAGAGGCGACACAAGCAGAGGGAATGGTAGCGGGAGAAGCAGGCTTCCCGCGGAGCAGGGAGCCCGATGCGGGGCTCGATCCCAGGACGCTGGGATCTGACCTGGGCCCGAAGGCAGACGCTTAACGACTGAGCCACCCAGGCGCCCCATGGTATACCATTTTTTACTGGAAATAATAAGGGATAAACTATGGTTTTTGGACTTGTATTTGGCAGACATTTCTTGAAACTCAAAAAAGTGAGCCTGTCATTTTGAGAAAAACAACTGACAGCAGTTTCCTACCAATAATAAAAATCAAACTTTCAAGTAAATTTCAGAATGGTAGGAAACTTGCTCCCACCACCTGGAGTTTCTCAATACTTAACTTTTCTAATGAAATCAGTGGTGATATTAACAGATATCATCAGTGGTACTGTATAATGAAATGTGTCAGCATTTGGAAGATCTGCCTAACTCTACCAACCAATATTTTCCAAACGACAAGCATATGATGTTACAATGGGTAACAAGTCCATTCACACTGCAAGACAGACCAATGAATTTTAACGTTAACAGAGTGTGAAAAGTTCACTGAAGTAAGGCTTCAGATTGCACATTCAAACTAATCTTTTAGAAACTACCGCTTATCTAGTTTGGGTGTAATAGCAAAGAAGATCCAACATTATCTGCAAAAGGTATTAAAACACTACTCCCTTTCCAACTGGGTGGGTAGGTATTTTGTATAAGGCCAGATTTTCTTCATACAGTTCAGTCAGTCAAAAAAAACACATTATAATAGACTGAACGCAAAGCACTGAGGAGACTCTGGTTGCTCTTCTACTGTGCTAGACATTTAAGAGGTTTGCAAAATGTAAAAGACTCGTCGCACTGATTTTTTTGTTCAGGAAAACACTACTTTCATAAAAATGTGTTATGTCTGTTCACATATCATGGATTTACTGTTTCCTTAATGAATTAAATATTTTAAATGTCTCAGTTTTCACTTCTAATACAGTACATATCTACAGGCATAACCACATACAGGCAGAAAGTTCTTTCACTTTTTAAAATGGGTGCCAAGACCAAAACGTTTGAGAGCCGCTGCTCTGTATACGCGTTCCAACGGCTAGAACATGAATTATTCACTCAACAAACATCTGTTGTGGGGTGCTATACTAAGCCCTCGAAGTGCTTGGGCGATACTGGACACGTCACCAATAACGAGTGGAACCTCTCACAGCGGCAGCCAGCCCCGGTCGGAGCGCGCCAAGGAGGTAGCGCGGAAGCGTGGCTGCGGGCGGCGGCGCCCGGGGGACGTGGCCCCGCGCTGCGCCGGGCTCCGCAAGGGCCGACGGGCTCGGGCGGAGGCCGGAGCGCGGGGAGAGAGGCCGCCCGCCCACGACCGGCACCCAGGCCCGCGGGAAGGCGGGGGAATTGGTTCGCCGCCGACGTGGCGGGTGCCGAGCGCAGCCCAGTCGCGGCGGCGCTCGGCCCTTACCTGTTGGTCATTCCTGCCGCCACGCCCAGCATCTCTCCGCAGTCGGCTGTCGTCCCTTCCCACGTCGGCTGCCGGGGCGCTCCGACCGCCGTCTCCTCCCTCGCGCTGCGGCTGGATACAGACCGGCTGGCCGGCGGGCGGGCCGCGAGCAGGAAGGGGAGGCGGGCAAGGGGCGGGGAGGCCGCCACCGCCTCCGGCCCTCAGCCGGCAAATGGCTGGGCGCGCCGCGCGGGGGCGCGCGCGGGACAGGGGCGACGCGAGGTGGGCGCGGGGGAGGAGCCGCGGGCGCGGGAAATCTACCCTCGTCCCCGTCCTGGCCCCGCCCCATCTCCAGCCTGCCCTCGGCTCCGCCCCCTCCCTAGCCGCAGCACCGTCCCTGGCGTCGACCGGCCCCCCTCAGCACCGCCCCATCTCCGTCTGGCCCCGCCTCTACCCGTCCCCGCGTCTCGGCCCCGCCCTGTCCAACCCCACCGGTCCCGCCCCGCCTCCAGTGCGGCCTCGGCCCCCCGCCCCCCAACCCCACCCCCGTCTCCCCGGCCCCTCGCTGGGCACACTCCAAAGACCATACCCTGGGGGCGGGGACAAAGGCTCCACTTCGAGGCGGAGGTTTCCCCGGAACCCGGGGCTCGGTTTGCAGCGGGTATACTGCGACGGGCCTCTGCTGCTCCTCTCGAGTAACTGCGTTGCACGCCGCGATCGGAGGGGGCAGCCAGTTTTTCACTTCTCCGAGACACCTCTGATTCCGCTAGGCTGATGGACCGCATGGCTCTGACAGAAGACGTTGGGCCCAAGGTGTTGGGATTCCATCCTCTTCTGAGGAGACTTCTTCAGAAGGTGGAGTCAGCTCCCCGGACTCTCGGGAGGGATCCTTGTCTGCACTGGCCACGACTGAACCTGTACACAAAGCCTTGGCCCGTTCTGGGGAGCTCTCTAGGATTTCTCAGCGCTTACAGATAGCGAATTTTGAAAACTGAACCTTTCTTTGAGACACTCCGGTTTTGTCTCCGCATTGTTCCTTCCCTTATTGGTTCTCATCCTCTTCCCCCATTACCTCTGCCAAAACCTGAAATCTGCCAAGGATATAATATGTTATTTATAATGAGCATAAATATAAATGATCTCTTCAAGGCATCAGATTTTGTAACTAAATTGACTTTCTAATTATAGAATGAAAAATGTGTACCCCAGTCTGTATCTGCGCGGGGTGGGCACTGGATGCCTTTGATATCCTTATATCGAAATTAATTCTAAAAAGAGCAAATATTTACATGTAAACAAAAAAAAGCATATAAAAATATTAGAAGAAAACGCGGGAGAAAAAAAATTAAGATTGCTGTGAAAGATACTTTCCAAATAGGATATAAACCCTAGAAATCGTAAATTTAAAGATTAATAAATGTAACTAAATAGGAATATTAAAATTTTTGCATAGCAAACAAATATGGCAAATGGCAACTAAAAAAATTGTAATTTCCTTATTAGGAAAGAAGTCAGTAAGAAAAAGTTCAACCATTCAGAGAAATAGACAAGGTACATACACAGGTTTCCACAGAAAAAGAAGGTGTTCAATATAAAATTTTAAAATACCATTTTCATGTAAAGGCAAAGATTAGTTTGACAATATGCTATTTTGATGAGAATATAAGGGACACACACAGGTACTTTGATTTACTGTTGATGGGAGAAAAAAATCTACACAATTTTTGTGGAGGAAAAGCAGGGACTAGCTATCATAATAGCTATGGTCAATGGTCAAGTTCACTTGACCCAGAAAAATCCACATTTTGGAATTTATCTTACAGATGTATTATGTGTACATAAAAATAATGTACGAGTTGTAAAGATACCTGGGAAACTAATTATCAACTAAGTGATATAATGACTGGGATTTCATTTAAAATAAAATGTGGGGATGGGGGATCTAGGTAGGAGTGTCAATGAAACAAAATTGACTAGAAAATGATAGCAGTTTAGGTGGCTCATTGGTACATGGAATTCTTCACATTAGTTTGCCTGCTATAGTGTATATTTGAAATTCCATAATGAAAAGGTTTTTTGAATGGAAACCAGAAAATTGTAAAATGAAAGTCATTACAGTTTTGTTTTTAGGAGCAACTGAGTTTATTTAATCAAGATATTAATTAAATAAATTATAATTTCCATATATAATACCATGCAGCTGTTAAATAAGAATGGCTAACAAGTATATGAGAAGATGCTTAACATCATTAATCAATAAGGAAATGGAAATCAAAACCACAATGAAATACCACTTGATGGGGTTATGGGGAAGTTAGAAACCTGTGCACTGTTGCTAGGAATGTAAAATGGTGTAGCCACTGCAGAAAACTGTACAATGGTTCATCAAAAAATTAAAAATATATTATCCCATGATCCAGCAATCCCACTTCTGGGTGTATATATCCAAGAGAATTTAAAGCAGGATCTCAAAGAGATATCTGTACACAATAATGTTGAACAATGTGAACAATAATGTTCACAGCATTATTCACAATAGTCAAAAGGTGGATACAACCTAGGTGTCCATTGCAGGATGAATGGATAAACAAAATGGATATACACACTCAATGAAGTATTAGTTATAAAAAGGAAGAAAATTCTGACACATGATACAACATGAATGAACCTTGACATTATGCTAAGGGAAATAAACAGACACAAAAAGACAAATACTGTGTGAGACCAGTTATGTGGGGTACCTAGAGTGGTCAAATTTATGAAAACAGAATAGAATGATGGACATCAGGGGTTGGGAGGGGTAATGGAGAGTTATTGACTAATGGGTGCAGCATTTCAGTTTTGTAAGATGAAAAATTCTGGAGGTTGGTTGTGCAATAATGTGAATCTACTTAATACTACTGAACTGCATACTTTAAACTGACCAAGCTGGTAAATTTTATGTCATGTATATTTTACCACAATTTAAAAAATAAAGATAAGGCAGATGATATGCAGTAATAAAGAATGATCTCCATGACGTATTTTTTTTTCTCCATGACATATTTTAAGTAAGAAAATAAAGCAAGGGAGAAAAAATTGTTTAGTGTGCTATCATAACACACACCCACTCGTACACGTAGGAATATCTAGAATGATGAGATATACAAGAAACATAACAGGCATTGAATCTGTAAAAGGACTAGGGATTAGGAGCGAGAGGGAAACACGCAGTCTATATTTCCTTAATGGAATATTATATATCCATCAAAAATTTGATATAAGACTATAGCAATATGAGAAAATAATGCAATATGATTAATTGTATGGGATAAGTTAAAAATTTTATATATGGTGTGTGACTTGTAAGTAGGTTAAAATGCTTAGAAGTTGTGTTTTGCTTGAAAAACAGTCTATGTGATATTTTTCTACATTTCTGTTTTTCAGAAAGTTATGTGTATTGATTTTTAGAGGAAAGAGAAACATGAAAAATTTAGAGGCTTTATTTTGTCCTGATATCTCATTTCCTGACAACTTTGATCTCTCGCTTCTTTTTGAATAAGCACTTAATTTTTGCATGTATATGATCCAGTAATTAATCTTTTACTTCATCTTTAAAAAGGGAATCAATTGCCTTGTTTAATTATTGTTATACTTGTATTTCATAAAGCAAATTCCTTTATACAGTACTTTGCTTCCAACATGCTGTAGTTTGTGATCAATTAATTTTGTTGTCATGTCAAGATACTTGGCTAAAAACTATGGCTTCTTTGTTTCTAATTAGTAGTTTTAAAGTAGTAGTTCATTTTTGTCATAGTTATCCTGTGTGTGGAATGTACTGTCTGGGGGAGATTGCTTTCACAGTTGACCAGTGTCTGTCACGAAGACATGGAAAAAATATTGTCTGTAGGTATTGAATGGTAAATTAAATTTTTTATTGCTTATGTTTCTACAGAGTTTCCCAGGATGAAAACAAAAATGTCCCCACGACTGCTTCATTCGATTTTGCTTTCATTACCCAGCCTTCAAAATAAAATTTGGCATTTGTAAGTTTGTATATTATATGTAGGTGTTTACACACACACATCACATCACATCACATCACATCACATCACATCACATCACTCCACACTTTTGCAAGCATTTTGGGAAGGTTGTGTTCACAATAAACATTTAATATGTTTATTATTTTATTTAATATGTTTTTTCTTTTTTTCCACCTTCATTAATTTCCAACAGTTAACTATATAATAAGAGGGCAGGGAAAGGGCATTTATTTGTTCCAAAATAGTGGATTATCAACCACCATACTGCTTTCTATGTCTATGAATTTGGTCATTCTAGGTATTTCATATAAATAGAATCATACAGTTTTCTTTTCTCCCTTCCTTCCTCCCTTCCCCCCTTCTCCCTCCCTCCTCCCTCCCTCCTCCCTCCCTTTCTTTGTCCCTTCCACCCTTCCACCTTTCCTTCTACGTAAGCTCTATGCCCAACATGGGGCTTGAACTCACAACCCCAAGATCAAGCGTTCAATGCTCTGCTGACTAAACCAACCAGGTGCCTCTGTCCTTTTGTGACTGGCTTATTTCACTTAGCATATCATCCTTAAGGTCCATCCATGCTGTGGCATGTGTTAGAACTTCTTTCCTTGTTAAGGCTGAATAATATTCTATTGTATAGCATATATCACAGTTTCAGAGCTGGTATTATACACACTGTGAAATACCAAAGTTACATATATATATGGGGCTCATTATAGTCTGGGCTCATTATCCTAGTCTGTTAGTCAATTTGTCCATCTCTGCGACCTCTCTTAACCATCGTGGTGTTGTATAATTGTTGATATTTGTTAGGGAAAGTCCCTGGTTCTTGTTCTTTTTCAGAAGTCCCCTGGTTATTGCCCTTTCCTGTCCTATGTACATTTTATAATCATTTTATCACGTCCCAGAAAAATCCTATCGCATTTTGTTGAAATTGTTTTGAACCTATAGATTAATTTGGAGAGAACTGACATCTTTGTGATATTGTGTTTCTCTACTCCAAAATCTGGTCTTTCTATTTAAGTCTTTAAAATATATTTTAGTAAGTTTTGTGACTTTCTTTCTAAGGGTTTTGCATTTGTTACATTTACTCCTAGTATTTGGTATTCTCTGATTCACAATGGTATCTTCCAGTTGTTTGCTGATAGTTCAATGAATTATATTAATCTGGTAAGCAACACACTTTAAGGCGCTTCTATTTTTTCTAATAATTGAACCATACTTTGTGTGTTTTAAATGTTAACCATCATATCAGCTGCAAATAATAAATTTTATTTTTTCTTTTACAGATCTTATGCCTCTAATTTCTTATTTTCTTGCACTATATAGGGCTTTCAACGCCCTGTGAAATCGAAGTAATTAAGGTGAGCATCATGGTATCATTTCTGATTTTAAAATGAATGATTCTATCAGTGCCCAGTTAGGATGATGTTTGTTCCTCATTTTTCATACACAGTCTTTCTTTGTATAAGAATTTTTTTCTCCTATTTTTAATTTACTAAGAGTTTATATTAATATATGTTGAATTTGGTCAAATGCCTTTTTTATCTGTTAATGTCATAGATTATGCTTATGAATTTACTAATATTAAACTATCTTGCATACATAGGATAAACCCAACTTAATGGGTATTATCTTCTTTTATATATAGTTGGAATGAATTTGTTAAATGAATTGTGTTTCAGAACTTTTAGAACTATACTTGGCCCTTGAACAATGCGGGGGTTCAGGGCACAGAACTCCCACACAGGTGAAAATCTGCAGATAACTTTTGATTCCCCCAAAACTTAACTACTAATAGCCTACTGTTGAACAGAAAGAAGCCTTGCCGATAACATAAACAGTCGATTAACGCATATGTTGTATGTTATATATATTCTATACTGTATTTCTACCTAATGTAAGCTAAAGAAAATGTCATTAAGAAAAGAATAAGGAAGATAAAATGACACTTACAATACTGTACCATATATATTTAAAAATGCACATATAAGTAGACTCGTACAGTTCAAACCTGTGTTGTTCAAGGAGTCAACTTTACAAACAACCATCATAACTTTATCATGTGGTTTCTAGGATTTTAGATAGAAAACATCGACATTGTAGATTGTAGGTGTGTAAAGAACCCTCAGTAGTCTTTCTGGTAGGGACTTAAGTTTGTTTTTTACCCATCGATTTCAGTTCCATTAACCAGATAATAGTTAACTTTCTTTTCTTTTTCAGAGTTGACAAGAATCATATGTCTCAGGATCTGAATAAGAAACCTGTGTGCAATTTAGTTGTTTAATGAAGCTGCTTCAAATTTCAATCAACACATTTTAATGCTATTTGTAGATTATATGTGTTATTTGTAACCTACATTTTCATTCTTTAAGAAGATCCTGTAAGTGAGATATATACATGGGCTCGTGTGCACACACATACACACATACATATAGACACCCAAACATGCACATGACTTTTGGTGAACTAAGTGTAGTCTGTATTTGGGTTACACTGCTGTGGGGAAAGTATTACGTTTTCTCCTCCTACTTTTTACTACATGGTAACATGCAGAGGACAAGTGACCATTGTCCTCATGTTCCACTGCTAGCATGTACCACCTTTCATTTTCTGTTATCACAACATTGCTCTGACTTTACTAGTGTGGATTTTGTTGGTTTCACTATTGAATAGTTTATTTTACTCAGTAAAAACAGAGTCTTCAAGCTGTACTTGTGGATTCAGAAAGAATGATGAATACAAAGCTATCATATTTTTAATATATTACAAGGGAATTTCCTCACCATCACCCTGCATTTCCATTTTTTTTTGCTTTTTTTGTTTTTTAGAGCTTTTGTCTTTAAGTTTAAAATTTTTGTTTACATAGACGTTTAAAATTTTTATTTCATAAAATTTTTAATCTTTCTTTTGTGGCTCTCTTCCTCCTTTGCTTTTATGAGTAGAAAGTTATCCCCTATCCGTTGATTATGTAAATTGTCATTAACACTCAAATGATGTATTTTTAAATTTTTTTATTGCAGTATAATTAACAGTGTGTATTAGTTTCAGGGGACAACGTAATGATTCAACAATTCTAAACATTACACAGTGCTCACCATGGTAAGTGTAGTTACCACCTATCACCAAACAACAGTATTACAATCTTTTTGATTATTCCCTATGCTAGTCATTCCCTATGCTAAATCATCTCTGTGACTTATTTTGTAACTAGAAATTTGTACATCTTAGTCCCCTTTATCTGTCTCACTACTCCTATACACCTCCTCTCTGGCATCCACCTGTTTGCTCTCTGACTTTGAGTCTGTTCTTTGTTTGTTTGTGACTTTTTTCTTTATTTTGTTTTGTAAGGCCACTTATGAGTGAAATCATATGGTATACCCTTTAGGTCCATCCAGGCTGTCACTCATGGCAATATCCCATTCTTTTTTATGGCTGAGTAATATTCCAGTGTGTGTGTGTGTGTGTGTGTGTGTGTGTGTGTGTGTGTGCACGCGTGCACGTGCATGTGCACGCGCACACACACACAATTCCACCGTGTCATATATACTACATATTCTTTATTTATACATTCATCTATTGATGGCTACTTGGGTTGCTTTCATATCTTGGCTATTGTACATCATGCTGTAATAAACATAGGGGTACACATATCTTTTCGAATTAGAGTTTTCATTTCCTTTGGGTAAATTTCCAATAGTAGAATTACTATATCATATGGTAGTTCTATTTTTAATTATTTGAGGAAACCATATTGTTTTCCACAGTGGCTGCTCCAATTTGCATTTCCACCAATAGTACAAGAGTGCTCCTGTTTCTCCACATCCTTGCCAACACTTGTTATTTGTTATAAATACAATTCTCATATTTAGTGTTAAAAAATTTCTACTCCAACAAAATTTCTTTTTGCTAATTATTTAAACTCAGCCCACTCTTATGAACTTATTGAAGAAATGACCTTCCTGCCTTCTTTCAAACATGGGATTTCTGCTAAATGCTACCTAGTGGAATTTGGATATTAGGGAAAATAGTCTTATCTTTGGTTTGCATTGTTCAACAAGAGCAGTGGAGATTTTAATTTTTCAAATGATGGTATTTTTGCTCCAAAGTTTAAGTATGAAAAGAATGAAAATCCAAATTAATATTTATGAATACATCACATAGTTCTGGTTTATTTTGTTATCAGTTTCTTTTTTAGCTACACCCTTAACAGCAAAGCACTGGTGATTTGTTTTGCAGAATCCTTGCAGCCTTTCCTGGAAGCCTGTCGCAACACCTTATTTTTTCATGCTTGCTCTGTGCTGCTTCGAACCCCTAAACTTGATCTTCAAATAGTAGAAAAGCTTAGTATTATTCTGCAGAAACTTTCGAAAATCAAGTAAGAATTTTTATTTTCTAAGATTTTTTTTTGAAAGATCTCTTACTGTGATCATTTAGGCCTTTCTGAATCCTATACTGGCTCAACTTTGTTTATTAAGTCACAGGTTCCAATAAATGTAGACTCTTGAGACATGAAATATTAATGCATGTCTAAGATACATTCTGAGTGACAGATGAGAATTAGAACATTCATCTAGGAATGCCTTGTTTCTGTAGGTCATTTCTGCTAAATGAACCTTATACCTAAGGTTATACCACAGAGGATACAAAAACTAAAAGCAGTTTTTAGCAACCAAGAGGTAGTATCAGAGTGAGTTACTGCACAGTGATACTCTGTATTACCACAGGTGAAAATAAAAAAGATACTAAAAGTTTATCTGTAGATCCTATTGATGTACTGAAATGAATTTAGGGAATGAGAATGAAGCAGGCAGAAGAGATTTAAAATGATAACCAGTAACTGAATTTATTTTAGGAAATAATCATGGGCTTCTTATGCCATTAATTTGGATTTTATTGTAAGAATTTTAAGGGCTTTCCTTTTCTTTCCCCCTGATGCAAACATTGATATAACCAGTTATTAAATTATAAATAAAGGACATAGATTGAGCTTTATTTTCCTAATCTTGCTAGAGTCTAGTGTTTCTTTTGAGGTAAATTAACCACCTGTCTCATCTTATGTTTATAACAGTAAAATTTTGGTCATGGTTTAACTCTTCTGCCCTTTCCTTTTCCTCTCACCTGTGATTTGCATAGCAGTGAAACTAGGTATTTTACCACACCTCAGTATACTTGAATAGTAAATACAATACCTCTTAAAATTATTTGTAGATATGTGACAGTGGGTCCATAGGTTCTCCTTGCTGCCTAGCACACAGTATCACACCACAGTAAACTATTAATTGTCAAATTGTAACCGCATACTCAACTCAGCAAGTTTTGGACTGGTATCAGTTAAGCTTATCAGTTCATTGTCTTCCTTCACTTGCAGACTGACTGTACCATGATTGTCTTGATTTGTATCCGGTAAATCCTCAGGAAGACCCGTTATACTTTACCTGTGGTGCTATGAAGCTGCAGCAACATTACTTAGGTTTAACTGGGTCTTAGCTCTTAATTTATGGGATTTTCTTATATAGTCCCAAAATGCAAGTATATCCTTGAGCCAAAGCATTTTACTATTTTTTAAAAGATTTTATTTACTTTTTCTCAGAAAGACCCAAAGAGAGCGAGAGCGCACAAGTAGGGGAGCGGCAGGCTGAGAGAGAAGCAGGCTCTGCTGAACAATGAGCCTGATGCGGGACTCAATCCCAGGACCCTGGGATCATGACCTCAGCCACTTAACCAACTGAGCCACCCAGTGAGCCACCCAGGCACCCTCATGTTACTATTGATGTATGTTATAGCTAATGTTCATTTCAGACAGAGAGTTAGAACAAGAGAGGTGGGAATCGCTGATGCTCAAGAAGATCTTAAAGTAAAGCTTTAAAACCACAGAGATGTGAATCATTTTGTACTAAATGGGTGGTTACATGGGTTATTTGACAATCTCTTTCAAGAGGTAAATACATTGAGACGAGGAAATAAGAAATGTATTTCAGATATTATTCTAACTGACTGAAAATGAAATTACTGACTGATTATTAGAAGGAGGATGGTTGAAAAGGTATGTTGGAGCTAAGCGAAAAGGTAACCCAATACTCTGCTACTTACTTAAAATAAGATGATCAAGTATTCTTTTTCTAGCTATGAGGGAAAAAAAATTCTCAAGCATTTTAATGATGACTAAGGTGCAGTTTTCAGGATTATAAAGCATATTCTCTTCTTCCTTGAATACTTTTTGACTTTAAGCTTATCTCCTAAAGCCCGTTTTGTTTGTCTTGGTATATTAATCCTTTAGTTAACCTATGTTCTGCTCTATGTTGAAACCAGGTGCCATTTGCCCACATTTACTAGTAAATGATCTCTCCTTGTCATGTCAGATAAACTCCCTGAGACTGTGTGACTAAGTTAATGTACTTGTTCTCTTACAGGAGTAATAAGAATAAGAAGCTCTTTGAACTTTTTACTATTCATCTGATGCTTCAAGAATTACAAGGGACAACACATCCAGAGCATGCCTTTCTCTGTATTAACCTAAATTCAACTCTGTTTAATTTGGGTTTGACAAAATGGCCTCCAATGCAAGCCATTAGACTGGCTTATTATTATTTTATATATATGATATGTGTGTTGCTATTTGTGAGATTGTAAAAATTACCAAAGTAACTAAAAATCTACCAAGTAAAGTTATCAGTAGCATCATTTATCATGAAAAGTAGATTTTTTTTAACTTTTAAAATGAAATCTATAGAAGCTGTGGAATTTTTGGGCTGATTTAGTTCAACTTAGGTAGTACTTCCTAATGTAGAAAATGGAATTGCCAGAATTAATGACAGTGTGGTTACTTTTTGTAAGAGTGTTTTAGGAAAATTTTTAAAATTATGTGCTTCTTTGGAATAAAATTGGTGTTTGTGTGGGAAAGAGGATTAGATCATGTTGTCATTCTTTCTTAATATATTAGCAATTTCCCCTTTCAGAAGCAAAAGTCCATAACTTTTAACTTACCATCTTCATATCATAACTTTTGTATAGATCCTAGATTCACAAAAAGTGATTTTTTTATTGTGCTGTTCGTTCAGTACTTTAAAGGAAGAATTTTTTTCTATTTTTATTTTTTCCAAAATAATTATCACCAAAGTATATACGTATAACAGAAGTTTAAAAAAAAAA
>CM053610.1:42492438-42522058 GCA_028646535.1 Procyon lotor
GTAGAGATTGAAAGAGCTCATGTTCCAGAAAAATCACTGAGAAAAGCATTCTATAATTAGACACATCCTGTAATTTAGACACAAATTATAATTTAAAGTATTAAATTATGAGGATAAAGGCAAGAACAAACAAAAGCCAGTAACCTGTAAGAGAAGAAAAACCAAGTCAGCCTTGTGCCATGACAGGAGTTGATAGGAAACTACCCCCTCGCATTTTGGAGAGGGAAATTTTTAATCCAAGAAATTATACCTAATGAAGATGCCTTCACAGGTGAAGACAATGGAAGAAGGACATTTTCAGGTATGCAAGTGTTCAGAAATTATACCACTTCTTGAGAAAAGAAGCTACTTAGATGATTCCAACCAATTTAGACGGGAAAGAAAATTGAGTTTATTAAATCCACCTCATATCAAAAGACTGTAGTGGAACTTAAACCACTTAAACATAAATAAATTTAAATAATTGTTATAATCTCTTTATAAAATGGAGTAAAATGTTAAATTCTTCAAAAGGATAAACACTGGGAATAGCAATAATTTAGTGGTATTTGGGTATATAGTATTAACTGATGTTAAAAACTGAGAATTAAGGGGACCCTGAGACTGAGGTACAGTTGGAGGAGATGGTAAGTAAAGTCCAGGTGTTTTACAAGAGAATTTTTTTTTATTTAAGATTTTATTTATTTATAAGAGAGAAAGCACAGAGGGAGGAGAAGCAGACCCCTGCTGAGCAGGGAGCCTGGAGTGCAGGGCTTGATCCCAGGATCCTGGGATCATGACCTGAGCCGAAGACAGACACTTAACCAACTGAGCCACTCAGGTGTCACCAGGAGAATTGTTTTAACATTTCAAGGAGGAAGTATTTAAAGCCATGTAAACTGTCCCAGAGTGTAGAAAAAGCATCCTAATTCATTTTATACAGTTAGCATGAACTTAGGACCGAAAATTCTCAAAGGAAGCAGGAAAGAATTAAGTAGATTGAAAAATCTTAAAGAATTATGACTAAATCAATATCACATGTATATCACTGGAACATTAATCCATGACCAAGTAGGCTAGCATGCATTCTAGAAATACAAGGTTGGCTTTCTGGTAAGAGAAATATATTTTATTCTATTTGTAAGGGAAGAAAGCCATACACTAATAAATGTCTAAAAATGTTATAATTCAACTTACATCCCTGAAAAAACTTATTACAGTATGCTGAAAGGAATATGAAATCAATAACAAATTTATGCTTAAAGTGAGGAATAAAATTAAGGAGTCCACTGAGGAAGTGTAACTTTGGGAAAGGAGAAAAAAATATAATTACTTGTAGATGATGTAATTAATTAGAAAACTAACATTCTTTCAAAACTTCAAGATACACAATTATAAAATAAACACATAAAAAGCAAAGCTTTTACATATATAACTAGAGATTATTTTACTTACAATAATAATAAACAATAGTTTATGTAATAAATTTTTTTTATAATTTTATTTGTTTTTTTCAGTGTTACAGGATTAATTGTTCATGCACCACACCCATTGCTCCATGCAATACGTGCCCTCCTCAATACCCACCACCAGGCTCGCCCAACCCCCACCTCCCTCCCCTCCAAAACCCCCAGTTTGTTGCTTATAGTCCACAGTCTCTCATAGTTCAGTTTATGTAATAAATTTAATAAACCTTTCTAGAATAAGTTGCCTATGGTAACCCCCAAACTGTTCCCTTTATCTATGAGCTTGTTTTATCTTTAATTCCACATATAAGTGAGATCATACAGTATTTGTCTCCTACTGTCTGTCTTATTTCACTTAGTATCATGTCCTTGGTTCTGTCCATGTTGTCACAAAAGACAAGATTTCATTCTTTTCTATGGCTGAATAATATTCCAGTGTGTGTGTGTGTGTCTCAGTTTTTTTTAATCTATTCAACCTTTGATGGGCACTTAAGTTGGCTCCATATCTTGGCTATTGTCAATAATGCTGCAGTGAATGTGAGGGTGCACATACCATTGGGTTAGTGTTTTCATTTTCTTCAGCTAAATACTCAGAAGTGGAATTGCTGGATCATATGGGAATTCTATTTTTAATTTTTTGAGGAACTTCCCATACTGTTTTTTACAGTGGCTGCACCAATTTGCATTCCCACCAACAGTGCACGGGGGCTCCCTTTTCTACACATCCTCCCTAACAGTTGTTTTCTTGTCTGTTTGGTAACAGCTATTCTAAGTGGTGTGAGATGATACTTCACTGTGGTTTTGATTTTCATTTCTCTGATCATTAATGATGTGGTGTATCTTTTCCTGTACCTGGTGTCCATCGCCATGTCTTCTTCAGAAAAATGCTTATTTGATCTTTTGCCCATTTTAAAATTGGCTTCTTGTTTATTTGCTATTGAGTAGTATAAGGTCTTCATATATTTTGGATATTAGCCCTTTATCAGAGACATGATTTGCAAATACTTTTTCTCCTTTGGTAGTTTGCCTTTCATTCTGTTGATGGTTTTCCCTTGCTGTGAAGAAGACTTTAAATTTGATATAGTCCCATCTGTTTATTTTTGCTTTTGGTGTCAGATTTAAAAAAAAATCATAATGAAGACTGATATCAAGGAGCTTACTGCCTGTATTTTCATCTGGGAATCCAATGTGTTCTTCCAGTCTATGAGCATGGAATGTCTTTTGTGTTTCTTTATGTTTTCTTCAATTTCTTTCATCAGTATCTTACAGCTTTAAGTGTGCCAGTCTTTCACTTCTTTGGTTAAATGTATTTCTAGGTATTTTATTCTTTATGATGTAATTCTAAATAGGATTTCCCCCTTAATTTCTCTTTCTGATAGTTTGCTACTTATGAATAAAAACAAACAGATTTTTGTATATAGATTTTGTATCCTGCAATCTCACTGAATTTGTACATTAGTTTTAATAGCTTTTCGTAGTCTTTAGAATTTTCTATATATAATATCATGTCGTTTGCAAATAGTGAGTTTTACTTCTTTCTTTCCAATTTGGATGTGTTTTATTTTTATTCATTGCTTAATTGTTGTGGCTAGAATTTTCAGTACTATGTTGAATAAAACTGGTAAGAGTAGTCATTCTTGTCTTCTTCCTGATCTCAGAGGAAAAGCTCTTAGCTTTTCACCATTGAGTATGATGTTAGCTGAGGGCTTGTCCTATATGGTCTTTATCATGCTGAAGTATGTTCCTTGTATATCTATTTTGTTTAGCGTTTTTATCACAAATGGGTGTTGAACTTTATCAGCTTTGTCAGTTTGTCAATTTTGTCTATGCTGCATCTATTAAGATTACCATATGATTTTTTAAAAAGTTTTTATTTTTTAGTAATCTCTACACCTGAGGTGCCTGGGTGGCTTAGTGGGTTAAGCATCCAATTCTTCTTTTTGGCTCACATCATGATCCTGTGGTGTGGAATCAAGTCCCATGTCAGGCTCTGTGCTCAGCATGGAGTCTGCCTCAGATTCTCTCTCCCTCTCTCTCCTGCTTTCTCTCTCTCCCTCAAATAAATACATACATAAATAGAAAAAAAAAATAATCTCTACACCCAACGTGGGGTTGGAAACTACAGCACTGAGATCAAGTCACATTCTCTACTGACTGAGCCAGCCAAGTGCCCCAAGATTACCATATGATTTTTATCCTTAGTTTTGTTAATGTGGTATATCGCATTCATTGATTTGCATATGATGAACCATCTTTGAATCCCTGGAATAAATCCCACTATATCCTAGTGTGTTACTTTTTAATGTATTGTTGAATTCAACTTACTGACGTTTTATTGAGTATTTTTGCATCTATCAGAGATATTGACCCGTAATTTTCTTTTCTTGTGGTATCTTTGCTGATTTTGTTATCATGGTAATGCTGGCTTTGTAAAATGAGTTTGAAAGAGTTCCCTCCTCTTTTATTTTTGGAAGAATTTGAGAAGGTTAGTGATTTTTTTTTTTTTTTTAATATTTGATAGAATTCACCAGTGAACCTGTCTGGTCCTGAACTTCTGTTTGTTGGGAATTTTATTATTACTGATTCAATTTCCTTACTAATAATTGGTCTATTCAGAGTTTCTTTTTCCTTACCAAATCTTGATAGGTTGTATGTATCTAGGAATTTATCAATTTTCCTAGGTTGTCCAATTTGTTGGTATATTTGTCTTGTTCTTTATTTCTATTCTGAGTAACAGAGATTTAGCTTTGAATAATTCTTATTCTTTAAAATTTGTTGTTTTTTATACACATAAATTTTTGTAAATGTTCCAAAATTATGTCCTCTATTTCTTTTCTTTTTTTTTTTAAGATTTTATTTATTTATTTGACAGAGAGAGAGAGAGAGATCACAAGTAGGCAGAGAGGCAGGCAGAGAGAAGGGGGAAGCAGGCAGAGAGAAGGGGGAAGCAGAGAGCCCGATGCAATGTGGGGCTCAATCCCAGGACCCTGAGATCATGACCTGAGCTGAAGGTAGAGTCTTTAACCCACTGAGCCACCTCGGTGCCCCATGTCCTCTATTTCTTGAGAAAAAAAGGTATTTTCTAATTATTTGATGCAGCCCTCCATGTATGTTCCTTAGATCAAATTTATTAATTCAGATCTTCTATATCCTCAATGAAGTTTTTGTCTAAGAAGGATGTCCTGTAGTTCCTGAAAGTGAGCTGGGAGAGCTGTTGGAGGCAATTACAGAAATTCAAATGGGGTGTGCTGATGCATGGGAGTAGGGGTGACACTGGGGAGAGTTGTTTGCAAGATATTGATGGGATGGAATGAACATTAGTATGGAATTCAGTGACAGAGAGAAAGAATGTTGAATGACTTCTGGGCTTCTGACTAGTCCAAACAGTACATGGTGTAGACATAATGTGAAGGAGAGCAATCGAGAAGGTGGAGAGGAAGTAGCAGGCCAATGATACACTCGGTATCATACTTGCCACATTTGAGGAGTTTGTGGGGCAGCCAACACGTAGTAAGGTAGATGGATGTAAATATAGGAAACTTGAAAGTTTATGAGTCAAAGATCTAATAATCAGGGCACTTGGATAGAGCATGCAACTTTTGATCTCAGGTTTGTGAGTTCAAGCCTCATATTGGGTGTATAGCTTAGTTTAAAAACAAACAAACAACAAATGTTTACATATAAACGTTTTTAAAAAAGATCTAATAATCCAATTGGGGAGAGAGAGATAAGTGAGACATTCAGAGTAATACACAAAGCAATTACTTAAGGGTCTAAAATGTTTGGAAAAGTCAGAAAAGTTTTGGGGGGAGCTAAAGCAAATGAAATAAGGTTAGGTGGGGTTATCAGGTCTGGCTTCCGGAAGTCCAGGATCTGATTTAAAAGTTGAACAGGCAGAATCTTAAAGACACTGAAATTGTTTGATTCCACTCACATGAGTTCCCTAGAGTAGGTTAAATTCATAGAGACAGGAAATAGAGTGGTGGTTGCTGGGGGCTGTGAGGATGGAGGGTGAGGAGGAAGTGTTTATGGGGACAATTTCCATTTTTCAAGATGAAAGAATTCTGGAAGTGGACAGTGGAGATGGTTGCAGTGCAACATGAACATACCTAATCCCACTGAACTTCACTTGTAATAGTTAGGATGGTAAATTTTATTTTATATGTATTTTACCACAATTAAAAAAAATTGAGCCAGTAGAAAGACAGTGGCATATTCCTGATACAAACAACCAAAGGAAAGCGTATGAAATTAAATAAGCCAGGTTGAGTCCTGAATATCAGAGAATGCTAGATATTCTGTGAAAAAACTCTGCAGTTATAAATGTAACTTTATACATTAATTATATATTATAAATAATGTAACTAATATAAATATAATTTCATATAACATAATATACAATATAATATAATTAATATAATAATCAACATCACATCACAACTAAACACATTAATTATAATATATTAATTAATATGATGTATTAATTCATATAAATATATAAATTAATATATAATGAATATATTAAGTAATTATAAGTATAACTTTATACAGTTACCGTTATAAATGAATGATTTTAAATAGAGAAAAACTCGAAGGCAATATTTATACGTATGTAGTTTGAGAGAAGGAAATCTAGGGTCAAGGAGAAAAGGTAGAACTCTGTTTTAATAATTCAGCAAGTGATATTAACAGGATGGAAGGAGAAAGTGTAGAGAACATCTTGGGGGGCGTCTACCCAACTCTTGCTGGTTTATCTTTAAAGTAATTTACTTTAAACTTTTCACCCCTAAATTCTTCAGAATGTATCTTTTTGAAAAAGTAAATTATTTTACCACCTAATCACAATGCAATTCTCATACCTCACCAAATTGACAGTGGTTTCTTGATATCACCTGAAAGCCAGATGACATTCAAATTTTCTCTATTGACCTCAGAATGCCTTTTAGAGCAGGTTTGTTTAAACTGGGATCTAATTAAGGAGAATGATTTACATTTCATTGTTTTGTCTCTAAACATTCTTAAAACCAAGCATAGTACTTGGTCCCATTTTCTGTCTTGATCTTGAACTTGTTGGAGATACTCAGCCAGTTGTCTAAGGCCAATTTTTTCAATTTCTGTGTTTTTTGAATTGCTTCCTGATGGTGTTCTTTCTTTAGCTGTTCTCTCTTTTATTTCCAGTAAACTGGAATTTTAATCTGAAGATTTGAATACACTTATATTAAACATTTTTGGCAAAGATTCTTCACAGTGAATACTGTTTTCTTCAGGCACTTAATGTCTAGAGCCCCACTATTAGAAGGGCTCAGATCTCAGAATAAAGGTATCCTTCCACTGGAAAGTTATATTCATCTTTTTGCAACTAGGACATACTCTTTTTTCTTTTTAAAGATTTATTATTTATTTATTTTTAAAGATTTTATTTATCCATTTATTTGAGAGAGAGAGAGAGTGGGGGGAGGAGCAGAGGGAGATGTATAAGCAGACTCCACCTGAGTGTGGAGCCTGATGTGGGGCTCAGTCCCCCAACCCAGAGACCTTGACCTGAACCAGGATCAAGAGTTAGACGCTCAACAGACTGAGCCATTCAGGCACCCCGAAGATTTATTTATTTGAGAGAGAAAGGGAGGGAGGGAAAGAGAGAGCGAACACACACATGACAGAGAGGGGTAGACAGGTTGGAGGGAGAATCTCAGCAGACTCCACATCAAGTGTGGGGTGGGGCTTGATCTCACAACCCTGAGATCATGACCTCACCCCAGCCAAAACCAAGGGTCCGATGCTTAACGGACTGTGCCACCCAGGCACCCCTGCAAACTAGGACATATTCTAAAGGATCTGTCAACTTTGACCTTAGTCATATTTCACCAGCCTTTCCTCCAGTATCCTGTATAATTCGGGATTCAGTTCATGATCCTTGGCAATTGTTACTTTGTGAAATGCCCCTCAGTTTGGGTTGGATGTTTTCTCATGGTTAAATAGAGTTCATGGATTTTGGGGAAGGATACCACAGAGGTACAGTGCCCACCACAGAGGTACAGGGCCCTCTGCAGAGCGTCTTATCAGGGGTACCCAGCACTGATATGTCTCATGACTGGTGATACCAGCCTTGGCTCCCTGGCTATGGGTGGTTTCTGTCAGGTTTCTCCAATGTAAAGTCACTGTCATTCCTTGCAGCCAACAAATATTCTTGGGAGAGACATTTTCAGCTATGCAATATCCTGTTCCTTCTTAAACTTTTGTACACTAATTTTCATATTCCTCATTTGATTTTTGCCTACAGCAATTATCAGCTTTGGTATTCTAACAGTGATTCTTATTTTCCCCACTCTTAACAAATGTATTAACTGGAATTCTTCTGTATGGAAGAGTCGTCCCTGCTCCCCCATTTTTAAGTTCATGTATGGAGTTCATGGGTATCTATTTTATTCTTTAGACTATAATCCAATATTATTGTTATTTATTTAGCTGCTCAAATTGTTCCAATTTTGGCCATTGGGAGCTCTTCCAGGTTGGTTCCTGTGTCCCTTCAATATGCGCCCATACTTTTGTTTTTTTTTAGCACTTCCTTACTTTTTTAGCACTACAAGATGCTCCAGGCTCAGTTTATATTTTCCCTACCCAGCCCTGGCATCAACCATTTCACCACAGAGCCCTGGTTCTTTCTATTGGAAGATAATATTTTATATTTTAAAACCAAGAGCTAGGCACTATGTATGTTCTTCTATGCCCTTAGCCATCAAAACTAAAAAAAATGTGTATACCAACTCATCTTTATGTATACCAACTTATCTATATTTTTATCTGTATGTGTGTATCAAAACAAACAAACATGATTTATACTGACATTTCTGATTCTAGCCCAGCACCATGAGATTCATGCTAGCCTTCTCCTTTTGCTCATTTGTTAATTACTTTCTGACAGCCAAGAAACCTTGCTTTCATTATTTTATGCAGTTTTCTTTTTTTTTTTTTTTTTTTAAAGATTTTATTTATTTGACAGAGAGAAACACAGCGAGAGAGGGAACACAAGCAGAGGGAATGGCAGCAGGAGAAGCAGGCTTCCTGCAGAGCAGAGAGCCCGATGTGGGGCTTGATCCCAGGACCCTGGGATCTGACCTGGGCTGAAGGCAGACGCTTAACGACTGAGCCACCCAGGCGCCCCTATTTTATGCAGTTTTCAAAGTGACTTTTAAATTTTGTTTTGTAAAATGCAATGATTTTATACCCTGCACTTATTTCAAGGCTTATGAGTTTTTAGCTCTTCTAAGGGGTAATAGAACTTTCACACATGTTCTACTCTTTAAGAGAAGGAGAGATTTTAATGTAGTTTGTAATTCATGGATCTTCTGACAAAAAGTCCCGTAGTTCCCTGAAGGTGAATTTATCTTTGCTAAGTTTTAGAGGAAAAAGCAAGCTAATTATCTGATTTTACAATTGATACTAAGGTGGAAATGACCTAGGTCTAATCTTCTTCAATTCACATTTTGAAAGAGGAGCTTAATAGCCCAAGTAATATGTAACTGGAGATGAAGGGTAAATATGTTTGAAGGGAGAAGGTGTATTTATCATGCTTGCTGGCTTTTAGGAATTGAAGTTCAAGGAAGCTCCTTACTTGGCACTTTATTCCTGAAGGCATTTGGAGTTAATTTTGGGACTTAAAAGAATGTCTCTTTAGAGCTGTGCTGTATAATAAAAATGCAATAAAAACCACAAATATGATTCTTCCAAGTAATTAAAAAATTTTCTAGTAGCCACATTATAAAAAGTAAATAGAAATAGGTGAAATTAGGGACACCTGGGTGGCTCAGTCAGTTAAGCGTCTGTCTTTGGCTCAGGTCATGATCCCAGGGTCCTGAAATCAAGTCCTGCGCTGGGCTCCCTGCTCAGCAGGAAGTCTGCTTCTCCCTATGCCTGGTACTCTCCCTGCTTGTGCACTCTCTCTCTCTCTTTCTCTCTCTCTCTTAATAAAATCTTAAAAATGAAAAAGAACTATGAAATAAATTTTAAGAATATATTTTATCAGGGCACCTGGGTGATTCAGTCATTAAGCATCTATCTGCCTTCTGCTTAGGTCATGATCCCGGAGGTCTTGGGATCGAGCCCCACATCGGGCTCCCTGCTCGGCAGGAAGCTTGCTTCTCCCTTCTCCCACTCCCCCTGCTTATGTTCCCTCTCTCGCTGTCTCTCTCTCTCTCTGTCAAATAAATAATAAAATCTTTAAAAAACATTAAAGAATATATTTTATTAATACTTACTTAAACCAATATATTCACTATTCTGAAATTTCAGCATGTAATTATTATAAAAAGCTTTAATGAGATGTGTTATTATATTTTTTCATATATCTTTGAAATCTGGTGTGTATTTTGTATGTATAGTATATCTGAACTTGAAATAACCACATTTCAATCTTTCAAAAATCCACATATGACTAATGGCTACTGTATTAGAGCAGTTTTAGAACAAAGAAGTTCCTTTTAAAATATTTCAGTCATTGTCTAGAATGCAGTTTGAAAGCTGATCTGAATGATTTCCCTTTTTCCAGAAAGGAAGCAGAAATAGTGCAGTCATGAAATTAAGTTAGTTGCATATTTTATGGGTCTCAGGAGAAATAGGCAAGGCCAGAGAGAATGATCTCAGTCAGAAACTCAGAATGAGGGGCGCCTGAGTGGCTCAGGGGGTTAAAGCCTCTGCCTTCGGCTCAGGTCATGATCTCGGGGTCCTGGGATAGAGCCCCACATTGGGCTCTCTGCTCAGCAGGGAGCCTGCTTCCCTCTCTGTCTCTGCCTGCCTCTCTGCCTACTTGTGATCTCTCTCTGTCAAATAAATAAATAAAATCTTTAAAAAAAAAAAAGAAACTCAGAATGAATCATACGAATTAAACACTGGACAATGTCCAATACTCAACATGAGTTTTTAGTTTACAATAAGATTACATTATACCACCATATGTAGAGACATTCTGATTATGCTCAGTGCGAGAAGTATGCTGCTTTTGATCTATAGACTACCTCAGATCCAGACTTTGTGAAAAATTATATTCCATTCTTTGGGAACTGTATCATATTGTAATCTTAAACTGCACTAAAATAAATATAAAATGTCTGTTAAATTCCTCAGAGCAGCTCTGAATCTGGCCTCCACTTTGGTTATAAAAGAAGGGTGGCCCAGTTGGTTAAGCCTCCATCTTGATTTTGGCTCCTGTCATGATCTTAGAGTGGTGAGATCAAGTCCCACACCAGCTCTGTACTGGGCATGGAGTCTTCTTAAGATTCTCTCTCTCCATCTCCCTCTACCTCTCCCCACTCCTCACCCCCACTCATGCACATGCATGTTCTCTCTCTTTCTCTCTCTCTAAAAAAAAAGAGAGAGAGAAGTAGTAAAAGTCATGCTTTTGCGTATGAACAAGACAATGAAAAACATCAGTGGTGATTAACAAGCAGTGCTCTTACAAAAGGATGATTCTTTCTAGAACCCGGTATACAATTTGATATCAGTATGGCCATAAGGTCGACTTATTCATTGTTTTCCATGTTTATAAGTTTTCTAAGCAGTTAAAAAGAATCTTCTTCACTGAGAGACAGTCTGTGGTGGGACTTGTAGTTATCCTCAATCTTCCACTAGACTTATATCACCACCCAGCTGTGTAATGGGTAACATCGCACCTACATTCACACAAAGTAACTGGAATAATACATCACTGAGTGCTGCAGATATACACTGAATAATAAATATTCTGATGTCAGGCAGCTCAGCCTTAATGAACAGATCCTTTTCCTTGGGGAAGTTAATAACAGTAAAGACTGAAGGGGAAATGGAAGGGTCTCTCAGGGGAGTGTGACCTGGTAATCCACTAGGGTGAGAACAAAAGCCAAGAAGAGATAGCCAGTTCTCAAAAGAGGCCCCCAAAGGAAAGTTTACTCTGTGTCTAGCCAACAGCACTGTTGGAGAAAGAGTGAGCATAGTGTTTAGAAAAGCTGATCAAAATACAAATGAAAAACCAAACACTAATTTTTGCCTAACTTACCAAAAAGGATTCAAGGAACACAACAAACAGAAATTGCAATATTCTGGATAAGCTAAATTTTAAATTGCTTTCATTAGTTAAGAAAGCAGCAACAGGAATGATCTAGATACCATTACTTTAGCTCTAAAAATATTAATTTTATATTTAGAATTTAGTATATCCCTCAGAAAAGATTTGTGGCCACAATTATTTGACTGGGTGACATCGGTGTTAATCTTCTTGTTAGTGACAATAAGAAGAATGTGAAGGAACTAGTTTATAATTACACATTTGAAGTGGAAAAATATCTAATATTTGTCATACACATCCTATGTACCAGACACTGTGCTGAGTCAGCCTCTTACCTACATCACTTGATTTAATCTTATGAAGTCACTATTTTTACTTGAAAACTAGGAATGAGTAAGTTGCATATCATAGACCTTATACAAATAAGGGTTTCTGTCTCTCATATAACAAGAAATTTGGGATAAATCAGGGATAGTTTATTAACAAGAATTAACCCATTTCCTTCTGTTTTCAAATCTACCATTCTTAGCATAACTGTTGCCTCATGGTAACAATATGGTTGCCACAGTTCCAGGGACACATGTTCTTTCCACTCAGGAAAAAGGAGAAAAGTGGTCCAAGAAGGTTGTCTTTTCTTTTTCTTAAAATTCATACATAAGTCTTGTCAGGTGGCCCCCAGCAGATCTTGTCTTATTCTTCACTGACCAGACATGAATTACTTGGACATGCCTAGCTATAAGGAAGGTTGGCAAGGTATCTGGCCTTCAAACATCTGGAATGGGAGGAGCAGGAGAGAAGAAAGTGGAATGGCTGATGGGTTAGCCAACGTATGGTGTTCCAACACCATTTAATAGATGTGGACATTGATGCAAAATAGGGATAATTAACTTGGCCAAAGTCATATAGTTAGTAAGTAGTGGAGGAACTCTTTTTTTTTTTTTAAGATTTTTAAAAATTTATATGACAGAGAGCAGGGACACAAGCAGAGAGGGTGGGAGAAGGAGGAGCTGGCTTCCCGCTAAGCAGGGAACCTGATGCAGGGCTCCTGGGATCCCAGGATCCTGGGATCATGACCCAAGCTGAAGGCAGACGCTTAATGACTGAGCCACCCAGGCATGCCTGAGGAGCTCTTGAAACCCAGCACTTTGCCTCCAAACCCTGTACTCCTATTCACAACATTGCCTTCTCAGACAGAATGAAGTTAACTGCAGAAATCATGAGATTTTTGGATAGAATGTTTTGCTTATAGAATTTACTACCTTGAAATATAAGGTTAGTAGTATATCATTTTCCTAAAATGTATTTCTAACTAATGTATTTATATCCAACCAATGAAATTAGGTTAATGTTAGTCAAAACAATGTGGATTATGTGGGTGAATTAAGAATTTATTTCTAATATAGAATGCTATGAAATCATCATACCACATGACATGAATAGTAAGGTAGATTGGGAGAGAAAAATCAAGTTAGGGCAATGATTAGTGGCTTGCTTTCAGTTTATCCAGTCTTACCCCATGAAATATAGGATATGGAAGTATTTAGGTGTCTTGGCTAGAGCTGTCAAGGTCACAAGAGTTATTTTTACATATAGTAATTGTGAAGGTTAATTTTATGTTATCTTGACTGAGACACAGGGGCCTCTATATCTGGTTAAACATTATTCTGGGTATGTCTGTAGAGGTGTTTCTGGATGAGAGTAACATTTGAATTGGAGGACAGAGTGAAGCGGGTGGTCCTCCCCAATGTAGGTGGACGACCATCCAGTCCACTGGAGGCTGGAGTAGAACAAAGGGCAGGGTAAGGGGGAACTTACTTTCCCTGCCTGTCTTTGAGCTGGAACATTGTTCTCCATTTGGACTGGAACTTACACCACTAGCTCTTCTGATTCTTTCGTTTGCAGAAAGCAGATCATGGGACTTCTTAGTTCTGTTTCTCTGGGGAACCCCAACTAATATAGTAGTATATAATGAAATAGAAGGAAGAATAGTCACAAAAATCCATTCATTTACTGTATTGAGAAATGAGTCTTACTAATCCATCAATTATTGATGTTTTCTACTGATATTTGTTATCCAAGATCAGTAGATTTAGTAAACACAACAAAAAATGGACAATTATAGATCCTAAAAATATAACATTAATATACATACTGTGTTGACATGTGTATTAGTCAGCTCTGGCTGCCATGACAAAACACCACCACCTGAGTGGCTTAAACAACAGAAATCGATTTTCTCACAGTTCTGGAGGCCAGAAGTCCAAGCTCAGGTTCTGGCTGTTTTGGTTTCTGGGGACAGCATTCCTTCTGGCTTGCAGACAGTCACCTTTTCACTGTGTCCTCACCTGGTCTTGTGCGTTCACGTAGAGAGAAGGAGAGTGAGCTTTGGTCTCTTCCTCTTCTTATACGGACATCAGTCCTGGGTTACGGTTCCACCTTTATGACCTCATTTAACCTTATTTCCCTATAGGCCTCATCTCCAGCCTCATCTCCAAATACAGGCATATTGTGAGGGAAGACTTCCACATACGAATTTGGGGGGCATGATTCAGTCCGTAACTATGCGTATTAGAGCAATATCTCTGCTATCTTTGGATTCCTGTTAATTATGTAAATGTATCACTTATTTGTTTTATTTTTAAAGGATTATAAAAGAAAAAGACAAATCCCTTGCTCTACTTTTCTGACCCTAGCTAGGCCTTCTCTCCAAAGGCAATGACTTTTTTTTTTTTTAAAGATTTTTTTTTATTTGATATATAGAGAGAGACAGTGAGAGAGGGAACACAAGCAGGGGGAGTGGGAGAGGGAAAAGCAGGCCTCCCGCAGAGCAGGGAGCCTGATGCGGGGCTGGATCCCAGGACCCTAAGATCATGACCCGAACCAAAGGCAGATGCTTAACAACTGAGCCACCCAGGTGCCCCAAGGCAACGACTTTCAACTCTTTTAGTTTTTTCTTTTGGTATTTACTTTCACATTTCTAAATAATATGCTAACTTGTCAAATCCAGTTTTTAAAAATTATAAATATAGTATGTGTATTTTTAATTAACATACAATGTATTATTTGTTTCAGGGGTACAGGTCTGTGATTCATCAGTCATATACAATTCACAGCACTCACCAGAGCACATGCCCTCCCCAATGTACATCAACCAGCCACCCCATCCCTCCCACCACCCTCCACTCCAGCAACTCTGTTTGTTTCCTGAGATTAAGAGTCTCTTATGGTTTGTCTCCCTCTCTGGTTTCATCCCATTTCATTTTTTCTTCCCTTCTCCTTTGATCCTCTACCTTGTTTTTCAAATTCCACATATCAGTGAGATCATATGACGATCGTCTTTCTCCGACTGACTTATTTCGCTCAGCATAATACCCTCTAGTTTCATTCATGTTGTTGCAAGTGGCAAGATTTCATTTTTTGATGGTTGCATAGTATTCCACTGTATATATATATATATATATATACACCACATCTTCTTTATCCATTCACCTGCCAATGGACATCTAACTCTTTCCATAGTTTGGCTATTGTGGACATTGCTGCTATAAACATTGGGGTGCACGTGCCCCTTCAGATCACTACATTTGTATCTTTAGGGTAGATACCCCGAGCTTTCAAATCCATTTTTTAAAAAAGATTTTATTTCTTTATTTGAGAGAGAGAGAGAACACTTGAGTTGGAGGTGGGGAGGAACAGAGGGAGAGGGAGAAGCAGGTTCTCTGCTGAGCAGGGAGCCTGATGCAGGGCTCAATCCCAGGATCCTGAGATCATGACCTGAGCCAAAGACAGATGCTTAAGTGACTGAGCCACCCAGGCAACCCTGTTAAACCCATTTTTTAATCTTTTTGATTTACTTTTTTTTTTAAGGTTTTATTTATTTATTTGACAGAGAGAGACACAGTGAGAGAGGGAACACAAGCAGGGGGAGTGGGAGAGAGAGAAGCAGGCTTCCTGACAAGCAGGGAGCCTGACGCAGGCTTGATCCCAGGACCCTGGGATCATGACCTGAGCCAAAGGCAGATGCTTAACTCACTGAGCCTCCCAAGCACCCAGATTTACTTTTATATTAGGTGGGAATTTAGGGCCTTTGTGTATCCCCACTTCACTCGTACCCATTCTCCCAAAATGACATTTTAATATTTTGCAAATGGTGTTTTGACTTTATATTGTTATCCAGTGAGCCACAGGCGTCCTGTGACTTTATCTTCTTCGTCATTCACTTTGCAGTTCTCCTAAGGTTAACATTGAGTCCCCCGCCCACTTTCCTAGTCACCTATTTACATTGCATTAATGTAATGCTCTAACAACTTTCTGTTCTTTATTTATTAAAAAAATTTAAAAAATTGAAGTATCATTAACATCAGTATTATATTTGTTTCAGGTGTACTTATAATGAATTCCATAATTCTATGCATTACTCAGTGTTCATTGTGATAGGTGTACTCTTAATCCCCTTCACTCATCCCTCACCCACCTCCCCTCTGGTAATGACCAGTTTTTTCTCTCCATTCCTATGATTATTGCAGCATTGCTTATGCTGTCCAAGATATGGAAACAGCGCGTGTCCTTCCATGGATGAATTGATAAAGAAGATGTTGTGTATTTATACAATGGAATATTACTCAGCCATAAAAAAGAATGAAATCTTGCCATTTGCAACAACATGGATGGAGCTCGAGGGTAAAATGCTAAGTGAAATAAGTCAGAGAAAAGCAAATACCATTTGATTTCATTCATATGTGGAATTTAAAAAACAAAACGAATGAACAAAGAAAAAAGGAGACAAACAAAAAACCAGACTTAAATTTTTAGTAACTTTTTATTATGGGAAATTTCAAACTCTTATCAAAATGGTGAGAATACTATTATAAACACAACAGCCCTCATGATTAAGCTTCAAATACCAACTTTTGTTAAGGAATGCAAGGTTATTTTAATATCCAAAAGCCAATGTAAGAATATGCCATATTAATAGGGTAAAGGACAAACCCTCAAAATTATCTCAAAAGAGACTTAGAGAAATTTTTTGACAAAATTCAACACTCTTTCATTGTAAAAACACTCAACAAACTAAAACTAGAAATAAACTTTCTCAACTTGATAAAGGGCACCTGTGAAAATCTCACAGCTGACATGCTACTTAATGGTGAACAGCTGCATGCTTTTCCCCTAAGATCAGATGTTAGTTAGGGATGTCCTCTTTTGCCACTTCTCTTTTATATTGTGCTAGAGTTTCTAGCCAGGCAGATAGGCAAGAGAAATAATTAAAAAGCATCAAAAAAGGAAAGGAAGGGGTAAAACTACATTTGTGCATGATATATGAACTATGGAATATAGTTGCATATATTCCTATGGAATCCACATACAAATAGCACCTGGAACTAGTAAAGAGTTAAGTTTGGTTGCAGGATATATAATTAGCATAGATAAAAATCAATTATATTTCTATACATAATCAATGTACAATCCAAAAATGAAATTAAGAAAACAATTCAATTTATAATAGCATCAAAAAGAATGAGATATTTAGGTATAAAGTTAACTATTAAATGCAAGTCTTGTGGGGTGCTTGAGTGGCTCAGTGGGTTAAAGCCTCTGCCTTCGGCTCAGGTCATGATCTCAGGGTCCTGGGATCGAGCCCCACATTGGGCTCTCTGCTCAGCGGGAGTCTGCTTCCCCCTCTCCCTCTGCCTGCCTCTGTCTACCTGTGATCTCTCTCTCTGTCAAATAAATAAAATCTTAAAAAAAAATGTAAGACTTGTATACTGGAAACCTCAAAAGATTGTCAGAAGAAATTAAAGCAGACCCAAAGAAATGGAAAAACACCATATGTTTATGGACATATTGTTAGGAAGGCAATAATCTCCAAATTGATCTACAGACAACACAAGTCCTATCAAAATTTCAACTTGTGTTTTCGCAGAACTGACAATCTGACCCTAAAATTCATATAGAAATGCAAAGGACCCAGAAGAGTCCACAGTCAACACAGTCTTGAAAAGGAAGAACAAAGTTAGAGGAAACACACTTCCTCATTTCGAATCTTACTAAAGAGCTGCAGCAATCAAGACTGTGTAGGACTGGCATAGGGACAGATATATAGATCAAGGGACTAGAACTTAGAATCCAGATATAAACCCTTATATTTATGGTCAAATGATTTTCAACAAAGGTGCCAAGACAATTCAATAAGGAAAGGACTGTGTTTTCAATAAATAGTCCTGGATGACAACATGCAATAGAATGAAGTGGGACTCCTTTCTATATCATATTAAAAAGATTAGCTTAAAGCAAATAAGACACCTAAATGTAAGAGCTAAAACTATAAAACTCTTTGAAGAAAACATAGGTATAACTCTTTGTAATTGTTGGATTAAGCAATGAAGCTTGGATCTGACATCAAAAGCACAGGTGATAAGCAAAAAGGTAAACTGAGACTTCATCAAAATGAAAAACATTTTCTGCTGCAAATGATATCATTAAGAAAGTTTAAAAAGACAAACCATATAATGGTAGGAAACGTGCAACTCATGTATCTGATAAGGGACTTGTATCTAAAATTGTATATCATGTAAAGTTGTATGTAAAGAACACTTACAACTAAATAATAAAAAGATAAATAATCCAATTTTAAAATGGGCAAATAATTGAAACAGACATTTCTCCAAAGAAGATACACAAAACACATGAAGTACAATTTTAACATCATTAGCCATTAGGGAAGTGCAAATCAAGCCTACAGTGAAATACTACTTCATACCTACTAGGATGGCTATCATCAAAAAGACAGATAATAAGTTTTGGTGCCTTGTTGATGAAATTGTAAAGTGGAGCAGTCACTCCAGAAAAGTTAGGCAGCTCTACAAATAGTTAATTATATGATTACCATATGCTAGATTCCATTCCTAGGTATATACCCAGGGGAACTGAAAACATCCACACAAAAACTTGTATGCAAATTTTCATAGCAATTTTTTTTTCTTTTTTAAAAGATTTTATTTATTTTATTTAGAGAGAGAGGGAAGGGACTGAGGGAGAAGGAGAGAGAATCTCAAGCAGACTCCCTGCTGAGTGCAGAGCTGGATGTGGGGCTCCATCTCAGGATCTTGAGATCATGACCTGAGCCAAAATCAAGAGTTGGAGGCTTAACTGACTGAGCCACCCAGGTGCCCTGCAGCAATTTTCTTAATAGCTAAAAGTTGGAAACAGCAAAATGTCCACCAACTGATGAATATATAAAACATGGCATTCATACAAAGGATTATTATTCAGCAGTAAAAGAGAATGAGTACGACTGTGTGCTACAATGCAAATGACCTTGAAAACATCATGCCAATGAAGGAAGTCAGTCACAGAAGACCACGCGTATGATTCTATTTATATGTAAAGTGTAGAATAAAAAGGCTCTAAAGACAGAGGATTGGTGGCTACCCAGGGTTGAGGTAGGCTAATGGGGGAATGACTGCTAATGGGTATGCAGTTTCTTTTTTGGGGGTAATATAATTTCTAAACTCAGATTGTGGAGATGGTCTCACAACTCTGTGACTGTACTAAAATAATTGAAATGTACTTGTTCAACAAGGGAACTTTATGGTGTATAAATTATATGTCAACAAATATGTAAAAAAAAAGCAATGTATAAATGATGTCAGAAGAAAAGATGTATGCTTATGGTGTAGATGGGAAAGAACACGTAGAATGAAAATGTTTGAGTAGATAAGAAAACAACCCTCAATTCCTTGTCAACCCTCTTTCACTCACACTCCCACCCACCCTGATCCTCCCATATTTATTTGGATCAAATATGATTTCAACTATAATTATTTCAGCATGTTTTAAAAATAACTCTTTTTTAAACATAGACACATTAAATGAAACAAATTAAACCTATTTCCCTAGTAAAAAATATTTTGTCAGTGTTCACATTTCCACTTCCAACATATTTTTTTCCCCAACATCTTTTAATAAAATCTTATACTTCAGCTACATCAACTAACCCACGAGTTCCATTTTTTTTTTCCTTCTTGGAGAATCCCCCTTAGAATTCTTAGTTCTTGGTTCTTCCTCTTCAAGCACAGCAGGCATCCTGGAATCAGTCTTCAGCTCTGTCCTGTGTTCTGTCTCCTTTCCTGGATGCTTCTTTTTTACTTCTGTTCTCTCCCATCCTTCTGGAGCCTATTCTCTCAACAGGAAAGGCCGCATGGGAAGTCATTCCTTCCCCAGTTCTGAAGGATCTGAAAAAGTCTGTTTTCTCCCACTTAATTGAAAGTTTGTCGTTTGTAGAATTACAGGTTGCAAATCATTTTGACTCAGAATTTTGAAGGAATTTCTCCAAGGTCTTCTGGTGTGCTGTGGTGCTGTTTGAGAGGTTTGATGCAATTTTCCTTCCCTTCCTGTGTTTGTAACTTGCTTTTTTCTCTTTAGAAACTTTTTCCTTTGTCAATTTTGTTTTAACATTAAGCAATTATTACATTAAATAATATAAATTTCTCTCCTTGTATACCATTTAACTGTATCCCAAAAGAGATTCTCTCCTCCCCCTTTTTTTTTAAATTTCTGGGTTGAATCCACTTACAAGTGGATTTTTTTTTTAATGCAGTATGGTATTGTAAATGTATTTTCTTATTTTTTAAGATTATAGTTGACATACAGTGTTAGTTTCAGATATACAATATAGTTATTCTACATTTCTACACATTATGCAATGATCATCACAATAAGTGTAGTCACCATCTGTCACTGGAAACTTTTTAAAAAAAGATTTATTTATTTGAGCGGGGTAGGGACAGAGAAAGAAACTTCAGCAGACTTCCCTGCTGAGCACAGTTTGATGTGGGGCTCAATCCCATGACCCTGAGCCAAAACCCAAGAGTCAGGACTCTAACCCCATCCTGGCACCCCTGTCATTGGAAACTTTTTAGGAGCACTTTCTTTTCTAAAAAGTTGTATCACTATGCCTCTATTATACTGGATCTCTATTAAGTCTTTTATTTTAGACTCCTTTTAGTTTTGCAAACTTGTAATATTTCTTTGAAAATTTCTTCCTATTTTATTTTCAGAGACCAGAGACTCATATTAAATCCTGAGCATCCTAGATTAGAATCTTTTTCTTTTTAATAGTTGATTTTGTTCACTTCCTTATAATTTTTTGAACTTTAGTTTTGAGTTCATTGCACATTTTTAATTGCTCATTTTCATTAATGAGCTGATCATGTTCCATGAAATCTGGATTCTAATCCTAGCTTGGGACAGATTGTAAAGTTTTAAAAAAACAAGAGGTGAATATTAGGCGCATGTGCAGTTGAATGTATATTTACTTATTAAAATCACTTACTCATTAAGCACACTTATTTAGTGCTATGTGCTGGGCACTGAAGGGGACAAAAAGAAAAGTGAATTGGTAAACCTTGTTGCAGGCTGTGGAAGTAGGAAGGTAACACTGAAAAGAGGGACTTAACGTTGGAGTGCCCACTGTGCTGGGGTGATGGTGTCTATGTCTTGCAGATAAAGAGATGGGGGTTCAAACAGTCAAGAGCACAGCCCGAGTCAGTGAGTAGAGAAGCAGACGTCCTGCCCAGGTCTGAGTGTAGTTTCTCCTCTCATCACCGCACTGTGTTCCAGACACCTGACAGTCACTCTTGAAGCACATGTAGAAGTTTATTGAGGATGCAAGGGACGTAGTCTGGAACCCACTGTACCCGTCTCAGGCGTTAGAAGCAGAATTGAAGCTCCCCCCTTCCCCTGGCATTCTCATCCCATATTTGTTACCTCTTCATGTCAGCTTAGCCTCCTTCATGCTTTTAAGGTGGGCTTTCTATGCTCCTTCTGGGCATTCCAGGGTTCCTGTCATTCCATACCATGATTCTAGTTACAGAGATGCAAAACTGACTCTGTGGTCCCAAATCCACATCCTCGAATCTAATTTATTTGGCTTTGGGTAGGGCTCTGTGCCTGGTTCCGCTGATTCTGTTTGCCTCTTAGTATGGTGGTGGGGCAAAAGTTCCCAGAGAAAGGCAGAGGTGGAAAGGACTGTTGTCATCTTCAATTCTAGGCAGATATCTGGAGAGGTAGCCACATATGGGCTCTGAATGAGCCCACCCTGAAGGGAAGCTGGGGAGGTCACCTACATTATTAAAATTGAAATCATTATTTCTTCACCATATTCAATGTTCTATTCACATGCACCTTTCTAGTTTTTTCAAAGTAACAATTTGAAGGTCACAACTTGACTTTCCCTCTATGTAGTCACATTATGAATGCAGGGGGAAAAGATTTTTCTTTTGTGTATAACTTATATGTAAATAAGCAAATGCTTTTTAACACTCATGGGTAAAAATGAGCTCAAAGTCACCTGCAATATTACATCAGGTTGTTTACCTTAGTGTGCATTTACTTTGAAACAGTAGCTGATTTTCAGACACCAAGTCAAAATAGAATAGTCTTAGACTAAGTTGTGACCACTACATTCCAACTTAATCATATGGTATGAGTACTTTTCTCTGTGTGTCATGTTATTCGCCAAATACCAAGTTCTATCTTTATTGGAAATTGCACACTCAATACTATGTTTCCAGCGACATCACCAGCTAACATGGGGTTTACAAAGAACACAAAACACTGCTTGTCTTTAGCAAGCCTTTGCTTTGCTAATAAGCAGCTCACTTACACCTCTCCCCAAGTCTGTTTAAAGGAAAGCAATGCTCAAAGTTTGTTTAAAGGAATATAATTCTTGATCATACACTGTTTGGAGTGTAAGCAAAGCTTACTGTATACAAGAGACGCTTTACATCACAGAGGAGGCTGAAACTTGCGAGGTGCCCAAAGAAAGGCTAAGTAAGTGTGGTTCCCACTTCCACATGGAAGGTAGATATCAGACATGGAAGGCATCACGATCTACACATCACATATCAAAATGTCAATCTATGTTCTCTCGAGTACCTGATATTCTAGGTCCAAACTGTCTAAAAACAGTAGTAAGGGAATGTGCAATGCCAATTCATAGACTAACTCAAAAACTCCAAAGAGACAGTGTCTAACAGAAAAAGAGTAGGCATAAAAATATGATATGCAGTTAAATATATTTAATAGAAATATTAAAATAATCATTACATTTCCTCTTGCTGAAACCATGAAAGAATATCACTTTGTAACCAAAGTAATTTTTTATCATGCAAAAAGTTATTTTTGTTACATTCATAAGTAGAGACTATATTTCAAAACAAGTTTATACAGACTTCAGAAAGGCCTAGACTTATAGTGAAATTTATTTAAATACTATTACAGTTACATTGTATGCTGCTGGCATATGCATATTCACAGTTTACAAAGTAAAAAAACTAAACTTTTAGTCAGCTCTGAAATGGATGTATTTTCCTTAATATATTCACTAGTTAGGTCTGTTCTTCTATAACAGGAGGAAAGACAGATATAGGAGATATTTTATAAAGAACAAACTCAACATGTCAGCAGCAAATTTCAGTTAAATTAAATTGGAATCAAAACGAATGTTCTGAGTAACCAAAGTACAAAGTCAGTTCACCAGCTGAGAATGAAAATCAGAGTACAAATTGGAAGGCTTAAGGGAACTTTACAGAGCATACTGTGTGATTTCTTAACAAATAAATATTAAAAATAGAATTCTCAAATCTATGAAAGAACACAATTCTGGTCTTGTCAATAAAATATGTTCAGAGGCATCAAAGGCAGGTAACATCATAAGACCTGTAAAAATGTGACACTGACCTCAAAGGTGTGTTCCTGAAGTTCCTTGGGATGGAGAGCGTACGGAACGGCACATCTGCTGAACCATGGGAAGCACCACTCTCCTAGTAGATACAATGCTGAATGACACAGTCAATGTTCTGGTACATTTTTATTGGGGGAGATGGAAAGAATTCTTAAAACAGATTCATGGCTTAAAGGAGATGAACCCTATCAAGAGCCTGGAGAGACACCACGCAATCATCCCAAGGTAATGAGCTGGTCCCTGTGTTCATGTTCTGTGTCACACCAGCCAACATGCGGGCTTCTGACAACATAATAAGTTTGGAAAGAATATATATTAGAGGTAAAAAAAGAACAGTTCATTTTAAAGTTACTAAATAAAATGTTAGTCTCATAATTAACTGTACATATTTACTTTATAATCCCTTAATAAACATGTCAACTTTATGCATAAAGGATTTTCCTTCATATTCTAATTACATTTTCTTTAGCAATTTATAATAATCTATCTGCAAGTTTGCTCCTGCAATAAATAGTCTTGTAACATTATTTTCAAAACCTAAATTCCAGTTGGTACTGTACCAAAATTTAACTTCGAAATTCACAGTACTGCCCAGAAACAGGCGGGTCCTGAGGTTCCACAGGAGGGAGTGGCGTCGTTTCTTGGGGTTTTCATCTGGCAGCATGCTTGGGAGGTCACAGAGCCAGAGGGCTGTGGACTGGTATCAACCCTTCAGGCTGCTGTACTTTAACTTCATTTTCCTTCAAGCAGAGACTTTTAAAATACATCTGACAGACATATGTACAAATATATGTAGATGTGAACATATACACACACACTTTTGGACAAAAGAATGACAACAATATACGTGAAACTTTTTTTTTTTGCCACATGGATTCTATTTGGTTAATAAATAATGTTTCCCATCGATCTACCGAAGTCCAGACCAACTATGCAGATAGGATGCCCATCCGGAGGAACGGGAAGCATTTTCTTCCTCACCTTTGGGGAGTTAAAAAAAAAAAAATGCATTAATCTTCATATAACATACTTTGACCTTACAAATCTGTTCTTGAACTTTCAGTATTTGTCTTTCTCCATTAGACAATTCCAAAATAAAGACTCCAGCACAACTAAGAATTACTGACAATAAGGGGAGTTTGTGTATTCTTTTAATATGGAAGCCTTTACATAACTTAGAATCTAAACCCAATAGTTGTGTGGTAAACCTCAAAACTAAATCAAGAGTTTAGTTGTTTTAAACTGTTTTTAATCATTTTGAAATCAGGTATATATTAAGGTATAACTTAGAGCACTTCATCTCTTGAGGTGTAGCACTACCATGCCCATCATTTGCCTTTTCTAGAAAATCATATAAATTGGATCACATGTATCTTTTGAGTGTGGTTCCTTTCACTTAGCAGGAGACATCTGAGAATTGTCCATGTTCCCGTGGGTATCGGCAGTTCATTCCTTTTTACTGTGTGGCTGTACCAGTTTGTTTTATTCATGTACCAGTGAAGGATATCTGCATTGTTTTTAGTTTTTTCCAATTTAAAATAAAGCTGCTCTAAACATTTATGTATGGGTTTTAATTTTAAAAAATTCATTGAGAAATAATCTACATGAGGTTCACTCTTTTAGTGGTTAGGTTTGTGGCCTCTTTAGTAATGTTAGCTTGTTAAGTGGAAAAGGCAGAGAGTCTGCTAATGAGATAGAAGTCACAATTTAACCTAATCATGGAAAGAAACAAGTCACTAGACCAGTCTAATGGCCATTCAAGGGGAGAGGGTTACATACAGGCATGAATGTCTTGAGGGCATCGTAGTGGTAGAAGACTTTTTAGAGGTCAGTCTTCCCACAGAAAGCTGGAGGAAGTGATATTGTTAAGAGATGGAAAACTGGGCACTGACTATGCTTTCTCCCATCAGAGGAGGCAGTGTGGCCTTGCTCCCAAGAATGATGAGCGCCAGGGGCCTGTTTCCTAAATGAAATGCAGAGATTGCTGTATGTTCATCTGTAATGAAAGGTGCTGAGTACAAGTCTTGTGACACAACAAAAATTCAGCCATGTCCCAGATCTGGTAGGATTCTGCCCTGTGCAGACAATGTTCATGGCCTTAGGTAAATAGGGACCACAGAAAGGCTGAGATAATGGTGTATTTGCTCCTGCCCTGAGTAACTATTCTTTTCATAGATAAGGTTCTATGTCCTCTGCAAACCAAATCAGACACTTATAGTGAGTATGAGTGTGTTCTCTTCCTGTCAGTCTGGAGATGACCAAAAAAGCTTGATAAGTCTTTACCTTTTTTCCTCTTTTTCTGTCCTTAATTGAGGTAAAACTGGCATATAACCTTATATTGAATTGAGGTCTTTTTCCTCTTTATTTACTTCTACAAAGTATTAGACTTTAGTAATTTTGTGTGGCAAGTAACAATACACAAGTCTGTAAATTATAACCTAGTTGGGATTAAATGTAGTTGGGGTAAAAATGTAAAGAAGCAACTTTCAGCTCTTACTTGAGCAGCAAAGTTGAGATTCCAGTCTTGCAAAGAGAAGCACTATTTGACTGACTTACTCAGAGAGTGAACTCTGCTCACCTCAAGTCGTGTCTCAAGAAGAAAAGATATATGCAGTCTGTATGCAGTGGTGGGATCTAACAGGCAGGAAGCAGGGTGAATTGACATGTGCACTGCACACAGAGCAACAATCTACACTTGTCAGCAGTATCTTCTTCACATGTTTTGAGACTAATGCAGTGCCCTGTGTTTTTTTGCCTTAAGTAGCAATGGCATAGGCGGTTCTGAGCAGATCATCACACTTGCCTGGGGTGCAACCTGGGTCCTTAAAGGGTGCTTATTACAGGCAGTTTGACATCACTTGTCAGACTCAGATAATCTAGCTCATCCCCTAATCTGATGTTTCTCAAATATTTGTGACCCAAATATTTGACCCACAGAAAGACAAACATTTTATATCAGGAGCTGATTCAAATACCAACATCCACCCATTTACCCAGAGAGTTTCATGAAACACTTCTTATTCTTAGAAGATTCAATGTATTCTGATGTTTGTCTCATTTTCTCACTTAAAAAAAAAATATTCTGGATGTGATTTACAAAATTAATTTCAATATCCATTAGTGATTAGCAACCTGAATGAAAAATACTGGTATAACTCCATACAAAATCAGGGATTATAAACATTGCTTCAAAGGAGATGAAGGAGGCAAGGGGTACATGTGTTTTTTGCTCTTCTGGCTCCATTCTTTTCAGTGCCAGGAAGAGCAGCCCTCAGACCCTCGTTTCTGGCACCCCAGACATGTATGACGTGGTCTTTGTCCAGGCCTTGGTAAAGAAATGTCTTTGGTCTGGCTGGTGAGGCTCAGGACTTTTATTTGCAGCATGGTGACAAGTCTCTTGTGCATGACATTCCTTCTTGCATCTCAGACCTTTCATTGCTGAGTACATTGCTGAAATTTCCAATGGAGGCAAATTCTTAAAGTTTCTATCAGAAAAGATCTTGAAAAATATTTCTTCAAGGCTGACAGTTATTTCTTACAGCATGCTAAAGATAGTACTTCACCAATGCTGCTGAGAAGTCCACTGAGCCTATAAGTCCTTTAAAGGTAATGAGGCAATGGGTCTTCTTTTGAGACTTTTCTCTGTCCTTTTTTGAGGGGGCAGTCTCACTTTTATGTGAAGAGGTAGACTTCCTTTTATTTATTCTACTTGAAATTGTATTGCAATTTTTCAAATTTATGGATGGATATCCTTCAGCAGCTTTGAAAAATTTTCATTCTCTTCAAATACTGTCTCTACCTCATTCTTTCCTTTCCTCTCCTTCTAGAACTTTAATTATTAAATATATGTTGTCTTCAGTATATCCTCTAATGTCTATTACCCACTCTTTCATTTTTTTCTTCCCTTGTTTTGTTTCTCTCTTCTGATGATTCCTTCTGACCTTTCAGTTCAATAACTCTTGCTTAAACCATATCTCTATCTGCTGCCAGACCATTCAATTTTGATAAGTTTTCTTTGTTTGCTCATGTAATTAAGAGATAAGAAGTGAATAACTTTTTGAAGGTACACTGGCTTAATAATGGCCAGAGCATCAGTATCACCTGGAAACTTGTTAAAAAGGCAAACTCCTGGGTTCCACCCTAAATTTACTGAATCAGAAACTTGGGGGGGAGGGGATGTGGCCAGCAATCTTTTAATCATCTCATCAGATGATTTTGACACCTGCTCCATTTTGAGGACCACTCTCCTGCGTTAACAGTTTAGTCAGGATTTTTAGGAAATGAGGGAACATGTTAAAGAACACGAACATGGAGCTCTTGGGTAGCTCAGCTGGCTAAGTGTCTGACTTCGGCTCAGGTCATGATCTCAGGGTTCTGGGATCAACTCCCGTGTCCGGCTTCCTGTTCAGCAGGTAGTCTGCTTGCCCTTTCCCTCTGCCCCTCCTGGTGCTCGTGCATTTTCTCTCTCTCTCGAATAAATAAATAAAATCTTAAAAAAAAAACCCAACCACCAAAAAACACCAACATGATGGGATATAGCAGTCAAAAGTGGGACAATTAGACATTTTGGGCCTACTGATGTGATGTCTCAGAAAGTACACAGCATCTGTTCTGATTTTTCTGGGGTCCTTGCTACTCTTTTAGTATTTTGCTTTCTCATTCATCTATTCTTATCTCGATAAAATGACAAGGCAGGAAAACTCACCACAAAAAAAGAACAAGAGGCAGTACTGACAGCTAGGGACCTAGTCAATACGGATATTAGTAATATTTCGGAAATAGAGTTCAAAATGACAATTATCAAGGTGCTAGCTGAGCTCGAAAAAAGCCTGGAAGATATTAGAGAATCCCTTTCTGGAGAAATAAAATCCCTTTCTGGAGAAATAAAAGAACTAAAATCTAACCAAGTTGAAATCAAAAAAGCTATTAATGAGGTACAATAAAAAAATGGAGGCCCTTACTGCTAGGATAAATGAGGCAGAAGAGAGAATTAGTGATACAGAAGACCAAATGACAGAGAATAAAGAAGCTGAGAAAAAGAGAGAAAAACAACTACTGGACCACAAGGGGAGAATTCGAGAGATAAGTGATACCATAAGATGCAACAATATTAGAATAATTGGGATCCAAGAAGACGAAGAAAGAGAGAGAGGGGCAGAAGGTATATTGGAGCAAATTACTGTAGAAAATTTCCCTAATCTGGGGAAAGGAACAAGCATCAAAATCCAGGAGGCAAGAAGAACCCCCCCAAAATCAATAAAAATAGGTCTACACCCCGTCATCTAATAGTAAAATTACAAGTCTTAATGACAAAGAGAAAATCCTGAAAGCAGCTAGGGACAAGAAATCTGTAACATACAATGGCAGAAATATTAGATTAGCAACAGACCTATCCATATATGTGTATATATAGATATAGATGTGTGTGCGTGTGTGTGTGTATGGCAGGCCAGAAAGGACTGGCATGATATATTCAGAGCTCTAAACAAGAAAAATATGCAGCCAAGAATACTATATCCAGCTAGGCTGTCACTGAAAATAGAGGGAGAGATAAAAAGCTTCCAGGACAAACAAAAACTGAAAGAATTTGCAAACACCAAACCAGCCCTACAGGAAATACTGAAAGGGGTCCTCTAAGCAAAGAGAGCCTAAAAGGAACACACACCAGAAAGGAACAGAGACAATATAGAGTTAACACTCACCTTATAGGCAATACAATGGCACTAAATTCATATCATTTGATAGTTAGCTTGAATGTTAAGTGGGCTAAATGCCCCAATCAAAAGACACAGAGTATCAGAATGGATAAAAAAACAAGACCCATTGATATACTGTCTACAAGAAACTCATCTTAGACCCAAAGACACCTCCAGATTTAAAGTGAGAGGGTGGAAAACAATTTACCATGGTACTGGGCATCAAAAGAAAGCCGGGGTGGCAATCCTTCTATCAGATAAATTAGATTTTAAGCCAAAGACTATAAGAGATGAGGAAGGACACTATATCATACTTAAAGGGACTGTCCAACAAGAAGATCTAACAATTGTAAATATCTATGCCCCTAACATGGTAGCAGCCAATTATATAAACCAATTAATAACAAAGTCAAAGAAACAAATCAACAATAATACAATAATAGTAGGGGACTTTAATACTGTCCTCACCGAAATGGACAGATCATCTAAGCAAAAGATCAACAAGGAAATAAAGGTTCTAAACACTGGACCAGATGGGACATCACAGATATATTCAGAACATTCCATCCCAAAGCAACAAAATACACATTCTTCTCTGGTGGACATGGAACATTCTCCAGAACAGATCACATCCTGGGACACAAATCAGGTCTCAATGGGTACCAAAAGATTGGGATCATTCCCTGCATATTTTCAG
>CM053610.1:42522558-42575624 GCA_028646535.1 Procyon lotor
AAGCACAAACCCAGCAGAAGAAGAGAAATAATAAAGATCAGAGCAGAAATCAGTGAAATAGAAACCAAAAGAACAGTAGAACAAATCAATGAAACTAGGAGCTGGTTCTTTGAATTAATAAAATTTATAAAGCCCTGGCCAGACTTATCAAAAAGAAAAGAGAGAGGACCCAAATTAATAAAATCATGAATGAAAGAGGAGAAATCACAACCAACACCAAAGAAATACAAACAATTATAAGAACATATTATGAGTGACTATATGCCAGCAAATTAGACAATCTGGAAGAAATGGATGCATTCCTAGAGACACATAAACTACCAAAACTGAACCAGGAAGAAATAGAAAACCCGAACAGAATCATAACCAGTAGGTAGATTGAAGCAGCCATCAAAAATCTCCCAATAAATAAGAGCCCAGGGCCAGATGGCTTCCCAGGGGAATTCTACCAAACATTTAAAGAAGAATTAATACCTATTCTTCTGAAATTGTTCCAAAAAATAGAAATGGAAGGGAAACTTCCAAATTCATTTTATGAGGCCAGCATTACCTTGATCCCAAAACCAGACAAAGACCCCATCAAAAAGGAGAATTACAGACCAATATCCTTGATGAACACGGATGTAAAAATTCTCACCAAAATACTAGCCAACAGGAATCAACAGTACATTAAAAGGATTATTCACCATGATCAAGTAGGATTGATCCTAGGCTACAGTGTTGGTTCACATCTGCAAATCAATGTGATACAATACATTAATAAAAGAAAGAACAAGAACCATATGATACTCTCAATTGATGCTGAAAAAGCACTTGAAAAAGTGCAACATCCTTTCTTGACCAAAACTCTTCACAGTGTAGGCATAGAGGGTACATTCCTCAACATTGTCAAAGCCATCTATGAAAAACCCACAGTGAATATCATTCTCAATGGGGAAAAACTGAGCGCTTTTCCCCTGAGATCAGGAACTTGGCAGGGATGCCCACCATCTCTACTGTATTCAACATAGTACTAGAAGTCCTAGCCTCAGCAATCAAACAACAAAAATAAATAAAAGGCACCCGAATTGGCAAAGAAGTCAAACTCTCACTCTTTGCAGTTGATAGGATACTTTATGTGGAAAAGCCAAAAGACTCCACTCCAAGACTGCTAGAACTCATCCAGGAATTCAGTAAAGTGTCAGGATATAAAATCAATGCACAGAAATCAGTTGCGCTTCTATACACCAACAGCAAGACAGAAGAAAGAAATTAAGGAGTCGATTCCATTTCCAATTGCACCCACAACCATAAGATACCTAGGAATAAACCTAACCAAAGAGGCAAAGAATCTGTACTCAGAAACCTACAAAGTGCTCATGAAAGAAATTGAGTAAGACACAATGGAAGAGAAAAACGTGTGTTCCATGCTCAAGGATTGGAAGAACAAATATTGTGAAAATGTCTATTGTACGTAAAGCAATCTACACATTTAATGCAATCCCTATTAAAATACTATCAATTTATTTCAAAGAAATGGAACAAATAATCCTAAAATTTATATGGAAGCAGAAAGGAGCATGAATAGCCAGAGGAATGTTGAAAAAGAATACCAAAGTTGGCAGCATCACAATTCCAGTCCTCAAGCTCTATTACAAAACTGTAATCATCAAGACAGTGTGGTATTGGCACAAAAACAGACACATAGATCAATGGATAGAACAGAGAGCCCAGAAATGGACCCCTAACTGTATGGTCAACTAATCTTTGATGAGGAAGGAAAGAATATCCAATTCTTGGAATTCTTGGAAAAAAGACAGTCTCTTCAACAAATGGTGTTGGGAAAACTGGACAGCCACATGCAGGAAGAATGAAACTGGACCATTTCCTTACACCGCACACAAAAATAGACTCAAGTTGGATCAAGGACCTCAATGTGAGACAGAAATCCATCAAAATCCTGGAAGAGAACATAGGCAGCAACCTCTCCAACCTCAGCCTCAGCCAACATTTTCCTAGAAATATCACCCAGGGCAAGGGAAGGAAGGGCAAGAATGAACTACTGGGACTTCATCAAGATCAAAAGCTTTTGCACAGCAAAGGAAACAGTCAACACAACCAAAAGACAACTGACAGACTGGGAGAAGATATTTGCAAATGACATTTCAGATAAAGGGCTAGTATCCAAAATCTAGAAAGAACTTCTCAAACTCAACACCCAAAGAACAAATAATCCAATCAAGAAATGGGCAGAAGATATGAACAGACATTTCTGCAAAGAGGACATCCAAATGGCCAACAGACACATGAAAAAGTGCTCAATATCACTTGGCATCAGAGAAATACAAATCAAAACCACCGTGAGATACCACCCCACACCAGTGAGAATGGCTAAAATTAGAAAGTCAGGAAACGACAGATGTTGGCAAGGATGCGGAGAAAGGGGATCTATTCTACACTATTGGTGGGAATGCAAGCTGGCACAGCCACTCTGGAAAACAGGATGGAGGTTCCTGAAAAGACTGAAAATAGAGCTACCCTATAACCCAGCAATCGCACTACTGGGTATTTACCCTAAAAATACAAATGTCGTGATCCAAAGGGGCACGTGCACCTGAATGTTTATAGCAGCAATGTCCACAATAGCCAAACTATGGAAAGAACCTAGATGTCCATCAACAGATGAATGAATAAAGAAGATGTTGTATATATATACAATGGATAATATGCAGCCATCAAGAGAAACGAAATCTTGCCATTTGCAACAATGTTGATGGAACTAGAGGGTATTATGCTAAGTGAAATAAGTCAGAGAAAAACAATTATCACATGATCTCTCTGATATGAAGAATTTGAGAGGCAGGGTGGGGGGTCGTGGGAGGTTTGGGGAAGGAAATGAAACAAGATGGGATGGGGAAGGAGACAAACCATAAAAGACTCCTAAACTCACGAAACAAACTAAGAGTGACTGGGAGGTAGGGGTGGTAGGGATAGGGTGGCTGGGTTATGGACATTGCGGGGTTAGGGTATATGCTATGGTAAGTGCTGTGAAATGTAGAAGCCTGATTCACAGATATGTACCCTGAGGCAAATAATACATTATATGTTAATATAAAAAAAAAAAAAGAAAGTACACAGCACTACCTGTGAGGGATTTTTATCTCCCATCTTCTCCAATTGTACCTAGATCTAATCAGAGATCTGACTTCCTATTTACAAGCAACAATGGAACAACTTACGTGCTATCTCCAAGTGCCAAATCCAGAATTGAGTTTCTGTTGGACAAATGATCAGTTTCTTCAACTATATATGCTATACAGTAATGCTATATAAAAATGCTATAGATAATCAAAATAAAATAGAGCTTAAGGGACATCAACCAAATACAATGTGTGAGCCCTATTAGAATGCTGAACAAAGACATCTGCAACAATGGGAACACTGAGCATGAACTGGGTGTAGATAGCAGAGGAGTCTGATACACAGTGAAGTGTTTGCTGGGGAAATCATATGATGTGTGGGATCTGTTTTAAAATCTCTAGCCCTGAGACACCTGGGTGGCTTAGTCAGTTAAGCACTGTCCTTCAGCTCAGGTCATGATTCCAGGGTCCTGGGATCGAGTCCCGCATCAGGCTCCCTGCTCTGCAGGAAGCCTGCTTCTCCCTCTCCTGTTGCCTGCCACTCCCCATGCTTGTGTTCGCTCTCCGTCTCTCTGTTAAATAAATAAATAAAATCTTAAAAAAAAATCTCTAGCTCTGCTCTTTCCCTGTCAAAAGAAGTCTGACCATTAAAATTGTTACAGATGAGAGCTACAAAGGACATGATAGCATTCTGCCCATATGCTTGAAAAGGTCACTAATAAAAACATTTTAAACTAACAAAATGAAGCCATGATCCTTAAGGTGCAGTCTGAAATCAGGTAACTACAGCAGTTGTATGAGAACCATTTTAAAGGAGTCTTTTTTATTTTTTTGCCACTAGAGTCTTTTTTTTTTTTTTTTTTTTACAAAGCAGTCTTTTGGAAATGCTCACCACCCATCGTGTGAAATAGATTCTCCAAAATCTGAATCTATCCCTGGTCTGAAGTGACCAACTTCTTCAGAGAACCATTACAAGTCACAGATATAACAGACCAAAAGACCCGTAACATAATATACAATAGATAAATATATTTGCCACAAAAATCTAAGCTCCTACAACAGGACAGCTTTAAAACTGAATCTGCCTTGAGAAATGGGACTGTTGGGTATGATATGGGCCAACTGTTGGGCCATATGACTCTGCTGCCTCTAGACTATTTGGTGGGGGCGTGGGGTGAGAGTGTGGCGGGGGGGGGGGGGGGGGGGGGGGGGTGGTGAGTAGGAAAGAATAAGCTAGTACATGTTAATTACGATATAAAATAAAAGCACATTCTTTGATAGAATTCAATGCTAGAGATACATGTCTGATTTTCAAAGATCTAACTAAACACTGTATTGTATTTGCTGCATCTTAAAATTATATTATGTATTATAATTGTCCTAAAGTGTTAAAACTTTAGCTTTTCAAATCTAGTAACAAGTTACACATATGGTAGAACTCACCCAAATGAACCAAATTTAAATGTTTTAAATGTTCACAGTGTCACAAAAAAAGATTATAAGCACATACACAAAATTTCAACCAAAAATCCAATATTTAGTAAGTAATGCAACAAGAGTTTTAATACTTTCCTTCACCAACCTTGAGCAATTGCAGCCAGTTTTCCTTTTTCTTCAGGGCTGAGCTGCAACATTGTGTCTATAACAGGAAGGAGTCTTTCTTTTTCACTACCCGGTTTCAGGAAAATGAACTGTAGCAAGACATTCTTCAAGTACTCCAGGTTAGCTACAGACTTTTCTCGTTCCTGATTTCTTTCCAATCTTCTTATTTCACTTTTGAGGAGCTGATGTTGGAGAAAGGAGTTAAAAATGAGTTTTAGGAGCTTCAGGTTAAACATGGCAGACTGAACACATGCACTCTTCTTCTCTTCCCCCTGGAATGCCCCCACAAATGACTATAAAGGAGTGATTAGGAGAGAAGGAAAAAAATAGATGAGAAATATCAAGAAATTCCTACAAGATGGGAAGCAGATAAAGTGGAAGAGACTCAGCCCAATGGTGCATGAAGGACCACTGACAAGATGACAGAACGATCCCACAGAAACACCAAGAAGCTCCTGCCTCAAAGTACAGAGGAGCACAGGAACTGGAGTTGAAAACTGAGGACTGATGTCAAGTCTACATAGGTTGGTACCATGATGCTCCCTTCACCTCCTATTCTCTATAGAAAGTAAACCAGTGGGCTCAGGGCTGTGGGATAAGACACGCTGCAGAAGGCAAGCAGAGCTTGAAACCAGACACTAAAGTAAACATCTTCATCCATCACTTCATCCATCCCTGCCCTGCTCACAGACTACAGGTAGTTATGGTGTCCAGTGGGAAGTTATACTTACATGATGAACCATGGCTGTTTTGTTCACCAAAACAAAAGCTAAGTCTCCGACAGAGTGAAAATTCAGGAATGTAAGACTATCTAAAATACTACCAGAAAAATGGGGCAACAGATGATATGCAAAAGATGGTAGAATGCTGAAGTCTCTGAGGAGGATTTCTGGGTTGAAACAAACAAAAATAGTTGTATTTCATCACGTTAGGTTAGTTCAGAAAAGTTAGCCAACTCTGTCCTAAAACCTATAGTCTTTTTAAAAAGTGACAATAATGTCTAAGAAATCATTTATGAATGTAAATTTGTGGAAATACAACATTTGAATAGTCACTTAGATCACCGGGCTTGTTAGCAATTTGTTAGATGTGATAATGTTTTGACTATGTAGGGAAACCTTGTATTATACAGATGCATACTAAAATATTTAGAGGTGGAATGTCACAATATACACAATTTACTATGAAAAATTTAAAAATTAATTTAACATGTATAGCTGAGGGCCACACAAAGGAAGGATAGTCTATTTGGAGGGCAGAACCATGTGCTTTCCAGACAGACATGAGCTGGAATGTTGCTCCCCCATTTATCAGCTTTAGTCATTCGCTCACCAGTGATTATGAGGGTTATATAAGATGATATATGTAAAGCCCAGGGCCTGGCTCACAAGAACTGCTCAGTTAAGTAGCAGGACTATGTTTGGAGAAGTGACTTAGCTGTGAGCCAGGGTGGATTGTGTAACCCTCAACTGCTCCACAATCTATCTGTTGCCACACGTTTCTAGTGTCACCTTTACATAGGAAAGTTTCCTATGCTACTTGACTATCTCCACCCACAATCTGTGATCAAGTTTAGTGCCATAAACATCAGCTGAATGATCTGAATGAGAAGTGTCCCTGGTTTATCTCTAGAACATAATGGCCCATACCCATTTGAATTTTCCATAAGCATATGTGGAATAGTGACTTATGAACCTACTCTAATCCATTTCTAAATCTATCATAGGTTCTTAGAAAAAAATAGGAATTTAGTTAGTCTTTATATAACATATATCCAAAGCAATTAATATTTTTCAGTTTCAGGAATGTAATATCATACAGAATCAAGATGTGATGGAGAGGTTGGGTGGGGGGGGGGTGTCAAGAAAACTGACCTGTTGCAGAGAGAATTTTCTGGGTTGCAGTATTTGACCTTACCTTAATTTGCTCCATAAGGATTGCATTGGTTGCTTCTGTTTCCCGAAGCAGGCCGTTTAAGTGATCGGCACTTTTTGTGGTGGAGCTGAGCTTTTGAACCAATTCTTCTTTGGTAAATTCAGCATGCCATAGAGGAGGGTCTGTAAGATGTTGTTCCAGTCATTGATTTTCAAAATCAGAGATTACAGGTGAAGATTCTTTTTTTTTTTTTTTAAGATTTTATTTATTTATTTGACAGAGAAAGAGATCACAAGCAGGCAGAGAGGCAGGCAGAGAGAGAGGGGGAAGCAGGCTCCCTGCTGAGCAGAGAGCCCGATGCGGGGCTCGATCCCAGGACCCTGAGATCATGACCTGAGCCGAAGGCAGAGGCTTTAACCCACTGAGCCACCCAGGTGCCCCACAGGTGAAGATTCTAAGTAAGAAATATATCTAAGCACAGATATTTTACTCTGCAATATTACTCAGGCCCACTCTCTCTGTCATTCTTCTATTCAACATATCTTAGTTGAAAGGTTACATGTCAAACGCGACAAAATAAGGCAGAATTTCTGTTGTAAAGTATATAATCTAATAGAATTCAAGCTCTATGAGCCCCAAATCTAGCATTTGTTTGCCCTGTGTTTCTAGACTATTCTGTTTCCCCATTCACACTCCTCTATGTCCCAAGAGTTTATATTGTTTTACTTATAAACAAGGGGAGTAATAACATTTACCAATCATTTATATCATGGATGCTCGTTTAAGAATATTATACGAGGTAGGTAAGTATCATTATTCAGATTTTGTAGATGAGGGAAAAGGCTCAGAGCTGATAAGTAATTTTGGCAAAAATCACAAAGCCAGGCGTAATTCTGGAGCCTGCTGCCATTCTCTCATGATGCCTCCCTGTCATCATTATTAACCATGCCTGGGAGGATTGCAGTTTCTATCTACCCCACGGTTAGTGACCACAGACACAAATAGTCCTTATTCTAGATCCTGAAACTTCAGGAAGAGAATGGAATCCCCCTGAATTGTGAACATTCATGACAGGTAAAACTAACAAATACCGAAGCTTTAGTATGTTTAATAAATTCAGCAGAGGAATAAATAAAAGCCGTCAACTTCTTAGAAGGGTGAGAGAATAGTTCATCCTACTTTGTGATACCACTACAGGACTTCCAACCATCTATTTCTGGCTCCAGCTTGGGGCATAACTAGCATTTTATTTTAAAAAACTCAACTGTTTCATCCTGCAGGAGAGTTTTCTGTTTGGAGTGGAACACTGAAAGAAATTTTCTTTGAGTAGCTCAAAAAAGCACGTATAACTTAAGAGTTAGGATTTATTAGACAAGACAGTAGAGCTAAATAGGAAAACCATACCCAGTTTAGTTTCAGGAGAATTAAGCAGCTGCTCTAAAGACTGTGTGTGAGTGCCGGAGGAAGATACAGACTCTGTGTCGGTTGTTTCCATTCCTTCTCCCTCCTCCCGGGTAATGGCATACATGTCCAGAAGGGGGAGATCTGTGCTTCTCCTTTCTCGAAGGTTCTTCAAAGGTTGGTGAGAAGAAGCTGGGCCTGTTAAGTTTTTTAAAAAAAACTAACTGTGAGACTGTTCAAAATCATGGATTCTGCATTCACAGAGATAAAGAAATTAAAAAGATCATAGGAATGTCAAACGTCATGACAAGGAATTTCAGCAACTAGAAGACAAATAAATGGTGCAGAATTTCTAAGACTGCCTTAAAAACTTAGTTATTAACTTTTAATAATTTAATTTCAACAGAAACTATGAATTATTTGCTACCACCTAGATAAGCTCTACTATCAGATACCACAATAGAGAGGGCTATACTGTTGCAAAATACTGGCAGAAATTCTCAAACTAGACTGTTTTTGAGGATTAGGTATTTCAGAGAGCTGTGTACTTTCTGACACAATACACTTGCTGAACTCTGCCGAGCAGATGGACTTGATTATCATGACCTTACACCTTCACTTCTACTGGGTCCTATCATTGCCCCCTCACATCTTCAGTGTCCAGCCAAGAAAAGCTTAGCACCCGGGGCAAGGAACTAACCTATTATACTCCCCCAGCCAGGCTTTCCTGTTTGCTGATAGTGAACACTTGCATAGAACTCTAAGAATTATAAGGCACTTTCAAACACATTACCTTATTAATCCCAAGAAACCCAAAGGTCAGAGAAATTAAATGACTCTGCCCAAGGCATCACAACAGGGTTAGGAAGCAAATTCTAACCTGTATCTTTTAACTTCTACTTTCATTTATTTTCCATTCCATGAAATTGCCTCATTTCTCTCAAACATTAGACTCTAGCTGCCTTTTTTGAAGCTCTTTCCAGGATTTCTGATATTGTGCCAACTGCTTATTCCACTGCTGATTCCTAGATCACAGTCTCTCGTGTGACTGTGTTTTCCTGACTGATTACTTCCTTTGATGACTCTTGGCATTGGCTGATTTTCTTGAAGCTGGGTTCACACCCTGATGAGTGACTGTGTCCTGCCTGGACATCTCTGCCTGTATCCTGGTGACATTTTCCAAGGTAAATGGTATTAAGTATAGAGCTGATACTTAATGCTAAAATACAGCCTCATCTCAGCTGGCACGTTCCCATCTCTTCCAGAGAGGAGAATGGAAGATACCAGGTGTAGCTGAGCTAAATCTCCAACTAAGGAGAAATTTTAAAGGGAAGAAGCCATATTGACTAATCAACCCTATAAGTTCAGTGGGGCTTGGATGTTTCTAAGCCTCATTCTAATATTCCTAATTACAAAATAGATATATTTGATGACTAACAATGGAAAACACCAAACAGATTCAGTGAATACTGGAATTTGGACACATGACATAAGACTGCAGCATATGTCCAAGTCAGAGAACAGGAAATGGCATTACATGGAAGGGAACAGATACATGAAAATCAGTACTGTAGAGGTGATACAGGCTGCTGTAAGTATAATCAGGAAGGGTTCAAATGGTTCAAATATCTTCTCAGTAAGCAAATCCAAAATTCATTAATCACAGAACTGGCACTGGTTGTCACCTAGTAAATTTTCTTTTTTCTTAGAAATTTGTGAAGAATGTATTTAAGTGACATAACTATGTGAGCAAAGGTGAACGACTGATGCTCTCATGCACACATACTTCTTGTGGTCGGTTCACTCTTAAGCTGGAAAAGCTGAGCTTCCACCTTGGACAGCTGCTGCTGTAAAGTTTCCATGGTCTTTCTATGCTCTTCCTGCAAATGGCGCACTTGGTCGCGGAAGCTGCTGCGAAGGACCTCGTTTTGGGATGTCAGTTGACTCACAGTCTGTGCGTGTTCAGACTTCAGCATCATGTTCTCTGATTGTATTGAACACAACCTGAAGGGTGAGAGAAACTTACTTCATAGCAGATCTTTCAACTTGACAGGTTGACTCCGCTTTTCTCAACTGGATTCTACTTGATAATTAGCCCTGAGATATCTATTAAATGTATGAATTAACTGCTAAGCATCTATAATGGTACTAGCTGTATTAAACATCTGGGGACTGGCTGTCATCTAGTTCAAATCATCTCTGCGTTCTGTAATTCAAGAAACCTTGTTTGAGTAACTATGTTACAATGGTTCAGATGAGAAACTTCATCATTTATCAGAAAACAGGACTAAATCTAGAGCATAATGTATAATTTAAATCGGTCCCCTTTTCAGGTTATCTTATGTGGGTGCTCATATAAGCATAGGATATCTTCTTTTTATTATTTTGAAAACAGGAAAAAGAATACGTTCTTTTGATTCATAAATAAAGTCTTAAGGAAAGCCTTAAAGGAAGTTTTCTGAATCATTTTTGAGACAATATAAAACTCTGAAACACAAAGGCTTGGTTTACTATGGCTGTTTTTGAATCTCACTGCACATTAGAATCACTGGGTCCCTTGTTAAAAATACAGACATCTAGTTCTCATTCTAGAGCCACTGAATCAGAATTTCCAAAGGTGGTCCTAGAAGTCGCCTACTTTTAGCAGTTTGCCATGTGATTTTTATGTAGTCAGCTTGGTGCTAGTCAGTGCAACCATCATTTGGGAACCACTATTTTTAGTGCTTCTCTCATAGTCCTGATGTTTTAAGTTTGCTTTGGTTAAAAAAGTAAAAAGAAGAAAGAAAAAAAAGAAAAAAAAATTTCTTTTTATGTCAGGGAGCCACAAGTACCACAAGTAATCTCATAAAAATTCAAACAATAAGGAACAAATTACAGAAAAAAGTGAAAACCCTCTCTTATTCACTCTCACCCCCTGCAGTGTAAAATCCCAGCTCCAGGGGTAGACATTGTTAATGGTTTAGCATGTAACATTCCAAGATCTTTTAACTATGTGCTACACATATGCACACTATATAAGTTTTAAAACAAGATTCAGTGGCTAAAGGGTGACATACAATAAAAATATTGTATGTTTCAGAAAATGTTTCTTAAGGGTCAAGTTCACATTGATCAGTGAGTTCAGAAAACACTAGTGTATATGTTACTCTTCAAATCTGCATTTTTCTGTGAGCATTATGTTCAAACACTACTACAAAAGTAAAAAAAGAAGTATCTGCAGACACAACAACAATTTTCTAAGGAAGATATTTGCTACATTTTAGAGCTAGGTTGGTAGTGAGGTTGGTAGTTTGCAGGTGGTCTCAGTGACACATCTGACTTTACCTACTTAAGAGGTAAAAGCTTGAACCCCCACCTGGACCCAGAATGACTATGCTGATGGAAATTTACTATCTGTCTCTGCTGTTACTGCGGTGTTTGTATAGCTGGATCCTCTGGGCAATATAAGTATTAGTTGGGTCAGTTTAGTTATTCCTCTTGAGCCATTTTTAAAATCTCATACAGGGAAAGTAGAAGTATTAAAGATGCTTAAAAAGAAGAGAATTTATAAAGAAAAGGCTCTTTCTTCACAGTGGGGCACAGAATGTAACAACGCTATTCTTAATATTTCTTATGAAGGGGGATAAGACCTCAAGATACCTCAAAATGCTGTGAAGTTTCTAGTACTTAGAAGAGAGACTGGCACATAGTAGGGGCCCAAAAAAATAGCTGAACTTTAGAGGCATCACTTGCACTTTGTCTTAGCAACATAATTTGCAGTAACTTTTCTAAAGAATAAATGTGGGAAATTCCTGATGTAAACAGAAAGCATCACTGTATTTCAGCAAATCTCCCAGTAAACCCTGGTGATAGGTAGTTAGAAAAGTGGTAGATCTTCCCTGAAACTTTTGATTTACATGGTTAACATATATAAATTACACTATTAAAAGATTAGAAAGCCAAGAATATGAAGTTTTCAAGATAACCATCGATTAGCTATGTCTTAAACGCATACCTGACACATATAAAGTATTCCAACACCCTTGATGCTCAATGAAGAACCCTTTTCCTTAGTCTAAGGTACAACAAATATTACCACCCAATTTCTTCATTACAGGAATTCAAATTTCCTTGTTCACAATAATCTGTTCCTCTTGCCAATACCCCTGGATGCCTATTTAAAGTACTGGTTAACAAAGGGTAACAATATGACAAGTTGAAGACAGTTGCAAAGATAAGTGCCATATTCATTTTCAATCAGCAGCTCTCTGAATGTTTTCCTCTAGAGAAAAAGAAAAATGCTTGTAATCTGACACCTGAGTTGGAAAGTGGGTTTTTTTTTTCCAAAGAAACATTCTGGCCATGAAGGCCAAAGGAGAAAAAGATTACTGGATGAATAGATAAAATTAACTATTCTTAAAAAAGTAAAGTATAAAAACAATCAAAATGGGGAGGGGGCCTTTAAGGTAGAAAAACAAAGTTACTACGCCTCTAGAAATATCTATTTCTTTTTTTAAAAAAAATATTTTATTTATTTATTTTTTAAAGAGAGGAAAGAGGCAGAGCAAATTTCACAATCCTGAGATCATGACCTCAGCCAAAATCAAGAGTTGGACACTTAACCGACTGAACCAGATATAGATATAGATATAGAAATATCTATTATTAATATAGAGATTATATTATATATTCTATACGGAGAATATATATCTAATATATATCTATATATTAATAGATAATATTAATATCTATTATTAATATAGATATAGAAATATCTATTTCTTATTTTCAATTTGTATTTACCCCAAGGAAAAACATATTAGGAGTTCCAACAAAGAAACAGTTTGCTGCCCAGCACTACTAGCAACCTTACTTTTCCCGGAGTTCTGCTTCTTTGGACACAGTTTCCTGTAGCATCTTGTTATGCCTTTCTAGGAGAGTATCATGTTCAGTCTGTAGTGTTTGAAGTTCAGAGATATTGATCTGTAAGTTATTTTGGGTGTCCTGTAATTTGATTTTTAGTTGATCAATCAGCATTTCCAGGTGTTCTCTGAAACAGAAATAAACTTTTACAAAAAGTTTTAGAAGAGATAAACCTGATTTTGTGGTTTCAGATAAATTTTATTACTTTAATCATTTCATCTTTTACTGTCATATACTTGCTATTATTATGGACGATTCTAAAGGAGATCTAACAATTGGAAGAATGATTCAGAGACTAGGATTAAATATACTTTATACTCAGATTTAAATCTTAGGCATTGCAGATTAAAAAAAAACTCTGAACTTATAAATTTCATACTCAAATGGAGAAGAGACCATTAAATGGCATCAAAATGGCCTACTGTGTTATAGTATTATGGTTTTCCAAGCCAACCATTATGAGAATGGTACGAAAACAAGTAGTGAAAGCCCCTCATTCTGTCTCAACTGATACAAAACACTGAGTTTCCTTTTTTGGAAAAAAGTATCTTATGCATAAGAAAATAGAAGGAATGTAAAACAGTTCCATTAAAATATGAATCCAAAATTCCAGCACTATCAAAAAAGCTCTTGCAAATGATGATACTTTCATATTAAAGGCGTCAATATTCAATTTCACTTTGGAATTTGAAGATGAGCTACTAACAGAGAAAATACCTCATTTTTCAGTCTACAGTTCCCATATTTAATAGATATTTAAAGAAAAAGTAACACAAACATAAACATGCAAACACTGTAGATATTTAGTCCTACTTAGAACAGTAAGAGGCAGATGTAAAATTACTTTGAACACTGAACCTCTACTTAAAAAAACAAAGCACACATGCTATAGAATGTCCTATTTCATGATCCTAGTATATTTTTGAATAATTTAAAAAGGATCTATATGTTAGTTTTAAAGATGCGTTAAACAATATCCTACTGAAACAAATAATTGAGATGGTCATAAATTTAAGAAGAAAAATGTAATTCTAAGCTAGAATTTTTTTTTTTCCCTAGGGTAGAATTTAGTACTGAATTTCAAAATTTTTGAAATAAAATGTTTTTAAGCAATTCTGTTTAGCCTAATTAATGGTGGGTATATTAAGGAAGCATTTTTCTTCTTCTATTTCTCAATTTTCAAAATTGGAAAAACTAATCATAATGTAACTTTAATGTATTTCTGCTCTGACCAGTTCCTGCTACAACAAGATTATGCTACTTAGCCTATCTCCTGGTTTCACTGCTCACATCACAGTTTTAAGAGTTTTTAACAGTGCCCTTCATAGAGATATTTTCTTGTTGCTGCCTGGAGACAGGGTGAAGCCAAGAAACTGCTCTCATTACCGTAAAATTCCTCAGTCAAATGAAATCAAAGCAGGATTCTCAGCCTACTTGGTGGAGAACCTATCTTGGAGGAAAGGGGGGAACCCTGGATTTCTTTTAATTTAAACCTTACCTTTCTTGTTTAGCTCCCTCAGATTCAGTCTGAGACACAGATTTATTTTTCTGTTGTTTTAGAACATTGTGAACCCGGACTTTGTAGCTCTCAAATTCAGAGGTTATAGAAGCTTGTTCTGCCTATGACATTTAAAAGAGAGAGATTAATTTTTCTATTGCAGTTCCATTGTAACATAATGCTATTTTCTTTCAGAGTAATGATTTAAGATGAAAACCTGTTTTAGAAAATGAGTAAAATGTCTGACACTCTTTAGCCCCTTGATTAACTTCCTTTAAAAAGTGTGCTTCTGATGGCCTTACAACTTTTTTTTAAAGTTTATTTTATTTTATTTTATTTTATTTTATTTTATTTTATTTTATTTTAGAGAGAGAGCAAAAGCAGAGGGAGAGGCAGAGAAGAGGAGACTCCTTGCTCAGCAGAGAGCTGGATCCCAGGTCCCTAGGATAATGATCCGAGCCAAAGGCTGACACTTAACCAACTGAGCCACGAAGGTGCCCCAAGCCTTAAAACTTTTTAAAAGCGTTCGAATGATAAAATTTTATTTGACAAAAGATGTTTCTACCATGTTTTCTTCCTGGTAGAGTCACTGAGTACTCATAAATTTTCTAATGGCACTATTTGCCTTTGAAACCTTAGAACGATTTTCTCTTATGAGAGTTCCTCTTCTTATAAATATAAGAAAAATAAATTCAAAGAAATTAAGCCAGTTGAGCTTCAGATTTCCAAAGAGAGCGGGAAAAATGAAATTCTAGGTCTTCTACTTCCCCAAAGGGATCTCCTGCGACTCTTCTGCCAAAGTGGCTCATATCAGAGCTGTACCTCTCACAAAGCTACTGTATTGGGTCTGCTTTGCATGCTGAAGAAAAGAAAATAGGCCCTCACAGCGATTCTATCAGAATATTATTTTATAATCATTTGGTCCTCAGAAAGAACTATATACTTTTTATAGTACAAAATTAAAAGAAAATAACTCTTACACACAGAAATTGTAAAACAAATTTAAAATGGAAACAACATGTACCCATGTCTTCCCCTTTTTAATTCTTTTTTTTTTTTTTAATTTGACAGAGAGGAGAAAGATCACAAGTAGACAGAGAGGCAGGTAGAGAGAGAAGGGGAAGCAGGCTCCCTGCTGAGTAGAGAGCCTGATGCGGGGCTCGATCCCAGGGCCTAAGACCATGACCTGAGCCAAAGGCAGAGGCTTTAACCCACTGAACCACCCAGGCGCCCCCCCATGTCTTCCCTTTTAACAAAAAAAGGTTATGCAAGTGACAGGATTGGATGGGGTTGGGGTTAGGGTCAGAGGAGCTGCATCAGGTACTTACCAGTAAGTGCTCTGAAACCACAGCAAACCCTAAAAGGCAAGACCACAGCCCTCACATGAACTCCCTGTTACGTGATGGTAACAGCTATCTGCTGTGTCTATGTGAAGCACTTACTTTGGCAATGCGGCACTCTTCCTGCAGGGCTGTTACTTTCTGCTGGTATGCGCTCAGTGTGCGCTGGTGCTGGTCCGCAGAGGTCTTCAGGTGTTCATGAACTTTGTGTTTCTCGGAGGTTATTTCAGCCAGCTGAATCTGGGGCAAAACCTTTCAATTAAGCTCTAGTAAACTGGATCTCCACTGGCTAAACAGACTTTCCTTAAAAATAAACTTCAGTTTTGAATCATGAGTGTATATAAGCGATATAATTAAATTACTACTACTGAAAGAATACTGGGAATATAATAGAACATTTTCCCAATAAATTATTTGTTTTCCTTAAATTAAAATTAATTGTGATTATAAAAAAATTCTAGACTACTTGTTACAGTTTAATGTTTAATTGAATACATATAAAAATATATACAAACAGTATAAGTAGATATAAAAATGTATATGAGATCTAGATATAAAAATATATACCATAGATATAAAAATAGGTACAAAAATATATATTATAGATGAAAATATATGTAGATATAATTTCTATATATATAAAAATATAATATATGTATTATAAATGTTATAGATATATATTATAAACAAAATTATAAATATATATAAATATATATAAAAATATGTAAATAACATAAATATACATATAACATGTATACAACATACATATATAAAACCATTTTTATTCTTGTGACTTTCAAAAAGATCATTTAGAAAGCTCAGATGCAGGTCTGGGGCCATGTTTACTGTATATTTTATGTTATGTTTATTTTTAATGCATCAAAGATTTTCAAAATCCCCTTTAGCTTAAGCTATATCTTAAGGGGATACACCAGTTATATGCCATACTTAGTGCTTCTACTTTTCAAATGAAGGATACTTAGGGGGAAAAAATGTCTGTGTATAAAAATATGTACACAAAGATATTTAGAAAATTCCCTACATAGTATCTTACTCCTACGTGGAAATTTTTTGTACATCCTAAAAAGTAAAAAGAATCTTACTTTATAGACTTCTACTTGCTGCTGGCTTGCCTCCAGTTCACCCTTCAAAGTTGCTTGAAGTATTAAGTGATCAGTTTCCTACAGAATAAGAGTACTGATTAAATTTAAAAAAGAAATGATTAATAAATACATAAAATGAAATATGAAACTGGGAAATTAACATACTGCTTGCTTTGAATCTGCCAGATCTTTTTTGGTTTTCACAAGCAACTGCTTGATTTTGGTGTTTTTTTCTTCATATTGTTGCACTGAAGACTGCAGTGAAGCTAGCAAAGGAAATAATTTCAGAAAAAATTAAACAATTTTTTTAAAGATTTATTTATTTACTTTAGAGGGAGAGAAAGAGCACAGGAGGGGGAGGGGCAGAGCAAGACAGAGAATCTCAAGCAGACTCCATGCTGGGCACAGATCCAATGTGGGGCTCGATCTCATGACCTGAACTGAAACCAAGAGTCAGCCATTCAACTGACTGTGCCGCCCAGTGCCCTTAAATAATTTTTATGAATGAATTTAAATAAATGGATGATAAGTCTTTTCTTGGTATTAACCTATCTTCAAAAGAAACTTGTCTTAAGAAAATAAAAGAAAAAAATAAAAGAAACTTGTCTTAGTTTTTTATTATGAAATATTTCAAACATACAGGACAGCCGTGACAACAGTACAATAAACTCACTGTACCTATCACTCAGCTTTAACAATTACCAATACATGGTCAATCTTACTACCCAGAACAGGACTCTGACCCATAGGCTAAAATCTGGCTGCCTGTTTTGTAGAGTTTTATTAGAACACAGTCAAGCTTATTTATTTACATACTGTTCATAGCTGCTTTAGTGCAACAATGATAGATCTAATAGTGATGGAGAATACTATACGGCCTGCAAAGCCTGAAATATTTACTGTCTGGCCCTTGATAGAAAAAGTTTGCCAACTCCTAACCTATACCCTCACTTAATCCTTGTGCCCTCCTGGTTTTGTTTTGTTTGTTTTTGGTTCCTCACAAGAAATCCTTTTGTCTATAAATATTTCGGTATGTATCTTTATTTTTTATTTTTATTTTTTCAGTATATATCTTTAAAATGAGGTTATATACTTAAGAGTATATCTAAAAGATAAAAACTTTAGTTTTAAGAAATTCCTCAAAAGTGGTACCATGTATTTCCAATTATATCACTGCAGGGGCACACACCTGGTTTTTTTGTGATACTAATTGTTTTGTAGGATGGGACTGTCAGTGACTGTTCACTAAGGAACAAATTGAAACTTGATAAAAACAAAAAACTGATGCTAACAAAGGTTAAAAAAAAAAAACCCAAGTATCATATAGGAGTGAGTGGATTTATGTTCTAGGTCACAGGTACCCAAAAATCTGGTCACAGCTTGTTGTGAAAGAAATAAAGAGTGTATGATGGAGAACATGTGGCCTGTGAAGCCATGAAGAAAGACTTCCTGGTCCTTTAAGAAAGTGTGCTTGACACCTGGTCTAGGCCAGCTATATGGGCACTATGTAATTGTGCTACTAAAATATCTTATAAGCAATGATTAACTTCATGTACTTAAATCCATGTATACAGATCTTATTACTTGGTAAACATGAACAGGTATACTGTAAGAATATTATCTTAACTATGCCTTTTTATGATAAGTCTAATTTAGTTATTTCCTGGCAACTATTTGCTCAATTCTAAAAAGAATTTTATAAAGCACAAATTACATACAAAACCTCTGTTAAGTGCTCCAGGAATTGTGATTAGATACAGTTAGTCCCTGAGCTCAAAAGGATAAAAATGAAATTGGGGGATAATATTTCACATGATAACATAAAACATAAATGTTACAAAAGAAATACAAAAGGCTATGAGGGGGGTTCATGGGGGCTAAAAGTTATACAAAGTTTGCAAAGGACAAGAAAAATTTCATAGAACAGGGAACATTTAAGATTAGGAAGGATTCTAAAGGGTGGGCATGAGGGTGGGAGGGTGAAGGCATGAAGAGATTTCCTTTAGGGAGGAGATACAGTTACAGAAAAACGCCACAAATCATGTCTCAGGAAAAACAAGCAGTCCTCTTTATCTGTGAGAGAGAATGAGAATTAAGGTGGAAAGTCAGACTGGGGCCAGATGTTGGAGGGATTTCAGATTAAGATGTGTATTGCTCATTTATTAGGCAACATTTTTTTTTCTTTTTTCACAGAACATTGTCCAGAATGCTTATCTTTTTCCTACACCACTACAACTTTTTTTTTTTTTTTAGATTTTATTTATTTGACAGGAGAAACACAGCGAGAGAGGGAACACAAGCAGAGGGAATGGTAGCGGGAGAAGCAGGGTTCCTGCCCAGCAAGGAGCCTGATGCGGGGCTCGATCCCAGGACTCTGGGATCATGACCTGGGCCGAAGGCAGACGCTTAATGACTGAGCCACCTAGGCGCCCCGACCACTACAACTTCTTAACCCAGCCTCCCAAGACCTTTGCTGCCATGAGCCTGGTGGCTTTTGACAGATTCTACACCATTCCAATTAATCTGATACGATGGCAGACGGATCTTTCCCCATTGTCTTCAAAAAGGGCGCAAACATATTCTGCTATTTCAGATACTTCACAAATTGGATCAAAAATGTCCTCCTCATTATACTTCACTTCTCCCTAACAGGTAAGCCTTTCACTCCAACTGGTCAAGACTTCTAAAATTATACTATATTTCTTTTCATTTTGCCCATTCCATGGCTGCAGAAAGGAATACCCTTTTTCAGGCTGCTTTTTCTCTCCAACCTTACCTTCAGGACCTACTTCGAGCCCCAACTTGTGACTATTTCAGTCTACAGAATCTGTTCCCCTCTGAACTCTTAAAGAGCACCCACTGCTTATAGCACTCATTTCTGTACTTACTAATCAGTGAAACGTGGATGGCCTTCTTGAAAAACCTTGCCTTTTTAGTTTTTCTAGGGTATCAAGCTTCTCTTTCAGTTTAATGATCAAAAATATACACATTCACTAATTTACAAAATCAAATATTTGCATTGCAGGAATATAATCTACAACTCTACTATTCAATTTGCACCAGGAAAATAGTTGGAAAATATGGTATGTGCATAATGAAAGATATTTGCATAATGAATTGTCTAGAAACTCTACAATTCATTCAATTACCTGAGTATTCTAAATTTTTCCCCTGGATGCAGTTAGATCATCAGAACTCTGCATACGTGGCTTCAATGCTTTGTTTATTCATGGAATCACCTTTATTGAGCTGTGATTTCGCTACGGGCTGAATGAAATACTACGAAATAGTCAAGGGAGATTTGCTACTTCATTTATTGTGGGAATGCCACAGAGAATACAAATCTAGATTATCAGTGGTTTCTGTTAAAATTAAATATAAAATGGATACAGAGTTTGAAAATTGCCTGAGCAGAAAAACCACTTAAGCCTTGCACACAAGTGAAACTTAATTTAGCTTTTTCTGCAAAATAAGTGAACTTGTCATCTGGAAACCCACACTGTAATAAGCAATCATTATAAAGGTTAAATTCACTCATTTCACTTTATTTATTTTAAAGATTTTATTTATTTGTGATAGAGAGAGAGAGAGTGCATGCACCCAAGTAGGAGGAGCAGCAGGCAGAGGGGGAAGCAGGTTCCCCACTGAGCAGGGAGCCCGATGCGGGACTCGATCCCAGGACCCTGAGATCATGACCTGAGCTGAAGGCAGATGCTTAACCAACTGAGTCACCCAGGGTCCCTCGTTTCACTTTATAAGCCATCCTAGGCTATCAGTCTTTGAATTTGAAAACTCCCAGTTCATGATCTGTTTTTATGTACAACTAAACACTATTTATTGATTTGGCTTTAATTTTGCTATTTCTGGGTGTTTGATATTCTCAAGGTAGCATTAACTTCAAAAATCACATATAAAACTTTTGAAAACACAGTTTTCAAGGCCCCACCTTTTTAAGATTCTGATTCTTTACATTTGTGCCTGGGCTTTCCAAAAAACTCTCTGGATACTATGTGATATTTAAGTTAGGTCTGGGACCATTGTTGCATATGACACAGTGCTCCTTTTATTAAAAATGCCTTAAAAAAAACTTCTCTCACACATCTTAGTACCAGGAAAAGCTGTGTTGCTGACAAGCATCCCATTTGTTCCAGTATTGTGGCTACTATGAACCTTGTAACTGATCATGTTCCTGTCTTTGCATGGCTTCTGGGAAGCTCAAAGCCAATTTATGGAGACCTTAGTGAAAGCAAAAGTACACAAAACATATACTTTATGTCTTGATCTTATATCTGATGTCACTATATAGTCCTACATTTCAACATTTCCTTTTATCCTATTTCCTCACCATTTATATATCTAAAATCTTGTACAGCCACTTCAATTATTTTATGGAACTTCCAGCTTTTCATCAGGAGGGAATAACAAGACCTAGACATACCTTCTGCTGTAAACAATTAGAAAACTAAACAAAATATATGAAAATCCCTGAAATCTCGCTGTGATCCCTGAGAAGGTAAACAAGGTGTGCACTGTTATAGTTCCAGCTTTCTGTCTGGAGGCAATTTCTAGACTGTGGAACTGGAAGGGAATCGCAAATAGAGCAGTGGTCTTGCTGAGATGCAAAGAATAATGGTTGAGGAAAGAACAGTGAATAGGGAGTTACAACTGGAACAATTCCCAGGGCTCACAGGGGGCTATAAATCATTCCCACTGGCCAGAGTAAAGAGATTTTAATACAAGGATAATCAGTAGACATCAGAAGATTCCCCACCTTAGGAGAGGGGCTGAACTAAATCTATAGGAAAGGGTATTCTACACTTTTTTTTTTTAAAGATTTTATTTATTTGACAGAGAGAAACACAGCGAGAGAGCGAACACAAGCAGAGGGAATGGTAGCGGGAGAAGCAAGCTTCCTGCCAAGCAAGGAGCCCGATGTGGGGCTCGATCCCAGGACCCTCCAGGACCCTGGGATCATGACCTGAGCCGAAGGCAGACGCTTAACGACTGAGCCACCCAGGCGCCCCTACACTTGTTTTAAAAAAGATAAACAACAAGCCACAAAAGGATAAAGTGGTCCACAAATGACCTGCCTGCCTGCTAAAGTTAACTCTGTAAATGAATACAATAAATCTAGCATTCAACAATGTAATATTCACACCAATTTAAAATATCATTTCCCATGCAAAGCGGGAAAATATTACTCGTAACAGGGGAAAAAATACAATCAATAGAATTAGAATAAGAAATTACAGAATATTCTTTAGGAGTTGAAGAAAACATGAACATAATGAGATAAATGAAAAACAAGAACAAAAAAACACAAATGGAATTTCTAGAGATGAAAAATATAATATCTAAAGTGAAAAATATCACTGGATGGTAATAACATATTAGACCCTGAAGATGAGAGAATTTAAAAACTATTTAATAACAGAGACCACTAGAATCGAAACTATATTCTATTTAATGAAAGTGAAAAAAGGAGAGAAGTGAAAAAAAATAAACAGCATCACTAACTTATGAGGCTATATCAAGTAGTTTAATGTGTGTAATTGGAGTCTTGGGGAAAAAAAAGGAAGAGAATTTAGACTAAAAAGTAATAAAGTAAATAATGGTGAAAAATATGATATATTTTAAAAAAACTAGAAAAACTACATGCAACAAAGAAACTCAACAAAACACAAGCAGGATATAAATGGAAAAAAGACACACCAAGGCACATCATAAAATTCTATACTCAGCAAAATTATCATTTTTTTTTTAAAAGATTTATTCATTTTAGAGAGAGACAGTGTGTGCAGGGAGGGTCAGTAGGGGAGGGAGAAAGAATCTGAAGCCGACTCTGCACTGAGCACAGAGCCCAACACAGGGCTCAATCCCACAACTGCAAGATCATGACCTGAGCTGAAATCAAGAATTGGATGGTTAACTGACTGAGCCACCCAGACACTCCCCAGCAAACTATCTTTCAAAAATGAAGACTTTTTTTTTAGGCAAACAAAACATTACAGAATTCAATGCCTGTAGCCTACATTACAAGATATGTTAGGGGTGCCTGAGGAGCTCAATTGGTTAAGTGTCTGCCTTCAGCTCAGGTCATGCTCCCAGGGTCCTGGGATCAAGTTCCACATCAGGCTTCTTGCTCTATACTACTTGATATAGTCTCGCTCAGAGAAGCCTGCTTCTCCCCCTGATGCTCCCTCTGCTTGTATTCTCTGACAAATAAATAAATAAACAAATAAATAAATAAAATCTTAAAAAAAAAAAAAGATATGTTAAAGGAAGTTCTTCAGGCAAAAGGGAAGTTATATTTGATGAAATCTGGATATAGATGAAGGAATGAAGAGCACCAGAAATGGTAAATATGTGGGTAAATATGAAAAAACAATTCTCTGGTTTTTCATTTCTTTATAACAGGCATTGGAAAACATTTTAAATAGTGAGATAATAAATACGATAGGCTTGTAGGTGATACAGTCTCTGTTACAACTACTCAACTGTTCCGTGTAGCATGAAAGCAGCCACAGATGATACACACAAATGGACAGAACTGTGTTTCAATAAAACCTTCATACGACAGGGGCCATGGTTTGCTGATCTCTTTAAAAGAAAACTATTTTCAAACAAGAATGACACAATTATTACGTCTATGACACATGTAGAAGTAAAATGTATGAAAAAAAAGCATAAAGGGCAAAAGAGGGAGAATAAGCAGTATTACTCTAAATTTATATGAAATGGTATAATTTACTTAAAAAAGTAATCTGTAATAAGTTCATGACATATACTATGAACCCTAAAACAACCACTAAAAACTAACAAAAAGGTATGGCTAATAAGCTAATAATAGAGATAAAAATGGCATCATATAAATTACTCAACTGAAAAGGCGGCAGAAAAAGAGGAAAAGGAAAACAAACTATAGGACAAATAGAAACAACAAGGTAGTAGGTTTAAACCTAATCACATAAATAATTACGTTAAAAAGAAATGACTTACACGTTCCATTTAAATAACAGAGGCTGTCAGCTTGGCGAGAAAAGGAAGACTCGACTATATGCTATCTAAAAGAAACACTACAGACTTAGGTCGGAAGCTAAAGGATGGGAAAATACATGCCATGTAAACAAGAAACAAAAGAAAAGTGGAGTGGTTATTTTAATATCAAAGTGGACTTTAGAAAAAGAAATATTATCAGTAATAAAAAAAACACATTTCACAGTAATAGAGAAATTAAATTACCAAGAGCAAGTAATGATTCTAAATGTAAATGTAGCTAGTTCCAGAGTTTCTAAATACATGAAGCTAAAACTGACAAAAGAAAAAAAGAGAAAGAAACCCAGTTATGTTCAGGAAATTCAACATACCTCTCTCAGTACTTGCTTGGTAGAGCAGTAGTAAGAAAATCATTAAAAATATAGAAAACCTAAACTGTCAGCTGACTTGATTTAATTGACATTAGTTAGAATTCTCTATCCAACAGCTAATACAGTTGAACACGTTTTCAAGTGCCTGAGGAACATTCACCAAAAGAAATCTTATTCTGGGCCATGAAACAAAAGTCAATAAACGTAAAAGGACTGAAATCATACACAGTATGTTCTCTAACTACACAGGAATTCAGTTAGAAATCATTAACAGAAAGACAAGTGAAATTCCTTTAAATGAATTAAACAACACACTTCCGAATAACACATGGGTCAAAGAATAAATCCAAAGGAAACTTAAAAATATTCTGAGCTGAATGAAGATACAAAGTACAACATACCAATTTAAGTGATGTGGCTGAAGGGGTGCCTAAAGAGATATATAACTTCAGATGCTTAAAGTTAGAATTTATTTTATGGAGAGAATGGAATATAACCACCTTTAAAAAAAGATTTCACTGCTATTTAAATGATCCCATTCTGCTGACAAGCAGCAAATCGTGGACAAGACCATTTTCTATCTTTGTATCACTCATGCGGAAGGTACTTAAGAAATGTTTAAGTAAATGACTGCATTAGGAACCAACACATACTGTACACATCCCAACAAAAAATGGTTTTACAACTTGCCTCTTGGTCCTTAAGAATATTTAGCACTGAGTGAAAGACCTGCTGGCAGTCAAAGACTGGTGAAATGCACAACTAATATTGCTCCCCTATATTCTGTTATAATGAAATTATTGTAAGTTAAAGTGAATTTTGTTTTACTCACTCATTTCTTCTTGCAGGGTTTCTTGTTTCTGCTTCTGAATTTTAATTTCTTGCTCCAGATCTTCTATCTTGCTGTTTTTATTAGCTAACTTTTGATTCAGTTCTTTCATCAAACGTTCATAATCAGCTATTTCCATATTCATCAATGTGGTTTGCTGGGCATCCTGTACATATGAGAAATAAAAGAGTCACATAATAGTAGATCAGTTAATCTTATTATAAAATTGTTAACTGCTTAACTGTAAATTATGCCAAAGGAATGAACACTTTCTATTAATTCTTTTCTGTAATACAGGAAGTTTACACATCACATGAAGAAACTATAAAGTTGGTACTTTCTATTTTTCTTTAATAAGGTATCTTCATCAAATTTTATCATAATTTTCATTAACCACAACTGACAGTTCTACTCATGGAGTTCTTATTTATAAAACGTTAACATTTAAGCAACTCTTACAACATCTTTCTTTTTAGCCTCATCTTTGAAAAAAGTAGAGAAAAATTAGCCAAAATTTTAAGTATAATATGAATTCCAACTTTTGACATTAAACTTCATGAGTCATATAACAATCCTGTACAAAAAAATGAAGTATCAAATCATCTGTGAGAGCCTAGATTCTTCTGAAAAGATAGGTCTGAGAGAAATCTTAAACTTTCATTCTTTCGGGGCTAACAATTTGTACATGATTATGTTATTTCCTCAAAAAACTCATTTTTGCAATATTTCCTTTCTAAACTATCAGAATCGTTTAACACTGTGTATATTGACCTCTATTTTGAATTTGGTGTTTTATTTTACCTTTCTAACCAGCTCTAGTTCTTGCATGGTTTTCTGAAGCTGTTTCTTTTCCTTCCGAAGCTGCAGCTGAAGTTCTTCAAGTTCATTTACAGAACTGGCATGCTCCTGAAATTAAAAATAAAAATACCACCACCCCACCCCCCAAACAAACCAACATTTAAAAAAGTATTTGCAAGGGTATATAGAATAAATCTGACATACTATAATATAAAAAGCTTGAAAATCTTTTAATATTTAAAAAACACACATCCCAAAATCACAGCTTGGGATTCTCAACTTCATAGTTGACGTACATTAAGGAATTAATGAACTCTTGTGTTCATAAATGCTACTCATTACTAAGTCTTTCCTTCACTTAAATAATATGATAAAAGATATAACATGAACTAATCCCACAGGACTTTTTTACCTTTATCTTCTGCTCTTTCTGAAGTTTTTCGGCTTCCAGCTCTTTGTCTGCCATTGCTTTGGCTTTCTGGACTTCTAAAATCTGTACTTCTAATAACTTTGCATTAGACTGCAGTGTCTCAATACGAGCTAAGAGATCTTCATTATCAGAAATTAATTTTTCACACTAGAATGACAAATGATTCACTACAGTAAACATGTAGAAAATATATACAGGTGAGGAAGAATAAAATGATATAGATTACTGGCACAGTATGAAAAATAAAAATTTCAAAAACAATTCCACATAATGTAAAATCAAGAATAAGTTTAAAACATTATTACTGTTAAAATAAATCTGGCAGGGGCGCCTGGGTGGCTCAGTCGTTAAGCGTCTGCTTTCGGCTCAGGTCATGATCCCAGGGTCCTGGGATCAAGCCCCGCATCAGGCTCTCTGCGCAGCGGGGAGCCTGCTTCTCCTGTTACCATTCCCTCTGCTTGTGTTCCCTCTCTAGATGTGTTTCTCTCTGTCAAATAAATAAAATCTTAAAAAAAAAAAAAAAATCTGGCAAACATTACAAGCGACCAGGCACACTGGCAGAGGAAAAGGCAAAAAAGAAACAAAAAGCAAAACCAAACCACCACAGGGAGCTGAGATTAGAGCAATAGATAAGACAGGACAGTTGCCAGTTGTTTTATCATATTCTTCTAACAATGAGAAGAACAAAATGAAATTATTTCTATTAATTTTAATGAATTTTAATTTTTATGCAAAAATTTTGAAATAGAAATATACCTACCACATTTTTCATGTTTGCATTCACTCAATTTAAAATTACCTAAAAAGTCCTCTCAACAAAATTGGTGTAGAGGAATGTACCTCAACATAATAAAGGCCATATATGATGAGCCCACAGCTATGAAAACCTTCTCCTCTAAGATCAGGAACAAGATAAGATTCCCACTCTTATTTAACAGTGTTAGAAGTCCCAGCCACAGCAATAAGCAAGAGAAAGAAAAGGGATCCAAATTAGAAAGTAAGAAGTAAAACTATCACTACGTGCAGTTAACAGAATACTATGTATAGAAAACTCTAAAGACTCTGCCAAAAAATGTGAGAGATAATAAATGAATTCAGTAGAGCTGCAAAATATAAGATCAATATATAGAAATCTATTGTGTTTCTATACACTAATAATAAACTAGCAGGAAGAGAAATTATGAATAAGTAATCCCACACAGCTGCATCTAAAAGGAAAAAAATACCTAGTAACAAATTCAACCAAAGAGGTGAAAGATTAGTATGTTTAAAACTATAAGACACTGATGAAATAAACTGAAGATGACACAAATAAATGGAAAGATATTCTATGCTTATAGATTGGAAGAATTAATATTTTCTGAAAGTACAAATATTGTTACACTGACCAAAGCAATCCAAAGATTCAAAGCAATTTCGTTTCAAAATCCAATCGCATTTTTCATAGGACTGGAACAATTCTAAAATTTGTACAGAACCACAAAAGAGCCCAAATAGCCAAAGCATCTTGAAAAAGAACAAAACTGGAGGTATCACGCTCCCTGATTTCAAACTATATTATAAAACTACAGTACTCAAAATAGTATGGTGTTGGCATAGTAAGACACACAGATCAATGAAACAGAAAGAAGAGCCCAGAAATAGCCCACGTATATATGGTCAGTTCATTTATGACAAAGGAGCCAAGAATATACAATGAAAAAAGGACAGTCTCTTCAATAGTGTTGGGCAAGTTGGATGGACACATGCAAAAGAATGAAATTGGACCACTGTCTTACACACACAAAAATTAACTCAAAATGGCATAAAATTTGAATGTAAGACCTACTCAAAATGGCATAAAATTTGAATGTAAGACCTGAAACCATAAGACTCCTAGAGATTGGCAGTAAGCTCCTTGACATTGGTCTTGTCGATGATTTTTTGAACCTGACACCAAAGGCAAAGGCAACAAAAACAAAAATCAACACATGAGACTACATCAAACTCAAAAGCTTCTTTACAGCAAAGGAAACCATCAAGAGAATGAAAAGGCAACCTACTGAATGGAAGAAATTACTTGTTAAGTCTTGTAGCTGATAATGGGTTAATATCCTAAAGAACTCCTACAACTCAATAGCAAAAAAACCAAACAATTCGATTTAAAAATGGGCAGAATATAAATAGACATTTTCCCAAAGACATACAGATGGCCAATAGGTACATGAAAAGGTGTTCAACATCATGGATCATTAGAGAAAGCAAATCAAAACCACAATGAAATATCACTTTATACCTGTTAAAATGACTATTATTAAAAAAAAAAATACACCAACCAGAAACACAAGTGTTGGCAAGGATGTTGAGAAAAGGGAACCCTTGTGTACTGTTGGTGAGAATGCAAATTGGTGCAGCCACTGTGGAAAATAGTATGGGAAGTTCCTCAAAAAATTAAAAACAGAACTATCATATGATCCAATAGTTCCACTTCTGGGTATTTATTCAAAGGAAACAAAAACGCTAACTCAAAAAGATATATGTACAGCCATGTTCACTGCAGCATGACTAACAATAGCCAGGATAAGGACCAACTTAAGTGATCACTGATGGATGAACAGAGAAAGAAAATGTGGTATATAAGTACAATAGACTATTATTCGGCCATACAGTGTATAAAATCTTGCTATCTGTGACAACATGAATGGACCTTGAGGGCATTATGCTAAGTGACATAAGTCAGACAATGAAAGACAAATACTGTATGATTTCACTTATATGTGGAATTAAAGAAAAACAAACAGCTAAGCTCATAGAGAGAGAATACTCAGTTGCCAGAGGCACAGGGTGGGGTGTGGGTGAAATCAATGGAGTCAAAGGGTCCAAACTTACACTTATAAATAAATCATGAAATGTAATGTACAGCATGGTGCTATAGTTAATGTTCATAGCAGCAATGTCCACAATAGCCAAAATGTGGAAAGGGCCAAGATGCCCTTCAACAGACGGATGGGTAAAGAAGATGTGGTCCTTATACACAATGAATATTACTCAGCCATCAGAAAGGATGAATACCCAACTTCTGCATCAACATGGATACGATGGGAGGAGATTATGCTAAGTGAGTAAGTCAAGCAGAGAAAGTCAATTATCAGATGGTTTCACTTATTTGTGGAACATAAGGAATAGCATGGAGGACATTAAGAGAAGGGAAAAATGAAGGGGGGAGAAACTGGAGTGGGAGATGAACCATGAGAGACTATGGACTCCAGGAAACAAACTGAAGGTTTTAAAGAAGGGAGGGGGTGAGAGGATGGGTGACCCTGGTGGTGACTATTAAGGAGGGCACAAATTGTATGGAGCACTGGGTATTATATGCAAACAATGAATCACGGAACACTACATCAAAAACTAATGATATACTGTATGGTGACTAACATAACACAATACAAATTTTTTTTTACTTAAAGTAAAATCTTAAAATTCTAAATGCAAAGAAAAAATTCTTTAACTATGTATGGTGACAGGTATTAACTACATACAAATCATGATGTTATACATCTGAAACTAAAGTAACATAATGTTATTATGTCAATTATACCTCAAAATTTTTTTTACCTGAAAAGTTGAATTCCTTAATTGTTTTGTAAGGTCTTCAATGTGATGCTCAAAATTATTAGCACGTTCTTTTTCCACATCCAACTGCTCTGATTGCTTATCATATTCTAATAAAAGATTCTTCAAAAAAAGACAAAAGGATTTAACTTCAGGCGATTATTATACATTCAACGAGTCAGACTGTATTATCAAGCCATCTTGATAGAACATTTATGAGTACATTCTGAAAGCTTAAAGTATTTAAATTCAACATTTGGTAGAATAGCTAACTGGCATTATATAATTAGTATAATTCAGATGCCTTTTAGTATGGGGGGAACTATTAAAGGGCAAAAGGATTTTACATTTATACAATATAATATCTGCAAGTTAAATATTCTAGTCAACAAAACTTCTGAAACATAAAATTTATAGAAGGAGAAGTTGTTTAACCTGGTTGCCTTAACTAACGCCACTTAAAGAATTTTGATGAGGGAAATGTTTTAGGCCTGGCCTAATAAAAGGTAGAAGTGCTAATTAAAGAAAAACATGGGAAGATATTTTATAAAAGTTTCATACTCTGTGACAAATGTTTAACGTTTTCTGAACTCTGAAACCAATGGAATTTTCTTTAATATTTCTGGTTTGCCTCTACTCAAGAACAAACTACCCAGCCTTTTTGTGACATACTAGCATATCAGGTTATCATCCAAAATATGTACAAGAGATTCACTGTTTCCAGACCGTATGTGGGATTTTTTTTTTTCCTTTCTCTCTCTTACAAATCCCGTTTTCACTTTTGTTCCTGGAGAACTATTGACTGTTCTTCACATAAATGAATTTTTGTGCAGAATAACAAACAAAATCTTTCTGAATTTTCTTTGAAAGTTTATTTTGGGAAGCCTAAAAATTGGCCTTCATCCAGCCCAGGACCTCTTGAGTCCATTGCTCCCCTTTACAGTCTCCTCTAGGGTCTCATGTGTGACAATTATAAGCTCTTTCTTGTTCCTGCTTGCCTAATCTGATTCTTGGCCATATCTAATTTTGTTTCTAATTCTGATTTAAACATTATAAATGTATTTAATATATAAATTATATATATGTATATATATTATTTATGGAACATAAGAAATATGTATGTATACAATGTATATAATATATACATTATAAATGTATAATATATACAATATAAATGTACCACTGTTCTCCACACTGGTAGCTGAGTGTTAGAATCTGGGTTTCAATTTTGTGGTCTACCCATCTTGTGATAGGCAAAAGGCAAGAACTGGGAGTCTAGAATCTGGCTTATAAATTTGTTTGTCCATGTTTATTTGTCTGAGGATTCTGTTAATTCCTGGCATATTAAGACATCATTTGTGTTCTTTTCCACAGAGAAGATTCCATGCTTGTTTTGTATTTGTGCAGATTCCTCTAACTCTATAGATCAGAGATCTTTATCTTCTTACATTCTATCTGGTCTTCTTTGTTTTTACTCACTATGGTTCTAATAGTTGTCAAGGGTTGCAAAAATTGAATATCAAAGCAGTCTCTAGTAAATAATGGCTCTCCACAGGAAATTCTGACTATAATCAACAAAGAATAATTACGAATTATCATTCCTTCAGAACTGTTGCTTGTTTAGATCTTAAAAAAACTAATAAAGATTATTATAAGTGGTATGAACACTGAAAAAAGAAACTGGCCAAATTTACAAGTAATCCACAAATTTACTCAGCATCCTAATATTGATGCTCCCTAAGGAGCCTAATGGAACTCAGTTATAAGTCTGTTTTTATAAAAAGTGACTATCGTTTCTTTAAATTTCATTTTTTATTTAAATACTAGTTAATACATATGGTAAAATTGGTTTCGGTTGTAGAATTTGGTGATTCATCACTTAAATATGCAGTGCTCATCACAAGTGCCCTCCTTAATACCCATCACTCATTTAGCCCATCCCCCATCCACTTTCCCCCATCAACCCTGTTTCTTCTCTACAATCAAGAGTCTCTTATGGTTTGCATTCCTCTCTCCTTTCCCCTTCCCCTATGTTCATCTATCTGTTTTGTTTCTTAAATTTGACATACGAGTGAAATTGTATGGTATTTGTCTTTTTCTGACTAATTTTGCTTAGCATCAGAAACTCTAGCTCCATCCACGTGGTTGCAAAGGGCAAGATTTCATTCTTTTTGATGGCTGAGAAACATTCAATTGTATATATATGCCACATCTTCTTTATCCATTCATCTGTCAATGGACATTTGGGCTCTTTCCATAGTTTGGCTATTGTTGATAATGCTGCTATAAATATCAGGGTGCACGCACCCCCTTTGAATCACTATTTCTGTATCCTTTGGGTATAAAACCTAGTAGTGCAATTGCTGGGTCCTAGGGTAGTTCTATTTTTAACTTTTTGAGGAACCTCCATACTGTTTTCCAGAGTGGTTGCACTGGTTTGCATTCCCACCAACAGAGTAAGAGGTTCTCCTTTCTCCACATCCTCACCAACATCTGTTGTTTCATTGTTAATTTTAGCTATTCTAACAAGAGGTGATATCTCATTGTGGTTTTGATTTGTATTTCCCTGAGGATGACTGATGTTGAGCATCTTTTTAGAATATATCTGCTAGGGATGCCTCGGTGGCTCAGTCGGTTAGGTGTCTGCCTTCAGCTCAGGTTACAATCCTAGGGTTCTCCTCAACAGGAAGCCTGCTGCTCCCCCTGCTTGTGCTCTCAAGCGCTCTGACAAATAAACAATAAATCTTTAAAAAATGTATTTGCTAGTTATCTGGATGTCTTCTTTGGAAAAATGTCTGTTCATGTCTTCTGCCCATTTCTTAACTGGATTATTTATTTTTTGGGTGTTGAGTTTGATAAGATATTTATAGACTTTGGATACTAACCCTTTATCAGATATGTCATTTACAAATACCCGCTCCCATTCTGTAGGTTGCCTTTTAGTTTTGTTTTTTCCTTTGCTGTGCAGAAGCTTTTTATCTTGATGAAATCTCAATAGTTCATTCTCGCTTTTGTTTTCCTTGCTCCCAGCAAGATGTCTAGTAAGAAGTTGAGGTGGCTGAGATCAAAGAGGTTGCCTGTGTTCTCCTCTAGGATTTTGATGGTTTCCTGTCTTCCATTTAGATTTTCCATCCATTTTGAATTTATTTTCATGTATAGCGTAAGAAAGTGATCCAGTTTTATTCTTTTGTAAGTTGTTGTCCAGTTTTCCCAAAACCATTTGAAGAGTCTTTTTTCCATTGAGTATTAATTCCTGCTTTCTCAAAAGATTAGTTGACCATATAGTTGTGGGTCCGTTTCTGGGTTTTCTATTCTTTTCCATTGATCTATGTGTCTGTTTTTGTGCCAGTACCATACTGTCTTGATGATTAGTTTGTAATATAGTTTGAAGTCCGGATGTGATGTCTCCAGCTTTGCTTTGCTTTTAGCGATCATCATCCTTAAACATATCAGCACTGCTATTTAATCTTAAATACTGATGTTTCATCACAAATGGAATCCCTACCTTACTCAAGGATTGAGAAAATTTTATAACTATAAAACTTATTTTTAAAAATGTTTTAGTAGACTTCACTTTAGAGCAATTTTAGGTTCACACCAAAACTGAGAGGAAGGTACAGAGATTTCCCATTACCCTTCCATCCCAAATGCAGAGCTTCTGACATTATCAACAAGCCCCACCACAGTGGTACATTTATTTTAACTGATGACCTTTCAAGGATATGTCATTCTCCAAAGTCCATAGTTTACATTAGGGTTCACTTTTGGTGTTATACATTCTCTAGGTTTGGACAAATTTAAAATGACACACATCCACCATTACAGATTATCTTACAGAACAGTTTCACAAGCTTCAAGTCCACAGAGGATTTTTCCACCTGCTTCCATTTTTCCCCCCACCTATTTATCCATTTTCCCCCCATATCTCTGGGTACCATTTTTTTTTAACTGTCTGTTGCCTTTTCCAGAAAGTAATATAGTTGGAATCATACATTATGTAGACTTTTCGGATTGGCTTCTTTTGCTTGGTAGTAGTATACATTTAAGTTTCCTCCAAACCTTTTCATGGCTTGATTTCTTTTTAGTACTGAATAATATTCCATTGTTTGAATGTACCACAGGTTATCTGAAGGCTACTCTCATTGTTCCCAAATTTTGGCAATTATAAATACAGCTGCTATAAACACCTATGTGCAGTTAATATAAGTTCTCAACTGCATTGGGTAAATACCAATGGTTACTAGATTGTATGGTGAGAGTAGGTTTAGTTTTGTAAGAAACTGCAAAACTTCTCCCCAAATGGCCATATTTACTCCTTTGCACCCCCACCAGAGTTCTTAAATGAGAGTTCCTGTTGCTCCAAGTTCTTGTCAGCATTTGGTGGTGTTGTTTCAGATTTTGGCCATCTAATAGGTGTGCAGTGGTTATCTCATTGTTTTCATTTGTACTTCCTTGATAACATACGGTGTGGAGTATCTTTTCATATGCTTATTTGCCATCTCTTTATTGTCTTTAGTGTGGTATCTGTGAAGTTTTTGCCCCATTTTTAAAATCAGGTTTCTGTTTTCTTACTGTTTTTTTTTTTTTGAAGATTTTATTTATTTGACAGAGAGAAACACAGCGAGAGTGGGAACACAAGCAGAAGGAATGGTAGCGGGAGAAGCAGGCTTCCTGCAGAGCAGAGAGCCCGATGCGGGGCTCGATCCCAGGACCCTGGGATCTGACCTGGGCAGAAGGCAGACGCTTAACGACTGAGCCACCCAGGCGCCCCTGTTTTCTTACTGTTTTTAGTGGTTCTTTGTATATTTTGGGATAACAGACCTTCACCAGATATATGTCCTTTGCAAGTTATTTTCTCCCAATCTATGCCTTTTCATTCTCTTGATATTATCTTTCACAAAACAGAAATTTGTAGTTTAAATGAAGTATATATAGCTTATCAATTCTTTCATGGGTCATACCTTTGGTGTTCTGTCTAAAAAGTCACTGCCATAACCAAATTTATCTAGGTTTCATCCTGCTATCTTCGAGGAATTTCATAGTCTCATGTTTTACATTTAGGCTTGTGATTCACTTTGAGTTAATTTTTGTGAAGGACATAAGGTCTGTGTCTAGATTCTGTTTGTTTTGTATGTGCATGTCCAGTTGTTCTAGCACCATTTGTTGAATAGATTATCTTTGAGAAGAACAGTTGCCTACCTTTATGTGGATCTATTTCTGGGCTCTCTATTCTGTTCCACTGATCTATTTGTCTATTCTTTCACCAATACCACATTGTCTTCATTGCTGTAGTGTTATAGTAAGTCTTGAGGTCAGGTTAACCCTCCAGTTTTGTTCTACTTCATTCAATAGTGTGTTGCCTTTTCTGAGTCTGACCTATATCATTTTCCAAAGAACTTTTTACATTTGTTGAAAGGCATGTCTTTCTTTTCCCATGAGTATTCTCAATATACAGTATACCTTCTGTTCTTGTCTTACAGTTCCTTGATAGTCTATTCTCTTTTTTCAGTCTTTTGAAATCTATATTTTATTTTTTTATTAACATATAATGTATTATTGTGAAATCTGTATTTTAAATAAAGAATTTGGCATATGTGGTCTACTCATGGAGGAAATTAATAAAATGTATTATGAGATTCTTAAAATTGAAAGAAGTAAGTTGCTAATGGCTCATAAAAGACAAATAAGCCTATATTTAAACTTCAAATAAGTGTTTTAAAAAATGAATTTGTTAGATACCTTTATATATTAAGGATATTAATCATTTTCATGTTATTTTATATTATGACATATTTCATGTCATTTTCATATTAACTTTGTATTTTATTATAGTTCAGTCTTTTTCTTTGTAACTTAATTGCTTTAAGTTTTTAAGAAAGAAGACGTATTTCATATCCAGAATTCCAATGATTAAGTTTCTTATACTAGGTTCTTAAAAATCCCTTTCACATTTCACAAAACTCTTTATATCCATCTAGAATTTATTTTGGTGTGTGGGAGTGAAATAAAAATCTAACTAAATTATTCTGAAGTAGTTATTTAATTCCTTCTTTGTTGGTTTCTATGTTTTCAAATCTTACTGGAATAGTATGTAGCATAGCTTAGTTGGTATTAGAACAGATCTGGAACCACACTGCCTGAATCCAATCTTGGTTTTACTATGTTACTTGCTCTGTGATTTGAGTCTCTTAATCTCTCTGTGCCTGGGATTCCTCACTTGTAAATTGGCAATGTTAGTAACATATTTTTGGGGGTTCTTTTCAGAATTAAGTGTGATAAGAAAAGTAAAGTGTTTAGAAGAAAGCCTGGCCTAGAGGTGTTTGTTTTTATGCAGAAGTCTCTGTCTTCTGTTAACGTCTTATTTTTATATCAGACCTGTATCACATTATTATGGTTTCATAATAAAATTTTAGCATCTGCTAAAGCAAGATGTCCATTTTCTTTTTTCACTTTAAAAAGTATTAACTACTCTTGTGAGCTTATTTTCCATTTGAAACTTAGAATTGTCAAGATTGTCCAATCAAAAAAAAAAATCCTAGATTTTTAGGGAAATTGTTTTGGAACATGTAAACCAACTTGAAAACTAGTATTTCAAATAACAATAGTTGCCGTATATGTGTTTTGGAGTTTTCTTCATGAAGGCCAAGTTTTTCATTAATGTTTTTCCAACAAAATTTTTTTTGGCTACTATGGAATTTTCTTCTTTCAATCAATCCCACTTGGCTTACTCTTTTGTCCCTACCACCTTTTATTGTTCTACACAGTAAGTTTCTTATATTTTTGTCTACTTGTCTATTATTACCACTGGAATATAAGTCCTAAGAGGGTGGGAATTTAGTGTATTTGCATCTCCCTAGAATTCCATATTTGGCCGGACTGTATAAATATTTGCCCGATACATAAAAGAACGTAACAGTATTTATCTTACATTTAATGATGTCATTGCACTCTCATTTTTTTTTAATAGATTCTCATTTTAGGTTGACAAGCATTATTACCTCCAAATAACACATTCACTTTCCTTTTTAAACCTGTTAATTGAGCTTCCAAAGTTTATTCACTTGGCCAGAATATAAAATAATAACAGTAATAATAGCCATATTTTTTGTTACTTATTTTATTAGGAAATCCCAAAACAGAATTTTAGTTTTAAAAATAATAGTTTGAAGGAACTTTAAAGCTTAGACACTTAAAATCTTGATACTAGGATGCTACCACATTACACAAAAAAATAGGAAAAGGATTTACTAAAAAATACAAGGTGACTGTGTTATGGACAAGAGTTCTACCTTTCTAGTAATATTCCTTAACTTAGAGGTTACAAACATAACTTGCTATTAAAATAATTACTTTTACCTTATAGCTTTCTGCTCCTTGAATGAGATCTCTCATGGAAGTAGACAACTGATCCTTTTCTGATCGAACAGATTCTAGCTCTTCCCGTAGAGTCTGGGCCTATTTTAAATATATGGTAAGCTTTTTATGACAGAAAAACTAGATTTTCTAACATGTATGATTCTTGAATCTTGCATTTTTAAGTCCCCTTACCTCTTTTTTGCTAGAATCTAGTTCTTTCTTTGCCTTCACAGCAACCAGTTTTATCTTATTTATTTTTTCCTCTTTCTCTTTGGATTCTTTTTCCAGATATCCTAAAAACACAAAATGAAAGAATCATATATGAATGCAAAAGGAAAAAAACCCAAATTATTTACTTACTTTAGCCTTAGAAATTGACCTTTAATTAGGAACACAAAATCTATAATTTGGAATTAAAAGTAATGAAATAAGTAGCAAAAATATTAATATTTTTAAAGTGAAAGCTTATTCATTACCTAAGCAAGGCAAACAATGTAAAAAATGTTCATTTCCTGCAATCCATCAAAATGGCCTACTTTTTTTTTTTTTTTTAAAGTTTATTTATTTAAGCACTCTCTACATCCAGTGTGGGGCTCAAACTCAAGAGTAGCATGCTCTACGGACTGAGCCAGCCAGAAGCACTTGTACTCTTTTTTTTGTTTTGGATTTCAGCCCTTTTTATTTATTTAACTCAAAAAAATTAACATATAGTTATTATTTGCCCCAGGGTACATGTCTGTGAATCATCAGGCTTACACAGCACTTACCATAGCACATACCCTCCCCAATGTCCATAACCCAGCCACCCTGTTTGTTTCATTAAGAGTCTCTTATAGTTTGTCTCCTTCCTGATCCCATCTTGTTTCATTTCCCTCCCTATCCTCCATGACCCCCTGCCCTGCCTCTCAAATTCCTCATATCAGAGAGATCACATGATAATTGTCTTTCTCTAATGGACTTATTTCACTTAGCACAATACCCTCTAGTTCTATCCACGTCACTGCAAATGGCAAGATTTCATTTCTCTTGATGGCTGCATAGTATTCCATTGTGTGTGTGTGTGTGTGTGTGTGTGTGTGTGTGTGTGTATACCACATCTTCTTTTTCTATTCATCTGCTGATAGACATCTAGGTTCTTTCCATAGTTTGGCTATTATGGGCATTGCTGCTATAAACATTCGGGTGCACGTGCCCCTTCGGATCACTACATTTGTATCTTTAGGGTAAATACCCAGTAGTATGATTGCTGGGTTGTAGGGTAGCTCTATTTTCAACCTTGTGAGGAACCTCCATACTGTTTTCCAGAATGGCTGTGCCAGCTTACATTCCCACCAATAGTGTAGGACAGTTCCCCTTTCTCCACATCCTTGCCAACATCTGTCGTTTCCTGACTTGCTAATTTTAGCTATTCTCACTGGTGTGAGGTGGTATCTCACTGTGGTTTTGATTTGTATTTCTCTGATGCCAAGTGATGTTGAGCACTTTTTCATGTGTCTGTTGACCATCTGGACGGCCTCTTTGCAGAAATGTCTGTTCATATCTTCTGCCCATTTCTTGATCAGATTATTTGTTCTCTGTGTGTTGACTTTGAGTTCTTTCTAGATTTTGGATACTAGCCCTCTAACTGGAATGTCATTTGCGAATATCTTCTCCCATTCTGTCAGTTATTTGTTGGTTTTGCTGTTTCCTTTGCTATGCAAAAGCTTTTTTGATCTTGATGAAGTCCCAATAGTTCATTTTTGCCCTTGCTTCTCTTGCCTTTGGTGAGGTTTTGAGGAAAAAGTTGCTGAGGTTGAAGAGGTTGCTGCCTGTGTTCTACTTAAGAATTTTGATGGATTCCTGTCTCACATTGAGGTCTTTCATCCAAAATGGCCTACTTTTCTTAAAAATCATTTCATAAGCAGCCAGAAATTGGAGAGGGTATTAGTACTCTTTTAAGATTAGAAGATTTCCTAGAAGGCACCTGGGTGGCTCAGTTGGTTAAGGGTCTGCCTTTGGCTCAGGTTGTGATCTCAGGGTCCTGGGATCAAGCCCCCAATAGGGCACCCTGCTTATCAAGGAGTTAGCTTCTTCCTTTCCCTTTGCCCTTCTCCCTACCCACTTGTGCTCTCTTTCAAATAAATAAATAAAATCTTAAAAAAAAAAAAAGATATCCTAGAACCTCAGGTTCTGTAGGACTTTTGGTGACAATGTGCAAATCAGGGTCATGTGGAGGAAATACCATACACAGTTTAATACTTAGGCCCCATGGGCACACTCCTCTTGGTTGGTAGGTGTGATTCTTACAACTAAACCCATAATGTGTTTTATGTATCCAATCCTGATCTCTCTCCCTTAACTTCTTTAGTAATCTTCTCTATTTCAACTCCTATGTTTTAGATCTTACTTCTTGCTATTTCTGCTTAAGTTACAATCTGAATTTCTGTCCTTGTTCATTAATCTAAATGTACCTGTGCTCACAGCCTCTGCCACTACAGGTGACTGTCTCTCTGTGTGTAGCACCTGCTAGCTATTCCACTTCTGCATTTCATTCTATACCTTCTTACTGACTTAGGCATCAGTGCAGCAAATCCTCCTAGTGTATTTTTTACAACATGCAATAAGGAAAGTATCAAGAGCTTTAAAACTAAGAGCAAACAGTGGAAGCACTGAACAGGATGGGAAGAGGTTACAAAAGGAGTGGTGAAATATCACACACACACAAAAAGGCAAATCACCATACTTCTCATCTGTATTTCGTTTCATATCTTTCTTGTATGGCAAAACTCTGAACAGGTTATCAGGCTACCAATGACCTCTATGTTGCTTAATCTAATGATTAGTTCATTGTACTAATGTTACTTGACCTATAGCAGCATTTGCCACGATTAAATATTTGTTCCCTCTTGAAACAATTCTATCACTTGCACTTCATTGATCTTAATTTCTAAAACATTTTATGTTCTGGGTTTTCCTAACTCACTTGCTACTCCTTCTCAATCTCCTTTCCTGTTCCTATCTTTCAGATTTTTAAATGACAGATAATGTTTCTAGATCTTTTTTCTACATTCACTTCCTTGGTGATCTCCATCTCATGGCTTTTAATGCAACTATTATGTTAACTACAACTTTTTATCTCTGGTCTAGCTATCACCCCCTAACTCCAGATCTGCATACTTAGCAATCTACCTGACATCTCCATTTGGGTTGTTATTTAAACATGTCTCAAACTGAGTTCCTAATCTTATCTAACTCTACTTGCTCCAACCATCCACCACAAGAAAAATAAGACTCATCATAAAATCTTACAATTTCCTCCTCTCCTTCTCCCCCACCAGACTAAGTGGGCACTAAATTGAAGCATTATGGGCACATTACCTAACAGTTCTAAGTATTTGTTTCTTCATTTTTAAAGGGGAATAAAACAGCTACCCCATAATGTTAGTACGATGAAGATGCGTTAGGAAAAGTCCCAACTGGTCTGCACACATTCTATTGCTTTTGTGATGGGACTCCTGCCCCTCCAAGAACTTCTTGGTATGCTCCTTGATATTATATATATTAACATACACATACCTGTTCCCTCCTGCCTCTTCTCCTGTCAAATTTCTAATTCTTTAAGACAGAACAAAAGTATAGCCTATTTTGTGATTTTTTCCTAACCCAAGACAGACATTTAATCATGCCTTCCTGTAGTGCCAGCACTGTATCTTGTCCACACCTCAAACTACTGCAATAACAGCCCCGTCTGGCACTGAACTCTTTGAAGACATGGTCTGCATCGTAATTACTCTGCTATTACCATAGCCTGGCATTAAAATAAAGTTTGCTAAAAGAATGAAAAATCCCAAAACAATCATGGAACCATTTATAAAGGGATCACATCAGTCCTTTGGATTAAACAAGAAAGTGGTTAATTTTGGAAGGAAAGGCAAACAGACAGCAGAGAAGCAAGAATGGGGACATTAGAAAGAGACAGCTAGTTATTACAATTTAACAACTGAGTTAATGTTTTAACAGTTAATGTAGTAACTCATTAACTGGTTACTACATTTCCCAATAGACTCTTAACAGTAGAAGAATCTGTGTAATTCATTGCCAACACCATATACAAAACCATACTCACCTATTTTTTCTTCCAGTTCTTTTACTAAAGGTTGATTATTTTCCACAGGTGATTTCTCTGAGGAATCCTAGATTTTATAGGAAAAACAAGATGAAAATCACTTCATTCCCCACGATGAATTGGTTATCATGTTATGCATGAGAAAATCCTCATTAAAGAAAATTCACATAAAAAGCAATTTGATGAACAGTCTTTTTCTTACCTTGATAGACCAATACTGACCTTATCATGCATATAGCATTTACTATTAAAAAACAGAAGTATCCAAAGCCAAGATGAACAACCTAACACATACCATACACATAATGCAATAAAGGAAAGATTAAATGATTATAGTTTGTCATACTTTCATAAATTTTTAGAGAAAAATCTAAAATTTTGGCTAAAGTTAAATACTGCAATAGTATTTTTCTGTTTTCTGTTCAACACTTTTCTGTTCAACAGTGCTCTTTAAGAAAAGTATTGTGTATATCACACAAGAATGAAATTCAAGTCTTTTTCATGTAGTTTTGGTGATGACTGGTTGCACGATTTTGACCAAGACATTTAACCCCTTAATCATTTACTTTTATGCAAGATCAAGATTCTAAAATGATCAAAACCAAAAAGTGACCAATGTGGATAGAGGATACACAACATGAAAATGTTTAACGTACTTTCAGAAAATTGTCATTTGAGCATAAATGATGAAAATTTACTTCTGACTTCAAAGTAAAAATTTAATGTACGTATTTTCTAGAATCTAGGTCTAGAATTAAAAGTTTATTTAAATTAACAAAATTACCTTATGGTCTCACTTACATGCTGAGCGTAAAGAAAAACATGGAAGGCATTGTGAGAAGGAAGAGAGGGGTGTATGGAGGGAAACCAGAGGGGGAGATGAACCATGAGAGACTGTGGACTATGAGCAACAAACTGAGGGTTTTGGAGGGGAGGGGGATGGGTGTTGGGCAAGCCTGATGGTGGGTATTGAGGAGGGTCCGTATTGCATGGAGCACTGGGTATGGTGCAGGAACAATAAATCTTGTAACACTGAAAAAAATTAATTAATTCATAAAATTGAAATAATAGTACCTTTAATAACAACAACTCTGCTCTCACATCCTGTAATTCAGCTTCTTTTTGTTCTAGTGACAGCCTCAGATTTTCAAGTTCCTTTACAAAACATTGTTCTTTTACATTATGGGATTCATTTTTGCTACACAATTTTTGAGAGGCTTCTTCAACTTGACTTAAAAGATTCTGATTTTCGAGTCTTGTTTTTTCATTAGCATTCTTCATTTCTAAAAGATCAGACTGCAAGGCCTCTTTATGTGACAGCGTTTCTTCTAACTCTTTCTTTAAGAGAACTTTCTCTTGTTCATGGTCTCTTAGTAAAGACCGAAGTTCTTCACACTGAACCGTGTTCTCTTCTTGAAGGCACTGAATCTTTTTTTCTAACTCTGCTACCCTTTTATCATATTGAAAAATTAAGTTATGTTTCTCCTCATTTATTTTGGTTAAGGATTCACCTATGGCTTGCAGGACATTCACAATATCTTGTTCTTTGTTTTCTTCTGAACTTTCGGACTCCATCTGCTTAAGAAAACCATACAACTGAGTTTTGACAAATAACTTCTGAACTTGCTCATTTTCAAGCAGTGTACTTAAATTATTTCGTTCTGTAACCATTAACTGAAGTTTCTTTTCTAGTTCAGAAAGTTGTTCCTTAAGCATAAAATCTCCTTTTTTTTGGGACAGGAGAGCTTCTAAATCCCTATTTAACTGGTTCTTTTCTGAACTTAATCTATCATTTTCCTCATAAAGAGACTTCATTTCAGATGACAGTGCTTCCCTGTCTTCAGAAATAGTTTTTAATTGAATCATAAGCTTCTCTAGGTTTTGATTATTTTGATCCTTTTCTTTTAAAGATTCTTCTAGTTCTCCTGTTAATTCATTTACCTTTTGTTCTAGTTCACTGTTGTAGTGGCTAGTTTGCTCCATTTTTTCTTTAAGTTCTGTGACCAATTTTTCTTCCCTTTTATATTTTTTATGGAGATTATCCATCTCTTCATGAGAAGATTTTATTTTACTTATGAAAAGATTTTTTTCCTCAATAAGAGAACTTATTTTTGCTTCAAATTCTTTTAACATGGTCTCTCTCTGACTGAGACTAACTAAACATACTTCATTCTTTTCTTGAAGACTTTTTATGGTATTTTCAAGTTCTGGTACTAATTCCTGTTGGGATAACTTTTCATTTTCTCTCTGGAGATGATTCACAGTTTCAAGAAGAGCATCTTTTTCATTAAAAGCAGTTCTGAGCTTCTGTTGAAGTTCATTAACATCGGATGCTTGCTGTTGCTTCATTGATTCAAACTCTTGACTTATTTTCCCAGCGGATTCCCCTAGTTCTGTTTGTAAGATTTCCATAATCTCTCGCAAACTCTCATAATTTAAAATTGCTTCTTGCTTTTCTTGCTGTAGGTTTTCACACTGCTCCTTAAGACCCTGTATTTCAAACATTAATGTTAATTTTTCTTTTTCTGAGCCTGACAAAAATGTCTCATTTAGTTCTGATATTTCTTTTTGATGCTGTTCCTTAAGACTCTGTACTTCCTTGTTATGTTGTTCTACAGTATAGCAAAATTGTTTATTTGAATCTTCTAGCTCAGATTTTAATTTTTCAATTACACAGCCCTGTTCTTCTTTAGCTAGCAACAATTCATTAATTTTAAACTCTAAGTCTTCTCGTTCATGAAAAAACTCATCTTTTATATGTTGTGCATCAATTTCAAGTTTTAACTTAAGATTATTCATGTAAGTTACCTCATCTTTTAAGATACTATGTTGAGACTCCAGTTCTTTTAAGGTATTTTCTAAATGTTTGACTTTTTCGTTTATTACTTGTTCTACAAAAGCATCTTCTCGTAAGGCCAAAGGACACATTTGATTTTCAACATTTGCATTTGGCACATTCTCTAAGTTTTCTAATTCACATTCATATTTCTCCTGAATGCTCTCAGTTGCTTCACATTGTGTGACTAAATTCTCCTTTAGCTGGTTTAAATTATTTACTTTTGCTTCACATTCTTTAGCAGATGCTTCAATTTGGCACATCAGTTCTTTAACCTGCTCTTGATGTGTAGCTTTCAATTGCAAAAGCTCTTCTTGCAAACTATTAACATCTTTTTGGTAATGCTGGGAATTAGCCTCAATGACTTCTTGGAGATGAGTAATTTCTTTCTCCTTTTCATTTGTGGCAGCTCTTAATTGTTTTTGCAGATGTAAAATTTGCTCCTCAAAGGCTGGCCTGATATTCTGAATCTCCTCTTGTAGTTTTTTAACATTATCTTCACAGTCACTGTGAAATTTAAGTTGTTCAGAAAGTTCTACTTGTCTTTTGGTTGCTCCTTCCAGTTCCTTTTGCAAGCTAGCTTTATCTTCACTGTGCTTGGAATGTACTGCCATTAGTTCATTTTTCAGATTTTCAATCTCTTTCACATATTTTCTTTGCGACTGTTCAAACTCCTTGTGCACATCTTCCATCTTAGTTTTAGAATCCTATTATAAACACAGGCACACAAAAATTAAGACAAAATAAACACTTGCCTTCAGGAAAAATATTAGCCACAGACTAATTAGAAAAGGAAGTGAGCAAAAATGTACATAGAGAAATATGATACTTAGACTCTGCGCAGGCTGTGACTATCTCAAGTATGACAATCAGTAGTACTGACTATGTTATTCAAAGTAATAACTAAAAAAAACAAAAAACACAAATAACTAAAGAATAAGAAATTTCTGAGTTTTCCTTTTAAAAAGTGATAAATTATGTAAGTTGCATTAAGTCACAAGACTTTAATTAGTATCTCCTGAATAAAATAATAAGGGATTTTTGGAGAAAGTTAGCCCAGACCCAATATCCTAGCACTGAATAGATAATGATATTTAGAGTGTGTGTGACAATTTACTTAAGCACTATTTCCCAAAATAAGTAATCTTTACTAATTTTTTTTTAAAGGGTACACAGCATGCCTTTTTTTTTTTTTTTTTTTTTTAAAGATTTTATTTATTTATTTGACAGAGAGAGAGAGATTACAAGTAGGCAGAGAGGCAGGCAGAGAGAGAGGCAGAAGCAGGCACCCTGTTGAGAAGAGAGCCCAATGCGGGGATGCACGGCTCGATCCCAGGATCCTGAGATCATGACCTGAGCCGAAGGCAGAGGTTTTAACCCACTGAGCCACCCAGGCGTCGCTTTATTAATTTTTAATAAAGAAAGACATTATAGCAATAAGGAAGATTAAGCAATTCAACAATGTTGGCTCCATTTCTATGTAGCCAGGTGATTTTAATTATTTTTCTTTTTAGATATCAATTTATTTCCTTGTAAATTATTAAAATCAGATCAGATGCTTGTTAAGGTCTTAACTCTAAAATTCATGGCTATATTAACAAACAAAAAAACCAAACATTAAATTGTCACCTTACCTCAACCTCTTGCTTCATTTTAATATTTTCCTTCTTCAGACAAAGACATTGTTGCTCAGTTTCTGCTTTTTCCAGAAGAATGGCATCCAGACGTTCAGTCAATGCCTGTTTTGGAACAGGATGATTTGTTTGCCTGAGGTTAAACATGGTGGATTGACCACATACTTAATTTTCTCTTCACTTTTTCCAAACCACACTAAAGCAAGGATAAAAGACTTAAAAGGTCTATACAAAAGAACAAAGAAAAAAGGAGAAAAGAAGTGAGGATATGGGAAATTTCACATATTTTTTGAAAACTGAAAAGTAGAGGAAGAACTGAATTAGAAAAAGGAAAAGTATAACTTACAGTACCTTCACAAGGAAACACATATGAGAAGCTGCCAAATACTCTAGAAAACTAAATGCTTAGAAATTGGAGGCCCCAGATACTGTTAAGGGAAATATAATGTGTGGGATTCAAAAATTGGGATTGGTTGAAAATTTGAATAGGAAGTGGTTAGAATAATAGTCAAGAAATCACCTGTGTCCTGTCTTCCTCAGAGACAGGTTTGTTCTTTGCAGAAATTAAACAGGATAGGAAGTTAATGAAACAAACTAAGTCAACAAGAGTCAATTCTTTGAAAAAAATGCTAATGAAACAACTTCTAACAAGACTGACCAAGAGAAGACAGAAGTCACAATCAATCATAAGAATAAAAAGGAAACATATCTACATATAAGTCAGAAATAAAATAGTTAAAGAGAAAATTATGAACAATTACTTGGCAACAATTTTAAAAACTGAAATGAAAGGAATAAAAGTTGCTAGAAAAATACAGCTTCATTAATTCCAGGAAAAAACTGAAAAGCACAATTAATAATGTAACTACTTAAAAATCAAACTAGTGGCTTAAAAATTGTCAACTAAATGGAAGGAAGAGTTTTACAGGTAGGTTCCATCAAATTTTCAAAGAACAGATTATCCCAATTACATATACACTTGTTCAGACAAAATAAGAAGGAATTCCAAGTTATTCTATAAAATTTGCATAACTTGATATAAATATCCGAAGACTTTACAAACAGGAAAAGCATACATCCAATTCACCATGAATCCAGATAAAGCTAATCCTAAAAGTTTAATCCTAAAGTTAATCCTAAAAAACCTTAAAGGTTAAAATCTAGATAAATGTTAAAATCCAAAGTGTTAGTCCACTACCACCCTAGGTCTGCTTGCCTCCGAACTTACATGAAATAAAGAAAAACTTTAACAAAAACAAAACAGATGCAGAAAATTTAGAGTTTTCTATCAAGTTATAGCTGTTATTCAGACAGAGGTAGAACAAAGCCATATTTTAAAATATGGGATAACAACATTTTCCTCCCATACATGCCTTCTTAGAATGCTATAGAAGAATGTGCTCTACAAAGATGAAGTTAACCAAGTCAATGACATGTCACCTAGCAAATAGGGGCCAATATAGGAAAGCAGTGTAGAAAGTCACAGGATCATGGCACAAGGCCAATTTCAGGAAAACTGTGCGGCAGACCTAGAGAATGACCAGAACAAATTAGTGCAGGACAGAAGGAGGTGGCCCAGGAAAAAATGGAAAAGATTATTTGATCTATTTGATGCTTTGAAAGTAGGAGTTGTGACAGATAGCTAAATTTTCATCTGCTGTAGCAGAAAGTTAATAGCTAAATGTCTAACATGGATAAATCAAGGAATAGCAGCATAACCATATTATTTAGAAATTTAGAAACAAAGATATAATCCCCAATACAAGTTATCTAGTATTATAATAAGTTCTTTAGTTATTAGTATTACTTGTAAATCACATGCATATATTACTTTGGCTAAAACAATTTTAGTCCTAAAATTAGTTTTTCACATTACATAATGCATTGCAATATAAACTTCTGATTGGTATGTATCAGGGGAAGCCTAAATATTTATTATTAAGTTTAGGAGATATATAAAGGCCATTAACTGAAAATAGCTGTAAAAAACCTTGAAGGTTAGAGGCACAGAATGGACAGTTATTTTTTTTAGCAAACAGATCTGATTCCAGCAAAGAGATAATAACAAGGATGACTGTACTAGAAATTCCATTCTTTTAACATGCAGTTTTCACCTTCCCCTTGCCTTTGGAAGCAGCATTTAAGTTCACTTCAAATTTTGACATGAAAAATATGGACTATTATTCCTATTTTTAAAATAAAGTCAAACATGTCAGCTTTGAATAAAATTTTAGATGTATCCTAATGCACTAGAAGATTACTACCAGAAATAAGATGATTTCCAGAAATATTAATTATAATTAGAGCTTATAAAAAGCCATACATTTTTAAGATTATATGAAAAACAGAAAATTCTGTATTTAGAGCCACATTTTTCCAGGGTACTTTTCCCAATGAAGAGATAAAACTTAGCAAGAAGTTTTCCAGAGGTGTAGAGAATTTATTACATCGCAATACGGGATTTTTCTAAAATAGAAAAATTACTAATAGCAGTGGATTAACTGATATATATTCTTTCAAACACTTCCCGAATTCTCTCATTAGAATTAGAAGCCAAAGATTTTGTTCCCATGAATTTTAGAAAACTTACTTTCTGAAACTTGAGTGATGAGGATAACCTGAAAAGTAAAGCTCGTTAACTTAGAGAAATTTTCTAATCTCCTCTTCAGTAGTTTTGACAGAAAGGGAGAATACACTGATTAGGGATAAGGAGGAAATAAAAGGCAGATATTTAGATATTCTGGAATGCAAGTGTATAACAAGCAATTCAAGGGCTAAGAGTTAACTGATAACTAAATTAAAAGAAGACTCTGTGGTTCTCTCTTCAAATACAAACTCCTTTTTAGTGTGTATGTATTCAATACCCCCCCAAAACAAAATATGCCAATAAGATAATTACAATAAATTTTTTAAAAATTTATTTGAGAGAGAGAGATAGCGTAGGAGCAAAGGTGGGGAACACAAATGGGGTAAGCGGGGAGAGAAGCAGGCTCCCCATTTAGCAGGGAGCCCAATGCAGGACTTGGTCCCAGGACTCTGGGATCATGACTTGAGCCAAAGGTGGATGCTTAACCCAATAAGCCACCCAGGCGTTCCTGTTAATTATTGAAAACTTATGTGACAGATGCACTTTTAAGTGCAAACCATGTTGTAATTTTGACGTGTAACTCAAAATACAACACCTCTATGAAAAGTAGGTATTATCCTTTTCTCTAGTCTACAGGTGAAGGAACTGAAAGGAAAGAAACTTAGCTATGGCTATATAGGTAGTACGAGGCAGAGCAGGGACCCAAAGATCTGAATTAGGGTATCTGGCTTTAGAGTAAATATCAAGTAGTTTTACTTCAGCTAGCACTGATTAAGAAAATACAAAATGACCAAATAAGCAAAGGAAACTACTGTGAATTCAGTAATACTTAGGTAAATCAGTACACTGTGAATCCAAATGGTATTTGTGCACATTGTTCGTGCGTTATAGACTGTCTTAGCTAAATAAAGAACAAAGCAACAGTGTGTGATATGCATGGGATTTAAAGCTCTCTTACAGTAACTGGGAGTCCTTCAATTGTACACTGCTCACAAGTTGGGAGCCCCCATTAAGAGAATAAGCTAATTTATAAAGTTATAATCAAAGAACAGGTATCATAGGGGTGCCTGGGTGGCTCAGTCGTTAAGTGTCTGCCTTCGGCTCAGGTTATGATCCCAGGGTCCTGGGATCGAGCCCCGCATGGGGCTCCCTGCTCAGCAGGAAGCCTGCTTCTCCCGCTACCATTCCCTCTGCTTGTGTTCCCTCTCTTGCTGTGTTTCTGTCAAATAAATAAAATCTTTAAAAAAAAAAAAAAGAACAGGTATCGTGACTCAAATTGTAAATACAGAAAAGGAAAAAAAAAATAACTGCAGAGCTTTGAGAAGTAAAAGAAACTCTAAAGGAGTTAGGCCAAACTGGGGGGTGGAAGAGGCATTTAGTCAGCTTTAAGGGCACGTAAATAAAAATAACTAATTCAGCTTCTTTGACAGGGAATAACAAAATTAAAATAGTACCCTATGATCTAGTAAAAGCATGTAAAACGTAAAAGAGAAAAGAGCCTGGTTGGGGAGGTATCAAAAAAAGTCAAGTATGACACGAGGCATTTACCATATAGCCATGGAAATGGAGAAAGTATACTCATAAACTGCAGCATTATCCTGAAAGAACTAGATGTCACTGGTGGCTGACACATGTAGAGGATAAAGGAAACAGGAAAACTGAAGAGTCTCTAAAGTTAAAACTCCTGAAAAACAGTGCTGCCACTGGTTGTCCAGGCAAGGGGATTTGGCCTGAATGTGAATGTGAAAACAAGAAAAATGGGTGAATATTTCTTTCCCCAAAAAGCTAGAAATGTCAGTAGTCACATCCAGGGAAAAATGTCAGTAGTCACATCCAGATTATATGTATCTATCAGCCTAAAAACCATCATCAAATTCCTGAGCGTGGGCTTTTTGAGGGGGAGAGGGAAAAGCAGGGCTGTGATTAAGGCACCCCTAACTACAGAGTTTGTGGGATGAAGACAAGAGAGAGTAACACTAATTTTTGAACAGAAAGGGACGGAGATGTCATTTAACTCTTTTTACAGGCAACAGAGAGGTAAAAAACTTAACCAAGGGCAGAGAGGAAGTGGAAAAACAGGGACAGAAAGCCAGACAATGCTCTGGCAGACTGACAGCTTTAAAAGAAATCTGATTTGTCATTAGACATTTCCTCTAAGTAAATATATAAAAATTAAAGCAATATTTGCAACCGTTGCATTACCTTGATAATATCATCAGTTCCTCCAGCAACAGGTTTTGATTTCAATTCCTCAATTTCTTTCTCCAATTCTGAATAATTATTAAAAAAATTCCAGTTCAGAAATGAAGAAAATTATTGTCTAAAGTAATAAGTACATTCTTAAAACACACTTTAAATTAGAATACATTTAAGCAGCAGATAATTTGAGAAGTATTAACTTTACCCAGTATGATCTTTTATTTTCCTTTTACTTATGGGAAACTTATGATTAATACACCCATCACCTTATTACAGCAATTATTACATGGATTGTTTCATCCCGACCTGTATTCACTTCTCCCTTTCATTTTTTCTTACCCATCCTGATACTTCTGAAGCAAATCCCAGACGTATTTTAGTTGTATATAACTTCTTATTATATAATCTTAAAGCAACAACTAACCTCATGTTAAGCATAAATGCTAACCTATTTCATTAACTCATGTCTACGTCTGGAGCCTAGAACATCTTTCCAAATCCATTACTCTCTTTATCACAAGCTGATCCAATCTCTCTAAACACAATTTGACCTTTTCTAGTAGAAAATAAATCTCAACTTTCAGACTAGGCAGTTAACATTTGTTAATCATTGGAAATTCACAGCCTCACCACACATATTAAAAAGAATACTAATATCTACATTCTTTTGGAACATAAAGGTGAACAGGCAATCAATCAACTTCAGCAAATATACTTCTACATTCCAGGAATGGAAATCTTTTATTACTTTACTTGAGGCCTCTTTTTACCTCTTTGGGTTCACAACCTTTTATTTCTAGTATTTCAACTGATTGCTCTAGAAAAAACGCTTTTTCAGATCAATATACAATCCAAATGAAGTAAAAAAAAAAAAAAGTGCTTAATTTTAACAAATTTTTAAGATCCTCTTCCCTGACTTTATTCTAATAATTAAAAGATAACTGCAGTTTAAGAGACATGAAATAGTAAAAAAAAATCAATCAATCACAGGCAAAATAGTTACAATGTTAAATAATAATAGATTTCACTATATTTATGATTTTATTGGATATACTGGTAAACAAAATAAGCTAATATACCATTAAAGACCTACTATTTTTAACCATGCTTCAATGAGATTGTGGTGAAGATGAATATTTTCAACTCAATACCTGTACATCTGGATTTAGCTTTCTGTATTAGCATCATCTGTTTCTTGGCAAACTTGATGAGATCTTCCTTGGGCAATGTTTCCAGCTGAAAGGTGTAATGAAGTTACCGGTTTGTTATAACTCATATTTCTATTATATCACACACACACACACACACAAAATAATGTCCTCCTAAAAGCATCATACTGAATAAATCTTTGTCAACCAAACCATATTTTTAAAAAGTAGCAAATGCAACTTCAACTCAACAATTACTAGTTAACCAATTACTATGAAATGTAAAAAATAGCACATATCTTCTTATGTACATATATTCTTATTTCGGTTAAGACACTTTCTGGGTTTTGGTTTAATTGTAAAATTAGGGGGCTGGGACTAATTCTACTTAAAATTCCTTGGAGCTGTAAAGGTTGAAATAAGTCTTTGGCTACATGAAAACATGTTAAGCATAATTAGGGTAACAAGATGAATCACGGTGCATTAAGTCTTTTTAAGAAATCAGAGAAATTACTTAACCCCTGGGCTCAGTTTTCTCATCTGTAAAATCTGGATAACAGAAATACCTGTCTTACCATTTAAGCTTACCATGAAGCTTAAATGAGGTAACTAAGTGTTCAGGTAAGTGCCAAAAACTTAGTATGCAAGCAATAAATCACTATCTTTTTAGAATCATTGAATATTAAATGTATGGGACCATAAAAATTCCTTTTTTTTTTTTTACATTGTAGGATAAGCCTAGAGAACAGAGTCCTACTTATGTCACTGCTCTTTCCACAACACTATATAAATCCTCGTAAATCAGAGCTTTGTTTAATGTTTGAAAAACTAGAATCTTGCAGCAGTGCTAACCAGGAGCAGGAAGGAAACAAAAAGTCAACTCTTTTCATAGCAGGGAACTTCAAAAACAAAACAAACAAACAAAAACAACAGACTGGTTATTGTGTGAATCAAAATTGAGATTCCTTGGAAAAGGATTTCTTTTAAATAGGCCACCCCCCTACCCATGCCAAAGCTCTCCATTCATCACCCCTCCAATCTTCGGTGAGAAGTACTTCAAGTACTTCAAGTACTTTATTCTCTTCACCTTAGATTTACCGGTCCCAGAGGTGGCTGGTGAGGCCACCCCATCTTGAACAGGATCCTGCAAAACAAAATCAAACCCAGGTGTCAGAACTCTTTTCCTAATCCCAGACGGAACGCCGGAACCTTTATAGGTAAAAGCCTTTCCGCGGAATCAAGTGTAGGAAACTCCTACGTGAGAAAAAACTAGGGAAGGAGGACGTCTGTCGTGTGGCAAATCGTATAGTTTGTCAGTAAAGGGGCCAGGTAATCGCGAGAGGCTG
>CM053610.1:42575724-42596165 GCA_028646535.1 Procyon lotor
CCCCCTGCGTCTCCATAGTTACAGCCCGGTGACGCTTCCGCTTCCGCTTCTGCTCCCGGAGGAGCGTCCCTGCGCGCGCCCCGCCCCACCGGCTGCTCGCTCAGCCCTCAGTCTGGTCTAGCTGCTGCTGCCGAACCAACAGAGGGGAGAGTTTTCGCAGGTTCGCTGGGTGGGTCAGAAACTAGTGTTGGGTGACACAAACCCTGATAGGTTTGAATCCTGCTACTGCCATTTATTGGCTATGAAAATTGGGGAAATTACCCCTCAGGGCCTCGTTTTCCTTATCTTAAAATCCAGTAAAGATGATGAGAGTACTGGATTGGAGGGTAGGCACACGCGAAAGGCCAGTTACGTTGCTCTTTAGGGGAAGCCTCAGAGTGCCTGTCAGACAGACAGCTGATTCCGCGGGGTTTCTTTGGCAGATGTTGTCCAGCAGGGTGCCGTGTGAGCTTCCTAGGGAGCTGAGGGAGCCAAGGATGAAGCAGGCATTTCTTGGCTTTTGAGAGGAGGTCCCCCGGGGAGCTCTGCCGGAGAGGGCTCTGAACGCTTGCTGATGTGGTTGGAAGCAAAATAGATGACCTCTCTCAGGGAGTTGGGACAGAGATGGGAGAAGACACGAAACAGAAGAGAGCAAGGGTCCTTACTTCTGAGGGCACAACCATTAGATTTGCTGTTTGAGTAGCCATAGCTGCTGTTGTGTCCTGACTGGCCCTCCTTCTGTTTGGTGAAATGGTTTACCGTCATCCCTACTTCCCCATAATGTTTACAACAAAGCGCATTAATTGAGGTAATTGGAATATACAACTTAGTTCCCTGGAGTTTGATCTGGCTGTAAGGATGTGAGGAGGCAGCCTACAGTACGTATCAGATAAATGGTAGCTAATTATTATTAAGTAAAGAGAGAGATATATAACTAATAGAGAAAGAACAATTATTGCAGACAGTATAGTGTCCTCCCCAACATCTGTTCTTCTTTAATAGTGTGTAGTACCTAGTCTTTGGCTGGGATTGATTCAAAGATAGTGCATGATGTAAGGTATACAGTCAGTGACATTTGGGACTTCTGTTTAATATTTTGGTTTAGTCATAATGTTTTCTCTTTCCTTGAATATGATTGAAGAAACATACAGCACTGATTGCTTTTGGTAGACATTTACCGCTATGATGGAAGGCAGCCTGAGGACAAAATTGAGTATCACGAAAAAAGCAGAACCAAGACAGTCACAGAAGAATAAAGCTGAAGTGCTGATCCATCTGTGATGAATGAGTCTATAAATTATCTTTATTAAGTGAGCCAGTTAGCATTGGGATTTACTCTTACTTGTTACAGTATTATACATATCTTGGGAGTAAAAGTTTGCCAACTTGAGAAAAACACAAATTATCTTTCTATAATGAGCTGACTTGAGAATACATCCATAATTCTGGGCAGTGTTGTAATGTTGTAAAATCTGTGCAATGTTGTAAAATGAGTGACTTTCTTGGGGACTAGAAAAACTATCTCAGATAACTTTTTTAAAAACTAGCAACTAACTCTTAAAAGCCATCAAACTTTTTAATGTTTCTATGGCAGCAAACTATTAAAGAGGAGTGAATAAATAGTTTGGCAGGTAGAATTAGAAGAACTCAAGACTCTGAGCAGCCTTTGGAGAAAAAGAGGACTTTCTGTTACCCTGTATATAACAGGCACTCTATGGGTACTTAATTGCTATTAAGTACATTAATTGATATCGGAAAAGGTCTGCAGAATGGAATTGCTATTAAGTCCATTAATTGATATAGGAAAAGGTCCGTAGAATGGAACTTAAGTCCACTAATCAATTTTTTCCAGGTTTTGAGTAACCTTAGACCTGCAACTATGGTGATATTTGTTCTTTCTATTAATATAAAGGATTCTAGCAATATTTTTCCCTTCCAGTATGAGATCTGATCTAGGGTCTTTTGCATTAAATTGTCATGTCTCTTTAGTCATCTTTAATCTGGAACATTTCCACAGACATTTCTTGGTTTTTTATAAAATTGACATTTTGGTTAATTCTTTAATATTTTTGACATTTTATCAACCCCACCCCCCCCAAACAACCAAGCTCACAGATACAAAGAATAGATAGGTAGTTCCCGGAGATAAGAGATGGGGAATGGGCAAAATAGGTAAAAGTGGTCAAAAGGTACAAACTTTCAGTTATAAGATATTATCTATCATGGGAAGGTAATGTACAGCATTATTATTATTATAATATATAATATATATTATTATTATTATTGACTATACTCAATAATACTGTTTTGCATCTTTGAAAGTTTTTAAAAGAGTGGTCTTAAAAGTACTCATCACAAAAAAAGAATTGTTTTTGTCCATGATGACAAATGTTAATGAGACTTACTATGGTGGTAATTTCACAATATATATGAATAACAAATCATTATATTGCATGCCTGAAACTAATATATGTTATATGATGAGAGTTATATCTCAATTTAAAAAAAGAATTTAAAAAATTGACTTTTTAAAAAAATTGACATTTTTGAAGACTATAGTCGTCCCCACTTTTTATTTTATTTTTTCAATTAACATTCAGTTAAAATGACTTTTTTTGGCATTTAGTTCTACGAATTTTAATACATGTACAGATTTATGAATTTCTAGGATAGTCAAACTACAGAACACTTTTACTATCCCCCCAAATTCCTTCATACTACTACTCCACTTTAGCCACACACTCCTCCCATCTCTAATCACTGGCAACCTCTATATTGATTCTTCATCACTGTAGTTTTGTTGTTCAATGAATGTCATGTTAATGGAAACATGCAGAATGAAATCTTTGAGAATGCTTTTTTTCTTAGCAAAATGCCTTTGAGATTCATCCAAGTTGTTTCATTTAGCAATATTGGTTCTCTTATCTTGCTAAATAATATTCATTATATGGATATAACATAATTTTTATCATTCACCAATTGCAGGATATTTGGGTTTCTAGTTTTAGGTGATTATATATAGGCTTACTATAAACTTTCATGTACAGGTTTTTGTGAGAACATAAGTTTTTATTTCTCTAGGGTACATACCTAGAAGTTAGATTTGCTGGGCTTTATGATAAGCATATATGCTTAACTTTTTAAGAAACTGCCAAGCTTTCATCCTGATCATTACACAGGACATGGCAGAGAAGAAATGATCTTTTTACTAGGGACGGCCACATTTAATGACCAACTGCTTTAGTAAGTATGCAGACCAGGATATTAGGGAAGTGGTCAAAACCTTTTCATGTTGATTTTTACGGAGACTATTTCAGTGCTTAAGAATACCAAATGCCTGTAGATGGCAAGGAGTACAGAAGTTCCATTGAATACCTTGTCAGCCCATTGTGAATAAGTTTTTTTGATAAATAGTGTACTTTGGTCAAGTTGCAAATTGTCTGGAAAACCAAACATATGACACATAGTGGTCTCAGGGGTCACAACAGAGTGACTGTAGTCGCTGATTGGGCTGAAACAACAGCACCATAACCTGATATAGTGTCATCTGTGATGAGGCATCATCAAGAAATAACCTGAAGTATGGGAGAGAGTGGGGCAGGGCAGGGATGTTAAATGTCGGTCTGCTTGGAGACAGCCAGGCCAACTTTGGACAGGAATCACAGGTCTGGAATGCAGCGGCAGCCTTCACAAAAAAGAGCCCTTCCCTCAGTGCCTTTTTTGTGATGGTGGATGTGTTGTCATGTCTAGTATGATGGCTCCAAGCAGCAGGATAGTAGCAACAACAGCAGTGCAGGCCCAGTTAGCAGCTTGATTCTGAGTAGTCCCATCAGAGAACAGGCCCTTTCTGTGGGCACCTACATGAGGGCCCCAGAAAGTTTAGTCAGCAGCTATAATTTGTTTCCACAGTTCATGGCCTCAAAAGGGGGTGTCTTTAATTGGCTAATCTGTAGTTTTCAAAGTGACAGACCAGATATCTAGGCCACTGGCAAAAGCCCAAGAGTCATTAAACATAAAGCAAGGTTCGTCAGGCAGTATTAGCCAGAGGTCTGAGAAGGACCTTGAGTTCTTTCCTCTGGGTGGAGGTGTTAGATGTTAACACCAACATTTTTGGTGTTGCAGTGCTAGCACTGAGGTTAGACAGTGGCTGCAGTCCAGTGGAGACCACTGAGTTTTAGCTTAGCCAAACCAGGCTCAGAATTTAGGGCAATCTGTGAAGTGAGGGTCCAATGAGTCAGTAAAATAGCTCACATGACTGAATGGATGGCAAAATTTTCTTCAGAGAGATAGCTGCCTTTTTTTTTTTTTTTTTTTGGTGAAGCCTGGCTGTCTATGGGGCCAAGCTGGCTGTTCTTGAACTTATCATTTACATTTGATAATGTAGCAAGGTCCCTGTTCACATTTTCAGTCATGGGGTTTGAGTTGAGTCATCCAAAAATGGGATATTGGGCCAGAGACTTATAAGACTTAACATGGGTCATTCATTCAGTTTTGACCACAGCTCGGTAGCAAGCTAATAGCTGCTTTTTGGAAGGAATGTACCTGGTAACAGTGACAGGGAGGTACTGAGTCTAAAACCCCAGGGGCACTTCCACATAGAGGCTGCCTCCTTCCCCAGAAGCTCTTGTCAACAAAATCATCAGTCACAGAGACTTTTGATTCAAAGTGGTTATTAAAGATATGGAGCCCCCAAGGTGACAAGCATGCCACAATCTTCCATACAGCTTCCAGTGAAGTCTGTCGTTTTATATTACACTCACATGATATCAGTTTATGGGGTAGTCAGTAGAAAGGACCAAGTAGAATTCCCAAATGAAGCATGTACTATCCCCAGCTTCCAAAAAACCAAATACGGCTTCCATTTTGGGGGAGGGAAGCAGAGAGACAGCACTTTTTCCTTGACTTTCAGAAGGATGTTGTGGGATGGGGAAGCACCAGGAGACAACCCATCAGTTCCTGTCCAAAATTCAGATGTAAAAACAGTAGCAATTGAATCAACTGAGAGGGCCTCCTCCCGTAAGGTCACTGTAGCTTCCTTCCTGCATGATGAACCATGTCTAGACTTCATCAATTGATGTGGGTGCTCTCTCCTTACAAGGGTCTGGGTAGGATGGTCATAAAAATTTTAGTTTCACACTCTTGAGTTTCCCTAGCATATTCAGGTGGATACATATAGACTTATATGTTCGTCTTGCAGAGAAGAAGACCTTTCTTTAAAACCTAGTCCTTTTTAAAAAACCATCTGGGTAGAAGGAATGGATGGGAAAAGAGGGATCAGGTTTGAGAAGGGAAAGGGCAGCTACATTCCAGTAAACAAGTTTTTATATTACATTTTGTTCTGAGTAGTGTGGTGGCTGCTTAGAACTGAACCAAAGGAATATTTAATGTTTTTGATACTCTAAAAACTCTAGATCCTTATTGCTGACACCATTTGTTTCAACTGCACAAGATCTTTGAAAAAACAGTCCAGATGAAAAACTGTGAGGGCCTCTGCCTGAAAGATGCACAGAATAGTGAGAAATCCAAGCAGAATTATCCTTTTCTTTTCCTTTTTTTTTTTTTTTTTAAAAAAAGTAATCTGTATACCTACCCAATGTGGGGCTTGAACTCATGACCCCAAGATCCAGAGCCTCATGCTCCTCCAACTGAGCCAATGATGCACCCCAGAATTGCCTCTCAACACCTTATATCTTATGAACTTTCTAACACACTTACTAGTTTTAGAAGGTTTTCTTGTAGATATTTTCCCCCTGGATTTTTTACATAGACAATCATGTCATCTAAAAATAGGGACAAATTTATTTCTTCCTTTTCAGAAGTATGTCTTTTATTTTTTTCTTATAGCACAGGCTAAGACTTCTAGTACTGTGTCGAATAGGAATGTAAGAGTGTACACTGTTACCTCCATCCAACCTAGGTGGAGCAGCACTGAGTCTTTGAACAACATTAAGTATGACGTTAGCTATAGGTTTTGTGTGGATGCCCTTTATCAACTCTCTGTACATGCAAGAATAATAATGATAATAATAATACTGTCTGTTTTTAAAACACTGGTATGCCTTTATTGTAAAAATATAACTTAAGTTTGGTGAAATGGAAAATTTGATTTTCCTTAGACCCCTATACTTCCTTTTTTAAGAAGATTATTTATTTACTTATTTGAGGGGAAGAGAGAGAGAATGCTCAAGAAGGGGAGGAGCAGAAAGGGAGGGGGAGAGAGAGAATCTCAAGTAGATTCCCCACTGAGCATGGAGCCTGAAGTGGAGCTCTATCTCACAACACTGAGATCATAACTTGAGCCGAAACCGAGAGTTAGACGCTCGACTGACCAAGCCACCTAGGCGCTCTAGTCCCCTACACTTCTGAAAATGGCTCTGTTCTTGTTGTGTCCCTTTCATCTCTCTCCTATTCTGTGTACTTGTTGATGGCATTCTAATAGCATTTAAGTCTTTTAAGTGGGGCCCAAGAGGTTATGGTTTTGTTTATCTGAGACCTCTTCCATTGTGGTAGCATGGCCTAGAAAATGGCCACGTCCTTTTGTCTCTGTCTTTCTCTTTCTCTCTTAAGCATATGCTTACCTCCTCCTGTATATATATCATTCATATTTAATAATTGACAATGTACAATCTTATTTCACTTTTACTCACATTTACTACCTCCCTAATTCTCCTACATTATTTTGAAACAAATCCCAGAGAGCATATCATTTAATTTATAATATTTATGAATGTATCTGTAAAAGACATTTTAAGGTAAGTAAAACCATACTGCTACCATACAAAACCCAGAGAATTATTAATATCATAACATATCCCATTAATGTTCACAAATTCCTAGATTTCTTTTTTTTTTTTAGATTTATTTGTTTTGGAGAGAGAGAGAACACGAGTGGGAGGGGCAGAAGGAGAGGGAGAGAGAATTTCAAGCAGACTCTGCATAAGTGCAGAGCCTAATGTGGGGCTCAATCTCACAACCCTGAGATCACAACCCAAGCCAAAACCAAGAGTTGTATGCTTAACTGACTCCACCACACAGGTGTCCCATGTCCATATTTGCTAAATTTCTTAACAAAATATTCTTTTTAGATTTTGATTCAGAATATTAAGAGCCATACATTGCAATTGGATTTATATGTCTCTTAAGTCTCTTTTAATCTAAAGGCCGCCCCATCTCTTCCTTTTCCCTTTCAGTTATTTAAGAAATGGAGCCATTTATCCTGAGCATTTTCTTATGGTTGGATTTTTTATTGTGTCCCATTTACCATATTTCTTTTCCCACTCTGTTTCCTATAATGTACTAGTTAAATTTAGAGGCTTGATCAGACTCTGTGTGTGTATGGATGTGTATTGAAGAGTATTTGATAAGGGATGCCATGTACTTCCATCAGGAGATATATAAAATCTGTTTTCTTGTGAGGAGTCATTGATGATCATTGCCTAGATCGTTAGGAGTTGCAAAATGGTGATGTTCAGATCCTATCATTCTTCAATGTATTAGCTGAAATAATTCTTCAAGGAAAACTTCCTATCATTAATTGTTTTGTTATCTTAAGGGTAAACATTTGATTCTCACTTTACTTAACCAGTTTTCAAAGCAATAGATTTCCAAATAATCATCCCAAATTGACAAATTAGCTATTTTTCCTCTTGTAACCATTCAACATTCATGGATTTAAAAACAGTTAATGGAAGTGCCTGGGTGGTACAGTTGGTTAAACATCTGACTCTTGGTTTTGGCTCAGGTTGGGATCTCGGAGTTGAGGCCCAGGTTGGGCTCCTCCAGGTTCACTCCTCAGGTTCAGCATGGAGTCTGCTTAAGACTTTCTTCCTCTCCCTCTGCCCCTTCTACCTGCTCTCTCTCTCACTTTAAAATAAATAAATCTTTAAAAAAAAACCCACAAGAGCATGAATTTCAATATATTGCAGCTCTTATTCATTCTGATGTTCAAACTCTCTCATTTTTGATTTATGAGAGCCCCTTCAAGTTGGCTCTGTAGTTAGCCATGGTGCTTAGCTCTCCAGGTTGGATGGTACCTTAGAGGTCAGCTGCTTTAATCTCCATTTCTGCTCCATTGATGCTCATTTCTGCTTGCCATTTGTGGAAACTTCCTGAGATGCTCTAATTATGTAACTTCCTTCATGTGCTAAATCATTCCATCCTTTTTCAACTCCTCTAATCTAACCCACTGTTCAAATTTCATTCCTCATAACTGAAGGTAAACAGCATCATTTCTATAGGTAAATCACTTGCAATAAAGCAATAGGTTAACCAGACACTGTGCTCACTCCAGTCCTGTAGATGTTGTTCAGAGAAACACAGCAAGAAAGTTACATTCCAGGAATGCAGCTATGTAAATAGCTGCAAAAGAATTGATGTTGTTACAGTACCGTTCTGTTTTTTTCACATCTGACACCAGAAAAAAGGACTTCTTTTCTTCCTTTCAATCCTTCATTCCTTATCCTGTCCTCTCTCTTGGCATTGGATTGAGTAGCACTGTCAGTGAATTGTAAGGTAGAGCAGCATGGAATCTTCAGGGAGACAAGGGTCAGTGCATCCTTAACAATGTCTCCAGGCCACTTAGCAACTAAATACTTCACTCAGTTCCAGCTCACTGTCACCTGTCTTTCTGGATATCATTTGTGCAAGAATTTTAGTCTCTGAGATGACAGAGATGGGCATAATGTCCTTGACCATTTAATAGCTTATGCTCTTGCTCCTCTGAAGGAAAAAATTCTTTTATTTCTTATCTCATTAGTTACAGTGAGCACTGAAATCTCCAAAATATATTTATCATCTTTCATATTTTCTTAAGTGAACTAAAGATATTTATAAATTGATTGTGAGCCCTCTGAAGTCTCCTGATATTCTTAAGTCCATTGTAAACACATATTTAGATTTTAGAAAAATTATCTTTTATATTTCACATTCTTTGGACTAATGAGTTCATGTTTTTAAGACATATAGTAGCATAATGAGACTAACTATGACCAGTTTAATGATGTTTCTTTCCAGTTGTACAGGTAACTTGGGCTCATTATTGAACATCTGGAAAACACAGGAAAATCTCAAAAAGAAAAATCACCTTGAACATGTCATAGAAATAGAAAATAGGGACACTTGTCTTCATGTTTGTCAATAATATGTGCTATGTTACTGGGCACATTGAATGCTAGATGGAGACTGTTTTGTGTCAACCAGCACTATTCACATAAAATAATTTGAGGATATTGAAAGTCCCTGCCTAAGTAAATATATCTTCTTCACTAGTTGACATGGTGCCACCATTTCCTCCTTATATGACTTAGAGACAAAGGTGGGGCATTATTTCCAGAAGAGTTTCATTACAATACACTTATTATTTAGGTTTCTGAGTAACATCTGATCTTTTTTTGTTAGTATATTAGTAAGTTTTAGTTCAAGAAATTAGTTCCTGGCCCATTAGAGCCTCAGCGATATTTGTTAAAGCCAGTATGAGTCTTGCCCACTTATTTATAAATAAGCATAGGAAAGTAAAGCCAGAGTTTAAGATATTGGTCAAAGGCCATAAAATGGCTAGTGGCAGAATTGGGACCAGAACTGAGGATTCCTTTTTTAATTAGAAAAAAAAATTATTTATTTTTGAAATTCCAGTATAATGAATGTGCAGTGTTGTATTAGTTTCAAGTGTACAATATAGTGATTCAACAATTCTATACATTACTCAGTGCTCATCATAATAAGTGTACTCCTAATTCCCATCCTCTATTTCACCCATTCCCCCACCTCCCTTCAGTAACCATCTGTTCTCTATAGCTAAGAGTCTATATTTTTTTTGTCTCTTTTTTCTTTCATCATTTGTTTTGTTTCTTAAATTCCACATATGAGTGAAATCACATGATATTTGTCTTTCTCTGACTGCTTGTTTCACTTCACATTATACTCTCTAGATCCATCCAAATTGTTGCAAATGGCAAGATTTCATTCCTTTTTTGTGGCTGAGTAATATTCCATTATATATACATGTGCCACATCCTTATCCATCTGTGGGTGGACACTTGGGCTGCTTCCATACTTTAGCTACAAATAATGCTATGAATTAATGTTTTCATATTATTTGGATAAATACCCAGTAGTGGAATTACTGGATTACAGGATAATTCTATTTCTAATTTTTTGAGGAACCTGCATACTCTCTTCGATAGTGGCAGAACCAGCTTGCATTCCCATCAATAGTGCACAAGGGTTCCTTTTCTCCACATTCTCACCAATGCCTCTTGTTTCTTGTGTTTTTGATTTTAGCCATTTTTACAGGTGTGAGGTGATATCTCATTGTAGTTTTGATTTGCATTTCCCAGATAATGAGTGACACATCTTTTCATGTGTCTGGTCATCTGTATGTCTTTGGAGAAGTGTCTGTTCATAACTTCTGCCCATTTTAAATTGTATTATTTGTTTTTGGGGTGTTGAGTTGTATAAGTTCTTTTTATATTTTGGATACTAACCCTTTATCAGATATGTCATTTGCAAATATCTCCTCCTATTCTGTAGGTTGCCTTTTAGTTTTTTTATTATTTCCTTTGTTGTGCAGAAGCCTTTTATCTTGATGAAGTCCCACTAGTTCACTTTTGCTTTTATTTACCTTGCTTCAGGAGATATATCTAGAAAATGTTGCTATGTCTGGTGTCATAGAAATTACTGCCTGTGCTTTCTTCTAGTATTTTTATGGTTTCAGGTCTCACATTTAGGTCCTTGATCTATTTTGAGTTTATTTTGTTAAGAAAGTGATCCAGTTTCATTCTTTTGCAGGCAGGTGTCCACTTTTCCAAACACCATTTGTTGAAAAGACTATAATTTTCCCATTGCATATTCTTTACTGCTTTGTCACAGATTAATTGACCATATAATTGTTGGTTTATTTCTGGATTTTATATTCTGTTTCATTGATCTATGTTGATTTTTGTGCCAGTACCATATTGTTTTGATTGCTGTAACTTTGTAGTATACCTTGAAATCTGTTATTGTGATATCTCCAATTTTGTTCTTTTTAAGATTGCTTTGGCTATTTAGAGTCTTTTGTGCTTCCACGCAAATTATTAGGATTGTTTGTTCTAGTTGTATGAAAAATGCTGTTTGTATTTTGATAGAGAATGCTTTAAATTTGCAGATTGCTTTGAGGAGTATTAATATTTTGACAATATTTGTTCTCCCAATCCATGAATATCTTTCCATTTATTTCAGAACTTAGGATTCTTGACCTTTAGTGTAATACTTTTCCCTCCACAATACAAAAATATTACAGAGTCACATGAACATACTCTAGTCAGCCAGCATTATAATTTATTTTTTATTAACATATAATGTATTATTTGCTTCAAGGGTACAGGTCTGTGAATCATCAGTCTTACACAATTCACAGCACTCAACATAGCACACACCCTCCCCAATGTCCATAACCTAGCCACTCTATTCCTCCCACCCCCAGTAACCCTCAGTTTGTTTCCTGAGATTAAGAGTCTCTTATGGTTTGCTCCGTCAGTCACTTCTTGTCTCATTTTTTCCATCTCTACCCCCCATGACCCCCTGCCCTGCCTCTCAGATTCCTCATATCAGAGAGACAATATGATAATTACCTTCCTCTGATTGACTTATTTTGCTTAGCATAATACCCTCTAGTTCCATCCACATCATTGCAAATGACAAGATGTAATTTTTTAAATAGCTGCATAGTATTCCATTGTATATATATACACCACATTGTCTTTATTGATTCATCTGTTGATAGACATCTAGGTTCTTTCCATAATTTGGCTATTGTGGACATTGCTGCTATAAATATTCATGTGCATGTGCTCTTTTGGATCACTACATTTGATCTTTAGGGTAAATACCCAGTAGAGCAATTGCTGGGTTTAGCTCTCTTTTCAACTTTTTCAGGAACCTCCATACTGTCTTCCAGAGTGGCTGCACCAACTTGCATTCCCACCAATAGTGTAGAACCTTTCCCCTTTCTCCACATCCTCACAAACATCTGTCATTTCCTGACTTAATTCTAGCCATTCTGACTGGTGTGAGATGGTGTCTCACTGTGGTTTTCATTTGTATTTCCCTGATGCTGAGTGATGTTGAGTACCTTTCATGTGTCTGTTGGCCATTTGGATGTCTTCTTTACAGAAATGTCTGTATGAACAGAAAAATGTTCATGTTTTCTGCCTATTTCTTAATTGGATTATTTGTTCTTTGGGTGTTGAGTTTCAGAAGTTCTTTCTAGATTTTGGATACTAGCCCTTTATCTGAAATGTCATTTGTGAATATCTTCTCCCATTCCGTTGGTTGTCTTTTGGTTGTGTTGACTATTTCCTTTGCTGTGCAAAAGCTTTTGATCTTGATGAAGTCCCAGTAGTTCATTCTTGCCCTTGCTTCCCTTGCCTTGGGTGATGTTTCTAGGAAGAAGTTGCCGTGGCTGAGGTCGAAGAGCTGGCTGCCTGTGTTCTCCTCAAGGATTTTGATGGATTTCTGTCTCACATTGAGGTCCTTGATCCAATTTGAGTCTATTTTTGTGTGTGGTGTAAGGAAATGGTCCACTTTCATTCTTCTGCATGTGGCTGTCCAGTTTTCCCAACACCATTTGTTGAAGAGACTGTCTTTTTTCCGTTGGATATTCTTTCCTGCCTTGTCGAAGATTAGTTGACCATAGAGTTGGGGGTCCATTTCTGGGCTCTCTATTCTGTTCCATTGATCTATGTGTCTGTTTTTGTACCAATACCATACTGCCTTGATGATTGCACTTTGTAATAGAGCTTAAAGTCTGGAATTGTGATGCCACCAACTTTGTTTTTCTTTTTCAACATTCCTTTGGCTATTTGGGGTCTTTCTGCTTCCATATAAATTTTAGGATTATTTGTTCCATTTCTTTGAAATAAATTGATGGTATTTTGATAGGGATTGCATTAAATGTGTAGATTGCTCTAGGTAGCAAAGACATTTTCACAATATGTGTTCTTCCAATCCATGAGTATGGGACATTTTTCCATTTCTTTGTATCTTTCTCAATTTCTTTCATGAGTACTTTACAGTTTTCTGAGTACAGATTATTTGCCTCTTTGGTTAGGTTTATTTCTAGGTATCTTATGGTTTTGGGTGCAATTGGAAATGGAATCGGCTCTTTAATTTCTCTTTCTTCTGTCTTGCTCTTGGTGCATAGAAATGCAACTGATTTCCATACATTGATTTTATATCCTTACACTTTACTGTATTCTTGTATGAGTTCTAGCAGTTTTGGAGCAGAGTCTTTTGGGTTTCTCACATAAAGTATCACATCATCTGCAAAGAGTGAGAGTTTGACTTCTTCTTTGCTGATTCAGGTGCCTTTTATTTCTTTTTGTTGTCTGAGTGGTGAGGCTAGGACTTCTAGTACTATGTTGAATAGCAGTGGTGATAGTGCACAGCCCTGCTGTGTTCCTGACCTTAGGGGAAAAGCTCTCAACTTTTCCACATTGAGAATGATATTTGCTTTGGGTTTTTCATAGATAGCTTTGATGATCTCGAGGAATGTACCCTCTATGCCTACACTGTGAAGAGTTTTGATCAAGAAAGGATGTTGTACTTTGTCAAATGCTTTTTCAGCATCAATTGAGAGTATCATATGGTTCTTGTTCTTTCTTTTATTAATGTATTGAATCACATTGATTGATTTGCGGATGTTGACCCAACCTTGCATCCCAGAAATAAAGCCCACTTGGTCGTGGTGAATAATCCTTTTAATATACTGTTGGATCCTATTGGCTAGTATTCTGATGAGAATTTTTACATCTGTGTTCATCAAGGATATTGGTCTGTAATTCTCCTTTTTAATGGCATCTTTGTCTGGTTTTGGGATCAAGGTAATGCTGGCCTCATAAAATGAGTTTGGAAGTTTCCCTTCCATTTCTATTTTTTGGAATAATTTCTGAAGAATAGGTATTAATTCTTTAAATGTTTGGTACAATTCCCCTAGGAAGCCATCTGGCTCTGGGCTCTTGTTTCTTGGGAGATTTTTGATGACTGCTTTAATCTCCTTACTGGTTATGGGTCTGTTCAGGTTTTTTATTTCTTCTTGGTTCAGTTTTGGTAGTTTGTTTGTCTCTAGGAATGCATCCATTTCTTCCAGATTGTCTAATTTGCTGACCTATAGTTGCTCATAATATGTACAATTGTTTGTATTTGTATTTGAATTTCTTTAGTGTTGGTTGTGATTTCTCCTTTTCATTCATAATTTTATTAATTTGGGTCCTTTCTCTCTTCTTTTTGATAAGTCTGGGCAAGGGTTTATCAATTTTATTAATTCTTTCAAAGAACCAGTTCCTAATTTTGTTGATTTGTTCTACTGTTCTTTTGGTTTCTATTTCATTGATTTCTGCTCTGATCTTTATTATTTCTGTTCTTCTGCTGGGTTTAGGCTTTCTTTGCTGTTCTTTCTCCAGCTCCTTTAGGTGTAGCATTAGGTTGTGTATTTGAGATCTTTCTTGTTTCTTGAGAAAGGCTTGTATTGCTATATACTTTCCTCTCAGGACTGCCTTTGCTGTTTCCCAAAGATTTTGAAAAGTTGTGATTTCATTTCCATTCGTTTCCATGAATTTTTTAAATTTTTCTTTAATTTCCTGGTTGACCCATTCATTCTTTAGTAGGATTCTCTTTAGCCTCCATGTATTCGAATTCTTTCCCACTTTCCTCTTGCGATTGAGTTCTGGTTTCATGGCATTGTGGTATAAAAGTATGCAGGGAATGATCCCAATCTTTTGGTACCCATTGAGACCTGATTTGTGTCCCAGGATGTGATCTGTTCTGGAGAATGTTCCATGTCCACTAGAGAAGAATGTGTATTCTGTTGCTTTGGGATGGAATGTTCTGAATATATCTGTGATGTCCATCTGGTCCAGTGTGTCATTTAGAGCCTTTATTTCCTTGTTGATCTTTTACTTAGATGATCTGTCCATTTCGGTGAGGACAGTATTAAAGTCCTCCACTATTATTGTATTATTGTTGATATGTTTCTTTGACTTTGTTATTAATTGGTTTATATAATTGGCTGCTCCCATGTTAGGGGCATAGATATTTACAATTGTTAGATCTTCTTGTTGGATAGTCCCTTTAAATATGATATAGTGTCCTTCCTCATCTCTTATTATAGTCTTTGGCTTAAAATCCAATTTATCTGATATAAGGATTGCCACTCCAGTTTTCTTTTGATGTCCATTAGCATGGTAAATTGTTTTCACAATTTACCTTCCCTTTAAATCTGGAGGTGTCTTTGGGTGTAAAATGAGTCTCTTACAAACAGAATATCAATGGGTTTTGTTTTTTTATCCATTCTGATACCCTGTGTCTATTGATTGGGGCTTTTAGTCCACTTACATTCAGGCTAACTATGGAATGATATGAATTTAGTGCCACTGTATTGCCTGTAAGGTGGCTGACTTTATATTGTCTCTGTTACTTTCTAGTCTGTTACTTTTAGGCTCTTTTTTTGCTTAGAGGACTGCTTTCAATATTTTCTGTAGGGCTGTTTTGGTGTTTGCAAATTATTTTAGTTTTTGTTTCTCCTGGAAGCTTTTTATCTCTCCCTCTATTTTCAGTGAGAGCCTAGCTGGATATAGTATTCTTGGCTGCATATTTTTCTCATTTAATGCTCTGAATATATCATGCCAGTCCTTTATGGCCTGCCAGGCTTCTGTGGATAGATTTGCTACCAATCTAATATTTATGCTGTTTTATGTTACAGACTTCTTGTCCTGAGCTGCTTTAAGGACTTTCTCTTTGTCACTGAGACTGTAAGTTTTACTATTAGATGACAGGGTGTTGACCTATTTTTATGTGGGTTCCCTGTGCCTCCTGGATTTTGATGCTTGTTTCTTTTGCCAAATTAGGAAAATTCTTTGCTATGATTTACTCCAATATGCCTTTTGCCCCCCTCTCTCTTTCTTCTTTTTCTGGGATTCCAATTATTCTAATATTGTTTCATCTTATGGTATCACTTATCTTTTGAATTCTTCCCTCGTGTTCCAGTAGTCGTTTATCTCTCTTTTTATCAGCTTCTTTATTCTCCATCATTTTGTCTTCTATATCACTAATTCTCTCCTCTGCTTCATTTATCTTAGCAGTAAGAGCCTCCATATTTGATTGTACCTCATTTATAGCTTTTTTGACTTCAACTTGGTTAGATTTAAGTTCTTTTATTTCTCCAGAAAAGGGTTCTCTAGTATATTCCATGCTTTTTTTGAGCCCAGCTAGCACCTTGATAATCATCATTCTGAACTCTAGTTCTGACATCTTACTAATGTCCATATTGATTAGGTCCAGAGCCGTAGGTATTGCCTCTTGTTCTTTTTTTGTGGTGAGTTTTTCTGCCTTGTCATTTTATCCAGATAAGAAGAGATGAATGAGAGAACAAAATAGGAAAAGGGTTGCAATGACCCTAGAATAATATACACTTACCAAAGCGGAAGAGACCCAAAATTTGGGGGGCGGGGGGGAGAATAATCAGGAAATGATAAAGGAGAAAAAAATTCATCTATATATATATTAGAGTGGTGAATAGAACAGGGCCACACACTTCATTTTGAGTATATTTTGGTCCATTAGAACAAATGGCCTTCCAAAATTTTAAAGAAATAAAAACTTACATATATATATATATATACACACACACACACACACACACACACACACAAATAAGGGTAAACATGATGAAAGGATGGAATATGAGTGTAAAGATGAAAATTTAAAAAAGAACTCTAAGAAAGGTGTTGATAAGATAAGAAGTTTGTTGGAGAAAAAAAAAAAGTGGAAAGAATGTGACCAGACTGGAGACTAGAACAAAGCCATGTGCCTGATTTAAGGTATATTTTGTTCTGCTAGAGGAAACTGTATCCCAAAATTTTATAGAAAGAAAAATCTGTATGTATACAAAAAATAAGATTAAATACAATGAAAGGACAGAATATGAATACAACAGTGAAAATTTAAAAAGATTTTTAAAATGGTATTGTAAGATAAGATAGTTAAAAAAGGCTAAAATAGGGAAGAGGAAAAATTTAAAAAATAGAATAAGAAATAATAAAATAAAAATAACTTTGAGCAACTAAAGAATCATGGGAAAAAAGCCATGATTTCTATGTGCTGTATTCCCTTAGCTCTGAAGTTTTTCAGTTCTTATTGATCTTTGAACTTCGTCTTGGTTGGATGTTCTTAGTGATCTTCTGAGGGAGGGGCCTCTTGCAGTGATGTCTCAAATGTCTCTGCCAGAGGTGGAATTGCACCATCCTTGCCAGGGGCTGGGCTAAGTAATCTGCTCAGGTTCATGGGAGCTTTTGTTCCCTGAATGCTTTCCGTACAGCTTTGGAGGATGAGAATGAAAATGGCAGCCTCCCAATCTCCGTCCTGTCGGAGCTGAGAGCTTGGGGCCCCACTCCTCAGTGAGGCCTCAGAGAAAAGCAGTCACTCCCTCCCATCTCCCTTGTCCTGGGTGCACTCTGTGCTCGCCCAGCCTATGTTTACATCTCTGGTGCACAGTCCCATTCAGAGTCTCCAAATCCAGCAGATTCCTGCAACGTGCTCCTGCGCCACTCCTCCAGGGGGAGTAAGGTGAATCTCCCCAGATCTGCCACTTGTGGGGTCCCTGCTCAAAGAGTAGTGGCCCGACTGTGCCTTGGATCATGTTTTAGGGTAGCCCTGAGCTGAGAGCCCACCTCTCAGCTCTGTCTCTGCTGCCAGCTTCCCAGCTTCTCTGCCACACTCAGACACTCTTGGTCTTTTGTGACCCTGTGGGTGCTGAGACCACTGTCCCAGCGAGGGTTCCACCCCCCTCTTTAGCCTCCAGAGTGATGTCCCTCAGTGGAACAGACTTCTAAAAGTTCCGATTTTGTGCTCCACTGTTCTGCTTGCCATGAGCTGGCCCCTTCCCCCAAGGTCTCTCTTCCCATTTGTCACCTCAGATTCACTTCTCTCCATGTCCTTCCTTCCATAAAGTGGTCAATTTTGTGAATTGCTGCTCTTCTCTTCAATCTACTGTTGAGTTTGTAGGTGTTCAGAATGGTTTGAAAACTATCTAGCTGAATTCCTGGGACCTGATGATATTTAGTTTTCCTACTTCATCACCATCTTTCTCCTCCTGCCTTATATTTTAATTTATTAAGTAAATTATTATGACAATTTAGAAAACAAATTACCATGAGTCTTAGATATTTGTACTGGTGTATTCTTGCTTCTAATTTGTCAGGGTTATCTTCTGTGAATTTAGTACATCAGATTATGTAATTATTTTTTTCATTCTCTGAGGCTTGTGTAACAAAGAACTATGGAATAGATATTTTAAATAAGATAATTTATTGTCTCACAGTTCTGAAGGCTAGAAATCCAAAATTAAGGTGTTGACTAGGTTAGTTTCTTAAGTGGGCCATGAGGGAAGGATGTATCCAGGCCTTTCCCCTTTTGTCTCTTCACATTGTCTTCCCTCTATGTATGTCTCTGTGTCCAAATTTCCCCCTTTTATAAGGACACCAGTCATATTGGCTCAGGGCCCACCCTAATGACCTAATTTAACTTGAGTACCTCTGTAAAGACCCTTTCTCCAAATAAGGTCACATTCTGAGGTTCTGGGGTTAGGACTTTAACATCTGAATTTGTTAGGGGGCATAGGCAGTCTATAGCAATTATCATCCTGGAAAGGCACATATAAGAAACTCTAAGTGCTATGAAATTAGGAAAGTTATGTCTCTAAGGAAAAAGAGGAGGAAGTACAAGTTATGATGGGAGAAGGCAGTGTTGATAAAGCCTGAATCATTGGGACAGAGTAGGAAGCTGGTAGAGGCAGGCCCCCAGGGCAATGTGCTCCTGATTGACACTTTATGGAAACACTTTCTACTCCTTAATTCATTGTTTTAGGCTTTTCAGATTTAAGAGTAGAGTTGCAACAATGGTGGAAAGAGTTCCTGTAGAACCTTAACCTAGATTAACAATTCATCACATTTGCTTTATCATTATCTCTCTAGGTATATACATATTGTTATTTTTGTAAAACACTGAGAGTAAATTGTAGATGCCATGCCTCTTTTTTCCTAAATACCTCAGTGTGTTTCCTTAAAACAAAGATACTGCCTTACAAAATTACAATTAAGAAGTCAACATCGATACTTTTATCTAATCCCAGATCTTATTCAAATCTTACCAATTGACCCAACTCAATGTCATTAATAGTGTCAACCAAGAAAAGGAGGCAAAATTGAAAAAGGACAAAGGCCTTCATTTGGGGTCTCAGAACTACAATTTTGGGGAGCACAGATTCCAGAATAACCAGAAAAGTGTCTCCTCATCTGTGGAAAGCTAGGTGATTTTATTAGAAAGAAGGAAGATGTGATTAAATGATTTAGTTAAAAAAAAAGAAGAAAAAACCCTGCTAATTTGGTGCTGACCAGTTGAGCCCCTTCTAATTACTATCTTATTGATTATTTGTACTATATATATAAAAAAAACAAAGCCCTATTCTTGGTACATATTAATTCACTTTACTGTCTGTCCTCATATGACCTAATGCCAGTTGCTCTGTTGAAATTTTATGAAGCAACTGCTTATAAAATTGTTGTGGCTTCTGGCTCAGTTCAAGGGTTCATTAGTTGAGAAGGAAATGGAGCTTCAAAATGGAGTCTCTTATGTGCAAAAATTTTATACGGTTCTGCAAGAGCCAAAGGGAAAATAAAACCCTTTGTGCTCCAGGGTCCAATGCATTTAGTTGTTATGCTCTGTACATTTAAATAATTCCTTACTTTCTATCTTTTATGACCTTGACATTTTGGAAGATTACAAGCCAGTAGTTTTGTAAGATCTCTCTGAATTTGCATTTTAGATTGTACAGTTTGTCAGGAATACTAATATAGCCATGTAGTGTCATATCGTTGGTCCTATAATATTGATATTTGCCAGTTATGTTAATTTCAACCGTGTGGTGAAGGTAGTGCTACAAAATTTCTTCACTGTAAAGTTACAATTTTCTCCTTTGTAATTAATATGTCTCATGGGAGATGCTTTGAAACTATGTAAATATCCTGTGTCTCATTGAACTTTCACCCACTAGTTTTAGTATCCACTGATGATTCCTGTTTGAAACACTCATTACTTTTATGGCAAGTTTGTTTGTTTGTTTGTTTGTTTCTTTCTTTCTTTCTTTCTTCTTTCTTTCTTAAATCAACTGTATTTTTATTTATTTTTTTCCCTAAATATGTTTATTTTATTTTTTCAGTGTTACAAGATTTATTGTTCATGCACCACACCAGTGCTCCATGCAATACGTACCCTCTTCAATACCCACCACCAGGCTCGCCCAACCCCCCACCCCCACCCCTCTGAAACGCTCAGTTTGTTGCTCAGAGTCCACAGTGTCTCATGGTTCATCTTCCCCTGTGATTTCCCCCCATTCACCTTTCCCTTCCTTCTCACAATGCCCTCCATGTTTT
>CM053610.1:42596665-42613694 GCA_028646535.1 Procyon lotor
GAATCTCCACACTGTTTTCCAAAGTGGCTGTACCAGCTTGCAATCCCACCAATAGTATAAGAGGGTGCCCCTTTCTCCACACCCTCTCCAACATTTGTTGTTTACTGTCCTGTTGATTTTGGCCATTCTAACTGATGTAAGGTGGTATCTCAGTGTGGTTTTGATTTGAGTCTCCCTGATGGCTAAAGATGTTGAACATTTTTTCATGTGTCTGTTAGTTATGGCAAGTTTCTAATTCCATTGATCTTCCTACATTTTTTTAGGCATTCTACTACTGTAGAAACCTTCCCTTCACCTCTATTTATTTACTTATTTAATTTGATTTATTTCTAACACTGTAGATTCATTTTTAAAAATTCTGTGGATTATCATTAAATATTAATCTTATTTTGATGTTTGAATTGTACTAGATTTGATTAGTAGGATACTTTTCAAGCCAATTCCTGTGTTCTTTTGACATGTCTTTATCATCGTTAGAGCTCTTTCTTACTTTCTGTTGCAAAAAGATATTCTAGACCTTATACTTTCCCTGCTCTAGTCCTGGAATCAACCATTTCTCTGATGATCCCTTGTTCCTTTTAATGGAGTATGATGTTTAGCAACCAGGATCTGGGGAAACAGTGTGCTTATTGTTACTGGGTGTTATTGCTTCTAGACCCTCTCAGCTGTGAGAACTAGGGAATATACGTAAGCGTGTATATGTATGTATATATATATACAGGTGCATATATGTATAGTTACACTGTGGTACACAGAGTAATCGTTCCCCAAAGTTGTCTACATCCTAACCCTGAAACTTGTGGATATATTACTTTACATTCAGAAGATGAGATTCAAGATTTTGAGATAGTAGAATTACTCTGGATTATCTGAGTGGGTCTGGTGTAATCACCAGGTCTTTCTAAAGGGAGATGTAAGAAGTCAGGGAGAAGAGAAGACCCTGTGCTGCCCCCTTTGAAGACTGATGAAGAAGGCTATTGTCCAAGGAGTACAGGTGGCCTTTGGAACCTGGAAAAGGTAAGGAAACAGATTCTTCCTTAAAGTGCCCAGAAGGTACTGCCAACACCTTGATTTTGGATTTCTGACCTGCAGAACTTTAAGATAATAAATTTATGTTGTTTTAAATACTAATTTGTGATAACTTGTTACAGCAGCAATAGAAAACTAATACAGAGCTAGAAATATATGTATATTCCTATAAATACATGTATTTATACATACATATGTTGATATGTATTTCTTTGTCTATTTAATGAAAATTGAATTCATATGAATATATCAAATGCCATTCCAATACCATAGGAATCATTCTGGATTCCTCCTTTCCACTTTTGTAACTCTCTTCTCTCATAGTGAATAACCTGGCCTAATTATCTACCATGTATTTAGTTTCTTGCTCATTAATTGAATTAAGATAACATGGTTTCAGAATTTCTAACCCATACTACTGTGAGAAATAAACCTACAATGTAGACTTCAAAATTTTCTTCTTTTGTTTGAGGGTACATAGACAAAATATTATGTTCAAAAGTTACTTGGGTCACTTCTTTTTGTCAGTGTGGTTTTGTTACTCATTTGAGATATGATTAGAGTAATTTGTTTCTGTTTACATTACATTTTTATTTTCCCATCCATGTGAAACATTAACATAGTTTTGAAAGTCAGGACTCTTAAAAAAAGGCGTACTCAGTGCAATAGTGCAATAGTTATTTTATTGTCAACTTGATTAGATCATGGGATGACCAGATATTTGGCTAAAAGTTGTTTTTGTTGGTGTCTGGGAGGATGTTTCTATCCCATGCCTGACTGTTTGAGTGGGACACTGATCTCCTGCCCCAGCACTCCTTGTTCCCAGGCCTTCAGACCCAGACTGGAATCTTTACCATCATCTATCCTATTAACATCTGGCATTAATGGGGTACTTTTGTTACCATTGATGAACTCCTATTGATACCTTATTATTAACTAAAGTCCATAGTTTATATTAAGGTTGATTCTTTCTTTCGTACATTCTATGAATTTTGACAAGTGTGTAATGAAATTTATCCACCATTACAGTGTCATACAGAATAGATGCATTGCCTTAAAAATCCCCTGTGCTCCATCTATTTCTCTCTCCTCCCTAGAGTATGTGACTCTTGATCTCATGGTGGTAGGTTCTTGCCCCATGTTGGGTGTAGAGATTACTTAAAAATAAAATCTTTTAGGGGCGCCTGGGTGGCTCAGTGGGTTAAAGTCTTTGCCTTCAGCTCAGGTTATGATCTTAGAGTCCTGGGATAGAGCCCTGCATTGGGCTCTCTGCTCAGCAGGGAGCCTGCTTCCTCCTCCCTCTCTGCCTACTTGTGATCTCTCTCTCTCTCTCCCTGTCAGATAAATAAAATCTTAAAAAAAAAAAAAAAAGATTTAAGATTTTTAAAAAAGATTTTATTTATTTGAGAGTGAGAGAGTACAAACAGAGGGAGCAGCGGAGCAAGAGGGAGAAGCAGGCTCCCCACTGAGCAGGGAGCCTGAGCCAAGGCTTGATCCAAGGACCCTGACTCAGGACCCTGGGATCATGACCTGAGCCGAAGGCAGATGCTTAACTGACTGAGCCACCCAGGCGCCCCCAAATAAAATCTTTTAAAAAAATTGCACAGTCTAGCTACTGAGTCAGCCAGGAGGCCCAGTCATGGCTTTAACTGGGGAAAGGAATCAGCCATTTCTATAGAAATGAAATTGCGTACCTTGTGGAGGCTGAGAAACTGAGGGCCTCTGGCAATATTGTAATAATGTTTGGGCCTAGAGTGTTGCTATTCCATTAGCATAGAGATTGGGCCATAATTTGTGACCTTCAGAATAACTGACTGTTTTAGGAACACACTGTAATCTGTGCAAACTGACCTGTTACCTATGCTTCATGTGTTTTCCTTAGGGGTTTCTCCTTTTTTAACTTTGAGATTTTTCCTTAACCCTTTGTAGTCTTTTTAAAACAAGACTTGTTTCAGCTATAATCAGGAGAAGCAAAAGAGGAATTTTTGGCAAGCAGTTGAACCAGACTATGAAGAGAAGGGTCAAGTCCCTGCAGCATTGTAGTTGTGGCAGTGGAAAGCAGAGTGAGAGATCCTCATGGGAAAAGGGACCCAGGTTAGAGAACTGGAACTCTTGGTCAATTTTTTTTTTTTTGGTTTTTGGAGAATCTCATTCCAGGGATAAAGGTCTGGAAATTTTGTGTTTTATTAAGTGAAGCCACATTCGTTTGTATCTTTGCTTCTATGTGACTTACTTTTCTGGACCTTTATCTTTCAGGCCCAGTCTAATTTTAGGGTTGCTTGGATCAAGCCCTGGCTCAGGCTCCCTGCTCAGTGGGAAGCTGTTTAGTGAACAGCTTTTAAAAGATAGAGATAGTGTCTCTTTCTGAAGGTGTCAGGCATGTTTACTGACCATTAAAGAATTGAGGTTTTTTAAGCTCAGGTCACTTGTAATATAGCCTACCACTAGGAATTTGTCTTTACACTGCCCTATGAGATTTGGGGGTTTAGAGAAACACTGCTACTCTGGCTATTGCCATTGTTGTGAATTTAAAAAGTCCTTGGATTCTGACCTAGGAGTCTGGTGTTAACATCTATAAAACTGTGGCAGGCTTACTTAGTGAGCTTGCGAGTAGGATAAAATCACAAACCCTCAGTTCTTGACATATAGCATCCAAATCCTTTCTGCCTCAGTCTAACTTCAGCCATGATACAGACACTGGTATCATGCAGGCTTCAGCCACCTCTGCACAGTTATAGTCTGATGGCACATTGCCAAGCCTGTACTCTTGTACTTCCCACTTTGTGCCCTGGGGGTTCTCCATAGTCCCCTTGTGGTGAGAGCCAGCTCAGCACGTAGGCATGCAGAGGTGGGTAGTGCAGGAAAGCAAACACCCATGGAACCATACAGAAGGATGGTGCTATACAGAAGGAGGATATTTTATTTACTGAACTGGCAAAGACTGTGGGAAGAGCAGGATTGGGGAAGATAGGGAATTTTGTTAATCAATTAACTAATTGTGTGTTATATACTATTGGACAACCCAAAGATAAATAAACAAATATAGTCTCTTCTCTCAAGGAAAAGTAGGGGAAATAGAAACCATTCAGGAACATCAGTAATTGTGTAGGATATTTGTAGGTGCCACTGAAATCCAAAAGGAGAGGTCACGAAGGCAGTTGGATATGTAAGTCTCAAGTATAGGGCATATCCTGACCCCTACTGGAAAATAGGTTGAGAGCATTTGTAGTTTGATTTCAATAAAGTGGGAGGCAAGATCTTTTTCTGCTTCCAGTAAGTGTGAGCCTTGGAAAGAGTGGAAAATGTTTCAAACACTTGCTGAAAGAAGTTTGACAGGAGTTTATAAATGAAGAGTGAAAGGAATGCAAAGAGGCAGTGAGTTTTCAACTGAAATTAAATAGAAGAACATTATGAGTTTTATAATTTCTATCTAGCAAATCTTACTAACTCAAAAATAGAGGAAAATGGATAGTGGAGTCGAGGGAAGGGAGAACTGTGAAATTTTATGGTTTCAAAAACTGGGCCTGACAAAGGAGAGGATTCCAGCATGGTGATTAAGGTAATTTTGGAAGGCCAAAACCATAGAGCTCAAGTTTGTTAATGAAATCAAATGGAGATGAGGATAGGGAAAGAAAGAGGGATTCATATAATTGAGATGCAAAGAAAGCAAAGAGAGGGTTTCTTACGAGTGTGGGAATAATAAATATTGAAAAGAACACTCTGATCTCAGAAGAGAAATCTCAAATTTGGGATGTTGGTGTGGGGTAGAAGTAGAAACAAATTTAGAGAGGTCATATAGCTTGTTTAAGTCACAAAATTTATAAACAGAAGACCTAGGATTAAACCAAGTTTAACTCCAGAACCTGTATTAAGTGTTATATATATTTAATTTTTATTATGGAAACTTTTAAACATTCATTTTGAACATGTTAGACAGGCATGAATGTTCATACACCCCTATCACTCAGCTTCAACAATTATCAACTCATGACTGGTCTTGTTTCCCCTGTTTTTCTCCTATTTTACTTCCATGTTCCTTTTTTGGATAATATTTTAAAGCAAATTATAGATATGATCGTTTCTGTCTTAAATACTTCAGTGTTTCAAAGCCCATACTCTTCACCAAGGTTATTGTTCCTATTTCAAAGATGAGGACACAAGATCAGAGAAGATTAAGTAAGTTGCCCAAAGCCATGGAGTAATAAAGTGATTCAGAGGCAAAATTAGTTTAGTCACTCTCTGAATCATCACCCCCTTTCCTTGATTGCTCTTCCCCAGGTTAGTGTGGCCTAGGAAAGCAAAAATTCCATATCCAGTGTTTTAGGGATCTCTGAGCAAAGATTAAGTACATTCATGTGCACTGGCTCAAAATAAAGGAAAAAAGCAAGCATTTCAACTTTTATTACTTTGGAACTTCTGTTAGGAGCAAGGGACTCAAACTTTTAAAATGTTATCAGCCTGCTTTATCACAGCTTGTATTTATTAAAGAGTAGGAAAACTTATTGCCCTGGTTCTACATGTATAACTTTAGTATAAAATAACCTGCATCCATGTTAGGTCCTATATACTTTTAAAATATTGGTTTTGTTTGTAATTATAATGATTCCTAATAAGATCAAGAACTTCCCCACTTGCAGCCATGAAAGCAGGGACCATGTCTGTCTTGTTTAATGTTTCTTCACACCCAGGATGGCCTCACACTATGTAATGCATATAGTAGATTCTCAATAAATATTTGTCCATTAAGTGTACTTTATGTAGTCCTAAGAAGAGACATTGGTAATTATTGCAACACCTTCCTATCTAAAATTGTGTGTGGTATTTAGACATGATGTATGATTTTAAAATTTGGGCAAAAAGAAAAAAGCATTTATGAAGAACTGGGCTAATGGTTAAAAAGAAAAGGGTATAAACAATGCAAACATTTTTTGGGGGGGGAGATGAATGGGATGGTTGGAATTTTAAGAAGGGATAGTATCCTTCAATGTGAATAGCTGTCTTCTAGATGGTTGCAAGCTAGTTCACTTCCTCATTGCCTTCAGAACATTTGGCGTGTCTTTTGTTTGAGAACTTGTATGTATACATTTCAATCCAATACTGTGAAGGATGCATCAAATGTACCATGTAATGTGTTATTATAAAAGGCAATGTGTCCCTTGCTTTACCTCATTCTGTACTTCATTTCTTCAATTTATGTTACTGTATCAGCACAGGATGAATATAGGCTACTAAATTCAGTAATGAATACAGTTCTAGAACTAATAATGATTCCAGTCAACTGGTGAAAACTCTATGCCTGCTAACTACATAGAACTGATACACAGAACTGATACAGAGACTTTTCTATCATCAGTTTCCAAATTCAGTCTCTTCTGCTTCTGGGGTTCTTGTCCAAGTACCCAAACTGTGTTTTTATCCTTTGGTCCAGGATTTTGTCTTAATCTAAACTAAAATCTATACTAAACTATTCTTTTGTCAATCCCTGGACACCTGGTTCCCACAAGAACCTGTTATTCAGGTTCTTGCCTGAATAGGTTCAAGTCACCACATTCTTTGCAGAAAGATGCTATTGTTAATTTAAGTAAGTCATAGGTACAATTGATGGTCCTTGACCTACTTATACACAGTACAGGTTTGTTTGATCATAAGAAAAGAAATGCAAGTCATTTTGTTCTGCTTTTGATTATAAATTATAATATAAACACCATTTACTCACCTGGGTAAGATACATACTGAAAGACAGTTGGTTGTCCAGTAAGTTTAGAGCAATTCAGTTTAATTTTTGTCTCTTCTCAGTTTGTTTCTCTTGCCTAGTTGAATTTCTCTTGTTGGGAGTTTTTCTTAAATTGAACGAACTTGTTTAGATAGCATTGTATTACTTGTATTGTAAGTAATACATTGTATTACTTACAAATGTTACTGGTTTTGTACTCTTATAGAGGAACATTTAGATTATTTTCTAGAACAGAGTTCTCTATATCTGTATCATTGGCCTAGTCATGGAGATGATCCATGGTCTGGACAAGCAAGAAATGAATTTTTCGGCTTTGCTTTTCTTTAATTACTTTATTTTTAGGGTGTAGCAGCAAAAGTGCTACAGCAGGTTCAAACCTCGTATACTACACATGAAATTTCCAAAGGAAGTGAGAGGATAAATTTTTGAAGCATTCTAAGACAAGTGAAAAATTTCCTGCAAACCAAAATTCTCCGCAAACCTCTGTATGGCTTTTATTGGCCACAGTATATTCTATGCCAATTACTAAACTAATCACTGCTCAGGGGAATGGGATTATATTTAACCAATCAGGCTAGCTACTGGAGCAAAGGGTGAGATCAATTTTCCCCAAAGCACATGGGCTGCGTGGCAAAGGGGTGGATACCTGAATTGGCATAGTGGCTTGTTGTGGAGGGAAGGAAGCAGGAGAATTTAAGAAATATCAAGGTGGCAAATGTGTTAGTGATATGTTATGGGGAATGAGGGAAGAAGCTTAGGATGAAATGTGGGTGTCTGGCCTTGGCAGTTGGGAGCATGATGAGCTATTTGATGAAATAACAAACTGGAAAAAATAGATTTAGTAGAGGAAGGTTGTAGGCTTAGTTTTGTGTGAGTTGAACTTGAGGTGCCAATGGGATATCCAGTGGTAGATGTGCTCAAGAATAAGATTCAACCTGAATGTACATATTTAAGTACCATCAGAGAGAATTGAGTAGGTGGGATAACCCAGGGAGTGAGTAGGAAAAAAAGAGGAGAGTGTTTAGAATCACTGAGGAAGAGGATGAGAGCAGATGAGAAAGAACTATAAGAAAGGTGGGAGGAGAAATCTGGAATGTTTGTTATTAGAGAAGCTGATAGATGAGAGCATTCGAGAAAGTGATGATGGTTACACTGTCAAATGCTGCAAAGAACTCAGGAGATACAGACTTAAAACTATCCATTGGATTTAGTGGCAAGAGGTCCCTGGGTGACCTTGACAATAATACTTTTGATGGACTGTTGGGGACAGAACCTGACTGACGTTGTCGTGAGAAGAGTGTGGAAGACAGTTAACAAGGTGCATGCAGTCATCTATTTTAAAAGTCAGATCTAAGTGTTTTTTTTTTTTTTTAAGATTTTATTTATTTATTTGCCACAGAGAGAGAGATCACAAGTAGGAGGAGAGGCAGGCAGAGAGGGGGGAGGAAGCAGGCTCCCCGCTGAGCAGAGAGGCAGAGGCTTTAGTTCACTGAGCCAAGTGTTTTTTAAACAAAGAGGGACTTTAGTGTGTTTAAATGCTGGACAGCTTTTAAGATTAAGATTTAAGCTTTTAATAGATTCAAGATGGCTGACTGACTCAGTTCACACCTCTTTACTTCTTTTCAAATCTTGCATAGTTTAACAGTAGGGAAACCAAGCACATTCTATTGGTAAAAGAGAAACAAGCAGGGACATCTGGAAGATATAAAGAAAGGAATTTGAGTTTTGGCAAAAGCAAAGGTACTAAAAACAATATAGTGGGGGAGGACTATTGAAAAGCTGTGTTTTCTCTAAAGAACCTTGGGAGGAGAAAGGAGTTGGTAGGAATAGGCTGAGGGTAGATGGTAAGATCATTAATTCTAAGATTGCTGGAGCTGAGTCAGGCCAAGAGAGTTTCCTCCTCTAAGCTGTAGCTGAAGAGAGCCTTATTTTTCATAAATGGCAGGGGTTGGTGTGGGGTGGGCACATCTTCCTTGGAGGATGGGATGTTTGAGCCTTGGAGCCAGAGACAGTTTAGTTTCTAGTCACCAAAATGGACACAGATTTGCTTTATGAAAGCAAGTTCCCCAAAAAGCCTAAGAGGCAGTCTCCTGACTTCTCTTTTCTGTCCATTTACCATGGCCAGGGCTCTGCTCTCAAGATAAGGATGCAGTGATGTTAGTACACTAGCTAGAAATGCTATGCATTTATAAACTTGAGTAGACAACTAAAAATTATCAGATTTTTGTTAATTGCATATAGAACAACATCTAAACAAGTAAATAATTATTATGGTACCTGAGGCTGAAGAGAGAAAGAGAGGGCCAGCATGTAGGTGTATTTGAACAAATCATAGCTGAGAACTTCCCTGATCTGGGGAAGGAAATAGGCAATGATGTCCAAGAGAGATGCCCCAAACTCTGCAGACTCCTGTGATACACCTCGGTGCCATTTCTCCCAGGGGAAGGGTCATGGCATTTCTGCCCTTTGCAGTGCCCCCACATGGAGATTGGTTGCCTAATCCTGCTGTGGCTCCTGGGCTCACTGACCATAGCCAGTTTCCCTGCTCCAATGCTTGGGAATTCCACCAGCTCAAGCATCCCATTCTTTCTGAGACCCTGAGGATCCTGAGACCACACTGTCCTGCCTAGGATTCTGCTCTGCTTCACTACCTGAGCACCTTTCAGGCAGGGATGTCTCTCACTAGAGCAGATTTCTAAAAGTCTGATTTTGCACTCCAGGGTTATATCACTTTGTGGTTGTTGGCTTTCAGAGGCTCCCACCACCCCGCCATTTATCTTCTGATATATACTCTCAGATTCACTTCTCTGTACCTCATTCCTTGCAAAAAGTGGTTGCTTTTTATTTGTAGAATTCCAGCAATTCTTTTCTTACATCTCAGGTTGAATTCATAGGTGTTTAGAATAGTTTGATAGTTATCTAGCTAAATTCAAGGGACCAAATGAAACAAGGTCCCCTGCTTTTCAGCCATCTTGCCTTTCCCCCCAGAATAATACTTTTAAAGTGCAAGTCAGTCGATATCATTTTCCTGCTCCAAATTTTCTGATGGCTTTTCAGCATGTTTAAAATAAAATTCAAACTCCTTCCAATTGCCCTACTCACATCTCCAGCCTTATTTTTTATGCTTTCCACCCTTATTTGCCCTTGATTTCTCAAATCATTCTCTTCGGAGATACCTTCTTTAACCACTTTCACTAAAATGATATTTGACCTGTATCCTGCTTTATTTTCTTCATGACACTTACCACTTCTTGAAATGTATTTATTGGTTTATTTGTTTAATGTCTACCACCAGAATGGAGGATTCCCTAGGACAGAGACTTAGTCTTGTTTATCACTCTGTTTCCTAGGGATATTGCCTAGGGAATACTGTAGGAAGGAATGTTAATGCTTATTTGTTGAAAGAATGAATGCATTATTTAATTTATGAAGCTTATGTTGAAACATACTAAGTATCTCTTGGTGATCAAATAATAGCTTAACAGTGGGGTAGATAAGCTGATACTATTTAGTGACAAAAGTTGTCAACAACCACTTAGCTTTTCTGCTTTTAACACTGAGGGTCCATGAAAGAAGTAGATATGGAAGAAGTGATGGATATATGTGTGGGCCAGAGAATATGGGTTGCCTTGTATCAAATCCTATTTGTTTTCATGTATACAGACTGTTTTTACTCCTGGCCACTGCATAATTCTCTTGGGATGTGTAACTTGCCACCTGGTGGAATGGATGAACCTGGTGAAGAGAACAGATTGATTTATATAGTCAGAATTGTGTCTGTCTTTGCAGGCCTTGAAATGACTACAAAAAAAATGAGCAGAAGGCTCCAAAATATCTGAGATACTAATTAATCTTATATTTTAGATGAAGACCTTATTTGGTAGCCAAGAGATGGCCTAAAAATACGGACTAAAGAGGGTTACACACACCATATCACCCCTAAGTGGCTGGTATTTTATTAGCAGTTCAGAGCATAGACTTTTCAGTAGGACTGTGGAGCTTATTGCTCAAATATTATTGGGCATAGGCTAAGTACCTGAATCCATACTCTTAGTATAAGAGCTAATCATTGTGTCCCATGTTCAGTGTGATTAACTGTGTCAGTTGCTCTGTGTAGCAATTATTAAAGATTTTATGGAGGGTCAGATTAAGAACATTGGTTTATTCAGATGTAAGGCAAATTCAGAATCTGATCCCAGGAACACAAATCGGAGTGGGAAATTGGGCATTAGTTCATGGAGGGGAAAGAGGGGGTCTGGGCATGAAACTCCTTCAAGGCTTCTTTGAAGTTGTAGGATCCATAACTGGGGTTACTGCCTCCAAGTCCCCTCTCAGGCATGCTATCTTGGAAATACTTGCAGACAGATGTTTCTTTTTTCTTTTCCCATCCCAAAGATTAGGAATAGTGACTATTAATTCTTTTCTATTTCAGAAAGCAAACTATAAAGGTCCAGATAAAGGTCCAGAATAGGCTTTTGGGGCCATAGGGTCTCGCACAACTACTAAACTACTGTTGTAGAGACAACACATAAATAAATGAGCATGGCTGTGTTCTGATAAAACTTTATTTACCAGAAGAAGTGGTGGAGTGGATTTCGGCCTATGGGCCATAGATTGCTGCTCTGATTTAGGCTATCAGATAAACATTATTGTGATAATTCTCTCTCTTTTCTCCTGCTATCCCTATAATGAGAATACCATGATGATGTTCCCTTACTCTATTCTCATTTATTATTATTATTTTTTTCTTCTTGTTCAGCTTGGTTGCTTTCCATTATCCTGTCTTCCAGATTGCTGATCCATTCCTCTGCACTTTATAATTTGCTTCTGATTCCCTCTAGTGTATTTTTAATTTCTATTATCGAGTTCTTCGTCTCTGACTAGTCCCTTTTTACATTTTCTCTCTCTTTGTTAAAGGTTTCACTGAGATCCTCTGATTTTTTCCCAAATACAATAAGTATCTTTATGACTATTATTTTGAATTCTTTATCAGACATATTGCTTATCTCTGTTTCATTCAACTCTTTTGCTATGATTTTTGTCCTGTTCTTTCACCTGGGACATATTTGTGTCTCCTCATTTTTGTCTAACTCTGTGTTTGTTTTTATGTAATAGGTTCAGCTATGTCTCCTGGTATTGAAAGTAGTGGCCTTGTGTAGAAGAGGTCCTGTGGTGTCCTGTAGCACAATGTCCCCTAGTCGCCAGAACCCAGCACTCTAGGGGCATTTCCCTAGACAACATGAACCCTAGTATTGTGGCTAAGTCATGTTTGCCTTCAGTCCAGTTGGCTGCGTTGACCTGCAGAGCCCTGGGCAGGTTTGGACCTCTGCACTGTTGGGGGTGCTGTCTGTTGGCTTAGAGGTATGTGGTGTCAGCACTCAGGCTAGCTCTATGCCACAGCTGCAATTTCACTACTGGCAGGGCTCTCCCTAAGTGGCCCCTTGAGGGACTTTTGAGCAGAGCTGACAGTCAGACTACATGTCTGCACTCAGTTCCTTTGCCACAGCCTCCTGGGCACTAATCTACAGTGCTCTCTCCCTGGGTAACCAGGTAAGAGGCTTACCTGCTAGAACTACAGGTGTGCTGGTGTGTGGGGTTATTTATCCCTCTCCCTGGGATGAGTCACTTTGAAGTAGCACTTTGAAGTCACTGCTGGGGCTGCTTGCTAGGTGTGGATAGGGCAGAAGTTGCTTTGGAGGGACTCCTGTGGAGGCTGGCAAGTTGTATGTGACAGGACTGCTGGGGAACTTGGGGAGGGGGCACACAGTGCTAGCAAGATAGGTGCAGAGTGTTCATGCTGTTTCCTGCAAATGTCTGGCTATCTAGCTTGTGGGAGGGGAAGAGAAATTGTACCTGCCAACAGTTTTGTACTTGGAGAAGTCTCCTGAAGATTCTGTTCCTCCAGTGCACATTCTGAGATTAGTAAATGAATTTCTTTCACGTATACCCCAGTCAGTTTTCAAATTGCCACTTTTATGTTGCATTTCTGCAGGATTAGTTATTATGTTGGCTCTTTAAGGGCAAGGACTCAGTTTCCTATTACCCTCCAACTCTCCTATGCTAGAACTCCTGATTTTTAAAGTACCTGGAGGAAAGCCCCACTGTTTTTAAAAACTTGTGAAGTTTGAAGTCCTATCAATTTTCTTTTTTTAAATAGTTCTTAAAATTTTTTAAAAAAGATTTTATTTACTTATCAGAGATAGAGAAAGAGCACAAGCAGGAGGAAAGGCAGAGGCAGAGGGAGAAGCAGGTTCCTCAGTAAGCAGGGATCCTGACACAGGACTTGATCCTAGGTCTCTGGGATCATGACCTGAGCTAAAGGCAGACACTTAACTGACAGAGACACCCAGGCATCCCAAACCCTATAAATTTTCAAAGCTAAATGTTATGGGGACTCATCTTCCTGTGGGTCCATAGTACCTGGGGTACCTGGTGTAGGGTCTGATTATCTCCATTCTCAATGTTCATTTGTGGTTAGTCTCATTTTGGGTTTGATTCCCAACTGGATCTCTGCTCTACCTACTCTTTTTGATGTGACCTCTTTTCTACAATTAACTGTTGAAGGTCTAGTCTGTCTGTCTTTGGGCCATTTTCAGAACAAGCTGCACAGATGTAGCTGTTACCTTGGAGGGTCTGTGGGAGGAGATGAACTCAGCATCCTCCTATCTCCATCTTCCTCTGAACTCTATATAGGTGCTTTTCTTTTCTTCCCCTACCCCCAAATAAGTTTATTTTTTCAGTGTTAAAAGATTAATTGTTCATGCACCACACCCAGTGCTCCATGCAATACGTATCCTCCTCAACACCCACCACCAGGCTCACCCAACCCCCCACCCCTTCCCCCTCAAAACCCTCAGTTTGTTACTCAGAGTCCACAGTCTCTCATGGTTCATCTCCCCCTCTGATTTCCCCCCATTCACCCTTCCCTTCCTTCTCACAATGCCCTCCATGTTTTTCCTTATGCTCCACATGTGAGACCATACAATAATTGACTCTCTCTGCTTGACTTATTTCACTCTGCATAATCTCTTAAAAGTGCTTTTTTTATCTTTGGGTTTCATGGCCAGGTAGTCTGAATGTGAGCCTTTTGATGGAGGAATCTTCATTTCCTCTAGTACTTTGCTCCTTTGGACATCAGCTCCATTGGTTATCTAATCCAGACATTTTTGGGGCTTGATTCTTTGGTACAGATCCCAAGGGTTGGGATATACCAATTCATTGCTCTTCTGGGACAAGTTCTGGACTAGTGAGTGAGATGCTTCTCTGTTGTGTTTTACTTCACTGGAAGTGGGGTTTATGGGCAGACCATGTCTCTCCCTTTTCTACCAATCTCAATGTGGTCTTTTTATCCTTTGTTATGGAAAGCAGTTCATCTAGTTTGTGAATTTTTTTTTCAGAGAAAATTGATACACATACAGCTATAGGTTTGGAATGTCTGAGAACAGGAGAGTTCAGGATCTTCCTACACTGCCATCTGGTGGAAATCTCTTTCTAGTTTTAAATGGACTCTATCAATGGTATTTTAAGTGTCTGTAAATGACTGAAGTAGATAGTGTACCTGTATCTCAGGTAGCAGTGGGTCACATGGACTTAAGCTCAGCTATATTTTCTCTTCCTTTTCACTATCTTTGTGATTGGTATAATAATGCCAAATAAGTTGTGTGCTGAACTTCACTGATCCACAGACATGCTCAAAATCAACAAATTACTACTATGGTTCAGGTCTTCTTTTGCACATAGATCCATATGTTATCATAAATATCATTGAATTATGTGTGTTCACCTAAAAGTTTCTAAGTCTATCTGATGCTTCAAAGACATTCAAACATCTGAACACTTTAATTAACTAATATTTGTGCCTTACAAGCATAAAAAATGAATTACTTTTTATGATGCAAATATTTGGACCTAATTTATAACATCTGATGTGTCTTTTTATAATTCCTCAAATAAATGTATTTCTAGATGAAGAGTGGTGCTGTTATTCCTAAAAGATAGCATATTATGGGAGTGAGTATAAGATGGAAATGTGAACTGAGTAGCTTATATAGTCTCTTACAAGTTGTAACCAGTCTATGATTCTAAACATAGGTACATTTTATGAATAATTTTAAAATTTCACATATATACTAAGAGTTACAAACAAGTCTTATTTATTTTGCAAAATAATTAGGCATTATTTAATTTATATGTGCTTTCATAATTTGGTAGGAATACAACCATATGCCAATCAAATGAGCTAAGTAATTATTAACATACACCAATTTATTTAAGGTACCATAAATAAGAAAAGTGAGAAGGTTTTTCTAAATTTTGTATATTCTGAATTTTATAAGCCTTAAAATCTTAGTTAATGCAGCTTACAAATTATTGCCAGTATAAAATTGGTGTTTGATGAGTACAACTATAATACCCGTTCAGTGTGATCCGTTTGAAATATCTCCTTTAGCAGTTACTAATTCTGGGACTCATCCATTTCGGCTTTGGCCAATCTGCCTGAAGGACCCTTTGTTCTGAGTGGTTATTGGATTTAGGACCAAAAAAAAAAGTCAGTTACCACATTATAACTATTCTGAGAATTCAGTTGAGTTACTCAGACTACAATGGTGTTTTGTAAATGGGCTGAAGGACAGAGTAAAAATGTTCCTAAAGAATTTGCCATTTTCATCACTTTGAGAGTCCTTTTTTTTTTTTTAAGATTTTATTTATTTATTTGACAGAGAGAGAGGGAGAGAGAGAGGGAGAGATCACAGGTAGGCAGAGAGAGAGGGGGAGCGGAGCTGATGTGGGACTCGATCCCAGGACTCTGTGATCATGACCTGAGCCAAAGGCAGAGGCTTAACCCACTGAGTCACCCAGGTGCCCCCACTTTCAGAATCCTTAAATTTTTTCCCCCACATTCAATCCTTTTATAGAATGATTTCTTCATGTTCACAGATGTGGTCACTGACAAGGAAGAACTTTTTATTCAGGGATTATGGAAAACAGTACAAGAAGGTATTTCTAAGGGGGAAGAATTGAGTCTAATGGAGGAACTGTGTGCAATGTGAGAGCAGAGAGATCTCCTGATATCTGCCCTATAGGATTTCACCAACTACTGTATTGATTCCTGCTATGCAATTCTCATTCTTTTCTTTTTTCCAAATAGAAGTGCCCTGTGCCTTCTATATCACTGTAAATTGTATGGATAGGCTGTCAAAAAACTTATCATTTGGTTCAGAAGTTGTACCATATTCAAACCTGTTGGAGATGACTGTATTTCATCCAGATATTCTCAGCTTAGAGTTGGAAGTTGTAACTAAATGGGATCTGGGGGCTCTTACCTGTGGGGAGATGGGAACACTGTATTCTATGAGTGGGGAGAAAGGAAAATGGGTGTTTGGTAACAAGAAGTGTGAATTTGAATGAGACTGCTAACTAATCACCACATTCATTTCTCTTTCCTGAGTCCACAGTGAGACGACATTTCTCAACCTCACTTATAGTTAGATTGTTTCAATCCAAAGGAATATGAGTCACTCTCTGGTTTGGCCTATTAAAACATTTTCAAAAAAAATCCTTTATTCTCTCTTCCTCCATCTTCTGTCTGGATGTCACTAGGGCAAACTTGAGAACCACAAGGAAAAGAGCAATTAACAGGTAGAAAATAGTGGGGTCAGGATTCACACTGAAGTTTCAATGATTCCAGAGTTTGTTAGGTGGTCTTAAATTAGCACATCTACTTGGATATCTAACAGACAACTCAAATTTGTCCAAATATATCTGAAACAAAACTGTAAATTGCTATCTGATTTTTAGTCTGTTTCTCCCTGAATCTTTTTTTTTTAATTAATTTTTATTAACATATAATGTATTATTTGCCCCAGGGTACATGTCTGTGAATCATCAGGCTTACACATTTCACAGCACTTAACAGCACATACCCTCCCCAATGTCCACAACCCAGCCACCCTATCCCTAGCCCTCCCCCACCTCCCAGCCACCCTCAGTTCGTTTCGTGAGTCTAGGAGTCTCTTATGGTTTGTCTCCCTCCCCATCCCTTCCTGTTTCATTTCTCTCCCCCACCGCCCCCAAACTCCCTCCTTGCCTCTCAAATTCTTCATATCAGAGAGATCATGTGATAATTGTCTTTCTCTGACTGACTTATTTCGCTTAGCATAATACCCTCCAGTTCCATCCACGTCGTTGCAAATGGCCAGATTTTGTTTCTCGTGATGGCTGCATAGTATTCCATTGCATATATATCATGTGTCTGTTGGCCATTTG
>CM053610.1:42614194-42628939 GCA_028646535.1 Procyon lotor
AAAAAAAAAAAAAATATAATACACCATGATCACGTGGCATTCATCCCTGAGATTCAACATATGCCAATCAATAACTATAATAAATCACATTAATAAGATGAAAGATAAAAATTTTATGATCATCTCAATAGATGCAAAAAAACCCCACATTTGGTAAAATTCAACATCTTTCATGATAAAAACCCAACATATTGTATATAGAGGGAACATACCTCAACATAATAAGGGCCAGATATTATAAGCCTACATCTAACATACTCAGTGGTGAAAGGCTGAAAGTTTTTCTTCTAAGATCAGGAATAAGATGAGGGTGTTCACTTTCATCATTACTATTCCACATAGTACTGAAAGCTCTAGCCAGAGTAGTCAAGAAAGAAAAAGAAATAAAAACCATCCAAATAGGAAAGGTAGAAGCAAAACCGTATCTCTTTGCAGATGACATAATCTTTTACGTAGAAAACCCTAAAGACTCTATGAAAAAAACTCTTCGAACAATAAGAAATTCAGTAAAAGTTCAGGAGGCAAAACTTACACACAAAAATCAGTTGTATTTCTATACACTAACAATGAACTATCTGAAAAATAAACCAATCTCATGTATAATAGCATCAAAAACAATGAAATACAAATAAATTTAACCAAGGAAGTGAAATATCTGTATAACAAAAACATTGATGAAAGGAATTAAAGACAAAATAAATTGAAACGTATGCCATGTTCATGGATCGCAAGAGTTAATACTGTTAAAATGTTCATTTGTTGAAAGTGATATACAGATTCAGTACAATCTCTATCAAAATTTTGATGGAATTTTCATAGAAGTAGGAAAAGCAATCCTGAAATTGGCGTGGAACCACAAAAGACTACAAATACCCAAAGCAATCTTTTTTTCCCCCAAATACTTCTATTTTTTCAGTGTTACAAGATTCATTGTTTATGTACCACACCCAGTGCTCCATGCAATACATGCCCTCCTCAATACCCACCATCAGGCTCGCCCAACCTCCCACCCCCTCCCCTGCAAAACCCTCAGTCTGTTGCTCAGCGTCCACAATCTCTCATGGTTCATTGCCCCTCCGAATTCCTCCAATTCACCCCTCCCTTCCCTCTCACAATGTCCTTCATGTTTTTCCTTATGCTCCACAGGTAAGTGAGACCATATGATAATTGACTCTTTCTGCTTGATTTATTTCACTAGGCATAATCTCTTTCAGTCCCATCCATGTTGATACATAAGTTTACCCAAAGCAATCTTAAGAAAGAACACTTTCTGATTTCAAACCGTTACAAAGCTATGATAATTGAAACAGTATCTTATTGGCATAAAAACAGACAAACAGACAAACGGGACAGAATAGAGAGCCTGGAAATAAACTCATGTAGATATGGTTAGCTAACATTTGACAAGGAAGCCAAGAAAACTGAGTAGGGAATGTGTATTCTTTTCAATAAATGGCTTAGGGGAAACTGTATATCCACATGTAAAAGAATGAAATTGAACCCCTATCTTACACAACTCACAAAAATTACCTTGAAAGGGATTAAGGGCTTGCACATTAGATCTGAAACCATAAAATTCCTATAAGAAAACATAGAGAAAAAGCTCCTTAACATTGGTTTTGGCAATGCTATTTAGGATATGACACCTAAAGCATAAGCAACAAAAGTACAAATCAATAAATGGGACTGCATTAAATTAAAAAGCTTCTGCACAACAAAAGAAATAATTAAGAAAATACAAAGGCAACCTATTGGAATGGGAGAAAATATTTGGAAAAGATATATCTGATAAGGGGTTAATATCCAAAATATATAAGGACTTATACAACTCAATAACAAACAACATTAAACAAAACCAAACAAAAAATAAAACCCAAATAACCCACAACTGAATAATGGCAAGAGGACTCGAATAGACATTTTTCTAAAGAAGACATACAAATGGCCAACAATTACATGAAAAGGAGCTAAACTTCACTAGTCGTTAGGGAAATGCAAATCAAAACCGCAATGATCACTTCATGCCTGATAAAATACCTTTTATTAGAAGGACAAGAGATAATGAATGCTGGTGAGGATGCTTACAGCCATTATGGAAAACAGTACCGAGGTCTCTCAAAAAATTAAAAATAGAACTACCATGGAATCCTCTTATTTAAATGACAAAACAAATAAAGAGTTCTGCCACCACTGGGGATGGGGGAAGAACTACTATGTGATCCAGCAATCCCATTTTTTGGTATTTATCCAAAGGAAATGAAATTATTATCTGAAACATTTATCTCATTCCCATTCTCATTGCAGTGTAATTTATAGAAGTCAAGGCATGGACACAGTCTATTCATCAGTGGATAAACATGATATATATGTCATATAAATATTATATTTTTATATGAATATTATACACCTACTAAAAATAAGGAAATCCTGCCACTTGTGACAACATGGGTGGACCTTGAGGGAATTCTGCTAAGTGAAATAAGTCAAAGAAACAAGCTATATAATTTCAGTTATGTGTGGAATCTAAAAAAATCTGAATTTAAAGAAATGGAGAATAGAATGTAGGTTGTCAGGAGCTAAGGGGTGGTGGAAATGGGTGATGTTGATCAAAGAGTACAAACTCCCAGGTATGAGATGAATAAGTTTTGGGGATTCAATGTTCAGCATGGTGATATAGTTAACAGTGCTCTATTATATACTTGAAAGTTGCTGCAAGAGTTGCATAATAGGGACAATGAAATGGTAATTATGTAAGGTGATGGGTGTTTTAACTAGCCTTATTGTGGTAATCATTTTGCAATATATACGTGTATCAAATCATCACATTTTATACCCTAAACTTATACAATGTTGTATATCAATTATATCTTAATAAAGCTAGAAAAAAATAAACCAGGACTACATATATGAACATGGGTGAATGAATGAAATAGCTGGTGACAGAAGGGCTGGATGAAGAGAAGAGAGGGAGGGGTGCCTTGAATTTAACTTTTTAAAAATCATTTGGTCCCTTTATACAAGCACTGTAAAAGCCTCAATGTCAAAGTTACTTATCTGAGAGACTTCATTCCATTTCAGGAAATTATGGGAAATGTAAATGAATGACATTTTTCTTCATCTTTATTACATCCATTCCAAGAACAAGTACATTTAAGATAATACAAGTTCAGAGCATTGAATTGAGATGCTACTGTTTTCTAGTTTCTTCCCTATATATGTCACCTTGGGGGCCAACAAGAGAAGGCAAAGATTTTAAAGAAGGTTTTTCAAGATCTTTAACACCTCCTCTAGGTCATTGTTGTAGTTTTTTTTTTTTTTAATATGGGCATAAATAGCCTTTTTAATACTGTAAATCCCACTTCCTCCTGCTACCTTCCCACTTTTACTAAGAAAAATAAACCATTCTCTTCCTTACAATATAAAATGCTTAGTACTTGTAATCCACTACTTCCCTTTGAGTCTTCCAATTAAAATACTTCCTTCTGCACTAAAAGACCTCTGAAGTATATCCCTTCAATACACTGGCAACTTTACTTCCCGGTAGTATGCTTTCCTATATTTAATTTTTTTGTTGAGGTAAAATTCACGTAATATAGAATTAACCATTTTAAAGTGTATAATTGATGGTATTTAGTGCATTCATAATGATGTGCAACCATTACCTGTATCTAGTTACAAAACGTTTTCATTACCCCAAAAGGAAACCATGAACCCATTAAGCAGCCACTCCCTACTCCCTGCTTCCTGCAGGTCCTGGAAACCAGTAATATGTTTTTTTGTCTCTATGGATTCACCTATTCTGGGTATTTCATGTAAATGAAGTTGAATAATATGTGTCTTTTGTGTCTGGCTTCTTTCACCTAACAATGTTTTTGGTGTTTATCCACTTTGCAGCATATATGCATACTTTATCTCTTTTTTATGGTTCAATATTATTTCAGTGTACCATAGTTTGCTTATTCATCAGCTGATGGACATTTGGGTTTTTTCTATCTCTTGGCTATCATGAATAGTACCTCTATAAACATTTTCTGTGTAACAATTTGCTTGAATACCTGTTTTCAATTCTTTTGGGTATATTGCTAGGAGTAGAATTGCTAGGTCATATTAATGTAGAAAAATGTTGGGGTTGGGAACCAAGACCCAAGAAAGAATTTTTGAGACATTTTTGGTGCAAAAGGTAGTTTTATTAAAGCACGGGGACAGGACCCATGGACAAAAAGAGTTGCACTAGGGTCTTGAAGAGTGGCTGATTATATATTTCAAGTTGGGAGGCCATTAAAGGATAATGTAAGTCTCTAAGGAATTTTGGGAGCAAGATTTCCAGAACCTCAAGGAGGCTAGATATTGTTAGGAAAAAGTCACTTATTATTGTCTAGTAAAACCCCAGTCATGAGACCCTTCAGATGATTGTCAGTGGGCCATATGCTTGGGGATGATTGCCAAAATGTATCTTGAGTGGTAGAGATAAAGGAAGTTTCCAAAAGGATTTTTATATGTTAAAGACTTAGAGGAGGGGTGCAAGTGTGGCTCAGTGGATTAAAGCCTCTGCCTTTGGCTCAGGTCATGATCTCAGGGTCCTGGGATCGGGCCCCATGTTGGGCTCTCTGCTCAGCAGGGAACCTGCTTTTCCCCCTCTCTCTGCCTGCCTCTCTGCCTAATTGTAATCTCTCACTCTCTGTCAAATAAACAATTTTTTAAACATCTTAAAAAAAAAAAGACTTAGAGGATCCTGGGGGTGGGGGCGATGGGTGAGGTAATGAGCTGAGATTGCCTTTAGCCCTTAGCAAAGTGTCAGCATTGAGGCAGTTGAGTTCTTAGAGGAATGTCACTCTGTCTGTTTCAAGGACTTGTCAATAGGCTTTAGGCAGTAAGGAAATTTAATTTTTTTCTTTTTCCTTTGTTTCGCACATCATTCTCCCCTGAACAGTTTTGACCCTTAAATCTTTAAGGTTGTTGAGGGTGGAATATCTATCTTCTGTAACTTCTTCCTGCTGAATAGGGACATAGAAATATCCCTACATATGGGTCGACATTGGTCAGTTGGCGGCTTATATATAGGAGTTATGAAAGGCAGAGACAGTTGAATCCAAGGGAGACCAAAGGTATGGATCTTCCCAAGTGGAAAGGATCATCTGTTGGCTTGAAGTTATGGCAGTGAAGGAGTCTTGGTACCAGGTGAATAGAATATGGGAGAAAACAGTAAAACATTATTAGAATTACAAAAGAAAAAGAAACCCAAAAAGAGCCCTTTGATGGTTGACAAAAATCCTCCTCCAGTCCAGTAGTTTGGGTGACTTGTCATTGTCATTGTCAGCCATACAGAATTGGTTAAGGTGATATGAACCATATGATACTCTCAATTGATGCTGAAAAAGCATTTGACGAAGTAAAACATCCTTTCTTGATCAAAACGCTTCAGTGCAGGCATAGAGGGTACATTCCTCAACATCATCAAAGCCATCTATGAAAAACCCACAGTGAATATCATGCTCAATGGGGAAAAACAGAACTTTTCCCCTAAGGTCAGGAACACAGCAGGGCTGTGCACTATCACCACTGCTATTCAACATAGTACTAGAAGTCTTACCCTCACCACTCAGCAACAAAAAGAAATAAAAGGCACCTGAATCAGCAAAGAAGAAGTCAAACTCTCACTCTTTGCAGATGATGTGATACTTTATGTGAAAAACCCAAAAGACTCTGCTCCAAAACTGCTAGAACTCATACAAGAATACAGTAAAGTGTAAGGATATAAAATCAATGTACGGAAATCAGTTGCATTTCTATGCACCAAGAGCAAGACAGAAGAAAGAGAAATTAAAGAGCCGATTCCATTTACAATTGTACCCAAAACCATAAGATACCTAGAAATAAACCTGACCAAAGAGGCAAAGAATCTGTACTCAGAAAACTACAAAGTGCTCATGAAAGAAATTGAGGAAGACACAAAGAAAGGGAAAAACGTCCCATGCTCATGGATTGGAAGAACAAATATTGTGAAAATGTCTTTGCTACCTAGAGCAATCTACACATTTAATGCAATCCCTATCAAAATACCATCAATTTAATTCAAAGAAATGGAATAAATAATCCTAAAATTTATATGGAACCTGAAAAGACCACGAATAGCCAGAAGAATGTTGAAAAAGAAAAACAAAGTCGTCAGCATCACAATTCCTGACTTCAAGCTCTATTACAAAGCTGTAATCATCAAGACAATGTGGTACTGGTGCAAAAACAGACACCTAGATCAATGGAACAGAATAGAGAGCCCAGAAATGGACCTCCAACTCTATGGCCAACTAATCTTCGACAAGGCAGGAAAGAATATCCAACGGAAAAAAGACAGTCTCTTCAACAAATGGTGTTGGGAAAACTGGATAGCCACATGCAGAAGAATGAAACTGGACCATTTCCTTATGCCGCACACAAAAATAGACTCAAAATGGATCAAAGACCTCAATGTGAGACAGGACTCCATCAAAATCCTGGAGGAGAACACAGGCAGCAACCTCTTCAACTCAGCCTCAGCAAACTTCTTCCTAGGAACATCGCCAAAAGCAAGGGAAGCAAGGGCAAGAATGAACTACTGGGACTTCATCAAGATCAAAAGCTTTTCCACAGCAAAGGAAACAGTCAACACAACCAAAAGACAACCGACAGAATGGGAGAAGATATTCACAAATGACATTTCAGATAAAGGGCTAGTATCCAAAATCTAGAAAGAACTTCTCAAACTCGACACCCAAAGAACAAATAATCCAATCAAGAAATAGGCAGAAGATATGAATAGACATTTCTGCAAAGAGGCCATCCAAATGGCCAACAGACACATGAGAAAGTGCTCCACATCACTTGGCATCAGAGAAATACAAATCAAAACCACCGTGAGATACCACCTCACACCAGTGAGAATAGCTAAAATTAGCAAGTCAGGAAACGACAGATGTTGGCAAGGATGCGGAGAAAGGGGAACTGTTCTACACTGTTGGTGGGAACACAAGCTGGCACAGCCACTCTGGATAACAGCATGGAGGTTCCTGAAAAGATTGAAAATAGAGCTACCCTACAATTCAGCAATCACACTACTGGGTATTTACCCTAAAAAGACAAATGTAGTGATCCAAAGGGGCACGTGCACCTGAATGTTTATAGCAGCAATGTCCACAATAGCCAAACTATGGAAAGAACCTAGATGTCCATCAACAGATGAATGAATAAAGAAGATGTTGTATATATATACAATGGATACTACGCAGCCATCAAGAGAAACGAAATCTTGCCATTTGCAGCAATGTGGATGGAACTAGAGGATATTATGCTAAGTGAAATAAGTCAGTCAGGGAAAAACAATTATCACATGATCTCTCTGATATGAAGAATTTGAGAGGCAGGGTGGGGGGTCGTGGGAGGTTTGGGGAAGGAAATGAAACAAGATGGGATGGGGAAGGAGACAAACCATAAAAGACTCCTAAACTTGGGGCTCCTGGGTGGCTCAGTTGTTAAGTGTCTGCCTTCAGCTCAGGTCATGATCCCAGGGTCTTGGGATCGAGCCCCGCATCGGGTTCCCTGCTCGGCGGGAAGCCTGCTTCTCCCGCTTCCATTCCCTCTGCTTGTGTTCCCTCTCTCTATGTGTTTCTCTCTGTCAAATAAATAAAATCTTAAAAAAAAAAAAAAAGACTTCTAAACTCACGAAACAAACTAAGAGTGACTGGGAGGTACGGGTGGTAGGGATAGGGTGGCTGTGTTATGGACATTGGGGAGGGTGTGTGCTATGGTGAGTGCTGTGAAATGTGTAAGGCTGATGATTCACAGACATGTACCCTGAGGCAAATAATACATTATATGTAAATAAAAAATTTGAAAAAAATTTAAAGTCTGCTTTGCTGCAACTTTTATAAGGGTTTATAACTTTTAGTAGCTTTTAGTAGCTACTTTTAGTAGCCTCTCAAGGTCAGAAGCCAAGCCAAGTACTTGCCATCAAACATGCCTGCAATACCTGTGGATGTGGGTGGATTCCTCTTCATGAGGTTCCCAAAGTTTCCTGAGGTTCCTGCACCTGGCAGAAAATGACGATCTTTACTCATTTGGTAAGGCTGCTGAGAACTGTAAGCAAGTTATCAGACCAACATTTCCAAGTAGCTGTAGGCTCCATGTTTCATAAAGTCAACCTCAATTCTTTTTTTTTTTTTCAACCTCAATTCTTTAAAGATGTTTGGTAATATCTGAATCTATGCATGTGTCTCTCAAATAGGGCATTTCAGTCAAAGCCTTGGGAAAATAACTGATATTTCCAATGGTGTCCTGTTAAAAGGAGAGCAGTTTCTTATTGAACTTATGCAAATGACTATGATTGCCATGAAAGAAAGAATATTTACTGAGATCTTTTGAATTTCAGAAGGTTCAAGTTAGAGAAACATTAAATCCTTCAGTTTGCTCACAAATGAATACTTTATCACATTTCTGTAAATCATAAATATCTTAAGAGAAAGTTTCCTTAATCTGGAGGAAAAAACATTAGAGAACAAGCGATGTTTCAAACAAGAGTCACAAAACTATAATCATCTTTTTTAGTTCATTTAGTCTCATGTTACTAATTCTTGTTCGATTTGAATGCAGCTTTTTAGTTCTGGAAATCTCATTTTAATTTTGATTGTAAAGATATCAAATACCTGTATTTGTCAAAAGTCCTTTTAATGAATCTCCTTGAAGATGAAACTTTGTTGTAAGAGTATCAGAACAATTATTATAAATGACAAAAACTCTAAAGTGGACATTGTTAATGATCTGATATTAGAATTCATTATGATGCAATTGACAAGGAAATTCAGTTATTTCTGATATATAACACTTCAATAATCAAAACATTATGTGATGACCTTATACCAGAATGCAGCACACCAAATAAACAAGCCTAATTAGTCAGAGAAACTTTGTTTATAATTTAAATTTTGGGAAGTTTGTTAAAACCTTAGAAAGTTTTAAAGCACATGCCTAAATAGGATTAAAGATCACCAAAGACCTGATAAAGGCAAAGACAGAAACTGGTTTTTCTGGGTAGACAAAAAGAAAACAACTTTTTTACATTTTTTTATCAAGAGCAGACCAAAAATTCAAGAATTGTCTTTTTAACAGAGAGAAAACAACATCAGTGTATTTTTAAAATCCACTCATTTCAACCTTAATTTTTATTTAGTATAATTTATAGCCTGAATCTATAAAAGGCAGAAATATCATTTATTAAATGTTTAGTATAAAATATCAATAAGTATTTCTTAAGAAGATGGAACTATAGTGTAAATAGCTTCTAATATTTGATGATTTTCATGTGTCATGCCTTTTCATCTCCTTTTTTTGTCTCCTTCAGGAGTTTGCTTACATCCTCTAAAGTTGTTACCCGTTATCCAAAATTGGAATCTCCTAGTATTCTCCTTTCCTGATTAATTATCCTCATTAGCATTTATTACTCTAATGTATATTTTTCCTCATTTTACTTTTTTAAAAATTAAATTAAATTAAATTAAATTTTTTTCCCTCATTTTACTTTTTTGATATCTCCTTCATAGAATGCATGACTCATAAGGCACCTATTGTTGTTAAGTTACTCATTGTATTCTCAGCACCTAGAACAGTGCCTAGAATAAGTGAATAAATCAGTTTCCAGAGAAATAAATTAATAATGTGTTAAAATATTATAAAAACTGTAACATATTAAAAATAATATGTAATTGTAATTTTGCTTTGCAAGCAAATTTAAAAAATATTAAAAAGTTCAGAATCGGGTGCCTGGGTGGCTCAGTTGGTTAAGTGACTGTCTTCAGCGCAGGTCATGATCCTGGAGTCCCAGGATTGAGTCCTGCATTGGGCTCCCTGCTCAGCGTGGAGTCTACTTCTCCCTCTGCCCCTCTCCCTCTCATGCTCTCTCTCAATCTCTCTCTTTCTCATTCTCTGTCTCTCAAATAAATAAATAAAATCTTAAAATAAAAAGATCAGAATGGCTTGTAGTCAAAGGCAACAAGGCCATATCCTCATTACATCTCACACTCCATCTTGTATTCTGGAGGTGATCACTTTAAGTATATATTTTCAGTCCTTCTGTTGGTTAATTCAACTGTCATGGTGAGCACTGAATAATCTATAAAATTGTTGAATCATTATGTAGTACTTCTGAAACTAATATAATACTGTATGTTAATTATATTTTGACTAAAAATGAAAAAACATGCTTACTTATAAAATTCAAATAAAAATATTAACAAAACAAATATATGTAAATGCAAATCAAATATTTGATTAAACTATATGTTAAAAATATTCAGCTTTAATATTATTTATTGATTTCCTTCTAATATATTTCACACAGCCAACCAACTACCTCTTTGCCCTTCAATTTTTGATAGTAACTCTTTTAGTTCATTTGCTTTGTAACCTTAAATAATATATACCATGGATTATGTATATGATTACACAGACACACACATTGGTATATATAGCCCTGTGAATAATTTTTTCAGTCTACAACAAATATTACAAAAATATTTTAAATTCTATTTTTCTGAAATCCATTTCAATAATGTTTAATATGTAACAATAGTCTTGAGTCCCTTGGACTTTTTACATTGTCAGGGTTGATATCATTTATGTTCAGTTTTGAAACCATAATCAAATATTCTGTATCTACAATTCTAAAATTGAGAACCAATAAATGACATTCTCAGTATCACTACTACTTAATTTTTTTTCATATCTGAGTAGTGTACTAAGATATAATATTCTTCTTAAGGACTCGTTGCCATTAATCCTTACCATTCCAAGGAAAATGTCTCTATCATAAGAGTAAATCCAGTTGTGTTTTACTGAACTCAACCAACTGCTCAAAATAATGCTGTTTAGTTTGCTTCTTTTTTTTAAGAAAAGATTTATTTTAGAGAGAGAATGAGAGAGCGAGAGAGCGCACGTGCACGGGGAGGAGCACAGGGGGAAGGAGAGAGATTCCCAAGCAGACTCTATGCTGAGTGTGGAGTGTAGAGCCCAAGGTTAGGCTCAGTCTCACAACATTGAAATCACAACCCTGAGATCACAACCTGAGCCAAAACCGAGTCGGAGACCTAACCAACTGCGCCACCCAGGTAACCCTAGTTTGCTTCTTATTTAGATTTGTCTATTTTTTTGTATTCTCTGGAATTTCTAATAGACTTTTTATTGTCATTGAGATAAGGAAGATATGCTTTTTCTAATAATCATAATTATCTCCTAGCTTTTTACTATCTGTTAGACGAAATCTTTTCCATTCGTCTTCCTGCACTCTTTGGTGATATTCTTCATGCAGCTTTATTATTTCACTTTCTAGTTTAAAACAAGTGCTTTCTACATAGCTATCATCCTGAATTTTCTTCTTTTTATTGTATGTTTGGGTATATTCCTCCATTTATTTTATCCAAACATTTTTATTATTTGATTTATTTCCTCATTTTGCCAGATTTACATCCTTATTTTGCCATACTGAATACACTTTTAAGTACTTTTCTTGGAAAAGTGTGCATACGAGGTAAATTTTTTACATTTTTTCATTTCAGAAAATGTCTTTTTTTGCATTCAAAAAATAAAAACTTGATTAACAAGTTGGTAAGGATTAGATTCTGGGCTTAAAATCATTTTCTCTCAAAAATTTGAAAGAATTTTTCGTAGTCTTCACCTCCTTGTCTTACCACAGGCTATTGCCTTAAGTATGAAGCTAGGTGTGGATTTTTCACAAATGTTTTTTATTTGTGGTTGAGGGAGTTGACTTCTCTTCCTGGTTTATTGAGTGTTTTTATCATGAAATGGTGGATTTTTTCAAATGTGTTTTCTGTATGGGATCAATGTACAGAAATCTGTTGCATTTCTATACATCAGTAATGAAACAACAGAAGGAGAAATCAAGGAATCAATCCCACTTACAATTGCACCCAAACCCATAAGATACCTAGGAATAAACCTAACCAAAGAGGTGAAAGAACTTTATTTTGAAAACTGTGCAACATAGATGAAAGAAATTGAAGATGACCCAAGTAAATGGAAAGATACTCCGTGTTCATGGATCGGGATGACACATTTTCTTACAATGTCTATACTACCCAAGACAATCTACATATTTAGTGCAATCTCTATCAAAATACCACTAGCATTCTTCACAGACCTAAAACAAACAATCCTAAAATATGTGTGGAACCACAAAAGACCCTAAATAGCTGAAGCAAGCTTGAAAAAGCAAAGCAAAGCTGGAAGCATCACAATTCTGGACTTCAGGTTATGATACTAAGCCATTAAAAAAAAAAAAGACAGTATAGAACTGTTGCAAAAATAGACACATGGATCAATAGAACAGAACAGAAAATCCAGAAATGAACCCACAACGGTACATCAGTTAATTTTCAACAAAGCAGGAAGGAATACCCAATGGAAAAAAGAGTCTCTGCAACAAATGGTGTTGGGAAAACTGGAGAGCAACATGGAAAAGAATGAAACTGGACCACTTTCTTACACAAAAATAAATTCAAAATGGATGAAGGACCTAAATGTGAGATGGGAAAGAACACAGGCAATAACTGTTTTGACATTGGGTATAGAACTTCTTCTTCTTCTTCTTTTTTTTTTTAGAACTTCTTCTTTTATTTTTTTCAAAGAAAAAAAAATTTAATTTCTTGAGGAATCTCCACACTGAAAATATGGAACACTTAATGACTTTGCATGTCATCCTTGTACATGGGCCATACTGAGCTTTAGTATATATGATCCTGAAGCGAGCACAGCTGTAGCAACTTCTTACTAGATAGTCTCCTGAGGCAAGGGAAACCAAAGCAAAATGAACTATTGGGACTTCATCAAGATAAACAGCTTCTCCACAGCAAAAGAAACAGTCAACAAAACTAAAAGGCAACCTACAGAATGATTAAATACTTGAAAATGACATAACTGATAAAGGATTAGTATTCAAAATATAAAAAGAACTTATAAAATTTAACACTCCAAAACCAAATAATTCAATTAAAAATGGGCAGAAGACATGAACAGACATTTCTCCAAAGAAGACATCCAGATGGTTTGAAAAGCTTTGAAAAGATGCTCAACATCCCTCATCATCAGGGAAATACTAATCAAAATTACACTGAGATATCACCTCACATCTGTCAGAATGATTAAAATTGACAACACAAGAAACAACAAGTGTTGGCAAGGATGTAGAGAAAGGGGACTCCTCTTACACTGTTGGTAGGAATGCAAATTGGTGCAGCCACTGTGGAAAACAGTATTAATGTTCCTCAAAAAGTTAAAAATAGAACTATCTTTCAACCCAGCAGCTGCAGTACTAGGTATTTACCCAAAGAATACAAAAATACTAGTTCAAAGAAATACATGCACCTGGATGTTTATAGTAGCATTGTCTACAATAGCCAGATTAAAGATGTGGTACACACACATGTACACATACAGTCATAGGAAAGAATGAAATCTTGCCATTTATGATGACATGGATGGAGCTAGGGAGTATTAGGCTAAGAGCACTAAGTCTGTCAGAGAAAGACAAATACCATATAATTTCATTCATGTGAGGAATTTAAGAAACAAAACATATGAGCATCGGGAAAAGAGAGAGAGAGAGGCGTAAACCAGAAACAGATTCTTAATTATAATATAAGTGATATTTTCATGCATCTCAGAGTATTTCAAATTTCCTTGTGTTTTCTTTTTTTGATTCATTTAAAGCTGTGCTGCTTAATTATTTGCATTGAGAAAAATCTTTGTATTAGATAACTGAAGAGTTATAAAAATAGCCCATAGAGTTCCCATATACTCTTTTTTAAAAAAAATCAGTTTTATTTAGGCAAAATTGACATAAAATTGTAAGGTATTTAAATTGGTTTGTAAGGTATTTTGTAAGGTATACATTGTGGTAATTTGATATACATATATATTGTGAAAGGATCCCCACCATCTAGCTAAGTAACACATCCATCATCTCACATCTTATCCTTTTTTGGTAAGAACATTTAAGTCCTACTCTCAGCTAATTTCAATTATACAATACACTATTATCAACTATAGTCACCATGTTTTTTACATTAGATCCTCAGAACTTGTTCATCTTATAGTTGAAAATTTGTACCTGTTTACCAAATTTTCTCTATTTCCATGACTCCCCATCTCCTGGCAATCACTTTTCTACCATCTGTTTCTTTGAGTTTGACTTTTTTTTTTAATTCCACATTTAGGTGATGCCATGCAGTTGTCTTTCTCTGTCAGGCTTATTTTACCTAGCATAATGACTTCAAGATCCATTTATGTTGTCACAAATGGCAGGATTTCCTTTTCTCTCATGGCTAAATAATATTCTATTACATGTACATACATATGTGTATATGTATCCATCCATCTATCCATCCATCACATCTTTATGCATTCATCCATTGATGGACACTTTGCTGTTTTCATATCTTGGCTATTGTGAATAAGGTTGCAACATGGAAGTACAACTAACTCTTTAATATCTAGTTTTCATTTTCTTTGGATATATGCCCATAAGTGGGATTGCTGGATCTTGTGGTAGTTCTGTTTTTAATTTTTGAGGAAACTCCTTATAATTTAATGTATTATTTAACAGTGGTTGCATCAGTTTATATTCCTACCAACAATTTATATCTTCACATTTTTCTTCATATTTCCCAACACTTGTTATGTCATCTTTTTGATAATAGGCATTCT
>CM053610.1:42629039-42671321 GCA_028646535.1 Procyon lotor
CACTCATTGTGGTTTTGATTAGCATTTTTTCTAATGATTAGAGGTGTTGAGTATCTTTTCATGTACCTGTGGCCATTCATATGTCTTCTTTGGAAAAATGTACTCAGATCCTCTGCCCATTTTTTAAATTGGGTTTTTGCTGTTGTTATTAAGTTGTATGAGTTTTATGTATATTTGGGATATTAATCCTTTAGCAGATTATGATTTGGTAATATTTTCTCCCATTCTTTAGTTTGCTTTATAATTTTGTTGATTGTTTCCTTTGCTGTGAAGAAGGCTTTTAGTTTATTTCCAGTGTTTATTTATACATTTGCTGCCTTTGCTTTTGGTGCCGATTCCAAAAATCATTGCTAAGACTGATGTCAAAGAGCTTTACCCCGTATATTTTCATCTAGGAGTTTTATACTTTTAGGTCTGATTGTCAAGTATTTAATTTATTTTGATCTGAATTCTATATATGGTCTAAGATAGCAGTCCAGTTTCATTCTTTTGCATAGGGCTATCCAGTTTTCCCAGTGCCATTTATTATAAAGACTCTTCCCATTGTATATTCTTGGCTCCTTTTTTGTAATTTAATTGACCTTTTGTGTGTAGGTTTATTTTTGGGCCCTCTCTTCTGTTCCATTTATCTTTATTTTTTGGCAATACCATGCTGTTTTGATTAATATAGTTTTGTAATATAGTTTGGAAGCAGGAAGTGCCCCCAGCTGTTTCTTTCTCAACATGGCTTTGGCTATTTGATCTTTTCTGTTTCCATACAAGTTTTAGGGTTGATTGTTCTATTGCTATGAAAAATTTCATTGGACTTTTTATAGAGATTACATTGAATCTGTAGATTAGTTTAGGTAACATGGACTTTTAAACAATATTAATTATTCCAATCCATGAATATGGAATATCTTTCTATTTATTTGTGTCTTCAGTTTTTTTCTTCAATGTCTTATAGTCTTTAGGGCACAGATTTTTCACCTGGGTTTATTTATTCCTTGGTATCTTATTCTTTTTGAAGTGATTGTAAATGAGCTTTAAAAAATTTCTTTCTGGTAGATCATTATAGTATATAGAAATATAACTCCATTTTGTATATTGATTTTGTACCCTCCACTAACTGGTCATCTGATCCCTCTCACTGTATATTGATTTTGTATCCTTTGCTGAATTCACTGATTAGTTCTAACAGATTTTTGGTGGAGATTTTAGGTTTTCTATATTTAATATCCTGTTATCTGCTAATAGAGTTTTACTTTTTCCTTTCCAATGTGGTTTCTTTTTATTTCTATTTCTTGCCTGATTGGTTGGGCTAGGACTTTCAGTGATGTTAAGTAAAATTGGGGAGTGGGCTCCTTGTGTTTTTCTGATTTTATTTTTATTTTTAAAAGATTTAATTTTTTTATTTATTTGACAGAGAGAGATCACAAGTAGGCAGAGAGGCAGGCAGAGAGATGGGGGAAGCAGGCTCCCTGCTGAGCAGAGGGCCCTGATGTAGGGCTCCATCCCAGGACCTTGAGATCATGACCTGAGCTGAAGGCAGAGGCTTTAACTCACTGAGCCATCCAGGCGCCCCTGTTTTTCTGATTTTAGAATATAAGCTTTCAACTTTTCACTGTGGAGTGTGATGTTAGCGGTGGGCTTGTCATATATAACCTTTAGTATGTTGAGGTACATTACTTCTTTACCCAATTTGTTGAGAGTTTTTATCATGAATGGATGTTGATTTTTTATCAGATGGCTTTCCTAGATCTATTGCAATCATCATATTAATTTTGTTTTTCATTTTGTTAATGTAATGTATCACATTTGATTCATTTGTTGATGATTCATTGAATGATTCATTGAATCATGCTTTCATAGAAATGATCCTTTTAATATATTATTGAATTTGACTTGCTAATATTTTGAAAACAAGTGAATAAAAAAATAGAGAATAAGAAAGAAAGAAAAAACACTTGTATCTATGAAATATACAGGTTTGAGGGTGTTATCAAGCACTTAATATATTGATTTCCCCTGAGGTTGGGGATTTAAAGTCTTATGGGGACCCTGTGGTTATAGTCCTTTTGTTTTTTTGACTTGTCTTCTGGGGGAGGGGCCTGGTGCGTTGTTTTCCAGTCAGTCTTCCTTGGGTTGAGTCACCCTGCCCCCCAATCAAGGGGCTGAGCTCTGTGGAAACTGGTTTCTCAGTCTTTCACTCTCTGAAGGCTTTTGGCCTTTTGTAGCTTTTTCTCCTTTTCAGAGAGTCTAAGCGAGGGATCTGCCTGTCCGTACCCAGACCTCCCTGTCACAGAGAAGCCACAGTCTGCTCCCTTCTCGGTGGTCCAGAAGGGACACTCCCCTCCGCAAATCTCCCAGGGCAGCCTGTCCCAGGCGGCGCACACTCAGCAGTTTGGCGACTCCGTGCACTCCCCTGCCCTCCGGGCTCCAGGCTCTGGCGGGGTGTGGCCAGATTCCTGCCGAGATTAGTATGCCCTCTGCGAAGTTCTTGCCTTCAGGGGTGCACCGTCCAGAGAGTGCTGTACACAGAGAAAAGCTGCCGGCTCCGGGACCACAGCAGACTCTCTAAGGTGCTTTCAGGAGCACACACCCCGCCCACAAAATGGTGAGGGGAGAGGAAAGCTGCAGGTTCGGAATCACAGACTGGACGCGCCCCCCCCCCAGTCTCTCTTTGAGGCGAGTGGGGTCCTTCCTGGGAGCGTGGGCCCAGGCCTGTGTCCATGACCACCCCCTTCCACTAGTTGTTCCTCAGAACCTTATGCTCTTTTTAAGTGTTTTTAACCGGGCCCTAAGTTATTGCCGCTCCGCAACCACCAGGTGCTTTCCTTTGGGGTATTACTGTCCTTGTGCCGCTTCTGGTGGCTCCCTCCCCCTTTTGTTTATCCTCTGATATCATTTCTATCATTTCAAGTGTTCCCGCTTTGCTTTCTGCTACTGTCTTCTGCTCCCGTAGGGATCTAGAAGTAAAAAATCTTGCTCCTCAGGTTGATTTCATGGGTGTTCAGCGTAGTCTGGTAGATATACAGCTTACTTTTGGGGACAGGTTGCAACAGGATCTCCTACCTCTCCGCCATCTTGCCTCCTACCTCCTAGTATCCTTTCATTTCACCATATAGGATAGATCAAATGGTAACAAATTCCCGCAGCTTTTGTTTATCTGGGAATATTTTTAACTTCTTCATCACTTTCCAAGGATCATTTTTCTGTGTGTGTGTGTGTGTGTGTGTGTGTGTGTGTGTGTGTGTGTATTCTTTATTCTATTCTATTCTTCAGGGACTCTATATTAAGGGACATCCACATTGTCCTTGATGATCTCTCATGAGTTCCTTAGGCTCTTTTTGACTTTCTTTAATTTTCTTTCTTTTTTTTTTTTTTTAAAGATTTTATTTATTTATTTGACACAGAGAGAGAGATCACAAGTAGGCAGAGAGGCAGGCAGAGAGAGAGGGGGAAGCAGGTACCCTGCTGAGCCAAGAGCCTGATGCAGGGCTTGATCCCAGGACTCTGAGATCGTGACCTGAGCTGAAGGCAGAGGCTTTAACCCATTGAACCACCCAGATGCCCCTCTTTTTGCTTTTTTTTCTAACTTTTTTCTTTTTGCTCTTCTGACTTGTTTTCTTTCAACTTCATTGATTCTTTCTTCTGTTTAAATTCTTTTTTTAAAAAATAGTTTCTGTCTCTTTCTTGATATTTTTATTTCATTCATGCACTGTTTTCCTGATTTCATTTGGTTGGCTCTGTGTGTGTGTGTTTAGCTCATTGAGCATATTTAAGATGGTTATTTTGAATTCTTTGGCCAGTAATTCATAGATATCTGTTTATTTAGGACTTATTTCTGGGGATTTATTGTGTTTCTTTGATTGGCCATATTTTCTATTTCTTTTTATTCATTGTGATCTCATGTTGAGATTTAGGCATTTGAAAAAAACTGTCCCTTCTCCCAGTCTTTTTTGATTTGCTTTGTATAAGGGAAGGCCTCTATCAATCAGTCTAGCTAAGAATTTCAGAGATCTCTCATGCCTTTTCTGGGATTATGACTTTTCTGGTCTTATTTGTATACTTTCCCAGTTCAAGTTTTTTTTTTTTTTTTTGGTTAAGAACTTGTAATCTCTTGCTCACCTTGGTATTTTTCATACTATAGCCTCTCTGTTGCTGTGGTAAGCTTGGTATTTACCTTGTTCTCAGTGTCCTTCAATCTGGCATTCAAAGTATACTGCCTTTTTCATTAGTGCTCTGAGTTTGGGGAGATAGAAACCATTTACTTATTAATTTCCTATTTTACTGTGGTGTTTTTAATCCTAGGGTGAGTTTTTATTTCTCTAACACTGGATTTTAGTTTGAATTGATGTGAAATGTATGTATGTATGTATGTATGTATGTATGTATGTATTTTAAAAGGAGTTCCATGCTGGGCTGAGATCAAGAGTTGGATGCTTAACTGAGACACCCAGGGTGGCCTGAAATGTATTTATTTTAAAAATTATGTTTCTATTGGTACTTTACTAATAGACAAGAGCTAAGCAGCATTATGATTCATTCACACCAAATTGTCTCTTAACATTGCTAAGAATATGTATTCTTTCTAATGTTTTACATAGAATTATAATACTGATTTTTTTCAACTATTTTACTTCTTTCTTCTCTATACTATGCAGTTTGACTGAGGTGCCTGGGTGGCTCAGTTGGTTAAGTGACTGCCTTGGGCTCAGGTCGTGATCCCAGGGCCGTTGGCTCTAGCCCTGCATCTGGCTCCTTCCTCAGCCTCTCCCTCTCTATCTGCCACTCCCTCTCTATCTGCTACTCCACCTGCTTGTACTCTCTCTCTCTTTCACTGTGTCAAATAATAAATAAAAATTCTTTAAAAAAATCTGTGCATTTTGACTTTCTTTAATATTTTCTTGATTCAAACCTAAACTTCCTCCACAGGAGTTAAAGGTTGTTGCTCACATGTGCTAAAAGACAAAGTGCGGGGCAGCTGGGTAGATCCATTGGTTAAGTGTCCAGCTCTTGATTTTGGCTCAGGTCATGATCTCAGGGTTGTGAGATCAAACCCCATGCTGGGCATGGAGTCTGCTTGAGATTCTTTCTCTCCCTGTGCCCTTCTCCCACACTCTCCCCCTCAAACAAAACAAAAACAAAGCAAAACAACATAAAATGTGCACTCCATTGGTAGATTCTATATATCAGAAGGATTACAAAGCCTAGATGCATTATTGTAATTTTTTGCTGAAATGGAAATAATATTGACTAGATCTAGAAAATAATATGTTAATCACTAGTTTTGAAAGACTGAAGGAGAGAGGCCAAGTTAAGTCCAGTTTGAGTTGGTCTGTTTGGTGCTAGGACTAAGAAACCAAAATATACAGATTGGGTTTGCCGGCCAAGATTATAGAGGTAGTTTAAGGGGCGCCTGGGTGGCTCAGTGGGTTAAAGCCTCAGCCTTCAGCTCAGGTCATGATCTCAGGGTCCTGGGATTTAGCCCCACATTGGGCTCTCTGCTCGGCAGGGAGCCTCTTTCCCCCCCTCTCTCTGGCTGCTTGTGATCTTGCTCTCTCTGTCATAAATAAATAAAATCTTTAAAAAAAAGATTATATAGGTAGTTTGGAGGAAAGTAAGAGGTAGCAACTTGAGTGCAAGGTGAAAAGTCTAAGAGCCATGGGCTGAGCACAAGTGCCCTTCCCCTGAGTTGTCTATGTGAGGCAGCAGGGCAGGGCATGGATTTTGGTGTTCTGCAGGACTGGTGGTATAGGGGGAAGAACTGAACACAGCCACAGAAGGCACTGCATTCAGATAAGGGCCTGCAGAAATTCTACTCAATTTCAGGGGGAACCTTAGAGATATAAAGAACAGATTTCAGACTGGACACATGAGGTGGATGCCAAGTGGGAGGCAATTGTTGGCTTACGGCTCTGTCTACTTCAGAGCATGTAGACAGTGGGAAAGCTTTCGCTATTCAGTAGACTATTATTAAGCTTCACTTGATCATGGTGGGGAATGGCTGACACTTTGATGCCAGTCTGGTTGATTTTGGATCTGGGTCTGAGTTGGGCAGCCTTTAGGTAGTGGTGATCATGATGAACCTGTGATGAGACTGTGTCAGGAACAGGAAGGGAGAGGCTCTATTTTAAGCAGTTAAAAAGGCAGATTTTGGAACCATTGGAGCTATATTTGAAACTAAATGCCAATATTCCTTATTTGAGTAACTTAACTAATATCTCTGAACCTTATTTATTTTTAAAGATTTTATTTATTTATTAAAGAGAAAGCACAAACAGGGGTACAGCAGGCAGAGGGAGAAGCAGGTCTTCTGCTTAGCAAGGAGCCTGATGTGGGACTTGATCCCATGACCCTGGGATCATAAACTGGGCTGAAGGCAGACGCTTAACTGAGACACCCAGGCATCCCATATGTCAGAACTTCAGTTTTAGTTTTCTCTTTGGGATAATAATGCCATATTCAAAGGATTGTTGTAAAAATAAAATGTCTTATCCAATAGAACTTTCTCTGGTGATAGAAATGTTTTATGATGTCCAAGTGATAGCTACTAGCCATTGTGGCTACTGAGCACTTGAACTTTAACTAGTGAAAATGAGTAACTGAATTTTATTTAGTTTTAAGTAATTTAAATAACCACATGTGGCTAGTAGCTAGTATATTGGACAACAAGCTATAAATGATAGCTGTTATAGGGACTACTTAAAATATAAAAAGTTAGCTTTTTAGAATTTCCTTGACCGATATATTCTTTTTTTTTTTTTTTATTAACATATAATGTATTATTTGCCCCAGGGTACATGTCTGTGAATCCTCGGGCTTACACATTTCACAGCACTTAATAGCACATACCCTCCCCATTGTCCACAACCCAGCCACCCTATCCCTACCCCACCACCCCCCCCGGCCACCCTTAGTTCATTTCTTGATGACCGATATATTCTTTCAGTTACTTATTTTTGTGCTTGTCATATTTTGCTTGGTATGCAATGAAATATATAACAGTGTTTCTATCTTGGAGAAAAATATTTAAAAATTTTAATAAGCATAAAAGAGACAATATATACATACAAGATATTTAATATACTTTAATCTTAATCACAAAATAATTATACCAAGTGTAGAGGACTTCAGAAAAGCAAATACTTCTGTTGTAATAAGCACTAGGTGCTGATACCCACCTAATGAATCGTTGAGCACTTCATCAAAAACTAATGATGTACTATGTAATGGTGCTAGCTAACGGAACATAATAATAATAATAAAAAAGAAAAGCAAATGATCCCTTCAGCTGTCAGTATTTACAGGAGGAATGAAACACTTGCACTGGTCATTGAAGCATATTATATTTTTGGATAGGTAGAAAGAAAAGAAAGGAAGTTTCAGATGTGGCATGGTGAAAATAAAACTAGTAGGATAGTTTTAGGAACCTGCAAGATGTGATCAGAGCTCAGTAATTAGGCTTATTTGCTGAAGTATGGAGGTGGTTTAGAAGGTGAAATTAAGCTAGGAAAGTGGTTCGGAAGAAGAGTCACCATATCATATCATCATAGATGCCTTTCAATTGATAGCTAAAAAGCACATGATTTATCTTTCAGGCACTAAAAATTAAGAATTACTGAAGAATTCTTAAAAATTCTTAAAAAGAATTTTTTCTTTCTTAAAAAATTCTTAAAAAGAATTCTTAAAAATTAAGAATTACATACTTAGCTCTAAATATAGAGCTAAAGAGAAATATAATCAAAATCTTGTTTTCAGAAGTAACCCTGGTAGATGTTCAAGAAACAGAGATATGAGTTAGGAAGCTTATACTAATATGGATAAGAGGTTAAAATTTTCTGAACTAGAAGGATGGCTATACAAATGAGACTCCAAGCAGGTAAAACTGACAGATATTGCTGTGGATGCACTGGAAGGAAGTGAGTCAAGATATATATCCAAGACTCAGTCATAGCCTTGACTGGAGTGAGAGAGAGACATAAGTATAAAGGATGTAGTAAGAGATAGGGATAGATGTATTATAGTAAGAACATGCACGTGAATTGTAAAGTTTCATGGAGAAACAGAGTCACTTGATGGTTACTTGACTACCAAGAAATTTCTAGAAGAGATAGTCACTATCTATATATTTTAGTGGTGCATTGAAAAATTAGTCTCAAGCAACACTTTGAAAACTTCAGTTTTTTTTAAATATAAAGCATGAAGCACTTTTATTGTCAACAAACACATGATCTGTAGAAAACTTAAATATAATGATAATCAACAATGATGCCATGATTGTAACTAGTATCTCCAGTTACTAGTTTGTAACTCCAGATTGTAACTAGTCACTCCAGCTCTCCACCTTATCTCCAATCTCTGCTAGCTTTATCCCTAATTTTTTTAGAGTGAACAAAAGCAAACACAATAAACAACTAGTCTGAGAACTTGAATCCAATATCATATGGTCTGGGTAATAAAGTTTTATTGATTATTATCAATAAGTTAGTAATAGACTAAAAAATTTTGTTTCTTTTTCTTTTTTACGAGAATTGGAAGTGGAAATTTAAGTCGGTATCAGCCATTTTCTTCTCGTAGTCTTCATTAAATCTCTCATTTTGAGCAACAGTAAAGTGATTCTTCCAGTCTCCAACTGTTCCTGAAATTGTCATGTGGGAGAGAGTCAGTTTGCATTTCTGCACCGAAACTCTCCTGTTTCAGTGTGAATATTTCTACTCTACCTTCAAAGAAGGGCAATATTGGATTTCTGTTGCTAACCTATCAATTTCATTCTGAAGGGAAGAAGAATTTCTTATCTGATTTGTGGGAGAGGGAGAGCCCATTACCTACTGAGACATATTAATGGGGGAAGTGAAACTATCACAATTAAAACAGCCAGCTTGTGGGGATTTCTAGTCTCTATCTCCTGCCCTCTTTGCACATCAAAGTGTTGCTTATGCCTGTAGTTTCCATCTACAGGCCCACTGAGAAGGGCTTCTATGTGGGAGAATTCAAGGTATAGTTTTGAGGAAGAAAACCAAAAAATATCCCCCAAATCTCTAGTTCTAATCCTTGTTACCTTTCCGCAGATTTTTTTCTTCCCCCATAGTGCTTACCATCATCTGTTATCCTGGGTATAATTATTTATTTTGTTTGTGGCTATAATATAATGTTCATGAGGGAAGGAATTTCTGTTTTGTTCACTGCTCTGAGCATTATCTAGAACAGTGCCTGACACATATTAGCCACTCAATATGTATTTTTTTTTTTTACAATACGTATTTTTGAATGAACAAATCTGATAGCATAGAGCCCTTATAAACCCATTATAAAATGGATTCTTTGTCCTATATAACTTAATTCAGTGTTTGCACCTTATCAGCCAGATCTCTGGAGAGAAAGGGAGGATAAGGAATTGGATGTAGATACCACATCTCACTCTCCCATTGTTTTCATTTCATTCCTGGTTTTCTACTTCTTTTTCCAGAATCATTTATTATAGATCTCATTTTTTGTAGCCACAGAAAATTCCCTCAAAGCTGTGAAAGATTGGACAATTCTTTAAGTTTATGACCAAAAGAAAATATAAAAACCTTTTCTCATGAATGGAGAAACAGAGTGGTTCATGATTGCAGTAGGAATCGATGAATAGTTTGCCATTGGATTCTGCTTCATAACATCAAATGAAGTGTAATGGACAATTTTATCTAGGACTTCATCATCTAGGTTTTTCCCAATAAATTCTGCCACCTTCTGAATTTCATGCTTTGGATTCTATGATAAGAGTCAGAAGAAAAGTGAAGATTTGATATAAGATAATTGGCTTAAAAAGAATATTGAAATGAATTAATAACAGTAATCAGTAACATGTCATAAGTTAAAATTAAAAAAAAATTTAGGGGTACCTGGGTGGCTGAGTCAGTTAGGCATCCAGCTCTTGATTTTGGCCAGGTCATGATCTCACGGTTGTGAGAGTGAGCCTCATGTTGGGCTCCATGCTTAGTGTGGAGTCTGCTTGAGATTTTCTCCTTCTCCCTCTGCCCCTCTCCCTGCTCTCATGCAATCTCTCTCTCTCTCTCTCAAACAAACAAACAAACAAACAAACAAACAAACAAACAAAATCTTAAAATCTCTCACAAGTACTCAATTTAGTAGGATTGTCCACATTGTTCTCTCTCTCTCTCTTAAAAGGTTTTATTTATTTATTTGACACAGAGAGAGAGATCACAAATAGGCAGAGAGGCAGGCAGGCAGAGAGTAAGGAGGAAGCAGGCTCTCTGCTGAGCAGAGAGCCTGATGCAGGGCCCCATCCCAGGACCCTGAGATCATGACCTGAGCCCAAGGCAGAGGCTTTAATCCACTGAGCCACCCAGGTGCCCATGTTCTTTTTTATTAACTGGAATTACTAAGCTTTTCTTGCTCTAAATTGGAAACAAAAACTAAGTGGTAATAGTGAAATATTTACTATAAAATGACATGGCAGTGCATGGAGAATGCTTCCCTAAGAGTTATGCCCAAGTGTCCTATGCAAATCAGCTATGGGGAGGAGTCTTGGTCAGTTAAATGTCTAACAGGGTGAGTCCATAGATTGATAATAAGAACACAGATATTGCAGAAGCATAGGGGCAGACAATTTAAGGAAGCTCTCTCCATTTCTGACATTGATAGAAAAGTCCCAGACCATCTCAGTGGTGGCATAAGTGGTAGGGAAAGAATGATAGATGACTATTTTGCACCCATGAGGTACTCAAGAGGCCCCAGTGGCTAGTAAGTCTACTACCCAGCATATCCAGGTGTTTATGTATTCCTGACAGGAGCTCAGTTTCAATATTTCCTCATCAGAGGGACACACCACCCTGGGGAGCTGTGGCTATGGGAAGTCCCTATCTCTGGAAGGAATGGTAGGGGAGGGAAAGTGGAAAGGTTTAGCGGGACAACTGTGTCTTCTGCTTTAAAAGTTTGGATGTCAAAAGTAGTGTTTAATTTAATTTGCCTCACATAGACTAAGAATCAGCAAGAGGGGTGAGAATATTGTGCTTTGAGTAACTAGTCAGGGGACATTCCAGAACATGATGACAGAAATACTTAAAAGGGCTCTAGGGACTCTGAGGTTAGACTACCTGTCCAATAAAATTTCTTCCTGGAATTCATAATACATTAAGATGTACCTTGTTAAGAGGGTGTCATTCCTGGTGACATATCTTTACTTTGATACAGCTATGATACATATGGTAGACAAGTATATTCCTATTCTGAGTTTAATAGCACCCTTCCTTCTGTGGCTTCCTCAGTTTGTCATATCTATTCATGAAAGGGAAACTCTCCCCTTATAGCATACAACTCCCTGCCATAATATTTCTTTTTTTTCCCCCTAAATATGTTTATTTTATTTTTTCAGTGTTACAAGATTTATTGTTCATGCACCACACCCAGTGCTCCATGCAATACATGCCCTCCTCAATACCCACCACCAGGCATAATATTTCTTAACTGAGTATCTAAATCTAGAATTCTGTGAGTAGATAACTCTCTGCACTAAAATGGGTATATGTCCAACTTTTTCTGTTTGAAAAAACTATAGAGTGGAATCTAAGCAACAACAACTAAAATCAAAGATATGGAGAAGAGATTGATGTTGCCAGAAGTGGGGAGTGGGGAGTGGGGGGTGGGGAAAAGGGGTGAAGGTGGTCAAAAGGTACTTCCTGTTATAAAATAAGTATATAAATATATAAATAAAATATATTTTATATTATATATAAATATATATTTATATATATTCCTGTTATATATACTTTTATATATATATATATATACTTTATATATATATACTTTTTTATATATATACTTTTTTATATATATATATATAAACTTCCTGTTTATATATACTTCCTGTTATAAAATAAAGTATATAAATAAATAAACTTCCTGTTTATATAAAGTTTATATAAACTTCCTGTTATAAAATAAAGTATATAAATAAATAAACTTATAAAATAAGTATATCCTGGGGATGTAATGTATAGCATGGTGACTATGGTTAATAATACTGTATTATATATTTGACAGATGCTGAGAAAATAGATCTTAAAAATTCTCATCACAAGAAAAAAATTCTGTAGATATTTGTGGTGATAGATGTCAACTGGACTTGTGGTGCTCATGTCACAATATATACAGATACTAAATCATGTTGTACCTGCAACTAATACAATGTTAAATGTCTATTATATTTCAAATAAAAAAATTATTTTTTCACTTTTTTGATATTCTGTAGAAACAACTAGATGAGGCCCAGCAGAGATTGAACTTAGGAGTTGTGCATCTAAATTAACGTGCCCACCAATCCCCTAGGCATCTTATAAAGTGCACATTCTGACTTAGCAGGCCTGATGTGGTCTCTGAGAGCCCCATGCAGCTAATCTGTGAAGCACCTTTTGAGTACCAAGACTTTCAACGATAAACTGAAGAACAAAGACTGTAATTTTTGTAGATTCCTATAGTTAAGTCACAGATAGTATTTAGCATATTATCATTTATACTATAATGATAGCTTATCATTATATATAGTATATGTACCATATAATGGTACTATATCATTATATAGTAACTCCCATGACCATCATCTTATTTAGTCCTCATTGTAGATCTTGGAAGAGTATATATTATTATCTAGTTTTTGCATTTAGGGAAACTAAGTAAGTCTCGAAGATGTTAAGTGTCCTCACCAAGAATAATTGCCAGTAGGTGGTAAAGCCAGAACTTGAATTCAAGAATTTTGAATCTAAATCATTAGTATTTTCCATTACACCCTAATTTCTTTTTTTTTCTTCTTCTTTTTTTTTTTTAATTTATTTGATACAGAGAGAGAGATCACAAGTAGGCAGAGAGGCAGGCAGAGATAGAGGAGGAAGCAGGCTCCTCGCTGAGCAGAGAGCTCGATGTGGGGCTCGACCCCAGGACCCTGAGATCATGACCCGATCTGAAGGAAGTGGCTTAACCCACTGAGCCACCCAGGTGCCCCACGCCCTAATTTCTTAAATCGTTTTTGAAATTATGATGTTTCTCCAGTACTAATGAAAAAACCCAAAATGTACTAGAAAATGTTTTCCTTTCTAAACAGAATTTTAAAATAGACATGAAAAGGGAAAAAAGGTATCACTTCTATTTTGCCTATCTGGAAAAGGTGTACCATACGGGATATGCTCTGGGGAGCACCAGGAAATTGGAGATGAAACTATGTGATGTGTAAACTCATGATAGACCATGTGTGCTTTGATGCATGGACAGCAGTAGCCAATGAAATGCAGCATTTTCTATTCCCTGTTTTAATCTGCGAGTCCCCAGTGTGGTCCATACATTATGACCTAAATGTCTTATGGTCCATTAGATAGCATTGCCCCTCACCTTCTTCAGGTCCTCATAGAAGAGGTAGAGAATGCGGTATTGGTCTTTGGCTTTCCACCATCCTTTCACATGGTCATGCCAAGAACCCCAGCACACTGCAAGGAGGGATGAAAAATGATAATGAATCACAGAGGCCCAACAAACAAATATTCCACTGAAAGGAGAGTTCCTAAAGAGAGGGAGAGTATCATACTGATGATTTCTTCACAGTAAAGCAAGCAGAGCCCTGGCTATTCTAAGGAAATGATTCTTTCCTTTTAGGGTGTTTGAGGATTTTGAGAAAAGAAAGAAACAAAGCTGAATTATCTTACCTTTCCCAGCTAGAAAACTCTCAAAATACTCTTCCCAGGTTCCTGGAGCAGGAAGGGCTTTATTCATTCTTTGGAAATGGTAATAAGATACCATATTGTCCTTTGGATTTCTTGCTACATAGATTATCTAGGAATGGCAGAAGGAGGGAAAGAAGCAAAAGTAGGATTAGACTTATATATAGTTATTGCCCACACAAATTATGTTCAAGTGGATACATTCCATACAGATGAGATTTTCTGATGCTGTGCTCTTGTGATCTTGGTTTTTGTGGGACTTGAAAAGGATTCAGATCAATTTACATATTGATTATTGTGAAGAGATGGACTCTCTGTTCTTTAACAAGTGAAGTGGTTTTTTTTTAAGATTTTTTTATTTATTTCTGAGAAAGAGAGAGAGCAGGGTGAGGAGTAGAGGGAGAGGGAGAGAATCTTAAGCAGACTCCACACTGAGCATGGAGCCCGATGTGGGGCTCTATTTGAAGACTCTGGGATCGATTTGAAGACCTGAGCTGAAATCAAGAGTCATATTCTTAACTGACTGAGCCACCCAGGTGCTCCCACAAGTAAAGTGATTTAAGAGGAAATTGAAGACCACTCTAGGGTTGTTCTAAGGAGTAAACTGTGAATTCCTTTTGCTTTTTACCTTACAGTTTTTTTCTATGAAGGATGGTGGCAGCAAGTGGATGGGAAGATGTGTTTTCAGGGTCCGTGGTGAGGGCATTTCATTAGCTTGGTCCAAACCTGTAAAATTGATTTTTGATCACTTCTCACCATTTCTATTTGCTTCAAAATCTTGCTGCTTACATTGTTACTATTTTAGGAACTGAACAATTCAAGTCACCCATGAGAGCACTACAGCTGTAAATTTGATCTGAGAGAATATTTCTAGCTTATGAATGACTTTTTTAAAAAGCTGGAACAGTTTTTAATCATAACAAACAAGAAACTAGGTAAATAAGAATTAAAAAAATTCGTACTCTTCCACCATGAAATTATCTTACTCATCCTTGTGGAATAAAATTAATTTCTAATGGAGAATAAAAACCTAACTTACTTTTGTATAAGCAATAACTCCATTAGAAAATGTTTGGAGTACAACAATGGCCAGGCATAGTTTAAAAAAAAGCAAAGTCGCAGAATTCATTAGTAATTGTTTGAATGTCTAAAATTTAATTTTTTTCCTAGTTTTTCAAGGAAGTTATATTAATTCTTATGCCTTTTCTATTATTTTTTTTTTTCAGCTTGAATGCCTAGAATTTTGAGAGGGCTATTCATAGTAAAAATCTTAGGTGTGGATTTAGGCCTTAGTCAAGTGTGGCTATTCGAAACTTACCAGATCCTATGGATGGGATTACCCATTCGATGAAAGGAATTCGTACATGAGTAGGTGCTCGTTGACTTTTCTCAATATTACCTTCATTTTGTATTAAGTCCACCATCTCCTGAGTCCATGTTGTTCCTTATTCCACATGTAAGATGAAGATGCATAGACATTTAGTATATTACATTTCTTAAAATATGATTATACTTGTTAGAACACCTCTCTGAATTTTAAAGCTAGGTATACAGTGGAATTCAGAAAACATCATTTTTTTATTTATGTCTTATGTTATCATAATGTGAATTTTTATACAAAGGCTGCAATTTGGAGTGGATATTATATTGATAAATAGTTCATTTTTTTGCCTGTCATAACAATTAATTTGGATTGTTACCCTATTGATGTAGCTGCATTGTTCTAAAAAAAGACAGAATGAAAGGTCTTTCTCACCTGATTATAATCTCCTAGAGAGTAATTGCTATGTGGTTTTCAAACTATTTTCCAAGCATATAGTGTGGGGCTGCCACATAGGAGGTAGTTAATACGTGTTGCTTGAATGAACAGATGAATGATTAGTACCTGGGCTTGATATTGATCATTAATACTTAGTATCCATTTTCAACTTTTTCTCAATTTTCCCCTTATCTCAGGGACTGGAAGGTTAAAAAGTGTATTCCCTAGACTTCTTTTACCACTAAGATTTTGAATACTATTTAAATACTTTTAATGAAATGCATCGGAAAGTGAAAGAGTGGTAGAGGTCATTCTTCCCAGGGTTGTGACACTGATGGTAGCTCTAATAGATAGACATTTTGCATAGGCCATACCACATTTTGCTGCCTAGTGCTTTGAGCCCAAGAAGCCACTGGAAGAAGAGCCTCTTTCTCCAGCCTCAGTCAGTTTCTGTGTGCTGCCTGATTCTGACTAATACAGTTCCTACCGACTGAATCTTCATACTTTGATGAAGAACTGTTGTACCAGATATTTTGACAAATCCATGTTGGGAAGATGTTTGGCAATATTAGGATAGTTCTCTGAATCCTGGATCTGGGCTGATCTTCCTGTATTCTATGACACCAGCTCTCATTACAGATGACTTTTCTCATACTGTCAATTCAGTGTTTTTAGGTCTCCAGGAAGGGCATAAGTCAGGAAACAATGAAAAAAATTACATTTTATATCCTAGATGAGTTAGGTCTCTAATAATTTCTGGCACCAACTCGTTCATTACAGGATAAAGGATCAATATTTCTTTAGATATCTAATCAAAGAGAGAGCTATTTGTACTGATTTGATGTATTCACTCTGAATTTACAGCTGTTTAAAGCCAGCTAACATTGGGGCAGGCTGACATGCTGCTAGAGGTTTGGGAATGAGTGGAATGACTTCTCAATTCATCCTCTAGAAGTCAGTAATTTTAGAATATATTTTCTCTTGGCTCATTCCCAGAGTATTTAATTATTCTTTTAAAAATTTAGGTGTAAACCACATTTTTCATCTATGCTTATCTCTTCTTTCCTCTAATAAAAATAACCTTTATTAAGGGTAAGGTTTTAGCAATGATTAAATGTTATATTAGCTGGCATTTTTTTTTTTTTTGAGTATGTTATTTGGATCATTCAAGTCCTATTAACTCTAATCCATGAAAACCTTAAACAAACCAAGTCTTACTGCTCACATTTGGCAGGTGGAGAAAAGATAAATTTTTAAACATTATACTTAAATGATGTAAACATGTATTGAAAAAATGATAAAGTAGAATTGTGGACAAAATTAAAACTGTGAGATGTGATTCTCACCAGTGATGACTTTTATGTTCACATTAAGAAAGTTTAATCCTGAACAGGCTCGTGATGAGTAAGATTAGAAAATTAGGAACAATATGAAACTGATGGATAAATGAGAATCTAAAGCTCCCATCTGCTGGCAGAGTCTTTCATCAGGATAATTAGAGATAAAGACTCAAGAGGGGTTTGTACATACAATCTAAGAAAATGCTTAGGTTTAGATTTTTTGGTGTCTGTGCACGTGTGTGTGTTTCAATATGAACATCTTGTGTGTGTGTGTGTGTGTGTGTGTGTAAGAGGAGTTATTGACAGGGAGCTTGATTTTGCAAAGACCAAATGTATATGCAATCTGGCCGTGAATTGAATAGTATATTTTTAGTATATGTGCAGATATGCACAAATATCTGCAGAGAACTATTTCTCCTTGTTCATCCTAAAATTTTTATGATACAGTGGCTGGGCTCAAGAAGTCTAACTTCTTTAGCATCTTTTGTTAAACTGATTATTGAAACCAGGAAGTAGGTTCACAACATACAAGGGAAGATAGAAATCAAGAGTCATTCTTAGAACCTGAATTGGGAGATTTTCAGGCCTTCTGGAGGCTGCCGAGGTGAAATCAGCATTGCAGGACTGAAAGTCCCCTAATTCTTCCTTGGATCAGCCTTGGAAATTCCCTTTTTAGCTTACTCACACACAAAGCGGTTTTTGTTTTTGTTTTTGTTCTTACAGGATATGCACTGAGGGCCTGCATTGGGAACAAACAAATCAATAATCTAGCTCATTAGTTCTTGGCTGTTTGAGTTACTCTCCTGGGAAAGTAAAAAAATATTGTACATTATAGGAAGAATTAAATTCTTAAAATTTTGTCCATCATTTAAATATTTTTTTCTGGAGTTTCAGTTTCCACAAGTGTTTTAGACTTAGCCATATCACTCTGTCCAGTAAACAATTTTTCAACCCAGATCAGTTTATTTCATTATTAATATTTTACCCACTCACCTTCCTAATTTTCTTCTTCACCTCCCCCCACCCTTTCCTCCTACCTGCTTTAGGATAGGTGGCAATAAGTAGATCATCAGACTTGGCTTGGAAGTTCCAGATCTGGTCCCACGTGTCATAGGTAGGAGTGGGTTGCAGAATCCCCTTCACATAGTTGACAGTTAGGCGCTCTGTTTCATCAAATGTAAAATTCTCTATTTTGTTTAAGGCCATTAGTGTCAGAAATCAGAGTCCTGCTCCAGATAAAATGTTACTGCTCAGTCAGCACAAAGCTGAATTCTATTTATTGAAAAGACAATGCAAAACAGACTACAAGTTTTTCCTGGACAACCTGGGGATGGCTGGCAGTCAAGGGGGAAAGTAGCTACAGGTTTGCCAGCCCAAGTTCCAGGAAGCTCGGAGCTACTGTTTAGGCCTTTGTAAGGGGTGTTTTCTTAATAAGCTCCAGCACTCCTCCCAGCCAGGCTATGATGTAATACCAGAGGCCCGCCCAAATCCTGGTTGCTGTGTCATGTTCCTGTTCAGTCCTGCTCTTCTGTGTCAGTTTAACAAGAGTTAGCGCCATGTTGTTTATGTTTTTCATCTTTGTGTTCATAAAACAATTCACAGATAGTCATTGTTTCTTCTCTGAATTCTAAGCTAATTAAAAAGTTACAGAGAATTTGCTCATGGAATTAAATAGCAGTATAAAATAACTTCCCTGAAAGGCTGAAGGGAAATTTCTGTGGGCTCTTGGCAAGAAGGTCCCAGATTTGAATCTCCTAGGACAAATAACTGGAAGGGTCAGTGTTGGTATTTTTAAGAGTAAAATAAAATATTCTCCATTTTATTTTCCTCCTTTTGTAGGCTGCAGAGTGTCAGTATCAAAACAGGCATGTCTCATTTAAAGCGAAAGAGTTGCAGACAACTCCTTGCTTTTTCCTTGGAATGGCTTCTGGTTCACTCTTGAATTTTCTTCTCCTGTGTCGACCATTACTTCTTCTCTGCTGGCCGCCTCTCAAACAAGGCTAGATTCCTTTTAGTTTTTTTTTTAAAATTATTTATTTATTAATTATTTTTTAAAAGATTTTATTTATTTATTGATAGAGATCACAAGCAGGCAGAGAGGCAGGCAGAGAGAGAGGGGGAAGAAGGCTCCCTGCTGAGCAGAGAGCCTGATGCGGGGCTCGATCCCAGGACCCTGGGACCATGACCTGAGCTGAAAGCAGAGGCTTTAACCCACTGAGCCACCTAGGTGCCCCTAGCTTTTTTTTTTGTTTTAAGGATTTTTTTATTTTAGAGAGAGAGAGAAAAATAGAGCGAGTACATGCACATGAGTTGGGGTAGGGGCAGAGGGATAGAATCTCAAGCAGACTCTCTGCCGCCTGCAGAGCCCTATGCAGGGCTTGATCTCAAGACTTTGAGACCATGACCTGAGCCAAAATTGAAAGTTGGATGCTTAACCGATTGACCCACCCAGGCACCTCTCCTTTTAATTTTTAATTGCTAAATATTACAGATCATCCACCTCATTTTCCTTTCTCTTACTGTGATGTAATAAAGAATGTATCAGATCTTTGTCTCTGGTTCCTTGCACAGAGTTTCAAAAACTCTTGGAAGTTCCTGAGTGATTAGAATATCTTTGGTTATTCATAGTAAGTCCCTTTAGACTCTTCCTGAGTTTATGCTAATGAGGTGATTCCTGGTGGACCTCTTAGATAGTTTCAGAGGATGGGCTGACCACACCAGAAAGATCAAGGAGGTGTTAGAGGTTTGGAACTTTCAGTCCCCCATCTTCAACCTCCAGTGAAAAGAGAGGGGGTAGAGACTGATCCAATCATGTGGCCAATGACACAATAAGATCCCAGTAAAACTGTTCACTGAAGCTCAGTGGAGCTTCCTGGTTGGTGAACACATTGATGTGCTTGGAAGGTGGTAGGTATATCCAGATTCCATGGGGAGAAGGCAAGGCAGCTCTGTGTTCCCTCTCCATCAAGAACTTGCCCTGGGCACCTCTTCCATTTGGCTGTTCCTGATTTGTATTTTTAGGATAAAACTCTAATTGTAGGTGTAGTGCTTTCAGTGAGTTCTGTAAGTCACTTGTTCTAGTGAATTGTTGAACTTAAGGGGTCATGGGAAACACCAAATTTATAGCTGGTTTGTCAGAAATACAGATGGTCCTGAAGATTTGTGGTTGGCCTCTAAAGTGGGGGCAGTTTTGTGAATAACTTTGCCCATAACCTTGGGGTTTGCACTAACTCTAGGTAGTTAGTGTCAAAAACAGTTGAATTGCAGAACACTCAATGGGTGTCAGAGAATTATTGTTGGAATATCTTTCTTGCCCTCGGCTTTTACAGAATTCATTCTGCTTAGGGCAATCAGGAATTTCACTTTTGCTTAAAGCCCTTCCCAGCCAAACCTTTACAGCATCCCAGGAAGGCCTTCATCTCCTATGGGACTGTAGCCAGGAAGGCCTCTGTTCTCATCCTGGCAGGCCCCCAGCTCCCTCCTGTGTAGAAGCTGCCTTTCTTCTGCTGATACTCTTGGCTATTGCCTGTTTGGTTCTTGTTTGGTTTTATTAGCTTCCTCCAAGTCTTTTTTTAATGTCTTCCTTAAACGACCCTTTCTGGAGAGGTTTTCTCTGAATGTCAGTGTTGTCTGAACTAGGTCCCTCCTATTTCCTTACTTGTGGCAACTTCCCTGCCTTTAGAACAGCCATTGGAATTTAGTCTTGCTTGTTTACTTGTTAATATTTTCTGCCTCGTATCCTATACTCTTCGACATGTAAAACAGGGCCTGGGCTCTGTTTTGTCTTCTCACTCCAGGCCAGCTCTATGTCTAGTGCCTAAATGCTACTATGTATTGAAATAAAGAATGAGTTAACCTAAGTAGAAAATGGAAGAAGTGAGTTCTGTGAGCCATCATTATTGTGGGGATTAGATGAGCCTGGTGGCTATCGCATAGTAGTCTGTAGACAGAAGTCAGAAGTCAGACTGCTTGTGTTTGAATTCTGCATTAACTCCTGGTAGATGTGGGCCTACTGACTTGTCACACATTGGGCACCAAAGATGAAGTTATACCCTTTCTCCTCCAATTCTTCCCCAAAGTACTACTTCTGTTTCTTCTTCTGACTCTGCTACTGTTTTTTTTCTGGGTTGGAAAGGAGATTCCAACTCTCAGTGCACTTGTTGGATGTCCGAGTTGCAAACTTTAGTAACCCATTCAGGCCACAAATGTGATCCATTTGAAAAAATTATGACTGAGACTTCTAATCTGTTTTTCTTAAGAAAAGCCAAAGTGCAGGTTACTCTCCTTACGTAGGTTCTTTTTTAGTGTTTTTAAAAAAGGAATCTGTCTAAAATATATTTTGGTTCAGTAAACTGCTTTAAAAGACAACTAACTATTGGAAAGTGAGCTGAGTTTGTACTGAATAAAATTTAATTGGAATTGTGTTTACTCCTTGAATCAATATTAGCTTGGGTTCATTAAAAATTCCTTATTTGTTATGCAAACCTTCAAACCAAACCAGGAGGAAAGAACAATAAAGCCATAATCAATAAAACTTGAACATCCAGACTGTGCTGGGATTGAGAAATATCTGTGGTTTACCCATAACTTGTTTCCATTCTACCTTATTCTATTTAGAGTGCTTTTTTTTTTTTTTTTATCTTTTTTAAAAGTAGGCTCCATATCCAACGTGTAACCTAGTGTGGGGCTTGAACTCATGATCCCGAGATCAAGGTCTGAGCTGGGACTAAGAATTAGACACTTAACCCACTGAGTCACCAAGGCACCCCTCTATTTAGATTTCTTTATGGCTATTTGTAATACTCTGTTCCAGGAGTAAGTAGGGAAAAGATGAAACTGAAATGATTGTATTAATACTTACTACTTTGATCAACTCCAGAGAGATTGGGGTTGATTATGAACTCTAAGTGGAGTAAAGATGTAGGAAATCTTTAATCTCAGATAATTCCTTAAAACATAAATCCAGGGTGCCTGGGTGGCTCAGTGGGTTAAAGCCTCTGCCTTGGGCTCAGGTCATGATTTCAGGGTCCTGGGATAGAGCCCCACAGCGGGCTCTCTGCTCAGCAGGGAGCCTGCTTCCCCCTCTGTTTCTGCCCGCCTCTCTGCCTACTTGTGATCTCTCTCTGTCAAATAAATAAATAAAATCTTAAAAAACCCATAAATCCAAGAATCCTTTATATTCTTGGAAAAATAAGCTGTTTCAAAACACAGAACACCCAGTTACAGTTGAATTTCAGATAAATAATGAAGAGTTGGGGCACCTGGGTGGCTCAGTGGGTTAAAGCCTCTGCCTTCGGCTCAGGTCATGATCTCAGGGTCCTGGGATCGAGCCCCGCATCGGGCTCTCCGCTATGTGGGGAGCCTGCTTCCTTCTCCCTCTCTGCCTGCCTCTCTGCCTACTTGTGATCTCTCTCTCTGTCAAATAAATAAAATCTTTAAAAAAAAACAATGAAGAGTTTTCAGTATAAGTATATCCCATGCAATATTTGGGATGTATTTAAACTTAAAAAAATTACTTGTTGTTTATCTGAAATACCAATGTAACTGGATGTTCTGTATTTTATTTGGAAACTCTAGGTAGGCAAGAAGATGTTAGCTAAATCTAACTTCAAAACAGAAAAACTCTGGAAGCTTAATGAGTGGGATTAGAAAGATGACTAAACCATGTGGCCCTTCTTTGTACTGCATCTGCTTCTTTGGGGTAAATACGCAGGAGTGCAATTGCAGGGTTATAGGGTAGCTCTCTTTTTAATTTCTTGAGGAATCTCCACACTGTTTTCCAAAGTGGCTGCACCAGCTTGCAATCCCACCAACAGTGTAAGAGGGTTCCCCTTTCTCCACACCTTCTCCAACATTTGTTGTTTACTGTCCTGTTGATTTTGGCTATTCTAACTGGTGGAAGGTGGTATCTCAATGTGGGTTTTTTTATTTTTTAAAGGTTTTATTTATTTATTTGACAGAGAGAGAAATCACAAGTAGGCAGCGAGGCAGGCACAGAGGGAGAAAGAAGCGGGCTCCCCACATAGTGGAGCCCAAGGCAGAGGCTTTAACCCACTGAACCACCCAGGAGCCCCCTCAATGTGGTTTTGATTTGAATCTCCCTGATGGCTAATGATAATGAACATTTTTTTATGTGTCTGTTAGCAATGTTCATAGCAGCACATGGCCACAATCGCCAAACTGTGGAAAGAACCAAAATGCCCTTCAGCAGATGAATGAATAAAGAAGATATGGTCCATATATACAATGGAATATTATGCCTCCATTAGAAAGGACGAATATCCAACTTTTGTATCAACATGGATGGGACTGGAAGAGATTATGCAGAGTGAAATACGTCAAGTGGAGAGAGCCAATTATCTTATGGTCTCACGTGTGGAGCATAAGGAAAAACATGAAGGGCATTGTGAGAAGGAAGGGAAAGGGGGATGGGGGGAAATCAGAGGGGGTGATGAACCATGAGAGACTGTGGACTCTGAGCAACAAACTGAGGGTTTTGGAGGGGGGATGGGGAGTTCGGTGAGCCTGGTGTTGGGTATTGAGGAGGGCACGTATTGCATGGAGCACTGGGTGTGATGCATGAACAATTAATCTTGTAACACTAAAAAACCCCCAAAAAACAAAAAACAACATATTTGGGAGGAAAAAAAAGAAAAAGAAAGATGACTAAAACAGAAAGCCCTTCAGAATCCCACGTAAACTGAGTGAGATCCAGACTCTTTTCTACTGGTTTGTGGGCATATATGTACTGTTTGCACTTCCCAGTTATTAGCATCTTTGTGGGTTCTACTTGTAGGCCTAGAGAGTTACTTAGCTTGTTTTGTGGAGATGGCACTACTTCATGGGTAACTATGGGTAAGGAAATGACACATAAAAATTTTTAGTAGGAAAATCAGTGAATAAACAGAAATTGGTATAAGTGCAGTGTCTTAGGTGAGACTTCTATGTATGTTTGGACCAGACCTACCCTTATTAGTGTTGAGAGATTTAGGGGCAGGGAAAGAGAGTGGCCACAGTGGGGCTTTTCATACTGTTTCATGAGAAGCTTACTTCATTGTGCTACAGCATATTACCATATAGTGTATTCTCCAATATCCAGTTTACTCAAATGAAACAAGAAAGAAAAGGATTTTGGTGCCAAAAAAAGGAGTCTTTGAGCTCTTAGCATCAACGAAGAAAGGCAAGAACAGCAGAAAAGCAGCTGTAGCTAACTTGTTAGGAATTCTGATCTACTGGTAAGGTCCCTAAAGGGGAAGGGACACCCATGTCCCTGAAATAGTTTGTGAGAAACACAAGGAGACCTTCTCTGAACAGGGGCTGCTTTTGCTTTGTCAGTGTTCCTGGGTCCTGAAGCAGTTTCCTTTTTTTCTGTGAAGCAAACACCACCTGCCTCTGTTCTCAGCAAGTGGAGAATAAGTGGGGTGTACTCTCCCTGCCTTCCCCTCCTTGCTCATTTGAAAACAAGCACATAGGCTCTTTCTCTTTTCAAGCTTTAATGTTCATTGCTAAAAAGAAACAGAAAGTTAACAAAAGATAGCCAGTGGGGGATATATAGAATTTTTAATTTTACTGGTCTCTCTTTCCTGACTTCCCTGCTGTGTCTCTCTAAACCTTCATGTGTCTCCTGGATCAGGATTTAGCTGATTTCAGAAAATAGAAGATCAGAGGAGGTAGTAGTCAGCATTAACAATGGGAAGAAAGGATGGAGACTGAGACATGGAGACTTTGGCCATTGATGAAGGTACCCCCACAGATGAAGAGGGTAGGAGGAATTCCCATTTTGTCTTCCGCATGTAGAATATTGTGACTGCCTCAGTGGAAAGACACAGTCTCTGCTTTCTTTCAGCGGATTTGCAGTCTGATGCAGAGATAGATATTCAATAAAGCAATTAGAATATGGTATGATACTTACTTAATGGTGTTATGGACACAGTGTTCTAGAGCACTGGAGAAGGAGCACTGAAGTCAAACTGGTCTTGGGAGAGATCTTCCGGAATAGAGAAGACATTTAAACTGAGGCCTAAAGGATGAACTGAAGTTGGCCAAGAGAGCAAGGTGGTCTAGGTAAAGGAGCTTGCATGTGCAAAGGCACAGAGAGGTAAGGTGTTTTCAGGGGGAAGTGGGCAGCATTGCTGGAGGGTAGGAGGAGTGCAAAGAGTGGTGGAAGAGGAGAAGGGTAAGGGCCAGTCTTGCAAGACCTTAGATGTTGCAAAGAGCTTACGTTAGATACTACATAGATAAAGGGGAGGCTATTGAAAAGTTTTCAGGGTGACAGTAAATGTCATATATAATCTTTACACTAATCCTTTGAGGTAGGAAGTTGTGCCTTGAATTTAGATGGAGACTTGGAGAAGTAAAATAAGTGCTTCAACTTCAGAGGGTAATAAATGGTAAAGTAAGGACTTCATTCCATTTGTGTTTGATTGCAGAGTCCAGGCACTTTCCATTTCACAGAGTTCTACAGTCTGGAGATGACGAATATGGGAGAAAGTGATTTTCAAGCATCTGTGCCCTTCTAAAAGCATATCTACTAACACACAGGTTAGTGTTGGGTCTGGCTGTCACTGCCTCTAGGAAGACAAGCAAGGTCATTTAGCCCTCTCGTCCATGCTGTCAGCCTCCAAGGCTCTAGCATGGCAACTTACAGTTATAACAGTGAAGTCATCTGTACATTTTGGAAAGGTTTAAAATGAAAATCAGTACTTACATGTTAACTTCCAACTCTCTGGAGTGTTTGCTTAGAATGAAATACTTATTTGAGAAAGGGCCTGCATAACCTGTATGTTGGTTGGAGGCACTAGACAGGCACTAGACAGTGCCTCCAACTTTGCAAAATGAAAATCTTTGTAAAATGTGGCCACAAAAAAGTCTTTAAAGGTTGGGATAGTTGACTGAAGTCACACATGCTATATGATTAGTACAGGTTGGAGTCACCAATAGTAGTGTTTTAATCCCTGGCAAGGTATTGTGAATATTTTGCCATTGATACAACCAGGCCATGTGAAACAGGAGGAATGTGCCAAAATGAAAGACCTCTGTTGAATTCACTCTTCCCTTGAGTTCACCAAATTTGAAACTGTAGACTATTAGCAACAACTCTCTGGATGGTGGTAATTGGTTCAGATCTCAAACCACAGGGAGCTTTATTGAATGAATACAAAATATTGTATGTGAGTGCAAAACATATAGATCATCTTTACACTTGTGCATTGGTCTAGGCAAGCCTTCTGTGCTCTTGCAAGGAAAGGAATGACCCAAAAGTTGCTAATATTACTCATGAGAATATTAATCTCATGCTGGAAATATGGTGTCCCTAGTTTTTTTTATCAGAACTATATAGCAGAATCAATGAAAATTTGTTTACTATTTTTTATTTTTGTGTCATTTACAAGTACTTCAGTTATTATGACACAATTCTGTCAATAGGCACTGAACATAATTAATTTGAAATGTTTCAATACTTGCTCAAATACCAAAGCAAGGACTTTATTCATTCCTCTCTTCTTCTCTCTCCCTTTTTCTTCCTGCTACCTTTCTCCTTTCAGTCCTTCCTATCTCTGAAATGGGTGAATCATCTCTTGGGCCTTTGTACTGAATTGACGATGTTGGGATGTTTACCTGTCCAGATGTCTCCTGTTGCTGGTCTCACAGCAACAAGGTGAGGGGAAAATTAATAGGGTGTTTTTGGGGACTGTTTGATTCCCAGGTATATCTCATTATCTCCTCAAGTTATGTCTTATTACTTGAGAGAATATGTAGGGAATTGAGAGAGCAATAATTAATGGCTAAATAAGAGGTAATGTGTCAGAGACCTGGTAATAGTATCTCACATTTGTGAGGTGCTTTGCATCATCTCTGTGTTCCCACATATCCACATGAGAATATGCTAGCATGAGTCTCGGGGGGCAGCAGAATATGGCAAACTCAGGGGAATTCTAAATGGCAGATGTCCTTGATGGGGGATACACGCAAGGAAAACTGTTCCTCCACCTCATCACTTTCCAGTGGTTATAATGAGACTGATGGATGTTAGATTCAGATTGTCTGATGAGCATCTTAGTGTCCATGCCTACTATCCATGCATTTTCTCTAATGAGACTTTTCACAATAGTCCCAGGAATGATGGAAAGTGGTAGAGGTGGAAGTATGCACATAAAGGGTAGAAAGAATTGAAGTAATGGTTCATGGCATGCTATCATCACTGGTCCATGCAAAGCCTCTCTCTCTCTTATTTTTATCCTTGTACCTCATTCACATTGCCCTTCTCCTGTAGAATCCATGACATTTAACATGTATCTGTGGTCTGTAAGTGTTCTTGCAAAATGAATATTTTTGGTTTGAGCATATTTAAAAAAAAACTTACTTTTTTCTTCTAAGCACAATACTTTAGAGATATCTCTATACTTCTATATGTAAATCTACTGCTAGTAATTAACTGTTTTCTGATATCCCTGAATGTGTATCACTATATTTTACCTTATTTACATTCCTGGCACTGGGGACCCAGATAACCTTCAACTCCTAGCCAGGAAAAAAAAAGCTACAAGGAACATGAAAATGAATACCATTATATACATTCCTTTATGGAATTGCTTAAGCATTTATTTGGGATATGTTAACAGATGGAATTTCTGGGTCAAACAATGTCTGCTTACTTATTTTGCTAAATTGATCTTCTGGATAGCTGCACATGTGTATGCTTCATCAGCAATATGTTATTTGACTTCCTAATTTTGGCTTGCTTAATAGATATGAAGTGGTAGGTCATTGTTTTTACTTGTATTGAATTTTTAGAAAATTTATTTATTTATTTGAGAGAGAGAGAGAGTGCAAGTAGGGGAAGGGGCAGAGGGAGAGAGATCATCTTCAAGCAGACTCCCTGCTGAAAGTGGAGCCCACTCAGGGCTTGTTCCCAGGACCCTGAGATCACGACCCGAGCTGAACCCAAGAGTCAGGTGTTTAACTGACTGAGCCACCCAGGTGCTCCACAAATTTAGTTTTTAAAAAATTTCTCAGAATGCTTTAATTTTAGTTTCTTTATGACAAAAGGGTAACTATTTATTTTCCTTATTTCAAAAATAAATTACACTGGTTAAGAAAAATGTAGAAAAATACGAGCATACAGACAAGTGAGAAAGAAAAGTTGAAAATCAGGGTTTATTTTTGAAGCCTTTACAGCAAAATAGCTGCTGGAGGAAGCAGTCTCCTTCTGCTCACCCAGCAGCTCTGGCGGTTTGAGGGGGTGGAGGAATGACACTCAACGGAGGCTGCTCTGTCTGTAGATATTTTCATCAACAGCTCTCTGCAGCATGGCTTGTGGACCACCCTGTGACTTGAAGGGTACTGGCATGGGTGGTCTGGACTGCTGTCACTGATTGTCAGTCTTTAGGGGTAGGCAATGATGGTCCCTAGGCAAAACATAACAAAGACCAATGCAAAAAGATTAGCAGCTTTCCTCTACCAGTTCTCCCCTGTTATCGCTTCCTCTAGCCACCCTCTGCTCCAGGCTGCTGCCCATCCCCAACCCTCACCCCAACTGAAGTTATCAATGAGTGTCCTCAGAGCTTCTCAGGACTGTAGAGTTTGTCCCTGTAAAGCATACACCCTTTTACTTCAGTTTTCTGCAGAATTGGTATTGAGGGAAGTAGTTGGTAATCTAGCAGGAATCAGATACCTTTGGGGATAATTCCTACGCTAATGACCCAAGGAATTCATGGAAAAACAAGACTATACTTGCTATTAGGCTTAACAATAGCCAATACTTGGCAAGTCTACAAATGTGTTCTTAATAAATGGTGTTAGGTCTACATTTTTTTTTAACAAGGGCTTTAAGATGTGGGTTTGAATTCCAGTTTAGACACTTTCTGTTTGTGAGGCCTCGGGAAAATTATTTAATCTTCTGAGCCTGTTTCTTTATCTATAAAATGGGAATAATATTACCTGTGTCATGTATTGCTGGAGATTCAAAATGCATTTGAACTTAGACATATTTAAACACCATAGTGTCTGACACATAGACTCCGTATATAAGAATTCCTTTTATGTTTGGTGTAGAGCACCTTCTTCTTCTTTCTTTAGTGAGGGAGCCCTCACTCTAGGTGCTGCTTTCTGTAGATTCCTTGATTTTCACAGTAGGTTTGGCCACTCTGAGCTTACTGGGATATCTGGCTTTTACAGGGCATCATCCATATTTCAGCTTTTATTCCCAGGACCTTCTTAGACTACTATGAGATAAGGTCTTTAGTTGGCATTCTGCTATATTCTTGAGCTCATCCTCAAGTTGAGGTGAATGTTCGGTTGTTATTAATTTATATCAAGTTTGGCTTATTTCCAAGGCCAGAAGAATGAACATTTAACCCAATAGAGACAAAGTCTCTGGGGGAAAATTTTCTCTCCATGAAGCATCTGCTGCTGCCCTATCCCTAATGCTGGGCAAAGGAGAGGGGAGGTCGGGAAGCCGATCTTACCATATGAACAGAAAATGGCTACTTTGTATTCCTTTTGTTTTAGATTGTTATTTCTTGGAAAGTATAACAAAAAGCTATATGGATTATTAATTGCACTGAAAACAAAATGTTCTTCAACTGTATTATGGCTGGTCAGTGAGAATAAGGAGGTTGTCTTTATGACTGGTCTTGATGTCTAGCTTTACTTCTGGGAGCTCTATGGAGAAAGACAAAGAAGTACCAGCCATGTTTTTTCACAGTTTTCATTAAATTTCAAATTATTAAATTATTCATTCTGAACCACTAAGTAGTGATTTTCCCCCCCTAGCCTCCAGTGGTACTTAAAACATGCCAACAAATGATACTTTAACATGAAAATACATGTATAGAAAAACCTGAAGTATGTATTCCAAAATGTTAAAGCTATCTCTGGGAGGTAGGATGATATATAATTTAATGGACTTCTGGAGTTTTCTATAATTAGTATGCATTATTTTATAATAAGGAAATTATTTAAAAGTTAAAAAGTTTTATAGGTAATTATAATAGAGAACTATTTTGGAGACTTAAAGTATCTTAAAAGTTGATTTTCTCCTAACACCTTAATGAGAAATGAGAAGAATTATTATTAGACAATTTGAAAGATTATCTTTCATAGGAAAGTTAGACTACATATATATCATGTATATATATATATCATCATACATATGTACATATATATACATATGTATATACATATATATACATACATATATATCATCATATATATATATATGATATATGATGATGAACATCAAGAAACATGGGCCAGGGATATTCTGTAACTTTGACCTGAATAAACACATGAGAGATTAGAAGAGCCTGGCATTCTGACTCCTACCTCTGTGTTAACTGTATTTATTTATAGAGGGGACAGTTCTAAACTCTTTACATGGAATTACCCATTTATTCTCCACACACCTGCTTAAGGCAGATACCGATATTATCTCCATACCACAGATGACACAACAGAGGAACAGAGGGGTTGAGTAACTTGTCCATGGTTATATCCCCTGTCAGTGGCAGAGCTGAGATTTTAGTACAAAAGTTTGGCTTCAAGGACAAGAGACTGCAAAATAGAAAAAGATATATACAAAATTATATTATATTTAGTGTGCATTACATGTGTTTCTGAGAGCAACAGGATGAAAAAGTATGGTTTGTCCCTGCATTTACACTTTAATTTACACTTAAAATTATGAAATGTTTATTATATGTGAAGTATGTTTTAAGGCAGTGAGGAAACAAGAAGTATGCTCAGTGCTGCTGCCCTTGTGAAGCTCATAATATAGTGTGGAAAAGTAGCAGTGGAAACAATGAACATCATGTAATATGCACTGAATATTAAATGATATATTAAGTATGTGATCTTATCCAATGACGTTGAATAACCCCAAAACAAAAAGTTTTTGAAGTTCTCATCTTAAATTTCTTGGTATATATGGAATTAACTAAAAATAAAAATCACATATAGTTTAGGAGAGCACTTTATAAGTTCAGAAATGATAAAGTACACCTAGAAGTATAGGACAAAAAAATAATGGTAAGCCTGTTGTGAGTTTGTTCCTAGATAGGGAAAATTTGGTTTTTCCATATATTGGGAGGTTTTGAAACAATCTACTTTACATTGCTTCAGAAAAAGACCTACTTTTTTGGCAGTGGAAACTGCATGAGGGTTTTGGGTAAAAAAGATAGAATGTCATTGTGATCTCTCAGGTGGTAAAAAAGGCTAAAGGGACTGTGTTGGTTTATTGGAACTGGTATACCAGATCAACACCTTGGGAAGGGGCAATGCCTTAAATTACATCAGCTATGAGCACTGTGATATTTGCCCACATTTTATTTATTTCGTTGGCTGAATTCCACATTTACACAGAAAGACATGTCAAGGATAACACAGCAACTACTGTAGCAGCTGATCTTGTCTTTTCTCGTGAGCTCTAGCTGACAGATTTGACTCAGTCTTGTGCTATTTGGAGTATGATGAATCATTGCTCTTGTAAATGGAGAACAGTTGTACTGAATGTATCAGATAATTCTCAGAGAGGAAAGACTGATGGTGTAAGTTGGCCTCACTCACCGTAATTGTAGATTCCCTGGAGTGTCAGATCACATGTCTATTAAAAAGTACTAAATGACCCCCTTGGATTTTCAAACAGCTAATATAATTTCCGAAATAAAATAGAAAGTGAGCACAAAAAGTAGGACTCCATTTTGGGAAGAAAAATGGCCTATAAGGTAATTTGAAACATTAGGTTATATTTTATTATTTACAAAATAATGAAGCATAAACATGGAGTGAATAAAAATTTATTCTGAGAACCTTAGAATTCTATGATAAATCTGTATCTTTTAAAGTTTGAAATTTGTAGTTTTAGAATAATGAAATAGAAGTGAAGAGAATAATCTCCAAGGTCCCTTCTGCTTTAAAATTCTGTTCTTGTGTGATTTGAGTTAGGTGGTAAAATTCTGGAACAAATTAACTGAAGGATTGAACAGGATGATGATTGTTTTAGGAAACATTTAGTTGCTGGCTGGATGGCAGCTTACCAAGAAAAGCTAGGGATACTAAATCATGTGGAGATCATTCTTGGTTCCATAGCCATCTAAGGTTAATTCACAGCCTGAATATGATGGTGGAGAGAAAATGAGCCAGACATCTTATAGGGATTCTGAAATTCTTTCCAGGAAGAATCTAAGTATTAGGTATGTATTTTTGTCCAAACTTACCCCACAATGATGGCTATAATAGTCACATGGGGAATGCATTTTCAGGGTCGTTGGGAAGGCAATGCATTTATTTGAAAGCTGCAAAAATGGTTTTGGGCTGTTGCTCCTTAATCTGCTGGTAGAATGTGAACATTTTAGAATTTAATTGAATGATTCCCAGCCATTTTGGCATCCCTTGGGTCATTCTTCTTATACGTATTGTAAGTTACTTTATTTCTGAGGCCTTCAGATAAGAATAAAATTACATAAAGAAAACCTTGGGATTTGCACATAAAATATTTAATAAGTTTACTTAGAAATCTAAAAAGCCTACTGGTTTTTAGTTATTTCCATCCTAGCCAGGTAAAATATATTTATAAATCCCTGGAGAAGACAAAGTTTTTATTTATCTATCTATATTATCTATCTATCATCTATCTATCTATTATTATTTATCAATCTATAATCTATCTATTTATAATCTATCTCTCTGTCCATCATCTATTTTTTGTTTGAGTAAAGTTCACAGACAGCCTATTGCCAAATCAGGTCATAAGATCCATTTTTGGACATTATTTAAAATTACCAATTAAAAATTTGGATAATTTCACAGAAAACCTTGGATTTTCATTTCCTCCAGAAAAAAATGTCCCATTTTCAACAACAAGAACAAAAAAAATGAAAGGTATGCAGAGAAATAATAAAGTATGACTTATACACTTGAAAAAAACAATCAATGCCAACTGTCACTATAAACCCAGATGTTGGATTTACTAGACAAAGACTTGAAATCAGCTATTTTAAATATGTTTGAAGAGCTAAAGGAAATTATGTTTAAATAGATAAAGGTAAGAGAATGGTGCCTCACCAAATAAGGACTATCAATAAAGGGATGGAAATTATAAAAATAAATCAAATAGAAATAACTGAAATGAAAAATTTACTATAGGGTCCCAACAGCAGATTTGAGGAAGCAGAATATAAAAACCAATAAACTTAAAGATAGATTTCTATAAAGTAAGGTGTTAATTATAATCTTCAGGGCAGCCACTAAGAAAATAACTACAAAACATATAGTTAAAGAAATGATAAGGCAATCAAAATATCTGCTTAACAAAATAAAAGACAGTTCAGGAGGACATGAGGAATGAAAAAGATAATTTATGCCAACTGTAGCCAAAAGAGAGGTGGAATGGCTATATTCAGACAAAGTAGACTTTCAGAAAAAATTTATTATGAGAGACAAAGGAAGACATTCCATAATGACAGGAGATCAAGAATTTAAAAATAAACATATTAGCACCTAACAACAAAGCCCCTGAACCTGTCAGCATTGAAGCAAAATTGGTACGATTGAAGGGAGAAATAGTTCAACAGTAATAGTTGGCAACCTCAATATCTCAATTTCAATAATTGATAGAAAAATTAGATCAGCAAGGAAATGGAAGACTTAAAGAACACTACAAACCAAGCAGACTTAACATATCCATAGACATTGTAGTACACATCAAACACTCTCAAAGATAAACCATAGAGTTGAACACACATACACATGCACACACACACACACACACACACACACAAAACCACAGCAAATTTAAGAGAATTGAAATAACACAAAGTGTGTTCTCCAATCACAATGAAATGATATTAGAAATCAATAAAATTCACCAATATGTGGAAATTAAGCAACACAGGCCTAAATAACCAAGGGTTCACTGAAAAAAATCACAAGGGAAATTAGAAAAAAATTTTTTTTGAAATATATAAAAATAAAAACATACCAAAACTTATGAGGTGTAGTGAAAATAGTGATCAGAAGGGTATTTATAGCTATAAATTCCTTTATTAAAAAAGAAGAAAGATCTCAAATCAATAACTTAACTTTCAACCTTAAGTAGCTAGAAAAATAAGAGCAAACTAAACCTAAATCAAGAGGAAGGAAGGAAATAGCAAAGATTAGAGTAGAGATAAAAGAAGCAGAACATAGAAAATAAAATCAATGAAATCAGAAGTTGGTTCTTTGAAAATATCAACAAAATTGACAAATCTTTAGTTAGCTTGACCAAGACAAAAGGAAGACTCAAATTATTAAAACCAGGGATGAAAGAGGCCCACTTTTTCATTACTACTGACCTCACAGAAATAAAAGGATGATAAGGGAACACCATTAATGATTGTATACCAGTAAGTTAGGTAACCAAGTTGAAAAGGACAAATTCCTTTCAAAACACATACTATTGAAATGAACTCACAAAGAAACAGAAAATATGAAGAGGTCTGTAAAATGTGAAAAGAATAAATCAGTCATCAAAAACTTCCAGCAAAGAAAAACCCAGGGTAATACGGCTTCACTACTGAATTCCACCAAATGTTTAAAGAAGAATGACCACCTGGCCTTTTCAAACTCTTCTGAAGATTAGCAGAGGAGAGAAGACTTCCCTATTCAGTCTCTGAGGCTGGCAACATTCCTAATACTGAAGTCAGAGAAAGATATCAAAAACGAATATCCTTATTAGTATAGATGCAAAAATACTCAACAAAATAATAGTAAACTGAATCTAATAACATATCAAAATGATATGTTGGTATATGATATATACCAGTTGGTATTGGTTTGCAAGATTGGTTTAAATATGAAAATCAATCAATATAATATACAATATTTATATAATAAGAGGCATCTTAAGAGATAAAACAAAATGCATGTGACAAAATTCGACACTCTTTCATGATTAAAAAAATATATACAACAACCTAGGAACAGAAAGTATGTTACACTGAATAATGGTCCCCCAAAAAGTTATCCATGTTATCCTTGGAACCTGTAAATGTCACCTTGTATGAAAAAAAGGAGTTTGAAAATGTTATTTAATTAAAGATATTTAGATGGGAAGATTATTCTGGATTCTGAGTGGGCTCTAAATACTATCACATTTATCTCTGTAAGAGAAAGGAAGAGGGAGATTTGTTTACAGATGAGAAGAAGGCATTGTGCTTTTGGGGCAGAGATTGGAGTGATGTGGTTATAAGCTAAGGAATGTCAGCACTTACTAGATGATGAAACACACAAGGTACAGATTTACCCCTATAGCCTCTGGAAAGAGTGCAGCCATGATGAGATCCACTGAAACTGATTTCAGACTTTTGGCCTCCAGAACTGTAGGAGAATAAATGTGCTGTACTAAGCCACCAAATATGTAGCAATTTGTTAGATCTGCCATAGAAAACTAAGCATGTCACAAAATCCAACACCCTTTCATGATGAAAACTTACTCAATAGTTTAGGAATAGAAAGGAACTTGCTAAACCTGAGAAAGGGCCTTTATGAAAATCCTACAGTTAACATTATATTTATTGGTGAAAGATTGAAATGTTTGCTTTTAAAATCAGGAACGAGGCAAGAGTGTCTGCTCTCGCTATTTTCCTTCAGCATTGTACTTGAGGCTCAAGACATAGAAATTAGGCAAGAAAAAGGCATAAAATGTATCTAGGTTGGAAGGGAAGAAATAAAACTATTTTCTATTTGTAGATGACATGATCTTATATATAGAAAACACTAAAGAATCCACAAAAAATTAGTACTTATAAATGAATTCAGCAGTGAAGTTAAAGATACAAGATCAATATGCAGAAAATAATTGCATTTCTATATACTAGTAACAAGCAATCCAAAAATGAAATTAAGAAAACAATCCCATTTACAATAGCATCAAAAAGAATAAAACATTTAGAGATTAAACTATAAAATATTGTTGAAATAAACCCTAAATATCTAAAGACATTTTATGTTCATGGACTGGAAAACTTAATGTTGTTAAAATGCCTAACCCCTATCAAAATTCCAACTGCCTTTTGTTGAAGAAATTGATGGGCTGGTCCTAAAATTAATATGGTAATGCAGGGGAGCCAGAATAGTCAAAATAATATTGAAAAAGAACAAAATTGGAGGACTCACACTTTCCGACCTCAAAACATTTTGAAGCTGCAATAAAGTGTGACAGCATGATAGTGACGTAAGGATAAAATATAGATCAATGAGATGGAGTTGAGAGTGCAGATGTAAATCCATGTAAGTATGGTAAATTTATCTTAAGGTAAATTTAGCTTTAGCAGGAGTACCAAGACTATTCAATGAGTAAAGCCTTTTCAACAAATGGTGCTGGGACAACTGGATATCCACATGCAAAAGAACTAAATTAGACTTTTACCTCACAGCATATAAAAAATTAATTCAGGGGTCAATGACCTAAATGTAGGAGCTAAAATTGTAAAACTCTTAGAAGGAAATAAATGTAAATCTTTGTGTTCTTAGATTAGACAATGATATTTTTACAATTTTATTTATTTATTAGAAAGAGCATGAGTGGGGGGAGAAGCACACTTCCCACTGAGAAGGAAGCCTGACATGAGAAACAATCCCAGGACCCCAAGATCATGACCTGAGCCAAAGGCAGATGCTTAACTGACTGAGCCATCCAAGCACCCCTAGGCAATGATTTCTTAAATATGACACTAAAAGCATAGCACAAAAATAAAAAATAGATAAATTTTACTTAGCAAAACTGCAAAACTAAAATATTTTGTACATCAAAGGACACTATCAAGAAAGTGAACACATAACCCACAAACAGGAAAAAAATGTTTGAAAATCATATATGTGAAAATGAATTTGTATTCAGAATATAGAAATGATTCTTGCAAATCAACAATAAAAAGACAACCTAATTAAAAAAACAGACAAAGGATTCCTTTTTAGATTTTATTTAAATTAAAGTTAGTTAACATACAGTGTATAATTAGTTTCAGGCATGGAATTTAATGATTCATCAGTTGGATATAGCACCCAGTGCTCATCACATCACATGTCCTACTTAATGTCCATTAGCCAATTACTGCTTCCCTAACTCACTTCCCTTCCAGCAACCCTCAGTTTGTCCCCTATAGTTAAGAGTCTTTTAGAGTTTGCTTCTCTCTCTGTTTTTATCTTATTTTATTTTCCCTTCACCTATTTTCATCTGTTTTGTTTCTTAAATTACACATATAAGTAAAATCGCATGGTACTTGTCTTTCTTGACTGACATTTCTCTTAGTATAATATACTTTAGTTCTATCCACGTTGTTGCAAATGGCAAGATTTAATTCTTTTTGATGGATGAGTAATATTCCATTGTATATCTATACCACCTCTTCTTTATCCATTCATCTGTCGATGGACATCTGAACTCTTTCCATAGTTTGGCTATTGTGGACATTGCTGCTATAAACATTGGGTTGCATGTGTCCCTTTGAATCACTATTTCTGTGTCCTTTGGGTAAATACTTAGTAGTGCAATTGTTGCGTCTTAGAGTAGTTCTATTTTTAACTTTTTGAGGAAAGCCATACTGTTTTCCAGAGTGGCTGCACCACTTTGCATTCCCACCAAGAGCGCACGAGGGTTCCCTTTCTTCACATTCTTACCAACATTTGTTGTTTCTTGTGTTGTTAATTTTAACCATTCTGACCAGTGTGAGGTGGTATCTCATTGTGGTTTTGATTTGTGTTCCCTTGTTGATGAATGATGTTGAGCATTTTTTTCATGTGTCTGTGTAGCCATTTGATTATGCGTCTGGAGAATGTCTGTTCACATCTTCTGCCCATTTCTTGACTGGATATTTTGTTTTTTGATGTTGAGTTTGATAAGATCTTTATAAATTTTGGATACTAGCCCTTTATCTGATATATCGTTTGCAAATATCTTCTCCAATCCCATAGGATGCCTTTTAGTTTTCTTGATTGTTTGCTTTTAGGCAAAAGATTTGATTCGATGTTTCTCCAAAGAAGATATTGTTGGGGGGAAGTCATGGAAAATACATGATCACTGATTGACCTGTGAGCTGGATCCAGGTGATCTGAGGTTCCCCGTCTCTTACCCTGTTCTTAGAATATAGGTTCTGCTTGCCTTTCCCACTTCTAGAGGCTGCCTTGAGATAGCGATGTGGTGTTGAGAATACTTGTACAGTGACTAAACCCAGTCAGGGCCTCTATATAAACTTTTAATATTGGTAGATGAGTGTGGGGTACCATTCATCTTGCTGCTGCCTAAAAAAAGTCTCATAAATTTTCTTTGCTTATTAAAACTGCCACCTACCAACTTAAAGTGGCCTGCCTCTTTCTTTGGTCTTCTCTCCCTGCCTTTTGCATTTGGAGGTCAGTATCAGATTATACCTCAGAAGTTCCTGAAAGGGTTGCAAACCAACAGATATACAAATAGTCAATAAACACAAAAGAAATCCTCCTCATCATTAGTCATTAGGGAAATGGATATTAAAACCACAGCGGCGTACCACTTCATATTCATTAGAATGGCTAATTAAAAAAAAAAAAGGAAAATAAATATTGGCAGGGGCATGAAAAAATTGGACCACTCAATACATTCTGATGGGAATATAAAATGGTGCAGTCCCTTATAAAACAGTTTGATAGTTTCTCAAAAAGTTAAACATAGCGTTACCGTATGATGCAACAATTCTACACTTAGGTGTATGCTCAAGAGAATTGAAAACACATAATCACACAAAAACTTGTGCACAAATGTTTATGGCAGCACTGTTCATAATAGTTCCAATGTGGAAACAACACCAGCTCATCAACTAGTTTATAGACAAACAACATATATATCCATACAATGAAGTGTTAATCAGCCATAAAAAGGATGAAGTACTGATGCTACAACATGGATAAACCTTGAAATATATCAAGCCATGAATCCAGACAAACAATTCCTTATGTTGTATTATTTCATTTAGATAGAATGTCCAGAGTATGAAAATTCTGGGATATTAGAGTATATTATGTAGAGGTATATTAATTTTTGCTGGGAGGTGGGATTTGGGATGATTACTGAAGTTTGTGGGGTTTCTTTTGGGGGTGATAGATGCATTCTGGGAAACAATAGTGGTGATGGTTGCACATATAAAATTAAACTATTAAATTTTACACCTTAAAATGGTTAAAATGGTGAGTTTTGTGTTGCGTAAGTTGTATGTTAATTTAAAAATTGCAGAAAAAATGGAGAAAGAGAAAATGGCAATTGTTAATGTCAAAGTTTAGATATTTAGTTAAATAAAAAGTATGATAAAGTTAGATACTTATTTCTGTTTAGTAGAATAAATGGATAACCTGCATTTTTTCCTGATACCTAGTTAATCCATCTTTAATGCCAGTGTTGCAAAATTATGGTTATTGCTTATTGCTTAATAAGCAATGTTTTGCAATAAATAAGCAATTAAGCTTATTGCTTGATAAGCAATAAGCAAAATTATGGTTATTGCTTATTGCTTATTTCTTAATAAGCAATAAGAAATAGCATACTTCAAATCAGTGATAGAGTAATCAAACTATTGTTCCAGGCAAGGGGAGATTAAAAGACTAAAGTCTAAATTTATACAAGTTGGTACTCAGGAGAGATGGCTTAGCCAACCTTAGGCTGAAGTCCAGCTACCAGTGCAAAAGTAAAAGTCCCTTATTGCTAGAAGACATTGCTAGGAAACATGGCACTGGTATTGACAGGCAAGATGATCTTCCAGGGATCACCGTCAGCTTTCGCCACTGTGAGTAAAAGTTGCCTTTACTGTGGCAGGAGCCATTTACCCCAAAGTCTTTGGAGAGCTATTTTAGATCAGCAAAGGTTGCCTTTGCAGACCTAACACTTTCTGATAGTCCTCACAAACTCTTAATGTTTGTAGTCTAAATGTCCCCTTGCCATAGTTGTTTCTTCATGTTTTTTATTGAAAAGCCCACAGCAGCGATGCTCAGCACCTGAGCTACTGAGTTCTTATCTGTGAGAACTGGTGAGAGGATGAGATTTTGACACAACTCACTTCATTCTTATATTGAAACAACTTTTCTTTTGTTTTTGTCATAATCAAGTGGATTAAAATAGCTTCACATAAGTTATAAACAACTGTTTTGAAATTATATCAAATCAACCATCCACCCTGTGGTTTCAAATCACTCACACACTAATTAATCCTAAGGGCCTAAAACCTTCTCAAAATCTAAGTTCACAAAAATCTAAGTTCACAAAAATGTCAATCCACCCTGTGTGATTATACATTAGTTACAATCTTTTTTTTTAGTTACAATCTTAATAACAATCATATTTTAAGAGTCTTTTACCTTTACTACACAATTTTTTATTTTTTTACACCATGGATTTATGACCAGTTTAAGCAACCACATTCCTAATATTAGCAAAAACATAACAGAGAACTTTTTCATATGGTACCATTTCTAGTTGTTAAACTTTTTAAAACACTCAGTTAAGCTTCCTTGACCATTGTATTTCCACGTAAAAGACATTTTTATGAAACTTCAAGAGATGTAAGATTGCATAGCACTATCAAACACATGTTTGATTGTCATAACATTAGAATTCAAGGCTGTCATTATCTTAGGGAGTGTGTGGTTTTGTTCTCCTTTTGATTTCTGCAAAGTAACTTTGACTTTATTGGTTGCATATTCCAGATGTTCTTTTTATTTTTTGAAGATTTTATTTATTTATTTGAGAGAGAGAGAGATTGAAAGAATGAGTGGGAGGAGGGGCAGAGGAAAAAGCAGACTTTCTGCAGAGTAAGGAAACTGATGTGTGACTTGACCCCAGTACCCTAGGATCATGACCTGAGCTGAAGGCAGACGCTTAACAATTAAGCCACCCAGGTGCCTTCCAGATGTTCTTTTACTTTAGTTTTCTTGTGTATGATTTACATTTATTAAATTAATTTTAGGAGGCTCAGTGTGAAATATTTCTTGGTTATTTTAATAGTACCTCCATCTTATTGACTTTGAATATCTTTTTTCTTCTACTGTCACATTCATTATCTGTCATATTTTGCTCATCCCACCATGTTGTGTTCCTTTTTTTCCCCTTGACTGTAATAGGTTAGGGTAAGATTTGGCTTAGCATATTATCACAGTCCAGTTTTTGATACTATACATAACTGGTTGAGAAGGCATTGAGGCCATAGTTTTAGATACTTTAGATATTCAAAGGTCCAGCAGTAGTAATAGTATTTTAATTCCATTCCACCAACATGTCTTAGGAAAATATTTTCCTTTGATCATTAAGAGGTCTTTCAGTGGCCTGAAGGCTTCAGTCTCTCTTTTGATATTGAAGAACCATGGAAGTGTGGTGACCCAATTCATGTATCCCCCTTTAAATGTCAATAAGCTAGTTTCGCAGTTGTTCAAGGAATCATAATGATTATGATGTGTCCTATCTACTTTCTTTCTGTTTGGGCTTTCTGTTATCTTAGGTGACCAGTATTGCCCTCAAGATTATAGTTGTTCTAAAAGTATGCCACATATCAATTTTAATTGTGAGAGCTGACATTCTATACTTAGAGAAACATCCTTTATATTGTTTTTGTTTTTTAAAATTTTGTTATTTTAAATGTTTTCCCCAACTGCTTTATGGAAAATTTCCATGGCTCTATTTACTTCTATATGAAAATCATTTATGTTTTGTAATATATTGCTGATTTTATCCATCTGTGTGCCCAGTGATGACAAAGCTGCCATTGCATGTTGGGATTATTTGGTTTCAAAATTTTAAAAATTTAACATGTTTTGGTCAATTTGGAATTGAGAAAATCACTTTCCATTGCTTCTCCAATTAAGCCTCTTACTGGAGAGACCCAAGGCAAGATGGCGGAGGTGTAGGAGGCATGGAGAGCACTGGGATCCAGAAGTCCAGCTAAAGAGGCTGAAGACCACTCTAAAAGCTGGCAAACACAACAGGAGAGAGAAGAGAATAAGAACAGCAATTCTAGGAGCAGAAAATCGACCACTTTCAGAAGGTAGGACGTGTGGAAAAAGTGAATTTAAAGTGACAGGAAGAGAGACCCCGGGGGGGAGGGGCCGGCTCCCAGCAGCCACAGAGCACAAAATCCGGAACTTCTAGTCCGCTCCACTGAGGGACATCGCTCTGCAGGCTAACCGGGGGTTCAACCCTCACGGGAACAGTGTGGTTTCGGGACCCGTGGGGTCACCGAGGGACCAGGGGAGCCCGAGTGTGGCAGAGCACCCACGTATTGGGGTGGAGAAGCCCACGGCAGAGAAGGAGCCGCGCAACGCCGCATAGACCTACCTTGGACTATAGGAACTGAGACATATAGTCCATATAGGGCTGCCGTACTTCAAGCAGGGACCCCACGGGAGGTAGCTCCAGAGACACCCGCTCCTTCCTCCTCTGGGAGGAGCAGTGTGAGAGCCCGCAGCAGGAATCTGCTGGTTCAGGGACTCCAGACGGGGC
>CM053610.1:42671821-42711398 GCA_028646535.1 Procyon lotor
TATAGGAAAGCAACTGATTTCTGTGCATTGATTTTGTATCCTGTCACATTACTGAATTGCTATATGAGTTCTAGTAGTTTAGGGGTAGAGTCTTTTGGGTTTTCCATATACAGTATCATGTCATCTGCGAAGAGAGAGAGTTTGACTTCTTCATTGCCAATTTGAACACCTTTTATTTCTTTTTGTTGTCTGATTGCTGTCGCTAGGATTTCTAGCACTATGTTGAACAAGAGTGGTGAGAGTGGGCATCCTTGTCGTGTTCCTAATCTCAACGGGAAGGCTGTCAGCTTTTCCCCATTGAGAATGATATTTGCTGTGGGCTTTTCATAGATAGACTTGATGATGTTGAGGAATGTTCCTTCCATCCCTATGCTTTGAAGAATTTTAATCAGGAGTGGACGCTGAATTTTGTCAAACGCTTTTTCTGGATCAATTGAGAGGACCACGTGGTTCTTCTCTCTTCTCTTATTGATCTGTTCTATCACATGGATTGATTTGCGAATGTTGAACCACCCTTGCATCCCAGGGATAAATCCCACCTGGTCATGATGAATAATCTTTTTAATGTGCTGTTGGATCCTATTAGCTAGGATCTTGTTGAGAATCTTGGCATCCAAAAGGCTGCTTGAGCAGAAAAAACACCAAATTGAAAGCATGGCAAAAAACCTGTCCTTTGGTCTACTTCCTAGGAATTTCTTCAAGTTTATCTTCTAATCCTCCTACCATTTTCATTTATCCAACCATATTTTCAATTTCTAAGAATTTTTTTTCATCATCTTGTGCTAGTTTCTGGATGAAGTATCTTATCTTATGGAAGATATTAATTATATTTTGAGCTTTTCTTCTGCTTGTAGTATAAAGCAGTTTTGAAACATGGCACATGTGTGGCTATTTCAGAGAGAGAGGGAGAAAAGACAACGAACGTGGGTTAAACCATTTTCCAAAGAAGAGTTTATAAATAGGTTTTTTTTTTTTTTCAGATTAGATTATAATGGATACTGTAATGCACCTGATGTTGAATCTGAGAGACCACCGAGGAGCCGATACCGATGCAAATGCATGAGGGTTTATTTGCAAGCTCGAGCTTGGGCCCAAGTATACCCAACACTGTGGAGTTGGGGCTTGGACTCCGAGGTCAAAGGGCCTAACAGTTATATAGGGGCCAGTGGTCACACAGAAAGCTGCATAGTCATTGTCGGTCCACACTCAGGTGGCCAATGAGATTGTAACACACGCGGAAAGTTGCATGGTCATCGTCGGTCCACACGCAGGTGGCCAATGAGATTGTAACACACGAGCAGTGTTGCATAGTCATGTTGGTCCACACGCAGGTGGCCAATGAGATTGTAACACACATGGAAAGTTGCATGGTCATCGTCGGTCCACATGCAGGTGGCCAATTGAATCATAATTTACCCTATAGTAACCATTTGAACTAGCCTATTACTCTGGTCTGAATTGGCGGGCAAAAGGTGGGGTTTGCATCCTGTGACAGTTAGGGGTTCCGCATTCCTATCAGCTAACTCAAACTAGTTCAAGGACCGGCTAGGCAATGTTCTGACATTCTGTGACCTTTCTCGGGAGCCGGTCGTGTAGGGGTTATATACAATATGACAGGTATAACACAAAATGAAGTTAGCCTTTTTTTTTTCTCTGCTCTCTCAGATACCTGTAAAAACAGTTATTAAATATGACCAGTTTCCCATGCTAGTCCACCACAGTCTTTTTAACTCCATCTTATACCTCAGATACATATACCAAGAGTAGTCCGAACAGGAGATACACACACACACACACACACACACACACACACACACACACACACACACACACTATAGCTTAGTGGTTTAGAGCATGGACTTTAGTAAAAGAATTCCTCAGTTCAAATCTTGGCTCAGTTGCCTATTAGTTGTGGACCTTGAGCAAATCATAACCTCCCCATTCTCAGTATCTTCCTCTGTAACATGGGTATAAAATAGCAGTTACCTCACAAGGTTGTTATGAAGACTAAATGCATTAATACATGGAAAGTACTTAGAATAATGCCTGTCATGCTGGGTGTGTACCTACTTAAAAAATAAAATAGAATAATGCCTAACATATGGTAAGTGCTATGAAATCTTAGCTATGACTGTACTATTTATTATTTTTCCATGAAAAATACATTGTAAAGTCTAATTGGACACTAGGGTCCCTGGTGCTAGCCTTCCTTGACATTAGCCTTGGCATCTCACATGGGAAAGAGGGACTCTATTGGGGGATGACCAGGCAGATATCCTTTGGCGCTTGTAACTCACTGATACCTCATTTAATAGAGGGCTAGTTCCTCTCTCTTATTAAGTAGTAAGGCTAAATCAATTTCTAAATGAAGGGACCTATGTAGATTTGTGCAAAAAAAGACAACTTTTATCCAGTATTTATAATTAGGTACTTAAGGGAGATGGTTTCTGTTTTGTTTTTAGTGTGGTCAGCTTTCAGACTCCCCAGTCCCAGGTTGTCCCTCTTTATTCTTTATGTGAAGGTTACAATTTTTAAACTGGAGGCTTACCAGAGTTTGTAGTTCTTACCTACTCCAAGAAAAATTGTTGAACGTGAATGGGAGCCTGCCTGCTCTTCTCAGTGTTCTGTATCAGATCTACAATTTCTTGTGTCCAAGTAGTTCCTGAAAAAAAAACTGGGAGAACTGAGTACTGATTATTGATTTCTGCAGCTTATAGTTTAGAAACATCTTATGGTACAGAAAGAAATTAATTTGCCTATTATACCTCACTTATATTACTCATTACAAGTTTAAAATATAAAGATTATTTTTTCCTCTCTGGAAAGTTTAAGGGAATAAGGGAATAAGAATAATTCATTTTTATACTCCAGTGATGTACTTTTAAAAATTTGAATATGGGCCTTTCGGCCGGAACCGCCATCTGCCAGTAATTCGCCAAAATGACTAACACAAAGGAAAAGAGGAGAGGTACCCGCTATATGTTCTCTAGGCCTTTTAGAAAACATGGAGTTGTTCCTTTGTCCACATACATGCGAATCTACAAGAAAGGTTATATTGTGGACATCAAGGGGATGGGCACTGTTCAAAAAGGAATGCCTCACAAATGTTACCATGGCAAAACTGGAAGAGTCTACAATGTTACTCAGCATGCTGTTGGCATTGTTGTAAACAAAAAAATTAAGGGCAAGATTCTTGCCAAGAGAATTAATGTACGCATTGAGCATATTAAACATTCAAAAAGCCGAGATAGCTTCCTGAAGCCTGTGAAGGAAAATGATCGGAAAAAGAAGGAAGCCAAAGAAAAGGTACTTGGGTTCAACTGAAGTGTCAGCCTGCCCCACCCAGAGAAGCACACTTTGTGAGAACCAATGGAAAGGAGCCCGAACTGCTGGAACCCATTCCCTATGAATTCATGGCATGATAAATATAAAGAAAATAAAAGACCTCAAGACTGTAAAAATGTTTCTCTTAATTGAGTAGAAGTATGGTGTCCTTTCCCCCCAAAAATATTTAAAGCAAACTTTGTGTCCAAAAAAAAAATTTTGAATATGGATTCGTATTTCTAAAAAATGATAATAAAAATAATTATTATATGTAACAGTAGGGGTTAATTAAAAAAATTTTTACTGTTTAAAGAAAATCACAGAAATTCCCAAATGCTCACGTTTACCATTAAACCTTGGTTACTAATGAATAATCTTGTTCCCTCTCTACTATGGATACTATTTTTTTTAGAGCCATGATCCAATGCCAGTAATATGAAAAGGAAGAAAAGGAAGGAAAATTAAGAATTCCAAATAATCTACAAACTGGAGAAACTTAGATTGAATGAATTTCTTATTAAAAGGCTAAGAAAGACCTGAGGGAATATTAGACAGAGACTCCTACAAAAAAGTTGATTTGGTTTTAAATGGAAAATAACTTTTGCTCTATTTGCAGATACTATCTATTTCTCTCTAAGGCTTCATTGACTATCTCCTTATGGATTCTGGGCCTTCCTCTCATCCCTGAGTCCCCTTGACCTGCCTCTACAGTGTTTAGCCTCCCAGAAAGTCTCTCTCTGTTTGGCTTCTGGGACACTTGGCTGACCTGGTCTTGTGTCTGTGAGAGGAAGCATGGTTTGAATGTGTGGGGCTATTGAAATATATGGACTCCAATCCTATCTCTGGGACATAGAAGTTGAATGGTTTTGGATAAATTATGTAAACCCACTGAGCATCAAATACTTTTGTTGGTTTTCAGAATTAGAAGAGGAATGTAAGCAGAACCTAGTTTACAGTAGGCACTAAATAAACATTGTGTCCTAATTTTTTGACTGGTGTTAATATATCTACAGGGCTAGAGCCAGGACATGTGAGACCATCTTGCTCAGGTAACCCCTGAAGAGACATATGCCATTCTTGTAATGGTGCCCTCATGCCAGGTTCCCTTTTCCCTAGTACCTTGATGGTGATCTCTGGGTGCTGTCCTAAGGCTCCCCTTATAGACTATACTCTGGTATCACATTTGCTCAGCTTCTTGTTGGTTCCTATTCTGCACTAAACCCAATTTCTCCTTCTGCCCTTCCAAAACCAGAATTAAGTTCATCCTTGAAACTTCTGTTGCTTTCTTGTTAGCCTATTGTCCTAACTCCATACTGTTGGGTTCTGCCCAATCCAGGCTGCTTTGGGATCATCAGAGAGCCCCCTCTCTTCATGGACTGGCTCTGTTTTCTCTTCACGACTCTTGAGGGTGGTGAAGCCTCTCAAAGGGAGTCATGTGAGCCCTCTACCTCTGGGCTTGGCTTTGATGTTGTAGATGCTGTGAGTATCTCAGGAATACTGGGCTTTCTCAGATGTTGGTCCAGGGCATCCAAGGGCTCCTGCCAGACTTCCTTGATTTACACTCCAGACTTGCCTTGCACACATGCCCTCATACTATGATTTAAACTCACCAGTAACTACCCCCTCTAGTCCCAGGAAAGCTAAATCCCACTACTAGCGCATGCTTCTGGAGTCCTCATTACTGCCTTATTTCCAGTGCAATCTGATATCTGCCTTTCCATGGACCCTACCTGCTAGCCAGAATCTTCCCAGATATGAATGTTGACCTGAATGGGACCTCAGCAAACTATGACATGGCTCAGGCAAGCTCCAGCTGGAGTTATGTCCTTTGGTTCTAGATAGACAGTTGTAAATGGAGGGATATGCCCCCTAGATTTCTGAATGAAAAGATGATGCTGGCAGACAACTCTCAGCTATTCGTTCTTCTCTGGGGCCAAGTTCTTGTCCCTTTCCTGAGGCAGCTTGCATCTGTTGACTGGCTGACACCTGATCTGCTCACCCAAACTGGCATGGCACCAAATATGAAGGGCCATCCAACTTCAGAGCATTGGATGAGGCCCTGGCTGGGACCAAGTTGAAGCTCAGTTTCTCCCTCTGCTTATTAAACAGGACACACACTTATTTCTGACCCAGAGTCTGCCTGCCAGGTAACTGGCCTATGACATGGATAGAAAAAGGGCTCCTTTGGGAGTGAGGACCATGAATTAGGATTATAACAGGCCAGCTCAGGTAAGTAGCAGATGGGGACCTAGAACCTCATGTAACCTTATTTAGAGTTAGGGTCTTTACAGAAGTAATAATGTTAAAGTGATGTCATTAGGGTGGGTCCTAATACAATATGACTGGTGTTCTTAAAAAAAGGAGAAATTAGGAGACAGATATGCATACAGGGTGAACACCATGTGAGCATGAAGATGGCCAGCTGCAAGCCAGGGAGAGAGGCTTGGATCAGACCCTTCCCTCACAGGCCTCATAAGGAACCAATGCTGATGACTCTTGATTTCTGAACTCTGGCCTCCAAAACTGTGAGAATGAATTTTTATTGTTTTAGTTCTCCAGTGGCACTTGGTTACCGTAGCCCTGGTAAACTAATGCACTCCCTGCATAATAAGCACACTAGTTCAGTTTCTTCATTATACTTTCTTCCATTATACTCTTCATTTTTCTTTCTTACCCCTTATCCTGTTGTAATCAAAGGTCTGTGCAATGATTTGCTTAATGGTTTGCTGTCCTCCTCCGGACTGCACTGGCAATGCCAGCACGGCCGAGATAATGAACATGTTTTCTATCACTATGTCTGGTGCTGGTTTCTGGTGTTTAAAAGTTTCTTTGTGAACTACTGTTGAATGAAAGAAAAAAAGTTTAGCATGGATGTTTTGACCTGCAAAATCTGTTTTGGCTAGCCATATATATATTATATTTATGTATATATGTATAAAATTTATATATTTACAGAGAGAGAAAGAGAGCATAAGCAGAGGAGTTACAGGCAGAGGGACAAGCAGGTTCCTTGCTGAGCAAGGAGCCCAATGCGAGACTGGATCCCAGGACCCCAAGCTGAAGGCAGACACCCAACCAACTGAACCACCCAGGTGTCCCTGGTTATATATTTTTAATAAATCAGCTATTCCATCTCTAAAAATCCCTGTACAGTTTGATAAAAAAATTTTAGGTCCTTGGCCATTCTGTCTGATTTATAGACAAGGACACTGCTTTCCCCAATTTACTGCATTGACCTAAAAAGTCACCAGACATGCTCTGTCTTCTATTCCCTCCTTCTCATGTCTGTTTACATGTCTACTTGTAAATGACCAATGGAAGCAATGACAAAGTAATCAGGCTTGGCTTGGATGTTCCAGACTTCTTTCCAGATATTGCATAACTTCTTCTCTAGCACAAACCCATCAATTTGGGAAACTTGTGGTAGGGGTCAAGGCCACTCTAACTCTGTTGTCTCCTCCACCTTATGCTCGGCCATTTTTTTTGGTCTTAGGCACCAGCAGGAGAAAGTGAAAAGTAAATGACAGGATTCACATAGGCTTTATATTCCCAGTGCCTATATCCACAGAGCTCTAGTCATTTGTTACAGGTATGCATGCTCAGGCAAACAAAGAGAAGTCATTTGCATGACTCTATCCTGAGTGAAATTGGAACAGAATCCTTAATGTTGTGCCAGAATAGCCTCTTTGACACTTCCTTGATGATGCCAGAAGGAAAAACAGTGGGAAGATAGGTTATCCAAGGGGCTTGCCCAAATCCAGGAGGTGATTTCCTGGTTCCCACAAAAATGGGGAATTGAGAGCTGTCACTGAAGGAATATCTGGAGCAAGTCTCCGGGAACTACCCTTCCTTTCTCCTTCTCTTCACCCAGACTTAGTAATTCTTTCTTCTGGGTTGAGTCATCCATGGAGACTTGGAGAAACACCTTCCCAAGACTGAGCAGAACTGAGCTTCTGTTAACGTGCCGTTTTTAAAGGTATATGTTGATGTTGCCAGCTGGGACAGTTCAGTTTGGAATTCTATCCAAACTTCCAAGGCTGAATTAGAATTACTTAATTCTCAGGGTTCTGTTCTTTTTTGTAAGTGTGAGGTTAGACTGTAATATTTGATGATTACTACCAGATAGAATTTTTGAAAAATCAAAGCATAATATATAGTAAAATGCATAAACCTTAAGTTACATCTTGATGAATTTTTATTTATACATACACCCATATAACCCATTACGTCAGAAAGCTCCCTCCTGCTTCTTTCCAGTCAGTGCCTTACCACCAACCCATGGCCAAGGCAAGCACTATTTTGACTTTGATCACCACAAATATTTATTCTTTTTTTATTCAAGTATAATTAGCATACAGAGTCATATTAATTTTAGGTTCAATCACAATATGATTGAACAATTCTATACATTTCTTAGTGCTCATCAGGATAAGTGCACTCTTAATATCCTTCACCTATTTCACTCTTCCCCCCCAACCACCAGTCTATTCTTTATACTTAAATATAAAAGATTTAAAAGTCTGGTTTTGGTTTGTGTCTTTATTTTTTGTTTATTTATTCATTTGTTTTGTTTCTTTTTTTTGATAATTATTTTTCCAAATATGTTTATTTTATTTTTTCAGTCTTACAAGATTAATTGTTCATGCAACACACCCAGTGCTCCATGCAATACGTGCCCTCCTCAATACCCACCACCAGGCTCGCCCAGCCCCCTATCCCCGCCCCTCCAAAACCCTCAGTTTGTTGCTCAGAGTACATAATCTCTCATGGTTCATCTCCCCCTCTGATTTCCCCCCATTCACCCTTTTTCTTCTCACAATGCCCTCCATGTTTTTCCTTATGCTCCACATGTAAGTGAGACCATACGATAATTGACTCTCTCTGCTTGACTTATTTCACTCCGCATAATCTCTTCCAGTCCCATCCATGTTGATACAAAAGTTGGATATTTGTCCTTTCTGATGGAGGCATAATATTTAAGAAACTGAAGAAGACACAAAAAGGTGGAAAAACATTCCATACTCATGGATCAGAAGAATAAACATTGTTAAAATGTCTATACTGCCCAGAGCAATCTATACTTTCAATGCCATCCCAATCAAAATTCCACTGGTTTTTTTCAAAGGGCTGGAACAAACAATCCTAAAATTTGTTTGGAACCAGAAAAGACCCTGAATTGTTAAGGAAATGTTGAAAAAGAAAAACAAACCTGGGGGTATCACATTGCCTGATTTCAAGCTTTACTACAAAGCAGTGATCACCAAGACAGCATGGTACTGGCACAAAAACAGACACATAGACGAGTGGAACAGAATAGAGAGCCCAGATATGGACCCACAACTCTATGGTCAAATAATCTTTGACAAAATAGGAAAAATATCCAGTGGAAAAAAGACAGTCTCTTCAATAAATAGTGCTGAAATCAATAATTTCAATTCAATTATTGAATTGAAAACAATTCAATAAATTGTTTCTTTTTTTTTCTTAAAGATTTTATTTATTTGACAGAGAGAGACACAGCAAGAGAGGGAACACAAGCAGGGGGAGTGGGAGAAGGAGAAGCAGGCTCCCCGCTCAGCAGGGAGCCCAGTGTGGGGCTCAATCCCAGGACTCTGGGATCATGACCTGAGCTGAAGTCAGATGCTTAACAACCAAGCCACTGAGGCACCCAATTTGTTTTGTTTCTTAAATTTGACATGTAAGTGAAATCTTAGAGTATTTGTCTTTCTCTGGCTGACTTATTTCACTTGGCATAATGCACTCTAGCTCCAACCATGTTGTTAATGGCAAGATTTTGTTCTTTTTTAGGGTTGAATAATATTTATATATATATATGTATATGTATTATATATATATATACACATGCCACATGTTCTTTATCCATTGATCTTCAATGGACACATGGACCCTTGGGTTTCTGTATCTTGGTTATTGTAAAATATTATTTTTAATGATCAACATTTTATTTAAAAATTGAAGTATGGTTGACATTTAATATGTTAGTTTCAAATGTGTAGTACAGCAATTTGACAGGTAATGCTTATTGCTTATGCTTTTAAAAAAGTTTTTATTTTAATTCCAGTTAATTAACATACAATGTTATATTAGTTTGAGTTGTACAGTGTAGTCATTCAACTATGCTATGTAATACATCATACTCATCTTGATAAGTGAGGTATTGCTTTAACTCTATGGTAATGACATACATTGTGTACTATTTCCTGTCTGGCATTATTCTTTCAACAGTGTTTTTGAAATTCAATGATATGATTGCACGTGTCAATGTAGTTCATTTCTTTCTTTTTTTAAAATATTTTTTTTTATTTTTTAAATTAAATTAAATTTAATTTTTTAAACTTGTTTCCATGCCCAGTGTGGAGTCAAGACTTTTTACTTTTAAGTAATCTTTCCACTCAATGTGGGGCTCAAACTCACAACTCTGAGAACAAGAGTTGCACACTCTACTGACTGAGCCAGCTAGGTGTCCCAGCAGTTCATTTATTCCTATTGCTGTGTACTGTATTATATACTACTATTTGTTTATCTATTCTTCATTTGATAGATGTATGGGTGATTATATAATTTTTGGTGATTAAGAATAAAGCTTCTATGAGATTTTTATACATTTGTGTGTGTGTGCATACAAATGTATGTGCCTCATTTTTCTTGGGTATATGCCTAGGATCTGAACTGCTGAGTCATAGATATATTTGACTCAAGTAGAAACTGCCAAACAGTTTCTCTATGCATTGGTAAGTACACAGATTAAGGACCTCAAGGGAAGCATCTGACCACCTGTCTGAATGACTTCCAAAAGGTTCTAACTCTGAGGCTCTTTCTGGTGCAGTGGGAGGAAGGGCAGCCTGATCTCACTTAGTAGCTGGCTCAGGTGGGTAGCTGCCTAGTAGGACTATAAGTTTCACTCACACTGGAGTGAGTCCAGCATTGTTCCCAGGTCACTCAGTGTCATTCTGTTAGAGAGTGAGACTTATCCAGGATCCCCTCTGCTAGAATTGCTCAGCCTCAAGATGGACAATCCAAGCAAGGGGACTCTTTTATCACCTTAAAGGGATTTTTAGAGCCCATACTTTTCATCTATTTTGGAGTATGTTTCCTTTGACACACTGGGATTGATGTTAATCACAAATTTCAAGCAAACCATTGAACATGCCATTGAGGAAACTGTCATTTCTCAACACTGGTTTCTCAACTACTACTGCTGCTGCTGCTGCAGGTGCTGTGGGAGCTTCAGCAGAGAAGACCTTCCACCTGGAATCCCAGAGTGTAGTTGGAAAGGAAGGAAGAGTGTGCTAACTATATCATAGCTGATTGCTTGTTTCATTTCCTTTGGATAAGTCTAGATATTTTCCCAGTTTGTTTTTAGTTTTTATATGAGGTATATGTATTAGTTTGAACCATCTGAACTTGCCATTTTTGAGATTAAAAAAGGTCAGATATTGGCTGGCCCAGCTTGTAAATTTTTGCCTCTCATGTCCGGGTCCACCAGTCTATGGTATTTTTTTGAGCTGCAGGGGCTGGAACAATGCAGTCCAGGTTTCTGTTGGCTGGCTGGCCCCTCTGAGTCTCTGCAATAGGGAGACTGAGAGACAAGAGGAAGAACCTGGATTTGCTCCCTCTTTGAGCCGGCCCCCGAGCTGAGCTATTTCTTCCTCCAGTGTGGCATTCCCCTCCTATAGCCAGAGTTGCCCTCCTTGTGCAGGCTGTGCAACCTCACCCACTAATGCAAACATCCTTATGGTCTCTTCAGGGACAGGAGCTGGGCCCAGCAGCGCTTCCTCCCCAAAGGTTGGAGTTTCCTCTCCCGGTGCCCCATCTCCCAGCTTCTCAGTGTTAATAATTTCAGTCATCCTGAAGTTACTGTCTTTGGAATACTTGAGTGTTTTTTCCTTGCCTTTTGTGTGTGTGAGTGTATGTGTGTGTGCATGTGTGACCAGTTTTAAATAACCAATATATTTACTTGCACATCTGAATTTAATAGTACAGATCACTCTAACAAAGGGAGAGTAACATTCTCTTTTTTAGTGAGAAGCAGACCCTTGGCAGGTAAGAGATTTACTGAGGCCAATGCCTGTGTAGGAAAAATGTGGAGGGGCTATCAGAGCATGGTGCAGAACCAAACCCTGTGGAGAAGAGGGAAGGATAGAAGAAAGACCAGGCAAGAAATGTCTTAGCCTGTGGTCTAGGTCTAAGAGTTGTAGCAAAGCCACTAGAGAAGATACTCCTAGAGGGAAAGTGAGGGCCAGGTGAAGGAAGACTTGGCCAGCAGACCTCAGGAACTTCGTACCTTGCTTTATAGACATAACCACCAGTCTCTTAAGTTCCACAAGTGCTGTTGCAACTATGCAGTTTGTGCTTGAAGACCTGCAAGACCGGCCCTTTGGTTAACACAATGGCTTTATTTTCTAGGTGGATACAAAAAAGAAAAAATGTACATAATTTCTAGTTCTTGCCTGAACAATTTGAGAAAGTTCAGAAAGTCATTTCCAAAGGAGAAGCAATGATAAGGAAAATAAAGAAACATGAGATAAGGTAATAACATTTCACCTGAATATTCTAGATTTTGTCTCCCTCTCTGCAGAGTTCTGTGTGGAAGGTTGGGGAAGTGCCAGTGATTTTCCTCTCTCAGTCTCACTGGACCTCTCATTCTGTGCACTTTGAGGTAATTCTTCTAATCTCCCATCATCCCTAAAAGACAATGAAGTCATACTTGAGAGACTGGGTGGGAAGTCTATTCTGAATGATTTTTCTTTGAAGTGAAATTTTAGACATAACTAAAAAGCTCTAATTTTTATTATAAATACATATTACAATTTATTTTTTTCAAATAATGGTTTGAGAAAACCTCAGCATTATTGGCAGCTAGTGACAGTTAAAAGTGTAATGAGCATATTCCTTCCCAGAATATTAGTTATGCAATTGTGTTGTTCTCAAAGAACTTCATGATGGCTGGAAAGTATTATCTGTCATAAATGGGGAGATGGACTAGTTTATAACTTTATAAGACAAGGTTGTGTTGTGTAGCTAGTCATCGAGTTTGTCTTCACGCCTGCAAATGAAGTGTGCTGAACAATCCTTCAATAGTTCTCTTTGTCTAGCTTCTTCCCCATAAGTGCTATTATCTTTTCATGTTCCTAGTTTTGTGTGAGGGCAACAAGTAATCATTAGGAGATTTTTGGTAAGAGAATCAAGAAAAGCAAAGAAACAAAATCTAGGAGAAGTTCTCTCAATTCATCCCATCTCGGTATTTATGATCTTGTTGGTCTTGCTCACCTGAAGAACATGAGATGTTCTTCATCTTGAAATTCAGGGGTATTACATTATCTTGATTTATCCCTCTTTGTATTTCTTCTGCTTTTCTTCTCAGTCACTGTCTTCTTGTAGCTTTCCTGTCAGAAACACATGATGTCTTCCAGTAAAGGACTGAATATATGCGGAGCTTTCCCCTTACTCTGGTGGGCCTGTGTCCCTGTTCTATTACCTCATCCCTAATTCCTGCACCCGACATAAACCTAAATTCTTTTCCTTGTAGTTTCACTGAACAGCTCCTGCTCTGACGTTCCCCATTCCCATCTTGTTCTCTTACCTACAAATTTTCTTTATCCTCAATTTTGTACTATACACCCCTTCATCAGAAAGATAATTCATTAATATTCCATATGGAATATTCTCTTAGCTTATGAGTATGTATTTACTTATTTATTTTAGTTTCTAAGGAGCATGAATACTATGAATAATATGAAACATATAGGAAGATGACTTTCATTTCTGAATTTTTGAAACTAGAGGAAGTAAAGCAGTGAAATCATCCACTTAGGTATTTTTATAATCCTGGTATGGATTACCCAAGTATGAGGCAATATTTGTTTGCACCAAAGATTGCCAGAACATTTCCCCAGGGAGTTGAACAAGTTAATCAATGCATTTTGAGCCAAATAGAGCACCAGTAGGAGAAAAAACTTTTTTATGTGATTGGTGGATATTTCAAGGTAATAACTTTTACATGGATCTGATAAAGCTAGAAGCAGATTATCTCTGAGAACAAAATGAGAATACAGACAATTTGAGAACCAAGACAGGTGTAGAAGACACTGCATAATTGTTGCCTCCAAGGACCTCTTAGAGGAAACTATTTTGGACTTCCAAAGGCTACCATGGTTCAACCAGCTGACCAAGCCATATGGGTCGAGGTATCCGTGTCTGGTTCCTGCAGCATGGCACGAGGCATTGCATGTGCATACTCTATCCCGGTAGTTTGCTTGCTTTGCTAATATGTATGCAGTGAATGGGGAGGTGAATTGCTTCCCCTCTTTCATTTTCTTGTAGAAGCAGTAGAGGATTAGATGCATACTTGGTCTTTCTTTTTCCAGCATCCATTTTTACATGGTCATACCAGGAACCCCTGCACACTGAAAGAAAAAAAGAAAACATGGGAGTGGGCTTCCTTGCCTAAAAGCTGGTATGTGAAAGCTCCCTAGGCTGGGGCTGAGGTGTCAAGGGGAAGGACTTTAGTGAATTTGGCTTCCAAGCTGGATTGTTTTTGTCTCCTTTCTTTTTACTGTAGAGTAGACATTGCTAAGACTTCATAGGACCCTATGACAATGACTCTCCCCATTCACAGGTACTTGAGAGTACTTATTCCATGTTCCAGGGCCAGTGGGGATGTGGTCACGCTGTGGAAGTAATAGCAGGACATCATGCTGTCTTTGCCCTTCCTTGACACACAGGTTATCTGGGGGTGAATCAGGGATGAGAGAAAGAAAATTCTATTATTTGTGTCATCACTTGTTTGCAAATAAAAGAATGTTCCCAAAGGGAGCAAATAAATGCATAGAGTCTCTAGCAGAATTCGAGGAGTAGTTTGGCTTAAGAAAATGCTCATCATCTTTAGCCATCAGGGAGATCCCAATAAAAACCACACTGAGATACCACCTTACACCAGTTAGAATGGCCAAAATTAACAGAACAGTAAACAACAAATGTTGGAGAGGGTGTGGAGAAAGGGGAACCCTCTTACACTGTTGGTGGGAATGCAAGCTGGTGCAGCCACTTTGGAAAACAGTGTGGAGATTCTTCAAGAATAGAGCTACCCTATGACCCTGCCATCACACCACTGGGTATTTACCCCAAAGAAACAGATGCAGTACAAAGAAGGGCCACATCTACCCCAATGTTCATAGCAGCAATGGCCACAATCGCCAAACTGTGGAAAGAACCAAAATGCCCTTCAAAAGATGAATGGATAAAGAAGATATGGTCCATATATACAATTGAATATTATGCCTCCATTAGAAATGACAAATATTCAACTTTTGTATCAACATGGACGGGACTGGAAGAGATTATGCAGAGTGAAATAAGTCAATCGGAGAGAGCCAATTAACTTATGGTCTCATGTGCTGAGCATAAAGAAAAACATGAAGGGCATTGTGAGAAGGAAGGGAAGGGGGAATGGGGGAAATCAGAGGAGGAGATGAAACATGAGAGACTGTGGACTCTGAGCCACAAACTGAGGGTTTTGGAGGGGAGGGGGTGGGAGGTTGGGTGAGCCTGGTGGTGGGTGTTGAGGAGGGCACTTATTGCATGGAGCATTGGGTGTGGTGCATGAACAATTAATCTTATAACACTGAAAAAATAAAATAAACATATTTGGGGGAAAAAAAGAAATATTTCAAATACTCTTCTTCCTGGTTTGTGCAAATTTAGCCCTTTTCTTGTTCAGGGAATAGAATAATATTCTGTTTGTTTCAGGCTAATACTGAATCTTCTGACCAATTTCTTAGGTTCTTTTAAAATTTTTTTAACATTTTTTAATTTTTTTGACTTTTATTTTAATTTTTCAGTGTTCCAGGATTCATTGTTCATGCACCACACCCAGTGCTCCATGCAATATGTGTTCTCCTCAATATCCACCACCAGGCTCACCCAACCCCTGACCCCCCCACCCCTCCAAAACCCTCAATTTGTTTATCAGAGTCCACAGTCTCTCATGTTTCTTCTCCCCCCCCCACCAATTTCTCCCAATTCATCCTTCCTTTCCTTCTCCCAATGTCCTCCATCTTTTTTCTTATGCTCCACATGTAAGTGAAACCATATGATAATTGACTCTCTCTGCTTGACTTATTTCACTCAACATAATCTCTTCCAGTCCCGTCCATGTTGATATAAAAGTTGGGTATTCATCCTTTCTGATGGAGACACAATATTCCATTGTATATATGGACCATATCTTCTTTATCCATTCATTTGTTGAAGGGCATCTTGGCTCTTTCCACAGTTTGGCTATTGTGGCCATTGCTGCTATGAACATTGGGGTTCTTGCTCAAGCCTAGGTCTCTTCACTTCAATTTTCTCTGTCAGAGGATCCAAGGACTCAATCTGTTTCATTTTTTTTTTTTTGAGAACTGACATTGCCCAAATTAATTCTTTGTGTTGGTAGTACTAATATTATTTTCCCAATTACTAATACTAATTACACCAAAACAATAACAACAACAACAATAAACCACAAAGCTTATGGAATGCTTACCAGGTGGCTAGCTGGAGACTGTTCCAGGGACTTTATATGCTCAGCTCCTCCATTCCTCAAATTTTATGAGATAGGTGTAATTCTGACACCAAATCATGAGTGTTTTTTCCAGGTAATTCTCCAGCACCAGCAGGGTGTCCTATAATTCAACTCGATCTGACTCTATCTAAATGGAGACAGTGTCAGATCCCACAGGCTAAGGACTCAATCCCACAAGAGTACCCTCCCTACTCCCTACCTCAGCTATCAATTCCAAATCCAGGTTGTTACCCAGGCCTACTGGCTTTAGATCAGAAGTTCCCATGACCTCCTCTTAGGGTTCAATTAGTTTGCTAGAGTGGCTCACAGAACTCAGAAAAACATTTTCCTTACAGATTACCAGTTTATGTAAAAGAAACTCGGGAGTGGCCAGAGAGAAGAGATACGCAGGGCAAAGTATGTGGGAAGGAGTTTCCATGCTTTCTGGGTCTGGCACTCTTATTACATTTCCACACATTCACCAACTTACAAGCTCTCTGAACACAGTCCTTTTGGGTTTTTATGTAGGCTTAATTACATAGGCATGATTGATTAAATCATTGGCCGCTGGTGGTTGGACTCAACTTCCAGTCCCTCTCCCACCCCCAAGAAGTCAAGGATTGCCAACCTTCCAATCACATGGTTGGTTCCCTGGTAAACAGCTTCCCTTCTTAGATGACTTAGGAACTTTCCAAAAGTCACTTCATTAATGTAACAGATACATCTGTGCCGCCCTTATCACCTAGGAAAGTTCAGGGTTTTAGGGGCTCTCTGCCACATGAGATAAAGACCAAATATATATTTCTTATCATAAATCATAATGTCACAGTTGGTATGATTACTGACCCTATTTTCCAGATGAGGAAACTAAAGCCAGAGAGCTGAGGTGACTAGCACAAGGCTGCACATCTAGTATTTTAAAGAGACAGGGCTCAAACCCCTGCAGTGGGTTCCAGAGCTTGCTACACTAGACTGCTTGTCTGGGATGACAGAATCATTAGCCCCTTTCACATGACCTGAAGCTAAGCACAGGGACACTTTGTTTTTTTAAAGATTTTATTTATTTGACAGAGAGAAACACAGCGAGAGAGGGAACACAAGCAGAGGGAATGGCAGTGGGAGAAGCAGGCTTCCCATACTGCAGGGAGCCCGATGCGGGGCTCGATCCCAGGACTCTGGGATCATGACCTGAGCCAAAGGCAGACGCTTAACAACTGAGCCACCCACGTGCCCCGCGCATGGACACTTTTTATTTGAGAGTTTTATTGCTGTGGAAAAGTAGTCATGGAACATCATTAAAACAATGTAAAAATCACAAAAATTTAAGAAGTCTTAGCAAGTTCTGGACATCTTTGTGGCTAAAGTTGCAGATTCCCTTTCTGGTGTGGAGCTTATGCCAACCTCCCCTGCTCCAGCCCTTCACTAGATGTGATGTTCTCATCAGCTCCTCCAGCATTGGCCTGAGGGCAGGCACATCACAAGCTGCACTATAAAGAGTGAACTAGACTCCTAGCACCCACTCAGTGTGAATTTCTGGGGATTTCCAGAATGAGTGATGCCCATCTCCTTGCTAAATCCAAAGGAAACTTTTTTCTTTCTCTTCTCTTGTCCTCTCTATAAGTTGGCCACTATCAGCCACTCCCTTCTTGATTTGTTTCCCCTCTCTTAAGTTTCTACATTCACTTATTCATTCATCAAATACTTATCTAGCATCTGTTAGACACTAGATATATAATAATAAAACAGACATGATCCCTGCCCTGAGGGCACTTAAATTCTAATAAGGAAGTCAAAGAATAAACAATTATTCTAATAATTGAGTACACTGTGTTTTGTAAAAATGGGAGAATTTTTGAAAGCTCCTTGGAGACACCCCTCCCTCCCAAGAGAGAAATGAGAAAAGGGATCATTGACAAGACACCAAGGAAGTGATGGGGTGGGTGTGATCTGAAGCACAGATGGCATGGGCAGCCTTGGGTGGGAAGGAGGTCTTATCTGTCCCAGAGGCCAGAAGGGAGATCCAGATTGTCACTAGGGAACGTGGGGAGGCTCAGGCTTTGAGAAGTCAGAAGAAAGGTTGATGTAGAGACAGAAGGACATGGGGAGGCCGTGACTGTTCTGGCTGAGGAGAGACACTGGAATTTGCAGAGATTTCTGTTGCATTCTTACACAATTTTTGTCTAGCAGGACTGCAGCTCAAAAGGGAGAAAACTAAAGGTGAATTGACTCAGACCTGGACATTTACAAGTTGAAGACAAGAATTAAAAAGCAGAATAATTGTGCTACATTTGGGTGGCTCAGTTGGTTAAGCATGTGCCTTAGGGTCAGGCTGTGATCCTGGGGTCCTGGTACTGAGTGCTGCATTGGGCTCCCTGCTCAGTGGGGAGCCTGCTTTTCCCTCTCCCACTCCCCCTGCCTGCGCTCTCTCTTCCTCTGACAAATAAACAAATAAATAATCTTTAAAAATAAAAGCAGTGTAATTGGAAGTGATGGTGACTGAGCTGGAAAGAAGGGATTCTAATTCAAACAGGAGATGATTATTATTATTTTTAAAGATTTTATTTATTTATTTGACAGAGAGAGAGAGAGAGAGAGAGAGAGAGAGGGAAGCAGGCTCCCCCCTGAGCAGGGAGCCCCATGTGAGGCTGGATCCCAGGATCCTGAGATCATGAACTGAGCTGAAGGCAGAGGCTTTAACCCACTGAGCCACCCAGGTGCCACAAGATTATTGGTTTTTAAAATGTCTGAGGCACAGCAGTTGGTTGTTTCTATTTAATCACCCCTTCCATTAAATGTGGAAGGGCTAGTCTCGCTATAAGCCATGGAAGATTTAGATTTTCTAAGGGCCATTTTCTAAGGGAAGCTACTGGGATTCAGATTCTTGAATGTTGTGAAATTCTGTTTTAGTTTAATTCAAATTAGTTAATATATAGTATATTATTAATTTGAGGGTAGAAGTTAGTGATTCATCAGTTGCATATAAAACCCAGTGCTCATTACATCAAGTACCTTCCTTAATGTCCATCATCTAATTATCTTAACCCCCCACATACCCTGAATGCTGTGAATTGACATTGCCCTAGGATCTTAGAGTTGCCTATTGGCCTCATGGCTAAGGAGTTTAAATCCCATTGCAAACTGTGGTATGTGATGGGGTATAAGTAGCCAGCAACATGGTACCCAAGTCCATTCCTGGGGCTCCTATAAGAGACATGATAACAACTTGGAATAACTCACAAATTTGAACTAGTGGAGAGGGAAGACATACAAGTTAAAGGACAAGCTAATTTCAGAGTTACCTCAAAACAATAATGATGTATTACATTAAATTACCTTTGATGAGTTAGGATAACCACTAATCAATCTTTTCAAGAAGAGATCTTAACCGATTTTACTAAATAGAGTCTAAGTGTTCTCTACAATTAGCAACAGGGCATTCATTAACTGTGCATATCACAGTTTATCAGTAAACATATGGAGACATTGATTTGTGTAGGAATCATGAACGTGTAAGAGTACTTCAGTACCATTTAATCCTGTAAATTGTAACTGGGTTATAACATTCCTTCTGAAATCTTGTTTATAAAATTAATAGTTTAGAGGGGCATCTGGGTGGCTTAGTGGGTTAAAGCCTCTGCCTTTGGCTCAGGTCATGATCTCAGAGTCCTGGGATCAAGCCCCACATCAGGCTCTCTGCTCAGTGGGGGAGACTGCTTCCCCCTCTCTCTCTGCTTACTTGTGATCTCTCTCTCTCTCTGTCAAATAAATAAAAAAAAAATCTTAAAAAAAAAAACAAAAACCAATAGTTTAGCAAGACATTTTTCTTAGCTGTTACAAAAAGAAAACAAGCTCAGCCTAAATTTTCACAAACCCAGAATCTTTTAAATTAAATGGACTGTTTAATTTTCATAAAACAGCGCTTTTTTTTCCTTTCTGCTTCTTACGTTGCAGTTTCCCCCCTCCCCGCCAAATGTATGGTAGTATCAATTGGAAGATGAACTTTAATGATCTGTGGGAAGGCATTCCATTGGCTTTTTCTAAATCTGTGAACTGATTTTACTTTATTTATATCTGTTTAAGAAACTTAATTTGAAGATGTTTCTATTTAGATGGTTTTGTTTGCTGGTTGATAAAGGAGAATACTCTATCACTAACTAGGTTAGCCCTGCATGTCCTGGGAGCTATGGTCACAGAGAGATACTCTTCCCTAACAGCCTGCCCGATTCCACTTTCTTCTCTTCATCCAAACACTTCACTGCCATAAGTTCCCTTCATCACCACTCTTTCTCTTAATCTGTCCTTCCTTTCTGCCTTCATCCCTGCAGCCAGTGTTCTCAATGCCCTTGCTTTTTTGGTCTTTCCTTTTAGTTGGGATCTTGGATCAATATTGATCAATGTACTCTACTTCCACAGGAAGTCCTTTTCCTCAATCAATATGATCTTCATGGTCAATTGCAGCTTCTCTCATGGCTTCACTTCCTGGCCACGGTCTGGTGACTCTCCTAATTACTTCTCTAGTTCAGCAACCTCTTTGGGTCCTATCTCCACTAACGTATTTTGTGGGTGCCTCCTAATTCCCCAAGGAAGACTAAACCCACCATCCTCCCAGATGCTCAAGTTGGGGGCCTGGGCAACATGGGAGGCCCAGAGAGGTTAATTAATTTGTCACACAGCTTCTAAGTGGAAGAGTCTTTCCACTGATCCATATCTTAGCTTCTCTTATACTTAGGAGTAAGGACTATTTTTCTACTCATCTTCAGGTCTCCAGTCATACATAGCACTGTGCTTAGCACACTGTAAAATTCAATAAATTTTTATTAAAACGAAGAATGCAAGTATCTTAGAACATTCTCTTCCATTTCCTCACTCTGTATGTAAGGAAATGAAAGCCAGAGGAATCAGAGTATTTTCTCAGGCATTTACCACATTTACCCAGGCTCATTTACCACTTCATACACATCACCAACTGACTAGGAAATAGATTGATTTCTCCTCAACCTCTTCCATAATCAAGAGCTAATGGAAGAAGTAAGAAGATATGAGGAGAAAATCTAAAATAAAGTAAGATTATAAGGAAACAGAGCTGAGGGAATGCTCAGGGTCAGGAGGTAGCAGGTTTAGGAAAGTTTACTTCCACATGTACTTCTCTCACTCAGATCTACTCCTGGGCAGGCGTAGATGACACTGCTGCCCGACTCTGTATGTGTATGTGTGTGTGCCTATGTGCCAGTACTTTGTGTTTTGATGCATATAGCCTAGCACTACTCAACTGCTGCTTGCTCTTCCAAGGGGAATAACCAGGAGATTGGAGGTGACATGAATGAGTATTAATCCTACCTTGCACATGATGGTATGTGTGTGAAAAGGCATGTGTGATGGTATGTGTGTGGCTCTTTGACTTCCTATCTTCCTGAGCAATTTTGCACACCTGCTTTAGGATATGTGGCAATGAGATCATTGGGCCCAGCCTGGAAGTACTGGATTTCATCCCAAAAGGCATACATGGCTTTGGGCAACCAAATTCCTGTACATCATCCATTTTGGGATGCTGAATTGGGCCTTTCTGCTTTGTGGCCATTGGGAAATGGTATACTTCTTTTTTTTTTTAATTTTATTTATTTATTTGAGATAGAGAGTGAGCAAGAGAGCAGGAGCAGGGAGCAGAGTGAGAAGGAGAAGCAGGCTCCCTGCGCAGGAAGCCTGATGTGGGGTCGATCCCAGGACCCTGGGATCATGACCTGAGCCGAAGGCAGACGCTTAACCAACTGAGCCACCCAGGTGCCCCATGGAGAATGGGAGTCCAAAACAAACAAAAATAACAAAGAGAGGGCAAAATATTTTATTATAGACAATGTAGATTGTCTCACTAGAGATGTTCAGAAATGTACAAGCTTGTAGCAATATGCATGCAAGCTTGTCTGATTTGGGGGTGGTTCTAGCTGGCTGGGAAAGAAATGTCTCACTGTAAAAAGAGGATGGTGGGGGTAGGATTTCACTTGCAGTGCTGTTGGTTGTAGCCAGGGCACTGCAATTTCTATTTTATTAAATCATGACTAAGCACAACAGGAGATACTGGTGTTAATTCATGGGACACTCTGAAATGGTTTACCAGAAGACCTAAGAACACATCTCATCGTGACTGTGCTGAGTAGCATTCTGACTTTCTTTGTAAGTGGATTAAGGGTCTGACGCAATTTAAACTGGTCACGTGGGGTTATGTAACTTGTCTTTTCTTTTTGTTCTTTCTTTCCTTTTTATCTTTCCTTTTTCCTTCCTTTCTTCTCCTCCTCCCCCTTCTTCTTATGGAGTTCAGTTTTTAAGTAATTAATTCTAACCGTAAGTTAGTGTAGATTACTGTTCCTCCATGACAGGCTTCATTTTAGGCCAGAAAAAGACAGGCCTAGGCTACGGGCATGAAACTATTCCTGGAATTTAGGCTCTTCCTCTTTCCTGTGTAACACCTAGCCCCTGAGTTGCTCAAATGCACCAATGAAATGCATAGATTTAAGTAATTGCCATATAAAGAATAAGGAACTCGCCTAAGTGTGTAGTGACGTGTGTGCTTGTTTACTTGAGTGCATAAAAATGCTGAGAAGGGGAGAGGCGGGGCTTCTTGCCTTAGCACTGCGCTGTGTCGTATGTGCCGGTGAGAGCCCCAGCTAGCTGGAAATAAATCCTCTTGCTGTTGCATCCAGCCTGCCTTTTCTGAGTTGTTTTGGGGAGGGTCTTGATCCGGACACAACATCCTTTATAAATTAATCTTCATTGGAATCCTGCATAGTTTTACCATAGTTTTATTTTGTTGAAAATTTCTATAAGTATTCTTTTGGTGGGGTAGGTGGCGGGGAGGAAGTGTTTTGCCTAAAGATGACCTACATTTCCTGTACAGTTCAGTTACTAAATCATACCACTGATGTAATGTTTCATTTTCTTGATTCACTCTTGAGTTTTAAAACCCTTACTAACAATTAGAGAAGAGAGTAAATTTCTATTTTAAAGATATTACTCAAAATCAGCAAACTATTTCCTGTAACAACAAAACTTTGCACTTACTAAACAAAAGTTCACACTTCTTTAAATTTCACTATTTTAAACTCCAGTCACCAAGAATGATAGAATTGAAAAAACTCAGATTTTGCTTATTTGTTCTTATATTCACTATGCTATCATTGTTTATTCTGAGTCTACTACTATTTAAACACAGGGATATTCCTATACAGCAGGGACACGAGTTGTACCTGAAGTGAACTTGAAGGATCCAGAACTGCACTGAATTTACCCTGAAAGGAAGCAGGCCTGGCTGCATCTGTGTGATAGCATGGAGGCTGCCTCTATGCCTGCGTGTTCTCTGAATTAACTTCCAAACAGAGCTGAATAGACATGAAACCAAACAGCAAAAAATATTTACAATCTAAAATTGCCAACTGCGGGGGATATAGACTTTTTTACACAGTAAAAAGGTGCTAATTTGAAGTCATATAGATATGACTAAAACTTGGTAGTAACCAAATAATTGTTTAGAATTTAGGGCTATTAGGGGAGCCTGGGTGGCTCAGTCAGTTAGGCTTCTGACTCTTGATTTTAGCTTGGGCCGTGATCTCAGGGTCGTGAGACTGAGCCCCATGTGGGGCTCCTTGCTGGGTGTGGAGCCTGCTTGGGATTCTCTCTGTTCTTCTCCCTCTGTACTCCCTCTGTACTCTGTATCTCAAAATAAGTAAATAAATAAAAATAAATAGACTTTAGGGCTGTTAGAAGATCTTCCCCCTTCACCTCAGAGTATTTTATCACTGACATTCTTTAGAACTGCCAGAAGAGGGTGATAATAAAAAGCAGTCAGAATTTCAGTTGACTTAGTTCACCCTCTAATTGCCTTCTCCTGGGGCAAACTGCTCCCACTGCCCTCAGCTTTGGAATGCCACCAGTTGGGACTCAAAGTGGGGGATTTGTGATCTGAAGTGTGCACACCTTCCTGTAGTTATTCATCTGTGCCTTCATTTGCTTGTTTACCAAGTATTTGCTGGACACCTGTTGTGTACCATGCACTGCATTACATGCGGGGAGTAAAACGTTGACTAAGACATGAAAGCAAATATTAAAGAATTTACGATCAATTGGGGGGATATAGACAAGTAAATATGGAGCAACAGGGCTACAGCAAGGTAAATATGGGAAAACAGTGAAAAGGGCACATAGCTTGGTAATGCAGGCCTCTAGAGAGCACAGCATTGCAGCTGAGACTATCTCCAAATCTGACAACCATGCCTGAGCTAACTTTGTCGATGTTGCTTCTCTGACTGTGTTTTCTGCTTTTACCAGGATACAACTCAGACTCCTGAATGGACACCCTTGAAACTTCTGTAATTTGTAAGTTTTTGTAATTAAGAACTATGACTCCTAATCAGGTTTTTGCCTTCTGGTAGCCCCCTCCGTGTGCTTTCCTTTTCTTCCTCATCACCAGGGATGGCATTTGGAGCATGTTTTCTCAGGGTTGACTGCACCAGGACTGCCCTCGGGTGTCCCTTCCATGGTAATCAGGTGGAATCCTAGAACCTAGCACAGCTGGAGTTTTCTTTGAATGGCCAGGACAGAGATCAGAGATTTCATATTATCAGTATAGATGTAACCTAATATTTGCATGTTTGTACCCAAGGTATTTTATATTACAGACTAAAAAAGTAGGATGAACTTTCTAGAATAATGGTGACTTAAAAAATCCTTGCAGTATTCAAGTCTTATATTTTACTTCGTTTATTAAGCCATTTTATTTCTTACTTTGGAAAGAATGGTTGAGAAAATAAGCATTAAAGATGATCTGTCTAAAAAAAATAAATCTGGTACATACTGTTAATAATCACAAAGACAGTGCTGGTGCCATAATTATATAATTCTATGAAATGCTTTCAGAGATTCTTTGGGCTGGGCTACAGGACTGAAGATCATTTCCCCACTCTTGTCATCCACTTTCTATGAACTTGCTCAGAGTTCTGTCAAGAACTTTATTGATGTTCCTTCCATCTTTTGCCTATAGATTTCATCAAATCTCTTGTTCTGAGCCACGGTGAAGTGGTTTTTCCAATCACCTACAGTTCCTAGAAGAGGAAAATCAAGATGGGGTTGTCACTCTGATGAGAGTTTCTGTGGCCCAACAACATGCCAGCCTCATTCCACCTCCCCCTCAATGCATACCCATTCATTGCAACTCTTTGCTCTGAGAAGGGCCCTGGGGTGCTCTGTGCAGGGGGTGGGCTCCTAGCTCGAGTGGACAATTTACGCAAAGGCACTGATGCCTTCGCCCTGCCTGTGGTATATTCACATAATGGACCACTGTCCAGAAATGAAAAGGAATGAACTACTGGCACAGCCCCATGGAGGAATCTCAAAACATTTCATTGAATAATTAGACACAAGAAAGTACATACTGGATGATTTCATTTATTTGATGTCCAAGAACAGGCAAAAATCAATTGATATTGACAGAGATTAGAAGGGTGGTTGTATCCAAGGGTGGAGATAGACAGGACAGGGCCATGAGAAGGAACTTTTGAGACATGAGAATGTTTCATATCTTGACTGGGTGGCTGGTTATATGGGTGCATAAATTTTTCAACACATTCAGCTGTATACTTGCTTCAGAGCTGTGCGTTTTGGTATGTAAGTTACATCTCAACAAAGAAAACTTTTGGGAAAAATTGGGATACTACTGTATATGTATGACCTTTTTCACTAAGCAGTAACTATTAAAATGTTAAAAAAAGGGCAATACTCTGTCCTCCCTCTGCCTCTTCTGGAAAGTTGTGCAACAGAAATAAAAACATTGGAACATAAGAACATACATTCAAAGATGTTTACTGTAGCATTATTCATAAAAGCAACAAAAAAAGTAACTGTAGTGCCCTTCACTAGGGGAATAGTTAAATGAGTTATGATGTATCTATCCATATCTGGTACAACATGAGACCAGTAAGAACAGTGAGCTATATGGACCTACTTACTTTGCCCCGGAGGGATGTCTGATCCCTCTAGGTGTATATTATGACCACACTTAGCCTTCATCATGGTATATATCTTTGTTTGCACATGTATAAGCCTAAGGAAATGAGGGTATATAGAAAGATAGGCATGTATGGATCTAAAGAAGGGCTTCTTGCCAAACCATTGCTATTGATTTTCTGAAGAGAAAAGGAATGGCATTGTTTGGTTTGCTTCACTAGCATGGGTTGCTCTTGTAGATTCTAAAATGCAACAAAATGCTTCTCTCTCTGTATTCTCCCTCTCTCTCTCTCAAATAAATAAATAAAATATTTTTTAAAAGGTGTGGGGCATCTGGATGGCTCAGTCAATTAAGTGTCTAGGGTCCTGGGACTGAGCCTTGCATCAGCCTTTCTGTTCAGTAGGGATTCTGCTTCTCCCTCTCTTTCAAATAAATAAATAAAACCTTTAAAAAATAAAATGCAACAAAATAAACTAATAAATTAAAAAAAAGAAGACAAGTTACAAAGCAGTAGCACATCATGGTTCCCCTGGTGTGAAAAAGAAGTCCCTGTCTTTGTTTGTTTGTTTTCAGAGAGGGAGAGAGAAGGGAGGAAGGGCAAAGGGAGAAAGACAGAGAATCTCAAGCAGACTCCATGCCTGTGGAACCATCGTGGGGCTTGATCTCACAACTCTGAGATCATGACCTGAACCAAAATCGAGAGTTGGATGCTAAACTGACTGAGCCACAGATGCCCCAGAAATCTGTATTTTTAAACAGAGAGGGAAGGGACTTCTCTAATGTTGGTGGTCACTTCTGGGGAACAGGGTTTTGGTGAAGCAAAGTTTTTAAAATATAATCCCGTATTGATCTAATTTTTTACAATGACATGTATTACTTTTTAAATTAAAAATGATAAAGATTTTTCCTTCTCAAAAAATATTAGCTGGGGCACTTAGAATTCCTCTTTTGGGAACTGGAACTAAAAAATATGAAGAGAACAAGGCTGTGCTCAACAGTGGTTATAGTTGGAAGTCATGATGTAGAGCAGGTCTGAGCCATGATCAAGACCGAGCTATGAGCAGAAGCTGAGTGAGCAGAAGCTATAAAGTAGGAAAAAGGTGTAATGAGCAGAGACAGGAAGCTTATCAGTGGAGGAAGGCACTCGTATCAGACATGTGGAGGGCAGCCGAGTCCTGTAAGTGGTGGACCCTTTGAGCAAGGAGCTGTTGCTGCTGAGGTCCTGACCCTGACATCCAGGGATGCCCATGAGGTCTGGACCAATGGTGGCTCCTGTTTTTAACTACCTGTGAAAATACATTGCTCTTACACCTGCACATGATCCCTCCTAAAAAGCCCCTCATATTGGGGCTGGCCAGAAGGAATCTCTGTTTCTTGCAACCAGATACCCCAGAGAGCTTTCTTCTGGAACAAGATCAAATGCCCATCTTATTAGCAGCAGACTATTTTTAATAGGCTAAATGTGCTTCTTGAAACTAATAAAACCTAAGAAGCAGGAAGTATATTACTAGACAAAATGACTGTATAGTATTTGAAGCCTCACAAACCTTTTCTCATGAAAGGGGAAATGGACTGGTCCAGGATAGATTTAGGAACTGTGGAACGATTTGTCATGGGATTTTCTTTCATTTTCTCAAATGATGTCTCCTGGACAATTTTATCTAGCACTGTTTCATCCAAGTTCTTTCCCATGAACTGCATCACTTTCGGAATTTCATGCTTTGGGTCCTGCGGTGACAGTAACATTGCGTTGTAGTGGAAGAAAGTATCAGGACACTCTTAAATTCTTTAGGATGTCCCTCCCAGAAGCACAGCCCTGGAATAGCCTGGAGTGGCTCTTCCAAAGGGCTTTTACTCACCTGTTTTATGTCCTCATAGAAGAGGAAGAGAATCTGGTATTTGTCTTTGATCTCCCACCATCCCTTCACGTGGTCAAACCAGGAACCCCAACCCACTGTAACAGACACTGAAAACTGAACAGTCTACAAAACAGAACAGTCTACGAGAGGATCACCCAAAGCCTCAGATGGGTCCTGAGTCCTGATGTGTTGGAGTTGGAGGGTGATGTGGTATGGTACAGCCTTAGAGTAATTTATATAATTTACCTAAAGTGGCTTCATATTTATTCTGTATAGTCATATATGCCCTGATATTGGGACAAGGGTACCCTTTGGAATGCAGGCTACTCTGCAGGTCAAGTGACCCAGCAGAAAAGGCTTTCACATCGAAAGATGTTTGCTGGGATTGTGGGTGTTCACTCTGAGCTCAGTCAGCTTACTCCTCCTGGTCCCAGTCTGAGGTAGGACACACCTAAGGAGGAATGCAACCTTCTAAGGGATCAAAATGTTATGCTTGGTTCCTAGACTGAACCTACCTAGATTGGGCAGGCAAAGATGTGAAGGATTATTCTTTACCTTTTCCATTGATGAAGGTTTCAAAATACTCTTCCCAGTTACCAGGGTCAGGAAGAATTTGATTCATCCTTTGGAAATGGTAGTAGGAAACCATGCAGTCTTTGGCATTTCGAGCTACATAAAGGAACTTGGGTGTAAGGAGAGAGGTGGGTAAAAGATGGTATGAAAGTGATTTTTCATAGAATTCACTCAGGTGAATTCTATGCCAAGAATAGCTTTGCACCCTCAGCTCTCCTGTGCTGGCAGCTCGACTTGGCCTGTGACCCCCTCCTCTGGCTGTCCTGCTTCTCTGCTGGTTCCATTTGGCCAGTGACCCCCTCCTTCTCTGGCTTTCCTGCTTCTCTGATGATTCTCCTCTTTAATTCAAGCTCAGTCCTAGTACGTAGGCTGACTCCTGATTTCTCCTTTAGTCTTTAGGCTCCCATTGTTCTCTAGCAACTCTGGCATCAGACAGAAACCTCCACATACATGCTGATGATCCTCCTAATACCTTCCTCTCAGTTTCCTGGAAAAGCAGAATGGCTTCATGGTCTCTCTCTCTCTCTTTTTTTTTTTCCTGTTCTCATCAACTCTATTATTATTTTGATCAACTTCAATTCTTACTCTACAAAGCATTCTGTTTAGGTTTCATTTTGACAACGACCTTGTATCCTTCTACTTTCCCAGCTTTTCACTTTATCCCAATTTGACCTTTAATCTCATCGTGACTGCTAACTACTTGACTCCCTTTCTGACAGCATCAATCCTGAGGTGGCCTCACTGACCAGCTACCTCAGATCCGTGACTTGTCATTTCATAGGGATGCTGGGTTTTGTTTTGTTTTTTACCCTAAAATGGTTCTCAATTTGGAATGATTTTGCATGCAAGGGGGTATTTGGCAATGCCTGGAGGTGTTTTTGCTTTTACAACTGGGGGTGACAGTGCTACTGGCATCTAATGAGTAGAGGGCAGGGGTGCTGTTCAACATTGTATAATACTCTGGCAGCCCCTTGCCCCATTCCCCTCCCTCAAAGAATTATCTGGCCCAAAATGTCAATAGTGCCATTTTCTGTATTCTGATACTTTGAATCGGAAATACTGCTTACCTTGCTGTTGGCCTTGCAGACCCTGGATAGACTGCCCCTACGAGTTTTAGCTGGTTACTACAGATAGTAACAATTCACTATCAAGCTCAGTTTTTACAAGCAAGCCAACCAGTCCCCAGCCTACACCTCCCTTATTGGGCTTTCACACTCTGGGCCACTATCCACTTGCTCTATTCACCCCAGAGCCAGGACCACATAACCAGGGGCAGCCCCTGTGCCCCAGAGCCTTCAGAAATCATCCAAACTACCCAATCCTAAATCAGATTACTTGCCTCACCCTTCCCTCCCTTGGAAACTACAATAAAGTCTCTTGCCCACATTGTACCCTCACTCCCTCTGTCTCCTGAACAACCCTGGTGCTTCCCAGTTGTGAGAGGTACATTACTGCTTGATAATCATTTTATTAATCTTCCCCTCATGTTTCTCACCTCCAGCCACAAGACTCTCCTTTCTCTCCTCAAAACTCCATCCCATTTCCCCTGCAAGTTCATTAATTCTCTCTTCTGCTGTGTTTATTCTCCACTTTGTTGTTGAATTTATGTGTGGGAGTGGATTTTTTTTTATTCTTTTTTTTTTTTCCAGAAATTGAAAGGGCTAAAAAGAAAGGAACTAAGAAACTGATGTGAAATAGCCACAGGTGATCAATAACACACTTTGTGAAAGATTTATGACAATAGATGGCAATAGTAGCTATTTTTGGGGCAACCTCACATCCCACAAACACTGAAATGAAATTCGATTGTCAGGGCTTGGTTTCTACGTCCAGTTTTGTGGTGGTTGTTTTAGGTGCAAGGAACATGATCTTCCTAAGATTGGTGCTTTGCATCCCAAAGCAGAGACCCTGGTGATGAAGCTGATGGCCACAAACCTGGGTACAGCAGGAGGGAGAGAAGCCTTCGCTTCTGAGGGTGAGTCCTGCAGGTGCAGATTGGGAGATGAGGTCCTAACGGGGAGGAGTAGAAGCCCTGCCCCAAGCCAGGAGACCAAGAAGCAAGCAAGGAGATGAGGTGGTACGTGGCACCTCTTCCCTTGCCCATGGTGGGCTTTCTGTCCCCATGGCCACCCTGTTCCTATCCACGAAATTTTCTAACCTGCCCCAGTACTCTGGTGCCTCCAAGGCCCAGTGTGCACTGCACCCTTGTTAGGGTCCGTGATCAAAGGAATGAGTCTGATACAAAGCGAAGGTCAAGCAAAGCTTTATTCTGCGCCAAGCATTGAGAATTGTGCTGATCTGTCAGGGCCATTTCTATGGAGAGAAAGACCCCAGCCAATCTCACAGGCTAGTTTTTTTTACAGGGAAAAACTACAGACTACAAGCTGACTGTAGTCACGTAGCTGGCAAAGGCCAATTTGATCTTTATTGGTTAGAAACAGAAAAGTTACATATGTGCTTTTTACTGATTGGATGTCTCCACCTGGCCTGGCTTGCTTTTGTTTTCTGGTCCAGATACTAGGAACCAATACCTGGAACCGATACCAGGTAGTTCCTGGATAGAAGTTAATAAACAACAGTATGATTGACGATGTTATGGCTGGCTGGGCAAAAAATGGAGTCGCTTTAGCTAAACTGGTCCTAACAACCCTCCTCCGTCCCCCGGGGAGAGCCACCCAAGGGCTGGCAAACCAGAGACCTGTTGTTGAATTTTTATAGCAAGTTCTTATTTGTTACAGAAATCCTATTTGTTGGGTGCCTGGGTGGCTCAGTCGTTAAGCGACTGCCTTCGGCCCAGGTCAGATCCCAGGGTCCTGGGATAGAGCCCTGCATCGGGCTCTCTGCTCTGCAGAAAGCCTGCTTCTCCCGCTACCATTCCCTCTGCTTGTGTTCCCTCTCTCGCTGTGTTTCTCTCTGTCAAAAAAAAAAAAAAAATCTTAAAAAAAAAAAAGAAATCCTATTTGTTTAATTTAATAAGAAATTCCATTTAAAAAATAGTGTCCTTTTTTTATTTTCATTCAGTATTTCATTTACTTATACAAGTAAGTAAATGGGGCAAGTACAACATTCTCCTTATATTTCTATATCTGATCATTTTAATATCTGAAATCCTTGAGGCATAACCCTGTTGTTTGCACTTCTTGCAGCCTCTCCTGCCCATGCTGGCTTGCTCCTTTGCACATTTTGTAATGTGAGCGGGAACACTGCTGCCCAAGCTGAGGCTGTGTCCTCCCTGTTTGTTTCTGTGGGTCATCCTGGGGATGCTGGCGATGGCAACCACCTTATGCTAGTTTCTCAGCTTGGGGCTTCTCGGAAAATGCAAGTATTACAACGTTGACTCTCCTTCCTTGAGAGAGGAGGCTTAAAGCCACACATTCTCCAGGCAGCTGAGAGCCCAGGTCAAAACAGAGATGTTTCCTCGTGTCTGCTTTGGACCCCTCTACCCATCCACTGAGGATGAAGCCCTTCAGCTGTCCCTCTTTCAGTTTCTCACTTTTCTGGTTCCTTCTGCTCTGGGCTTTGACCCTGTGCAGTCACTGAAAACTCATGCCGCTGGATTCTCCAGGTCACCAAATAACCCACAGCACAGCTCCAGTCTCATTGACCTCTTCTCTAGTTTCAGCTCCCTCTTTATTGTAGAACTTAGGGATTTCCTTTACTCTCTCTGGATCTCAGTTACACATTTGCAAAGGGAACTTTTATGTGTTATGTGTTATCGCTAGGTATTCCATACAGAGGGTTTTAGGGAACTTAGTCGGCTATAATCCGGAAATGGAGGTTCTTGTTTCCTTATGCAACTTTACTGAAAGGTCTCACACAATTGCTATTGTTCCCTAGAAGTACACCCTTCTTAGCCCTTTGTTCCCTTCATTCCCACCTTTGAGAAAACTACCCATGCTGGCTGACACTTCAGTTTCTTCTCTTGCGTCCATTCACGCTACAGTTGTTCACTTGTTATTCACTCAGCAAACACATTTTGAACATCCTCTGTGTGCCAGGAACTGATTAGGTACTGAAAGAGCAGAGCGAGGCTAACTCCATTTTGTGCTAACCCCCACGTGACCTGCTCCTGAGAAAGGTCACAGAATGTCAGAACATTGCCCAGCCGGCCCTTGAGCTAGTTAGAGTTAGCCAATAGGAATGCAGAACCCCTAACCGCCAAAGAATGTAAACCCCGCCTTTTGCCCGCCAAATTTGTGCGCCAATTCTGACCAGAGTGATAGGCTAGCTCAGACAGTACCATAGGGTAAACTGTAATTCAATTGGCCACCTGCGTGTGGCCTAACATGACTATGCAACTTTCTGTGTATGTTACAATCTCATTGGCCACTGACCCCTATAAAACTGCGGCGCTTTTTGAAACTCGCTCTCTTTCTCTACATCACGCCACTGCGACGGTGAACGTGGGAGACTGAGCTCGAGCTAGCTCGAATAAAGGCTCTTTTGCTTTTGCATCGGACTCGGCTCCCTGGTGGTCTTCGGGGATTTCAAAATCTGGGCATAACAGTACTAGAATAAATAAAGTCCCCAAATAAATAAAGCCAAGAACCCAGAGTTTCCCAGAGGCTGCGGCCAAGTGTTCCCCTTAAGAAATATAGCTCCTTCTATTTACCCTTTTAAATGATCTTCAGGGCTTTTTTCTTTCCCCTCAGTTTTTCTTCTCTGCTCTTTTATAAGTCTTAATCGCCCACACCACCTCTAGTTCTCTGCAAAAATTCAGTCTGGCTTTTGCCTCCATCTCTTGCTTGAAATCATTCAGACAAATATCCTGATGTGTACAGGTAGAACTTTATATTTGCTTTTATTGATGATTAACAGTCAACACTTCAGAGATGGTGGAGAAGTAAATATGATAACATTGCTGTGAATTAGGGAGTGAGGGATTTGCTCCCAGGAGACCTAGTCTACCACCTGTCCCGAGGGAAGCTGTCACTGTCTTACCTTGCAGTTGTTTTCCCAGAAAGATGGAGGCAACAGCTGAGTTGGAAGGTGAGTCCTTAGTATCCGTGGAGAGGGCATTGCTTTGGCTTTTTCCACCCCTTTAAAGTAAATCAAGAGGAAATGTCTGCATAGTACAAGTATTGCATGGGGGAATTTTATTCCGGGCCCTGTCCAGAATGTCCCATCACCTCCCATCTCTCTCCTTATCGCTTGGCTTTCCTTTGGGATTTCCTAATGAGATTATAGAGATTACCATCACTTCTGTAGACTCCTACAGCTTTGGAGCTGGAAGGGAGCTTATATTAATCTGTCACTTTAAGGTTTGGGAGATGGAAGCTGAGAATGGACAAGCTAGGTCTTGTGGCAGAGTGGGTTGGGGGAGTGGGGTGGGATTGTAGAGCACAAGCCTTTCTCGCTTCCCAACCAGTGCCCATCCCTTCATGTCTGCAGCAGGCTGCCCATGTACTGGCCTATGTGTTTGTTTCATCTCTAAAAATATATGTACTTGATGGTGTGTGAGTCATGATTTCCACTCTGTACTCTAAAACACTTAACTGGGCACCCACACTGTGCAATCGTTGTGTTAGACTGAGATTAGGAGATGTGATATAATAGAAAATTTATATTTGTCTCTGCCCTTGCTTCTTGGCATAGAGCTCCTGAAACCCCTGTTGGTAAGGGTGATTAGGGGTGTCTTGTTTTTTTTTTTTTTTTAAGATTTATTTATTTATTTGAGAAAGCAAGTGAGCAAGAGAGAGTAGGGGAGGGGCAGAGGGCAAGGGAGAAAGAGAATTCCAAGCAGACTCCCAGTTCAGTGGAGAGCCTGATGTGAGGTTTGATCTCAAGGCCCTGAGATCATGACCTGGGCCAAAATCAAGAGGTGGACACTCAACTGGCTGAACCACCCAGGTGCCGCCGGGGCATCCTGTTCTAATGAGGTAACTCCAGGGGACTCCAGGATGGCAGCTGGTCACCAGCAAGGCCAGCCATGATTAATTAGAAGCTTAGAATTTTCAGCCCTGCCCCTGATTCTCCAGAGAGGGGAGAAGGGCTGAAAATGGAGTAAATAATGGAGCATGCCTGCATTATGAAGCCTCCATTAAATCCCCAAAGTCTGGGGTTTGGAGAGCTTCCGAGTTGGTGAACATATGGAGATTGGGGGGAGTGGTGTCTGTAGAAGGGACGGAAGCTTCTCATCCTCTTCCTATACTTTGTCTGGGGCATCTCTCCCATCTGCCCTAGGAGGGGCTGTGGGAACCCTTGATGGTAGTCAAGTTGGACAGAAGTTATGGGTAACCTGGGGTCGTACTGCTTGCAGTTGGCGCCTGAAGTGCAAGGAGAGCAGTTTTGTGGGACTGAGTCCTTAACCTGTGGGATCTGATGCTATCTGCAGTTAGGTAGTGTCAGAATGGAGTTGAACTGTAGGACATCTGGCTGGTGTCAGAGAATCTGTTGTCGGGGTGAAGGACACCCCCTCCCCAGCCCACAAACACAAAGTGAAATTGGGGTCTGAACTTAATACAGGGGGAAAGGCAACAAAGTTAAAAACCTGCTCCTTTTCTCTAGGGAGCTTCCATTCTAGTGGAGTCAGAGGTTTATGCAAAGTGAGCAGAGTTCCTGCTGAGAAATGAATCAGCACCATCAAGTTAGGCTCTGAAGCAGCCTTCCACACTGGCCTTCCACGTCTCTTCTCCCCTGAGCACTGGGCCGAGCCTCCAGTCAGTGCTTGGTTTTCCAAACATGGAAGTGAGGTAGAAAGGAAGGTGTGATGCTTCTGTTAAGATGCCTCTGTTAGCCCCTGACAGACATCCTGGAAATGCTGTTTGACTTTTAAAAAACTGGATCCCAGGGAAGGTCACTCTCAGTGCAAACTGCTCTCTGGCTGATGTAATTTGTACATGTGGTCTGCCTGAGCATATGGCTTTGGTTATTCTCCCAGGCCTGGAGAGGAGGAAGAATCTCTGCAGGTCCCAGTAAAGAGGAGGAAGACAGGGCCCTCCACCCGGGGAAGGAGTAGGTCTGGAACTGGTCTTGTAAATGTAAATGCTCCTGGTGTCTTCAAATTGTTGCCCCTGTGGAGCAGCTCAGATCATATGCCTCTTCTGTTTGGAAACACTCTGTTTGGAAATACTCAAGGTGGTTTTTCACACTTGCTCCCCAAGCTGTGTGTTTGAGGGGTGAGATTCGAGGTAGAGTTGAAAGAATGTGCTTCATTCTGGTCATTTTTGATTTTGCTTATTTGTATGTTGGGGATCCCTAAGAGTTTTTAAAAATTGTGGTAAAATATATGTAAAGTAAAATTTGCCATCCTAATTCTTTTGAAGAGTACAGTTCAGTAGTGCTAAGTGCATTCATGCAGTTGTGCAACAAATCTCCAGAACTCTCCTTGTTGTAAAACTGAAACTCTGTATCTGTTAAACAAGAACTCCCCATTCCACCTTCCCCTAGCCACCGGCAGTCACCTTTCTTTTCTGATTCTATGAATTTGACTACTCTGAATACCTCAAATAAGTGGAATCATGCAGTGTTCATATATTTTTTTGTGTGTGTATGACTGGCTTATTCCACTTAGCATATCCTTAAGGTTCATTCATGTTGTAGCAAGTGTCAGAATTTCCTTCCTTTTTTTTTTTTTTTTGAATTTAATCTTTATTTACAGGACACTGTAAGATAGGAGATTCCACACAGAAATAAGAAACCCACTAAGAGGAGGAGCTTCATACAGTTTGTACAGTTTGGAACTGGTCAAGTAGAGTTTCACTGTAAAAAGAACTACAATAACAAAACAGGTTTAAAAAGAGTTCTTAAAAACAAACAAACAAACAAACAAACAAACAAATAAATAAATAAAAAGAGTTCTTAGTAGAGAAACAACAAGACAAACTTCTACCAAGCAGAGTACACAACAAACAACTTTCTGTCTCAGCTGTACAATCTAAAAGTTAAAGGTCCCAGGAGTGCCAACCTGAACTTGGAATGTATAGCCTTCAGAGGTAGTTTCTGGCACAACATTCTGATCTTCCTCTTCCTCCACAGAGAAATACTTCTCAATCAAGTTTAGTGAAGCTTTGTACACAGACTCATTTTCATGGTTTTGTAGAGCCTCAATTTTGTCCAAACTTCCACATTCTTCAATCATTATACTAAGTTTCTCAGTTTTGCCTAGTTTTTCAGCAGCCTGAGAGATGTTTGAAATGGCATCCAGAATAACCAGAATAATTCTGGTATCTTTTACAGTTAAGAGTTTCATCAATGGTTCTGTTATGCCACAATGAACCAGGTATACAATCTGTTCAACTGTCCCACCACTTGTATAGTTGGTCACAGCCCAGGCAGCTTCCTTTTGGGTCTTAATGTCTGCCTTAGAGAGAACACCAGCGAGGAAGGGGACTAATCCATGATTCACAGCTCGCTGTATCTGGTCCTGGTCACCAGCTGTGATGTTTGACATTGTCCATGTAGCTTCCTTCTGAATATTAGTTTTGGGGTTGGTTAGCAGACTGGGAAAGACAGCAAGTGCTCCTGCATCTATACAACCTGAATCTGTTATATCTGTCCCAGTGACAATATTTCCTATGGCTCTTAGTGCAGGAGTCACAGTGGGCAGTTCAGTAGCTCCTAGAAGCCTCACAAGTTGGGACAAAACTCCTGTTTTCACAACCATTTCAATCCGTTCATTTGGACCATCAGGAAATGGCCCAGCAGGAATCTGCCAAGACTTCTGGATCATCATGATGCAGGAGACGAACTAAGCTGCTCAACAGCATCTCACGGGGGTGCAGGATTCTTGTCGCGACAAAGGTTTGAAAGTGTCTAAGTAAGGTTACATAAGTAACCACATGCTATCACATATCAGGAACTGCAAGGAGAGCCAAAAGCTGGTTGGCTGCACTATACTTAATAACCAAGTCTCAAAAAAGAACCATCACCTGCAATGTTTCCAACAGAGAAATGAATGCTGCGATAGCGTACCTCCATCTACCACAGCCTTGGTCTGTTATGATGTGCCAGAAGCAATGTTAGTGAGAGACCAAGCAGATTCAAACTGAATGGGACTCCAATCAGTTCTGCCCAAGAAGGACACAAATTTTGGAATCTAACCAGCCTGGATTATGTTGTCTATGGGCGGCTGGTTTCCTAGAAGCTTGAGTAGCCTGCAGCTGACTTTCCAAATTGTTGCTATTTATGCCTTTGACAATGTCCTCAACAGACCAATTTACCGTGCCCTCGTTGTTGCAGTTTTCCTGCAGTGGAGAGGTAGCATCATCAGGAAACGAGCTTAGGTTTCTCCTTTTCAGCATCTGGTCGTCCTTCTAAGCTTTCCCCAGCTCCACATTAACTTCTATTCGACGCCACCTCATTTCTGCACTGTCTTTCCTTTTCTTTGTTCTTGAATCTGTTAAGGCAGGCAGCTGGTGAATTAGCATTCTCGTTGGTGGACGTGGTTATGAGACGAAGGGAGAAAGCTACACAGCTGGCTCAGGCTTCCACGGGAGGTGGTCTGGGGTGCACAGTCTATAGGTCAGCTGCCCTGAAAACGTCCACCACAGATCACCTCAAAGATGGTGTCAATTTCCTTCCTTTTTAAGGCTGGATAATCTTCCACTGCATGTGTGTATCAAATTTTACTTGTCCATTCATCTGTCTATGGACACTTGGGTTGCTTCCATCCTTGGCTGTTGTGAGTAATGCTGCTATGAACATGAGTGTGCAAGTTAGCTTTTCCAGTCTCTGTTTTCAATTCTTTTGGGCATATACCGAGAGGTGGAATTGTTGGATCATAAGCCTCAATAATTTTTTTTAAATAAAAAATCCTGGTGCTGAAAAGAAAAATTGGAAAACCACTGGTCTCTACTTGACCATATTCCATATTTCTTAGCAAGACCTGTAAAACTGTCTTGTCTCTAACATGTTACCCTTCAGAGCCATTTACATTTGTCCTGCTACTCTAGGCCCCTCATACTTCTTGTCTACATCACTGGGCAGCTGGTTGGTTCCACTCTTTGAGAGTCTTTCCATACACTTCTACTGCTAGCAATATGGTGGCCTGGACACTATGAAAACCTCTCCTGTTGCAAAATCCCTACAAAACCCTTAAAACACCACAAACATCCTTTAAATGCATAATCATCATAATCATCATTTAAATACAAGAAACTAAAGAGGCTCTTCAGAAGCCCAAGTAAGAAGGAAGAAGAAGAGAGAGGGAAGGTTGTAATGACCTGAGCATGTTTGCCTCTCAGTTCTAGGGACCCAATGACTCCTTTGTGGGAAGGAGGCTGGTAGGCTTGCGATTTCCTCCTCCTACATGCAACCCTCCTGGCAGGCTTGACCCAGCTCCAGCTTCAAACTTTGCTGCCAAAGAACCCCTACAGCAGAGAGGGATTCTGCTGGTTTAGGTCTTTACATAGAGCAGTCTATCAATGTTTTCTTTCACAGCTTCAAGTAAATTATACATTTTCTCCTCTTCTCTCCTCTCCTCTCCTCTCTCTCTCTCTTTCTCTCTCTCTCTGTTTCAACTTTTTCCCAGCCCTGCTCTCAGTGAGTAGTCACATATGCAATACTGTTGATGTCAAACAGCTCTGTAGCTGGAAGTTGGTGCAGGTGGTGTGAAAGGAGAACTGGGAGGGAGATTGGTTATGTGGGACACAGGCTTGCATAACACCCAGCAGTGTCTGCCCACTCCTGAACCCTCTGTGTGTGGTTGGTATACTTGACCTATATCCATCAGTCTATTTCAGCAACCACCTTACCTTCTTAATGGTAGCTCTTACTTCTGGGGTGGCAGGAACCATCTACCCTGAAATAAAACCACTGCCTGGTCTCTCTCTGTGGCTGGAAAGACCATAAAACCTGTAACCGTTTGTAACCTTTTTGGACATGGAGAACCTTGATTTTTAAACAACCACCCTGGTTTGTATGTGATGTGCCATGCTGGGCTATTGGTTACCATCCTTTCCTTTCCATTCTGCAGCTGCTGGCATTGCCTTGAGAGAAGCTCTGTCTTGTTTCTTATGCTAACTTAGTGACAGTACACTCTGCTCCGCACTCTCAAGAATGCCTCATTAGAAATCATGCTTTGACTTTTTGTTCTCTCTTTAATCTCCCAATTGTCAGAGGTAAGACAATGGTGGCAGCGGTGGGATGTAGTGAGATCAAAAGCTGGGCTTGGATAACCCAGGGAACCCACACTCTTGTGGGGCAAAGGATTTAGCCTAAGAGGTGGTCAGTAATACCTAACACTTAAATAGGATCCACTCTGTGCCAGGCACTGCTCTAAGCTTTCTACACACATTAACTCATTTAATCCTCACAACGACTTTT
>CM053610.1:42711898-42726957 GCA_028646535.1 Procyon lotor
ATTGCTGTTCTTATTCTCTTCTCTCTGCTGTTGCGTTTGCCGGCTTTTAGAGTGATTTCCTCCTCTTTAGCTGGACTTCTGATTCCCAGGGCTCTCTGTGCCTCCTACACCTCCGCCATCTTGGAACCCTCCTCGGTAAGTAACTTGTTAAAGGTCACTGAGCGAGTGGTGGCATCAGGACTTATTCCCTGGTTTTCCTTAACCATTATGTTATCCTGCTGCTCAAGGGATCAGAAGACCAGAAACCAACAAAAATGGAAGGCCCTGACTACACATAGAGTGGGATCACAGTTAAGTGGGCAGAGAGTGCTCTGTGCGGGGGGGTCAGAGCCCTATAGGTAGTTCAGAGAAGGCATCAGACCAGACACTGGTCTTAGCAATAAGCTAGTGGTCAATCAGACCGACAGGAACTGAGAACCAGAGGGGTTTGAGCAGCTGGCTAAGTAGAACCAAAAGGACAAGCAAATGTCTCAAGGCTGTTCTAACTTGGATGCATCCTTGTGCATGTTTCATGTCTTATGGATGTCAGATTAGGAACTTCTCTAAATTAAAGCATTGGTAGATTTATCAGACCCCTGTCCACAATTGCTCCAAGTTAGACTTCAACACTAGAGTTGTATTGTCTATAATTTTGTAGCTCTAGCTAGGTGTGTTTCTCATTTTTTATTCTGCTGACCTATGCAATGCTGAAACATAAAGAAGTAGGCCTCTCTCCTATACTTACTCCGAAAAATGCTTCCAGTAGCTTCCAGTTACCTGGAATGGCTTCTTTTGCCTTTTGGTTGTCTTTTTGTGATTCTTTTGGTATGAAGAAAAAAATTTCTAGGTTGAGTATTACCTTAAAAAAGTTTCCCTACAGAACAGAAATGGTTGGCTGCAAATGCATTATGTTTGCTAATTATCTGGCACTTCCTTGGCTGGACTGAGCATTTGTATGGGCGGAATAAGGAGAAGAAAGAGAAAGAGAGAATTGTTCCTTAAAAAGCTCTCCAACCTCTCTGTGTTCTATAGCAGCAATGGTTTTAAGAAGAAAATAAAGCAGATTCCTTTCTACTTGGTGATTCTCTTTTGGCAAATAACCTTAGGTAATATGTAGAAAAAATCAAAGAAGAAAGGAGGAGGAAACACATGGTGATAGAAATGAGAGTGAGAGCTAGAACGAGGGGGAGAGAGAGAGGAGAAAAAAGAGACAAAACAGAGGAGAGAAGATGAGAAAGATAGGAGAGAGAGGAAGAGAAAGGAAGGAGAGCCTCCAGGACCTTTAGTAGGTGAATGAATACACTGTGGCACATCTAAGCAATGGAATAGTCATCAGCACTTAAAATAAATGAGCTCTCAAGCCATGAAAAGATATAGAGGAAACTGAAATGCACATTACTAAGTGAGAGAAGCCAGTCTGAAAAGGCCACAAACTGTATAATTCCAACAATATGACATTCTGGAAAAGGCAAAAATGGAAACAGTGAGCAGATCAGTGGTTGTCAGGGGATGGGGAGTAGGGAGGGTGAACAGGTGGCACACAGGGGATTTTTAGGGGAGTGAGACTACTTTGTATTGTAGTACAGTGCTGGATCCAGGTCATGTACATTGCTCCAAATTCATAGAATATACAACATCCAGAGCAAATCCTAATGTGACCTATGGGCTTTGGGTGATTATGACATGTCCGTGTAGGCTCCTTGACTGTAACAAATACACCATCTGGGGGAGAAGGCTGTGCACGTGTGGGAAATTCTGTGCCTCTACTTCGTTGTAAACCTAACACTGCTCTAAATAATAAACTCTTAAAGGAAGAGAGAGAAAGGATCCAGGGTAGGAAGGGGGAGGCTCTCACCAGAGGGCTGGGGCGGCCGAGCCCACTCAATGAAAGGATGGCGGTGTTGAATGATGGCTCTCTGACATTTCTCCACGTCTCCATTCTGCTCAATCATGTCCACAATTTCCTGAATCCATGTGGTCCCTGGGGCCCAAGTGGAAAGAACAACAAAAAGAAACTGGTTAGACAATCAGTCTTAAGTGTCCTGGGGAGGAAAGGGGATGTGGACACTGATGGTGTTTGGTTCAACCTCCACTCAGGTCAGGATCCTGACAGATGGACATCCATTCAGGAAAAACCCACAAGGTCTCGTGGAGAGAAGGAGCAGCAGAGGCAAAGCTTCACAACACTATCACTCAAGAGCAGTCCATGACAGAGCACAGCAGGCTAGGTCCTCTAATGCCATTATGTTTGACCCTGGATAAAGCCAGGAACATGAAAGATTTCAAGATCACCTTGTCATGGAACAGTAAGTAGGAGCAGCTTTCCCTGAATGAATGCAAACACCATATGAAGGGGGATTCTAACTGATGTGAACAACCCTTCCTGACTCTGCAAGCCAAAGTCTGGTTGTCCCCCTCGCGCCACAGTCACCTGACTTAGGATAAGTACAGATGAGAAGATCATCCGGCTTGGCCTCCAAGTTCTGGATCTGGCTCCAGTTGTCCACGGTGCTAGCCTGCAGGGGGATCCCTGAGACCTCTCTCAGTCGTAGCTGTCCCTCCAATGCTGTAGCCAGGGCCATACTGTCTTGCAAAGGGAGGGGGAATTCCTGCAGGCAGAGGGTAGAGGGGACTTTTAAAACAACTGTGATAAAACACACATAACATAAAATTTATCATTTTAACCATTTTTAAGTACATAGTTCAGTGGCATTAAGTGCATTTCCAATGTTGTGCAGCCATCACCGACATCCATGTCCAGATGGATCCTCCCTTTCCATCCTCCCAACTATGTCTTTAAATACTAACTCCCCTTTGCCCCTTTCCCCCATCCCCTTCTACTTTCTGTCTCTATGAATTTGTCTACTCTAAGTCCTTCAAATCAATAGAATCATACACTATTTGTCCTTTTGTGATTGGCTTATTTCACTTAGCATAATGTCTCCAGAGTTCATCCATGTTGTAGCATGGGTCAGAATTTCCTTCCTTTTTGAGGCTGAATAATGTTCCATTGTGCATATGTGCCACATTTTGTTTGTCCATTCATCCATACATGGACACTCGGGTTGCCTCTAATTTTTGGCTTTTGTAAATAATGCTGCTATGAACAAGGATATGCCAATATCTCTCCGAGATCCTACATTCAATTCTTTGGAATTAGAATTACTGGATCATACTGTAATTTTATGTTTAAGTTTTTGAGAAATTGCCATGCTGTTTTCCACAGTAGCTGTACCATTTAACATTCCCACCAGAAAGGCACAGGTGTTCCAATTTCTTTACATCCTTGCCAACACTTGTTATTTCCTGTTTATTACTTTATTTTATTTATTAAGTACATGCTTTAAAAATTTTTTAATTTTTATGATAGTCATCCTATTAGGTATGAGATGATATTCCACTGTGGTTTTGATTTTCATTTCCCTAATGATTAGTGATACTGAGCATCTTTTCATGGGCCTATTTGTCATTGAAATATCTCTGTTGGAGAAATGTCCATTTAAATCTTCTGTCCATGTTTTGAATCAGGTTTTTTTGCTTTTAATGCACAAAACGAGGAAGCCCACAGGAGAAGTGGGCCATATTACCCTAGAATAATTGGTTACTGAGATAACCATGTGCTGGGCTTAGTGCCCAAACTCATTTTAAGTGTTGCATAAAATGAGTGCCAAGACTTTAGGGCTAAAAGGATCCTTACAGGAGATGTAACAGTACATACTTATTGGAAGTTGAATAAAATAATCTGGCCCAGCCTTTCTAAGGAGTAGGTGAGAAGGAGTTGGTGAAGTTTGTTTTCGAGGTGACTTCTACTTTCAGACTGAGTCAAGTCCCTTCGAATGGAGACTATGTTTTCAGAAAATGAAATATGAGATATTTCTGAAAAAAATTTCAAGTGTTAAGAAGCAGCTGTGTTGACAATATGTCAAAGAAGGCAGAGTTTGGATGATACTGAAATTACTGTGTGATCAACTTTAAGAGAGAGGAGAGAATTAACATTTCTTATGGGCCTTCTATGTTAGATCTCTTAAAGCTTTTCTTTTCTCTTTTAATTTATATTATAATTTTACTAGGAGGGAATAACTCATACTCATAAATGTGAGGGAGCTAGGAGTCCTATGATCAACAACTTGTTCAGGGTTGTAGCCAGTGTCTTTCTGCGAATTCCACTTCCTTTTTTTTTTTTAAAAGAAATTACCCCTTTTATTGTGAATATATATATACATATATATATATATATGTACCAGAAAATTTGGAATAAGTCCAAATGTACAAAGAAAAATTCATCACCTGGAAATTATTATTTTGATGTGTTTCTTTTTCAAATATATATATATATGTGTGTATATATACACACATATGTTTATATATAAAAGGATATTTTTATATATAAATATATATATGAAATATTACATACATATGAAAACAAAAATATAATCTATAATATAAATGTACCCCAAAAAGATGGGGCTTGGAGAGCTTCTAGGTTGGTGAACCTCTGGAGGTGCTGGGAGGGTAGTATCCCTGGAGAGAGTATGGAGGCTCTGTGCTCCTTCTCAAATACACTGCCCTGTGCATCTCTTCCATCTGACTGCTCCTGAATTACATTCTTTTATGAGTCTAGTAATCTAGTAAGTGAAGTGTTTTCCCAAGTTCTGTGAACCACTCTAGCAAATTAATCAAATTCAAGGAAGGGGTCATGAGAACCTTCCATCTAAAGGCAGTTGGTCAGAAACACATGTATACCCTGAACTTGTGATTGGCATCAGGGTTGGGGTGCAGTGTTGTGGCACTGAGCCCTTAACCTGTGGGATCTGGTGCATCTCCAAGTAAAGAGTGTCAGAATTGAATTAAATTGTAGAACTGTCAGTATCTGAGAATCTGAGGATTGCTTGGTGTGGGGAACTCCCACCCTCTACCCCATATCTGGTCACGGGAGTATAAAGTATGCTTTTCAAGTAACATAAAGGAGAGCAACAGTAAGAGTTTTTCCTTTACAGGCAAAAAGGCACAAAAATCGCCACCTCAGGAAGCAGCTGGAAGCTTTGTTATCCCTCCAGGTCAGATCATACAATGTATGGCCTCCTTTGTGAAGCTGTCTCTAACTCCGTGGACAGAAATAGTTGTCCCTTTTCACAGGATCTTGTAGCATTTTGTATGTAGATTTTATAGTTCTTACTCTACTGTCCTACAATTACTTGTTTATATGTCCAGCCCTCCTGGAGCTCAGAGACCTGGCCCAATCCCCTTTGTAGACTCAACATGTAGGGGAAGATCTGAGTGGGAAGGAGAGATGATATTATAGGACAGGGATTTTGGAGGTTTTTGCCTCTGGGTCCTGAATTTCTAGGCTTTACACTGTTAAATTGGTGTCTATTGGTTACAAATTTTTTTACTTTTTAGGTTCCTTAAAATATTCTCTCGCTTTAGTTAATCACTTCTACTTATACAAGAGTACATACATTACCATAACAAAAATTAAAAAAAAATAAATCGGTAAGTTAAGGATTTTTTTTAAGCCATATTCTTACCTTCAAGCTCCAGCTGAGAATCAGCAGCCCAAAGGCCTGATCAAGGGTCAGTGGGCACAGAAAGTGCATTCCAAGGAAGCAGGGAAGCGTTCCTTGGGTATGGCAATCGCAGAGGCTCAAATTATAGGCATGCAAGGCCTTCAGCAGGTAAAGGACCTTCGGGAGGCTCTTGGCAGAAGTGCAGTAATTTGGAGAAATTCCTGTAAGAATTGGTACTAAATAGGAACAAGCCCTGTGACCTCGCCTGAGGTGGAAGAAATGTAAACAAGATCAAATGTGGCTTTGACCTCTCTGCAAATCTCCCTTGAGTTTATGCAAACTTGAGGGCTGTTTGGATGAACACACTGTTCCTTCCTCTGAGTTCACTGCCCAGCATCTGTGCATGCCTGTTGGTAACTGAGCTTGGCAGCAGAACCTGGATTTCATGCTGTTGCAACTCCTCTGTCTGGCAGAGAATCTAGAGCACTTGGACCTGTGGGAAAACGGGAACTTGGCTTCAGGAGCAGATGCATCGAGTTCCAAATAGACTCTTGCTCCTTTAGTGTTCTTCTTTTGCTTGGCTTCTTAGCCTGACTCCCTTTCTGAATGTGGGTGACAGTTCTTGTCTCCAACTAATGTCTTAAGATTAGAAACAGCAATGTTAATGAAAACACCTTGCCTAGAACATAGTAAGTGCTTTAAACTGCTGGTTCTTTTTGCCTTTCTTCCCAAAGTGTACTCAGCCAAACCTAAATGCGTAGAGGACAGAACCAAAGTCTAGAGCCTGGCTAAGTGTGTATTTATTTATACTTTGCCTTGTCCTACAGAGGGTGTACTTTCCTGGAGACAGATTATATTCCCTAGTGTCTTTGGCTTTTGGAAATCGAATCCATCCCTGTGTTAAATAATCTCTGAGCTGCTACAGTTCTGCCAACTCCCAACCTGTGACCCAGTGCTTTTCTTTCTGGAATTTAAGTAAACCAGGCTCCCCAGCCACCCCTCCTGCCAATGTTTTCTTGTCTTCTTTGGCTCTGAATCTCATGATGCTTCTTCGCTGACACCTCTTCCTCTTGTTTCCCAAAGATTTTTTTTCTTTCTATAATCTCAATCCATTTTTCTTCATTCTGCTCTCTTCTCTTTGATGAGCTCACTTACTCCAGTGAGTGGAGCTCACTTACTCCAGTGTTAAATCTTGGAACCTTGGCTGACACATAAGTTCCCAGCACTAACTCACGATCTTTCTCTGTGTAGTCCCTCACTGCCAACTACCTGCTAAAGTTGTGCCAATTTGAGAGCTGCCCTGCACTGTATGTTTCACCTGCCCATGCTCTCTGCTGGTCATGGTAGCACCATCATCTACACCTGAAGGTGGGGTGGGGAAGGACCCTACACTAAGGGTGGGGAAGGACCCTTACTTAATGATGTCAGTTATTAATTTAACATATAGTTTTTGAATGCAGCTGTAAGCAGTGAATAAACCTGTGGTTCATTCAGTCAAAGAATTTGTAGTTATAAACTACTATGCATGTCTGCTTCTTCCACATCCACAGCAGATGAAGTGTAACATTGCAGAAATTTCTAGCAGATCTGTTCACCTCTGGCCCCTTTTTGTCTGGTCTCCCAGGCACTTAGTGTATAAATTAAGTTTTATGAGTTCAGATCAAGTTATCCCCTGATTGTTTATGGCCCAAAGTCTGAATGATTTTGACTTAAACTACCTGATGTCAATATTTATTATAAAAGCACATTAATTAAGGCAGTGTGGTATTTGTGCAAGGACAAATAGTCCGATGAGACAGCAGAGAGGGTCTACAAAGGGACCCACATAGAGACAGCCTTCAGGTTTACAAAGAGGGTGTCACTGCAAAGGAGAAGAGAAAAGTATGACCTTTCCAACAAATAGTGCTGGAAATTGGATATCTAGCTGGAAGATGCTGAATTCTCACCTCATCATACACCACACATGAAAATCAATTCTAGGTGGATTGTAGATCTAAATGTAAGAAGTAAAACAATAAAGCTTTTAGAAGGAAATATGAGAAGACATTTCTATGGCCTTTGGAAAAGCCAAGTTTTATTAAATAGACTGAAACAAACATAGACCATAAAGGAAAACAATCACAAAATTGAATTAAAATGAAGAACTATGTTCATCAAAAACACATTAAGAGAGTAAAAAGGCAATCTACAAAGTAGGAGAAGGTATTTGTTGAAAGACTCATATCCATGTTACACACAGAACTCCTTCAAATCTATGAGAAAAAAAAATAACAATCCAAGAGAAAAATAGGCAAAAGATTTGAACAGATACTTCACAAAAATGACATGGCCAAGAAATACATGAGAAGATACTAATATCAGTAATTACTGGAGAAATAGATCAAGTCAATAAATTGATAAATTAAAATTTAAAATAAATTAAATAAAAAATTAAATCACAAACGCAACTACCCAACCACCAGAATGTGTAAAAGTAAAAAGACAAGATTTATCAAGTTTTGGGGATGATGAGTAACTAGGATCCAATTACAGTTGTCTTTTCTTTCTGTTGTTCTGTATTTTCTAAATTTTCTACTGATTTTCTATTCTTTTGTAATCAGAATATAATGATATTTTTCTCCAGAGCATATTCTTGTTTTTTTTTTTTTTAATTTTTGAATGCATCTCAGCTCTGCAACTAAAACCAAAGTTACCAGCAAAACTAAGGGATTTATGTAAATAAATATGGTGGGTTTATCTTGGTTCTTCAGAGTGCATGGGGTAATTTCATAGAAATAGGTCATGGAAAAAAAAAAAAAAAAAAAAAAAGAAATAGGTCATGGAGGGTAAACTGAAGGGTAGAATTTTTGACTTCTGAAGGAAGAACTTTGGGAACATGTTTTGGGTTGGTGCCTCACAACTGGTAGAATGTGGATGACTCTTATGGTGGTGGGTCATTGTCCTTCTAAGTCTTACAGTTTATGGGGTCAGTAACAGAGTCTTGGTCACTGCTGCTGTTTCTCTGGTTTTATTTCTTCTAGGACTTTCTACTCTGATATACTTCTCTCCAGAAATTGTTACAGCCATTGGCTGACCCAAGGACACAGCAGATTTACCTAGACTGGTATTTTATCTCTATGTACAACTCCATGAAGTGGATTTCAGCCAATGTGAGTAGAGTTGTTATTTTTTGTTTTGTTTTATTTTGACAATATAGTTATAGTTCTTCAAGGTGTTTGCATTCTGGTGAAGAAACTTGAAAAAGCACCTTAGTTCATTGTTAAGCAGTTTCCTTTCTTTAAATTAAAATCTTTTTATGACATTAAGTGATGATGGCATAATAATATAAGACTTAACATATAAATGACAGTTCTAAGAATTGCACATTTTTTGACTATTTAATTAATTTTTTACAAAGATTTTTATTAATTTAACAAGGAGAGATAGAGCACAAGAGTGGGGAGGGTCAGAGGTAGGAGCAGACTCCCTGCTGAGTGGGGGAGCCCAATGCAGGGCTTGATTCTGAGACTCCAGGATCATGATCAGAGCCTAAGGAAGACTATTTAATTTAGACCTCTGAATTAATGTGGGGTGGCTGCTACTGTTGTGTCACAGCAGTATGACACTGAGGCACTTGAAGGATAAATACCTCACTCTAATCACAGCAGAAGAGGCACAGTTTGAACCCTAGCAGGCTGCATCCCTAGTGGAGGCTTTTAAACATACTACACCATGTCTTAAGTCCATCTCCTGTAGCTTAGTTTCCTGGTGAATGTAGAGTAGCATCACTGATACAACATGAGGAATATTGCAGGTTGGGTCCCCTCTGTTGAGGTCAGAGCTCCAGGCTCAATTTTTGGACACAAAGGGTCTCAGATACTTTCTCAAAGAACAGGCTACTCCTGACTCCCTTCTCCATATGTTCTCTGGGCCACATCTCTAAATCACTTACAATTCATGTAAGTGATCATTGAATTACAATTCAATACAAATCACTTATCCTTCAAAGGAATTGTTTGGTCATCTTTGTGGTCTTATATGTCGAGTGTAAAGGATACTTTGGTAGTTCGGAGTGTGGAGCAATATCACTTTTTAAAAATGTTTCTTTCCCAGAGGAACTGAAGAGACATTTTTTAAAAAATATTTTATTTATTTATTTGACAGAAAGAGATCACAAGTAGGCAGAGAGGCAGGCAGAGGGAGAGGGGGAAGCAGGCTCCCCGCTGAGCAGAGAGCCCGATGCGGGGCTTGATCCCAGGACCCTGAGATCATGACCCGAGCTGAAAGCAGAGGCTTAACCTACTGAGCCACCCAGGCGCCCCTGAAGAGACATTTTTCTAAATAAGACCTACATAAATGGCCAGCAGGTACATGAAAAGATGCTCAACATCATTAATCATTAGGGAAATACAAATCAAAACCACAATGAGCTATTACCCCATACCTATTAGAATGGTTATTATCAAACAATCAAGAAATAGCAAGTGTTGGCAAGGATGTAAAAAAGAGGAACTTTCGTGCACTGTTGGTGAAAATGTATATTGGTGCAGGCACTGTGGAAGACAGTATTGAGTTTCCTCAAAACATTAAAGGTAGAACTACCCTATGATTTAGTAATTCCTCTTCTGTATATATACCCAAAGAAAATGAAAAAAGAAAATTGAAGTGATATCTGTACTCCATGTTTTTTGTAGCATTATTCACAATAGCCATGACATGGAAATGACCTAAGTGTCCATCAACAGATGAATGGATAAAGAAGGTGGAGATGGCTGTGCATGCACACGCGTGCGCACACATGCACACACACACACACACACACACACACACACACACACACACTGGAATATTATTCAGTCATGAGAAAAGAAGGAAATGCTGCCATTTGTGAAAACATGGATTGACCTTGAGTGCACTGTGCTAAGTGAAATAAGTCAGATAAATACAACTACTGCTTGACCTCACATATATGTGAAATCTAAAACAGCTGAACTCCTAGAAACAGAGTGGAATGGTGGTTACCAGGGGCTACAGAGTAGACAAAATGTCAAAGGGTATAAACTTCCAATTATAAGATGAATAATTTCTGGGAATCTAATGTACAGTATTGTGATTATAGTTAACAATAATGTATTATAAATTTGAAAGTTGTTAAGAGAGTACACCTTTCTCCTCCAAAAAGTAGTTATGTCACAAAATGCAGGTGATAGCTGATGCTATGGTGGTAATCATTTTGAATCATATAAGTGTATCAAATCAACGTGCTATATGCACTTACACAATATAATATGTCAATTATATGCCAATAAATGTGGAAAATAATAAAATATAAAAGAAGTAAAAGAAAAAACATTTCTCTCAGTAGTCAAGTCCACCTGAAACTTATTCTTGTTTTTTGAGTTGCTAACAATCCTACCCCCCTTTTAAAATTAATAACATACTTCATTTTCAATGTTTTAATCCATTTCATTTGAAGGACTAACTAAAGGAAGAACTACAAATGCATTCTCCCTCCATTTTCATGGTTACTTACTGTTGGTGTTTAAAGGCAAGCAGTGTATCTTCAGGCAAGTGTATCTTCAGATGTAGATTTTCCTTAGAGACTTTAACCAGTCTTCATCTTCAGGCTGCTTGAGCACCTTGACCCAGGGTAAACTGGCAGCCTGGAGGTCCAGTCACCATTAATCCTACGTAGAGATGTGGCCACATTCTGTATGTTGCTATAGCTTTCTTGTCCAATAATTCACTTTCTGGTATCACCCTATTAGGGCCCTGACCAAAGAGTTTACTTTTGATAGCATTGACCGCACCTAGGTACAGAGTCAGGGTTGGGTTTCTGTTCAAAGTGCAACACAAGGTGAATTCATTCGCAACTATGGAAGGAAATGACTGAATGAACACACTTCCATAAAAATCAGGCCACAGTGAGAGGACAGAGCACCCTCAAACTTAAATTACCATATGATCCAGCAATTCTACTAGTGGGTATTTATCCAAAGGAAATAAAACATTAACGCAAACAGCAAGTTCATGTTCATTGCAGCATTATTTAAAATAGCCAAGGTATGGAAACAACCTAAATGTTCATTGGTAGATAAATGGATAGAGAAAATGTGATGCACACATACACACTAGAATATTATTCAACCATAGAAAAGTGAAATACTGCCATTTGTGAAGACCTGGATGGACCATGAGACTATTATACTATGTGAAATGAAACAGAAATACAAATACTGTATCTCCCTTTTATGTGGAGTCTTAAAAAAAAAAAAAAAAGACAACCCAACAAACTGAACTCACAGATACAGAGAACAAACTAGTGGTTGCCAGAGGTGGGGCATGTGGGTTGGGCAAAATGAGTGAAGGTGAAAGTGGTTAAAAAGCACAACTTCTATTATAAAATAACTAAGTCCTGGAATGTAATGTACAGCATGGTGACTATAGTTAATAATACTGTACTGCATATAATTATGTGTGGTGATGGATGTTAACTAGATTTATTGTGGTGGTTATTTCACAATATATATGTTATGGAATCATTATGTTGTACCTCTGTAAAGTACACGTATTACTAATACAATGTTGTATGTCAATAATATCTCAATTAAAACAACTAACCAACTAACCAACCAAATGTTGGTTGGTTAACTATGTCCTTAGTCTTTGAACAGGTGGAAGTGATGTTGGGTCATACTTTCCATTGTATAACCCTGAGCAAGCATGAGCAGAGGTTCGAGCAGAGGGTGACCGCTGGTGGGAGAAGTGGTACACAGAATTTTGGGGATCTGTGTCCAGGACAAGTACACTCTGCTTGTTTCTACCTTATCAAATCTGCTCTCTGAGTAGCAAGCAGAGTTATTTTCTCAAAAACCTTCATTGGCTTCACCCTATATAATATATATATCAGGGGTTAGCAAACTTTTACTGTAAAGGAGGAAGTAGTGCATATTTTAGGATTTGCTGATCATATGGTAGCAATTGCAACCACTCAGCTCTGCCATTGCAATGTAAAAGCAATTATAGGCAATACTCAACAGGCCACGGTTGTTCCAATAAAACTTTATTTACAAAAACAGATGGTAAGCCATTGTTTGCTCACTCTGGTATATAGAACAAAGAAAATTCTTGAATTTAGAACTAAAGCTACTTTTGATAAACTTCCTCCTACCTGTAGCTCTGGGTTTTTTGTTGCCATTCTTCCTCACTACACAGTCAGCCAGCCATCACCTTCAAGGTGATATCTCTGTTCTTTTTGGTTCCTTTATGTAACAGTTTTATTTGGATGTAACTCACATACCACAAATTCATCTACTTAAAATGTACAATTTAGGGGCTTTAGTGCCCATGCATTTGTGCCACAACCAATTTTAGAGCATTTTCATCACCCCCAAAGAGATCCTGTACCATTTAGATGCCTCCTCCAGTCCTCCCACCCATTCCAGTCATCGGTGACCACTAATCTCTTTTATGTCTCTGAAAATTTGTCTATTCTGGACATTTCATACAAATAGAATCATACAGTATAGGCTTTTATGACTGACTTCTTTCATAATATTCTTAATCTTATGATTTCAATTTTGTCATTTTTTCAAGGCTCATCCAGGCTATAGCATGTGTGGGAACTTTATTCCTTTTCATGGCTGAATATCATTTCACTTTACCTATACACCACATTTTTTTATTCATCCAGAAGTTGGTGGACACTTGGGTTGTTTCCAATTTTTGACTCTTAGAAATAATGCTCTTATGAACATTCGTGTGCAAGTTCTTATGTGAACATATCCTTTCATTTCTTTTGGGTGTTTACATAAAAGTATATAGGTGGGGAGGGGATAATTGTAAACTTTCAAATAAGGTAAATATCTAAAAACAACTAAAAATATAATTGTTAAAATTTCAAGTATTTCCTTAAGAGAATTCAACACTACAAGCTGGATATACTTTCTGAGTTGTTCATATCATCAAGGTAGTGTTTCTTCTTTTAAAATATCAGGAGATGCACTAAGGCTTATAAATAGATGCAGTTGCCTTTAAGATTTCAATCTCATTGGTTTTCTTTAAATTAAAACTCACAAAGTGCATAGTTAGGGTATACCACAAAACTAAATCTGTTACCCTAGCAAGAGGTTTCCATGCTTAATATTTAGTGGCTCATTTGACCAGGTATTTTCAGGGGAAAAAAAAGGTAAGGCAATGTAAAATATTTAGTTTGAAATGTATTTTAATATTTTCTTAGAAATAAAAATTTGTGGAGGAAAGGGGTTATCACAAGGGAAAGAAAGCCAAACACTAGAATGGTCAAGAATTTTCAAAGAACGAGCACCACAAAGGATGCTAGCATTTTATTCTGCAATATTCATCAGTGCATTTTTCTTACTCCAAGTAGTCTACTCCATCAAATTCTGAATTATCTTCTGAATCACTATATTTCATAGCAGTACAGCAGGCTAGGATGGTGGCAACACAATTTTCAATGTGTTCATGTCTAGTTCCTAGTTCACACTGCTCATTTACTTTACATGCCGGATATCTTTTGTATTGCTTTCAGAATTATATTCTTATGGGTCTGACTGATCAGTGACACTTTAGCTCAAAAGCAAGTATAAATTGCAGTGGCAGGGTGGGGAGGCATTAATGGAACAAAGGGACTTGGGCAGAAGTAGGTGGCCTTGAGGAAAGATGAGCAAGAGCTCCAACCATGACAAGTGATGATGGTCAAATGCCAGATGGAGGCAGCCCCTGGACTTCACTTTGTGGATTGGATGACTAGGGCAGTGTTACATGCTGAGGTGGGTCTAGCTGCTGGTGCAGAAGCCTGCACTAGCAGTGGTGTGATGAGGGAAGAACTCTGGGGGCAGTCTGAAGAGGAGCTTGTTTGTAAGCAACAGCAACTGCCATGCTTAAGTTAGACACAAAAATATTCTATTTGAAGGATATAACTTAACTTACAAAACCAAAAGAAAAGAGGAAGAACTAGGGCAGAGTGAAGCAGCTCTAGGAATCTAGGTAGAATGCCTAAAGAAAAATCTCTCTTCAAGGCACTTCTTTCTTTTTTTTTTTTTTTTTAATTTTTTATTAACATATAATGTATTATTTGTCCCAGGGTACATGTCTATGGTAAGTTTCACAGCACTTACCATAGCACATACCCTCCCCAATGTCCATAATCCAGCCACCCTATCCCTATCCCCCCGCCTCCCAGCCACCCTTAGTTCATTTTGTGAGTTTAGGAGTCTCTTATGGTTTGTCTTCTTCCCTATCCCATCTTGTTTTATTTCTCTCCCCCACTCCCCCATGACCGCCCTGCCTCTCAAATTCTTCATATCAGAGAGATCATGTGATAATTGTCTTTTTCTGACTGACTTATTTCGCTTAGCATAATACCCTCCAGTACTATCCATGTTGCTGCAAATGGCCAGATTTCGTTTCTCTTGATGGCTGCATAGTATTCCATTGTATATATATACCATGTCTTCTTTATCCATTCATCTGTTGACGGACATCTAGGTTCTTTCCATAGTTTGGCTATTGTGGACATTGCTGCTATAAACATTCGGGTGTACATGTCCCTTCAGATCACGACATTTGTAT